>CM062855.1:18491918-19691918 GCA_031772225.1 Eubasilissa splendida | reverse complement strand
TCAAACATACATAAATAATAGACGGCGGATTTTAACGTAGCTTGCGCGTTCTCGTAACGATTTGTCGAAAGGCTTTATCTATTGAAATTGAATTTGGATAAAAGCCATATATTAATCGTCATTCCATATTGAAAAATCTGATTTTAAAGTAGTTGCAATGAGCAGTGACTAGTTCTGGATAGCTAGGATGTATACCCTTTCACACAACCCTGTATCCGTTCATAAAAGATGAGATGAAAGATAGCTTGGAGAAGCTTGTTGTGGTGGTCCACGTCGAATGACAAAGAAGAAAAAGATGCTCTACCTGTTGAACCGACCGAGCCCGCCCTATGATCTGCAGGATTCCAATAAAATTCCTGACGTGAATGAATCATGTATTACAAAACATCTAAAAAAATGACACATTTCATAAATATTTATAAATATACTCGTATTATTCAATCTAATCATTATTATTTAATATGTTCATTTAATCATTTAAATTTTTATTTGAAATTGATATGGCATTGATGTGTTTTTCTGGTACGCGGTCCCGTAATAAAATTGTGATAGTATAAAAATATTACCAATCCAGTCATTCAAATCAAATTGTATTAGCATCGTCAGGAAGAGTAGACTAAATTACATATTTTATACCTTTAATATAAAATAAGCTTCTTACAAAGCTTATATTTCTATTTAATATCATATACTGAATTTTCGATCAAAATAGTACATAAAATCAACTATAGGATTGCAAGATTGAGGACCATATAATTTCTATAGACACGTGTGTATATGCATGTGTGTGTATTATAAAGAATATTAAACAGGACCAACAAAACGAAGTAATTGCCTTTAAATAAATTGTTATTATTCTATTCAGTGGCGTGAATACGTCAATGCAACCAATGCGGTGCATTGAACGTTCCGCTTCAATACTATTGGTATCGACACTTTTGTGAGTATTGACTTCTGGTTAGGGACCAGACCATCGCCGTAAAGTAAAAATCGGTGAGAAGCGAAGCAAGGATTTTCAGTTCAGAGTGCATATATTTAAATGCCTATATATTATACGAGACAAGAAACCAATTTTGTTATTACTGTTTAATGGATGAACCACTTAATAGTTTTCTTATATCTTGTATACTATACAAGGTGTAACAGACCTAGTCCACAATATTTTATGGGTGGATACCTGACTAAATTACGAGTCGAAAATGTTTATGGCATATGTGCGTAATCTCAACCATGTCAGAGATATAAGCATTTCAAAAAAAATCGCAATTATGCAACTATTTCAGTTAATTGAAATATTTTATTGATTCCAAATTATATATTGAATACAAAAAAAAAATATCATCGAATTTCGAGCGCCAGATTATCTTTTGTTAGATGATTTAAGGCCTGAAGCAAAGATAAAGATTAATAATGGAACAATTTCGCAAACATTTATTTACGTACGTATATAATATATAAATAAGTACGTTGACTTCAAGCTTAACACGATTTTGTAAAAATTTCAAACAATAATATTTTCTGTGACAGTGTAGAAATTGCCCCATATTCCTTGAACATTTACGAGTCATAATTTAATCAGGTATCCTCCCATAAAATATTATGGACTAGGTCTATTACACCCTGTATATATTCATGGAGCCATTCCATTTTACTTTGGGGCCCGATACCTTTTAACATTCTTCATTGGTGCCCATATTTTTTTAGTTACGCCACTGATTCTATTTATAATTATCTGTCGTATTAAGTGTAATCAACTTAACAAATGTGGTGTTATAATTTAAAATAAGGAAAACTCTCCAAAATGTACGAACTTATGTATAACATAATACGTACGTTCATTAAGTTGTCAATGACAAGATTAAGTAGAAATTTGTGAAATTCTAAGTACAAACTGTTTTAATTAACGCCCGAGCACTGGGTACTGTACTACTTGCCATACGTTTTATTTCAGTTCAATACACGAAATCCCAACTTTCTCGGTCTGAACTTCGCGAGGACTTGGACACTTCATTAACTAATTGACTAAGTTTGCGAAATTCTGCAAACGGAGGACGTCAAAAAGGGTACAGCATACTCGATTGAAATCGATTTAATACGACGACTCAAAATCACTAATATTTAAATAACACATATCTATTATAAACCGTTATTTTAATCGTGACTGACTGTGATTATAAGATTTGTGAACGATTTTAAACATGATTGGTAACTGATTATTTGTAATTCTGCGATCAATCACTGGTCTACTAAAAAATTAACCTCCGACAGTTAAATTGTTTAGCTCGTCACTAGTACCTACCAATGGCGTTAGGTGACTTTTTGTGGAAGGGATGCTGGATAATAAGTATATACCTAATATCAAATGTAACATATAATCGAAGGATATTCAATAATTCGGCTTCATTCAAACAAAACTGTCAAAAATACGTCAAAAAAACAAAATCCTCGCTCGCATCGTAATATGTATGCTATTCTATGCATTATACCCATAAGCATTAAAGTAGTTTTTTGTACGTTGGATGCTGTTAATAATAATAATACTTTCAAACTTTGTGGATACGAAACGAATCGTAGAAACCATTGTTGCTGGTATCTGCGTGTTTACGCGATTCATAGATGTTCGAAAGTTGAGAATGTATATGTATTTCGACTCGCTCCGTACGCGCGTCATGTCGTAGTGTGTGTTATGACTGGTCACTAAAGGACAGGACAAATTTATATACAGTACAAGCATTTTGACTGTAGAACACAAGAGATGCATGTATGAAGCGACCGCGCCTGGTACCTACATATATTCTATTGACGAATCGTCGCGCTGCAATTACAAGCATATTATAAATTAGTATGTTTTAAATGTAGAAGAGACATTGCGTAGTCATCAATAAAATATTATTTCAAAAGTAAAAAAAAAAACAATGTTTGTTTGTGTTTTCATTTATCATCATCATCATCATTATCATCATCATTATCATCATCATTATCGGGGATTATTCATCGTGAATCGTCTTCTTAATCCCTCTCCAGATTCTAATTCCTAAGAATGTTGTGTATAATTAAACGTAATCCAACTACATTAACTTCGATAAATAATAAATAATATGAAAGTCGAATTTTTGACACCAGAAAGCCAATTCAATTGTCAAGTTTTAAAAATTTTTCATTTTTTATAAATATATTCAGTCATTAACGATTTATTATTGTATTATTTCTGCTATATTGCAATAGCTCACATATCAATCGCATTTTTTGTAATAATTGATTATTAAAGAAACATGGGCAAGTGTTAACGTTTCATAAATTTATACTTTGAAATGTCATTTTTTATTTCAAATTTGTTGATTATGATGATCAGCATTTGCCGAAGCAAAGCAAAAAAAAAAATAAAAAATTTACGGCAAGGGAAATACCCCTCACGCCAGTTTTAACAAATATTGAATAATATCAAGTATCACACAAAAAATTCAAGAATGATGATTTGTCTCTTATTGCTCTGTTTTTAAATTAATTTTTGGATTGAGAAAAAAATCGTTTTTAAAATCTTCCGGATTTTAATAGTTCACGAATGGACGGCATGGTTGAGTATTCCCCTCGGCTCTTGTTGAGTGCTGTTCAAACACAAACTTTCAAAAAACCACATCAACTCGTAGATCCTTTGGATTTGCAGCGTGGAGTAGCCACGACAAGTAGGATAGTAAGCAAAACCTTGTTAAAACAAGTAAATACATGTTTGCGAAAACTGACCAGTGACCGAGGGTTTCCATTGAGTTTCCAATTAATCAAACATCCCCCTCATCAGGTTAATTTTTTGAGCTGGATGGTGTTGCGGTTTCGACTGCCTAAACATTTTTCAATCATTTTCGGAATTCACCTCCGCGCGACACACATAAACAGCACCAGCAGACGACTATAAAAACGAGCGTGCCAACAAGCCACACAGCATATTCATCACCGCGCATGAAATGGCAATAGGAGTGGCTCACGACCAACTTTCTACGTTACGCAGACGACATACAAATTTGCGCCAAAGTGGATTATTTTTACAACTGCCAAAATTTTAAGAATATCTCGTTCGCACATCAGATTACTGTAAATAAAATATACTTTGCCTCCTTAAAAACAAAATACAACGTTTCTTAACAAAACAAAATCCAATAATATAAGTTACAGTTACGTACAGGGAATACGTGTCGCGTCAACTATTTTCAAACTGAGTTAAGCGCCTGTGCTACGAAAATATAACTAACCTCTGACCATTAATTAAGTGACTACTACACGAATGTCTTACCGTAATACAAAATATGCATGCCGTAAACAAATAAACTAACCTCGAAAATAATACAATAAAAGATCACAGAGATACTTGCCCAGCAACTCTCATGAATCGTAGGCATGAAAAATACGTCATACTTTGGTAAAATAATTAATATACTGATTAAATAGAATCAATTATTTCTCAAATATTCAGTATTGCCCAGTGAATCCTAAAAAAATAAATAATTCAAAAGTACAATAAAATACCCCCACTGTAAAATCACGTTTCTTCACTGCAGACTAGATGTAAAATTTCGAATTGCTAGTCTGTAATAATACTGTTTATTTATTTCATAGAAAAAGAACAAAATAAATATATTTTTTGTTGACATTTTATTCTTACACATATACCTTTGTTTAAAAATATGATGGCATTAATAAAATGTTAAAAGTTTTGTAAATACATGACAATGCACATTATATGAGACCACACAGTATATCGATTTTGGGCAAATCTCAGTTATGAATGCTGTATATCTTCTTGGGCATCGAATGGTATATTAAACAATCATATAAAATAAATAAAAATACTATTAAACACAATTTCTATGTGAGTTTCCCTGCAACAGCACTGTATATTATCTAAAATGACCGTCGCTCCGTCTATCTGTCAACATTTGTAAAAACTGATGTACAGTGTTGTTGCAGGAGAGGTTTCATATATGAATGAAATGATGTATGTGCGTACTAACCATCTGGATTATTATATTACTCTGATCGATTACATTCCAAGATTATTCAACAATATGGCCTAATTTTGATTTATTATCATTGGAACAAAGAAGCCTCAACTAATAGGAAACTATTGATAAAATTGAGATAAAGTTTTCCCAAAAAATGTTTAATTACACTTAAGTATTTTTATCGCCTTTTTTTGGTTATTGTATGATTATCAAATTAAGTCTAAAATCATCTCAAACCCTCCAAAAAAAGGGAAATAATTCGTTCAAGTCTCCAGACAATCCGATTTATACACAAACGCCCCTTCCCCAAAAAATCGAGAAGCATTTGTGCGCTTTCTTGTTTTTCTAACGTTTATACATATTTTAAAGCGCCTAATCCAATTTATATGCTTCCCGAAGCGGCTTACATTTGATATAATTCGCTAAGTCGGACAGGAAGGGAAAATTCGAGAGTAATTTAAAGATTTATGGCGTTTTCAGGTTGATATTTGTATTCATTTGACCGACCCGTTTCGGAAATCTCGAGAGAGGAAATTAAAACTTGTCGGCAGAATATTAAAAGTAATTTTGTTTATGCGGAACTCAACATCAATTGGCTATATGCGGTATTAGTTTTTTTTTAACATTTTTATGTCTTTTGTAGTTTCGTTGACTCCAAATTGGGTTATGTAAATTATTATTTTCTTTTTAAAGACGTTTCATTTGATATTTTATTACCTTTATTGAAGTAAAATGACCTTAATATTTTTAAAAAAGCGTGAGTTATATATTTGATGATTTCTTAATGTTGAAGATTTTTTTTTAACGTGAGCTCAGTGATTAAAACGTCACAATTTTTATGTTAATATTATTTTTCGTCAACGTCAAACTAGTCAATGTGGTCAATACAAGTTAGTTATTTGTTTTAGTTAATAATTGTGTTTTACCACAATGTTAAACATTAAAATTACCTTTAGTTTTGTTTCCTAATTTCATTTTTAAATTCAAATTACGTCAATCTGTTAAATATACTGCGGTTACAAACATTTATTCATAATGGAGTAATAAATTGCCTGTTTTTGTTTAAAAGAATTACAATTCTCATTTAGAATTTGGATAATATGTATTACAATGCTAGCGTAGTGACAACATTTTAAAAAGATACGTTTGTATAAATTAGAACTATATATTATAAATACGCAATACGCTAATCATCATTTTATTATTACACAAAACCGATTTCGTTCGTGTTTATAAAATGTATGTAAACGTTTTTGTATATTCTAGATTCCAGTAATATTAGAGATTTCTAGCTAACATAAATAAGGCCGCCTGGTAACAATTTACTCACTCACTCAATTTACAAATAACAAAAAGAACAGAATATTTGGTGTACTTAAATTCTTAAGGTCACGTATTATAAATGTATGTGTACGATATTCCAAGTCACGCATCTATTCTTAATGATAATCCTTAGCTTAGCATAATACATGTTTTATAGAGACGTGGATGTCGCTGTTAAATGCAGACATTTCATAGAATAGCTGGATATACTGTAAGATAATTAATATTGCATGTAGTTGTGTAATAATAATGCCGATTCTGCAGCCGAAACTACCCTACGCCATTTGCATTCCTGACGGCTTCCTGAAGTTTCAGATCCGTTCATCAGGTTGGCAATCTTCCGCGAGAGTGGAATCCCTTGACTCAGCCTTATACTACAAGTGTCAGTATCTCAGTATGCACAGTTATATTGTGGAAGATAAATGGATGTTCAACATGTATTTATTATGAATTGTGTCGATTTTATGTCATGTCCATGATATTCGTAACAAATGCCGCCAGCACCACATTTCTAATATTTATATTTTCCTGTGAGTAGTGTCAGTCTGACAGTCTTCATCTTAATAAACTTCTGCGTTGTCAAATTTTATTTAGTTTATCCATCGCTGATCGGGTCATGTCTGTTAAGTTAATCTCGGTTTCACATCCTCTGGTGTTTGATTTTACATTGTATTATTTTATTAACATTATTTGCTAATTACAATTATATACTTAATTTAGTTGTTATTTATAAATTATCTGTTCAAAACTAGTTACATGACTTCTCAATCTCATGTTTGATGAAGTTGATATGTGAACTATTATATAATAAATAAAATTATTTACTTATCATGGGAGATTTGTGATATAATACGTTACAAAATTTCGTAATCATACAATCATTTCAAAAAAATATATTTGTAAACTTGGACCAACTCATATTTCGACAAAGCAACTTTCTTATATTATTTTATTTTTACAAAACCAAACAAGTTTTTTCCACCAAATATGCTTTTTAAATGTTTTATGAAGTTATGTAATGCAATAAAATAGTAAAAATTCGCGCTACAGGAAAATAAAATCATGTTCTATCAATGAACAATATTGATCTAAGAAGAGTCGCAGTTATACGAGATTTGTCAGTTATTCAACATTACAACGAAATTTGAAACATTAGTAGGGGATGAAATCCTTAAATTTTGTGTTACGGACAGCCAAAAACTTTAACTCGCTCCGGTCTCTAACAACTTTATATACATCTATTGTAAGAAGTACGCTGGAATTCAACTCCACTCTGTGGTCTCCCTACTATGGCTCACATATTATAAAAATCTAAAGAATACAACATAAATTTCTAAGCTTTATCAATTTTAAATTACATATTCCGATAGAAAATATAAATTACTATTATTTAATGAGTCTACTTCATTTGAAAAAATTTACCTGGAGAAGAGATGTGAGCGATATAGTATTTCTATATAAAATTATCAATAGCATGTTGGACTGCCCTGAGTTAATACAAATGGTTTCGTATAAAGTACCAACTCAAACGAGACAACGTGAAGTGTCCTCTGTAGGTACACATAAATAATGATGCCATTAACTTCCAATAATACGGATGCATCGGCTTGGTAACAAATTGAATTTCGTTGACATTTTTCATTGCAGGAGCATACCTGAATTGAAGATATATTCGTTCGTAAATTATACTTAGTTTTTTATATTATATTTAAACTGTTGTCGAAATGTTATATTAAAATATACTGTTATATTTAAATTAAATATTTTTTTATTCTTATGAAAAGCCCACAAGGGCGTTGATGAAAATAAAAGAAACACGTGTATTTAAAGTGTGCACTGCTAATTTATTTTAATATACAGAATAACCAGGTATTTCATGAAATAACTGATTGGGTACCTTAACAACTAACGGAAGAATAGATAAACGGACGCGTGTGGAATGGGGACTATGTGCCTGTATGCGTGTGAAGAGGAAGGCGAAGCTTACGTTATAACGTATATGTAGGAGATTATTTGATGGAATGCAAATTCTGTGGTAATGATATACCCGACTCTCAACATGGCAGGGTTGAATTATTACGCTCCTACGGCGTGTGGTTCTCGGTTAAATATCATCGTTTTGCAATAAAATTAAGATGGCAACATTTAGGGATAATTCTATTATATTATTCTAACATACTACACCGCACACAATTCAGCTGGATTACAATATAATGTATTATTTGATCTAGAGCAAGTTATTAATACGTCATCTAGTTTCGTTTCAAACCCTTTTCTTGTTAATCCATTATTTTTTTAATTATTCAGGTAAAGCAACACCACTGACCGCATTCCTAGAAACACTCCAGTTTCGTAATTTCACTGTCTCAAATAAATACTTTTGTCACCTCACATGCAAAGAGAGAACCTTTACCAGCTTAAGCCTGTTTATTTAAGCTTAACCCTTTTTCTCTCCGCGTAATCCATTTTCTAATGGTAGGGAATAGTGGTCCTGGATGTCATCCCACCTCCTTCTACATTTCTTCCAGTAGTCTGCTGCATGCAATACTGCGTAGAATGATGATCCTGTCATTTTTTTACATGATCTATCTTCTACCTTATACCTCTCGCTTTCTTGCTTTCGTTGCTGAGTATTACCACCTTCTCCAGACTAACTTCACCCCACCATTAATTCGCCTAACTCTATTTATTTACGCTTAACCCTGCATCGAGTAACGATATGTTCTTATAGATCTCAACTTTGCCAATAAAATGTAAATTTATCATTTAATTAACAAAAAAATTTGAAATATGAATTAAATATATTAATTATAAAGATATACATATAAAATCAATTTCATCGAAAAATAAAAACATTGTTGTTGCGCTACCGGGATTCGAACCTGGATCTCTTCCCTAACCGGGGGAGGTGCTTATTGCGGATGTGGATTAAATGTATTGATATCAAAAAGGTAACATATAAGGCCGAAAAATTGTCGATAAAAATAGTGCCGCTGTAGCTTAGTTGGATAAAGCACCTCCCCCGGTTAGGGAAGAGATCCAGGTTCGAATCCCGGTAGCGCAACAACAATGTTTTTATTTTTCGATGAAACTGATTTTATATGTATATCTTTATAATTAATATATTTAATTCATATTTAAAATATCACAGAACTATGTTCTGAATAATTACAACTTCACAATAAGAATGTGTTCTCCTAAAAAAAAAATTTGAAATTAGCTTTTTTACGTCTATGTGAGATGATGGAAATACAACACTTATTTTTACGGAGGCAGCTGAGGCTAGAAGTACTTCTTAAAGTTCCATATGTCTTAATATCTTAAAGTTTAATATGCGACCCACATAGCCGACCATACTTCTTACAGTTCGACGAAGAGCTGAAGATTTTCGCAAGCTTCTCTTTCGCTCTCTGTCCCTTCATTTTCATATCGACTAACCATTATTTTCATAGGTTTCCTTGCCCACTTTTAGCATCTGCTACAATACTATCCCCGGCGAAATCTTTCCACTGGCCTACATCAATAATAATAAATATATTATTTATGTCTCTTTTACAGGCATCCGTAAAAAGAAAACTCCGATGGCCGTGAGACTACTTAACATCACAAAACTCACCGTACATTATGTATGTGGAGTACTCATACTCGATTGGAGACATATGCCAGAGCCATTGTAATCTTTTACCTAAAATATGTATAAAAGTAACATCAGTTCGTAAATAAATATTATTAGTGTTGCTATTTATCTTCAACAATACACCATTTTTTTGGATCAACATAATCATAAACCATTACCATTAAAATATAAATTTATCAATCGGTTTTAACGTGGTTAACTAAAATAAAATACATAACGTTGTGTTTCTTGATTTACTTCTAAATCCGGGCAGCCTAAATATTTGCTCAATAAAAGTATTATTATATTATTGGTGTATCTAATCCGCTTTAGTTGTACCTACTATTTGTTGTTGAGATCCTGACTGGCCGAAGTCGAATAAAATCAAATATTGATATTTAGTTTATTGATCTGATAATACACAACAAAAATATTATATTATGTATGATATACAATAGTAGACCCCAAGAAGAGGTTTGTGTTTCGATTCCCGTCAAGTGCAAAACATTTTTTTTGAATACACATTTTTACGTATTTTGGTTTGGACGTTGCATCGAAAAATCAAAATGAAATGTACATTATTTGAACATTTTTAGTATTTAAAGGCAATTCTAAAACAATATATTAGCAACTAATCATAAATATTATTCGAATAGTTGATTTTGAAATTATTTTTTTCAGTTTTCATAATTCTAAAATGACTAAAACTATAACTAAAAAATTTTGATAGTTTTCCGAAATATATATATATCACGCAACTGTGAATAAAAAACCTCAGAATTACTTAGTAAAAATTACCTACCTCATGAATCACTGATTTTATCAAAATACAAAGATCAGTTATTTTTCATCAAGGGAGGAATTTTATTTCCTGTTAATATACAGAGTGTCCCGATACAAATATAAAAACTCATAATTTAATGATGTACTTAAAATAAATATTTAAAAGTGCATATGAATTTTGGTTTATATCACCGATTTAAAATAAATTAGATACATGTGTATAGAGTTTCATATGTAAGCATATAGATTTTAAACATACGAATGTAAAAATCTAAAGTTTGCGAACTTTGTTGTACTGGGTTGTATAAAAAAAAATATTCACTAGTATTGTACTTAACAGCAGCTGCTGAATGGTGTAGTAAAATAATGTCACGTTTTTAATTCGTATTGTCTCAATCCAGTATAATCAATTCCGCTAAGTGACCGCTCTACCATATTATTATTTCTCCTTTAGACTGTGGTGTCAATATAAATTTATAATACTTAATAATTTTGTTTGTTGGAATTTGATTTTGTTGTTTTAGAATATGTACTATATTATGCATAGATTTTTAACATCTTTGTAACAAATTTTAATTACATATTAAAGGGATCAATAATATAATCTTACGAAATTCGTGAATCTGAATTTACGAATATTATTTTCGAACCAGAAAACATATTCTTTGCAAAAGTGGCATAACATGCGTCTGAGACATGTAACGCTTTTTTTTCTCTTTTCCATATTTAAATCATAAAATATCAGAAGAGAAATTAACATTCTCACTCTGATTCCGAATGGCTATAAAAAAATAATAGACGTCTGCAATAAAAATGCTAATGCTAAAATTATTCATACATGTATTCAAATTCATTTTACATTGAGTTGTTTAATATGCTCTAATAAGTTTGTCGATAAGATTACACGCTGTATATAGGGCGATTTGATATGTTTGGTCTTGCCGTTTTGTCTGTGTTAATGGGATACCCATTTCAACAATCTGATGAAACCATCTGATACCGATTCTCGTACAGAGGTCCATTATTAAATTGATGTTGAACAGTGAAAGCCGACCGGGTTAACAACAACACAAAACACGCCATTTATTCTGGAGTAAACACGACTGGACTAACACACAATCGATACTAAACTAAGGATCGTGGGATGTAAGTGTACGCAAATACACCACGTTTAACGTGATGTCCTTTGTGTATTTGGAGACAGAACCTCCCGGATCCGTATCGTTATTATTTGAACACCCGGTACGCACACAGTAGACATAAAAGATATATGCCGCTGCCCAACCTGAAGCGGGTAAAACAGGGACCTGCCCAGAGAAGCAAAAGCGGCTGCCGGAACAAGCCGATGGTCATTCCGTTTCCGCTTCCGGAACGATCGCATTCGAGCCTTTTAATCTTTGTTTTCAAATCTTAATAACCTTTGGTAGTAATTACCTAATTATTTTAATGAAAATACTCGAGTGAATAGAAACGAATTATATAACATCCTTGCCATAAAACTGTTCTACAGTTTGGCAAATATTAAAAATAATAAAGTTGAAATTAAAATTAAAGAAACAATAAAAGTATAAACTAAAAGTTAAACATAAAAAAGAATTCCGATATTGGTTTAAAGGTCATCAATAAATGTTTTAATGTGATCAATTTATGTGTGTAGTATTAATTAGTTATTATACAACTACTATGTTTATATTTTAATCATGTTTTATATGTCTATAGTACGTTTTTATATATTAAATAAAGAAAAGTTTAAGCCACCCCCATAAAACAAGATCATTCTCATTTGGGGGTGCATAACACTAATGTTGCTTAAATAATTTGGTTTAAAAATTGTAATTAAATATAAAATATTATTTGTAAATAAAGTTTATATTTTGAAAACATTGTCTAATGAATTCTTGGAGAAAATGAGAGTTAATCTGTGCAAGGTGCGCCGTTAGAATCCGGACAAAATACGTTATTGCAAAAAGTTGTTTATTTAAGACAATATACAAAGATACCAAAAAATGATATTATATCTCATTTAAAGGATCCTTGCTGGAAACTTTCATTCTATATAGCCGTCTTGCGCCTCTATCACATCCTCGATCCTTGCCCTAAAGCAAAGTACACTATTTTCAACTGATCGCGGTTCATGGCCGTAAACTCTGCCTCGATAGCGGCCTGAAGGGAGTTGACATTAGAATGCCTAGACTTGTCGGTTTGTCTCTCGACTACGCGCCACACTTAGTAGTCCAGAGGGTTTAGGTCGGGACTGTTAGGAGGCCAAAAGTCCTTCGACCAAAACATGTCAACGTTGTCAGAGAGACAATTTTGCACTAAATGGCTTGTGTGAGCGGGTGCTCCATCTTGTTCATAGATATACAGTCTCGCAGGGGCCACAGTCTCCATCCACGGCTTTACCACTGTCCTCAGAACCTCTAAATAAACCTCCTTCGCGACCGTTTCGCCCTTCTGGAAGAAGTGCGGCAGCATGACATCACCCTCACTTGAGACGACACTCAGGACGTGGATATTGGCCGGAAACTTGGTCTTGCCCACCACAGAGACGTCCTTGGGGTTGTGGGCGTCCCATAGAGTCATATTATACAGTCGACTTTGGGTACCTGAAGA
Organism: Eubasilissa splendida; assembly: GCA_031772225.1. Lineage (NCBI taxonomy): Eukaryota > Metazoa > Arthropoda > Insecta > Trichoptera > Phryganeidae > Eubasilissa > Eubasilissa splendida. The sequence goes on along the minus strand of CM062855.1, from coordinate 19,678,589 downwards.
ATTTAATAATTTCGGTGGGAGTTCTTCCGGCACGAAGGTTTTCTATCGTACTCCATGCTTGGGTTGACAGACTCGGCTATTTTGAAGCTATGAAAGTCTTACTGACATATTTAGCTAACGTTAGCGCCAACTAACGCCTAATTCTGAAGTCAAATATAGCTGGAACTTCAAATACAATTTTGTCTGGATTCTGCACAACGGCGCGCCCTGTATATTTAAGGGTGCTCGTCCACGTCGCATGAACATGTCTAGACCGACTGTAAGGATCACTCAATTGAGAAAGTTGAACCAAACAATGTGCATTGTTTTTTATGCATTATTTTATTTTTTTATCCTTTCTAATACAATAATATAAGTACATTAATGTAATAAATATTTACTGTCTCCTTAACTAGACCGAAGTCTGTGCTAAATCTCAATTAAAATACAAAAAAAATGAATAATCAAGACTAAAATTAATTTAAATAACAAAAATATTCTCGTTAGTCTATATTTTAAACACAATACAGAGAAATGAGTAGGAAAGAAAAGGAAAAGAAAAAATAATAAAAAAAAAAAATCTACATGATGTCCCACGCGCCGCGGTCCTCACCATAAGAAGCGAGGACGGAAGAACGCCTGAATATATCGAGAACAAAGCAAGTAGGTGTTTGTACAGACGCTTATATACGTCAATAAAATTTGTAAATGGCGGATAAATAATGAAAACAAAACTGACGCAGTAGTAGAAGTTAGGTAGGTGGGAAATATAAAACAAAGAGGTATAAATACAAGGAAGCGATATTTGCAATTAATTGCGAAAATAAGTAATATTTATATTTTAAGATATAAGGTAGGTACTGTTCCTAATTCCAGTTCCCGGGAGCAAAGCACGAAAACGCGTGCCCTGCCGTGTCAGGATTTCAACTGACAGCTGGGTTTAAACTAAGAATTAGGTTCTCCTAATAATTAACGAAGTTTGGTATTAGTTAGACTTCGATAGAAATACTACCTATCGCAGAGGGTCTCATTACGCAACGTCCAGAAAATTTTGTAATCAGCAGACCATCTAATAAAAAGTTTATCTATATCTAACAATTCAGGCAAATCGATCTGATAAATATCTCGGCCAAGTTTGTAAGCCAGCTTGGTTCATCATCTGGCGGAATCTACCCGAACCTTGCGTCCGGTGACGAAAGGGATTTTTTAGATTTGTATGGAACATTTCTCACTCTGCATATTTATGGTTGTGGATATAAAATTAAAAACATACACAACTAATTCATTCTAAATTTACGTATAATAATATTCTAAATGCGATGTAAAAACAATTCATTGCAAACGTTCACAGAATATAATTTATTTATAATTAAAACAAACTTTGGAATAACCAACTTCAGAAAAAATATAATTGCCACCAGGATTCGAATCCAGAACTTTGTAATACTGAAAAATTACTTTTACGTAAGTTGTATTATAATTATTTATTTAGCTATGATGCTTTTGTAAGCATTGTTTATAGTTTTACATCAACACCGAATAGTTTAAATCGAATTGAATATATATTATTTAAAATATAAAAAGCTTTTTAAAAAGCAAAAATAGTAATATTATATAATTCTCGCGGTGCCAAATAAACGTGCAAAACCACTGCCTTTAATAGCCTACGGAGGAGCCGCGATGCGGGATCTTCCGTTAATTCATTTCATTCGTCTTCCCTCTAAAACTGAGCTTTCGCTTTCTGCCAACAAAGCTACTAATAACAAGATCTTAACATTGAAACAAGACGCCCCACGTTGATGTGGGTGTGAATCAAGTCTCCGTAAAATACGAGAAATTTTCGACCCCATTTAGGTTAAGTACGCAAATTAACATTCAGTATAATTTTTAATTTTATCTGACACTTCAGGTCCCCGAGAGCTCTCTCTCTCTCTCTCTCTCTCTCTCTCTCTCTTTGTCTGTCTAGTTTCAATTAAATATTATGGGATATTAATTAATTGTGACCAATGACCAAATTTCGTGATCATCCTGAAATTGCACTTCACAAGTTTAGAATCTTAACAGGTAAAACCTTTAAGACGTGATGAAAGTTTATTAACAATTTTTTTACAGAGTTTTATATGAGAAGGGAAATATTATTTAATAATAATAAAATCAAATAACGTATTTATAAGAAATAAAAAACCATTTTAGATAATAAGTATCACCACTGATAGATCAAGCACAAGCTTAAGTTTTTTTCCATAATATTAAAATTAAGTATTTTTTTAAATACATAACCTATAAATTTATCAAATTTCTAAAAATGGTTAACATATATATATAAAGTTGATGTGTTATTTATATTGGATACCGTTGCTTTTAACTGATCTCTACTCATTTGAATCATATATTGAGTTCATATAAGATTGTACAGTATCGGAGTTAAGAGCATATAAGTGCGTTCATATAAAGTAGTTGTTGCTCTCGCTATAAATTGTATTATTTTATTTCATTATTTCAATCAATAGTCACGTCAAAATCGCAATCAAGTATTATAAAATATATCATTAAATGTCAAAATCTCTTTCTCGTTAACGTAATGCATCACTTTTTCCACGGAGGACCCACCTGTAGTGAGTTATTTAGAGAAGAAAAGATCAAATATTCCAACAAAGGGATTGTTTTGGAATATTTGAAGTACATGCACAGTAAATGGATCTATTATCCTCATGGAGGGTCGTGATCTTCTGTGTGGATTATTTTTATTATCTGCCTCCATCTCTTCTATCTGTATCTAACCTCAACAAATCTGAAGGTCTCGTGAAGAGACGAAGATGTTCTCCTTTACTTAGTCCATTCAGTACATTGAAGACAGTGCTCTGGATTCAGTATCCAAAAATCTCGTATCTCAATTTGAAGCTCTTTGAGAATGGAGACATTCGTTCTTATGGCGTTCCATAGAATAAGATGCATATGTTTACGTCACACATTTCGAAGGCGTTGTTCTTTTTTCTCTCTCACTCATAAATCATCTATGATTATGCACCATACAAACACGAAGAATACCAATGTCATAAATCAGACATGAGAGTTCAAAATACTATCGAAGTAGACAGTATTTGGGCATAACCTTGTAAACATTGGAATAGTATTTATTGAATTTCCATCAAAAAATTTGAGCTAATTGCATTAGATTCAAGTAATTCATATAACCTTTCAAAAATTCAAAAATATTTATTCTTCTTCTTCTTTGATTGACCATTACTTCTTCAAATTATACATTGACTCCTCAGACTTATCCATTACTTCGTCAGATTCCCATTGCTTCTTCAGATTGTCCATGGTTTCTTGAGATTGTCTATAGGCGTACTTGTAATGATGTTTCTAAAATGATTTACTAAATTTTAATACAGGTAGTTATCGTACACAATGGTGTATGTATAACACTGTAATCATTTTAATTCTTCTTACAAAGATGAGCCTGTTCTTGATCCGTATCTAGTTTAATAATGCCTATAGGGTTTATTGTACTTTTCCTACTAAGACTTCCTGGGGAAAGCATAAACCGGTATACGATGTGTTTTGTTGTTAGTTGCGGAACTCCGCCCTAATTTATATACTTTAAGCCCATTTAAGGCCATTGGACATGCACATCGGCTATGGCGAATTCGGACGCGATTGCTTGCTTTATATATTGCATCTCAGTCCCCTAGGAATGCTACTCTGTCGTCGGTATACCTCATTCTTTTATGTTCCACGTCCTCATCCTGTCATCCCTGTCGCCGCCTCTTCCGGGGCTAAGCGAGGAATGCATTCATTATGCATTATGCATGGGGCTGACAGGGCGTTTGATTATATCGGATGATTGCCTTAGTCACCGAGTGGATTCAACCTTGCTAACAGTATATAGCTTACAAAGAGAATTCAGTTTTGATTCCCGACAGCTTTTTCTTAGTAAAAAATGCCTTAGATATTTTAAAAATCAATATGCGTCTAGATAAGCATGTCAAAACGTCTGCTAAAATTTTATTTAATAAAAAAACAAAATAAATCATTCAATAAATGTTAGAAATCATAAAAGACTCAGGGATATTATATCCTTTCTTTCCCCGGGGGCTCAATGAAGATGAAGAATTTTCAAAGAAATCTTCGAAAGTAAAGGGTAAACATCATGCCGAATAATAATTTTTATATCAAGTTCTTCACAATTTTTCCCTGAAAATATTAACGTAGTGTAAGTATGTACTGTATATGATACGGTAAATTACTTATAATTGAAAAGATAATAGTAATAGCGGAAAAATCTTATGATTATTTGCTCAGGAATGCTTATATAATTAGGAATAACAAATAATTTCAAAATTAACTCAAATATAACTAATCCGTTAATCATATTATTAAGGTAAATCAATTTTCTGTTACATCGCTGTGAACTTCTGCAACTTCTCGAACTTCCCGCCGAGTGGGCACTCACGTTACACCACCGTTTGTGGTTATCACTCGCAATAGACTGGATTGCACTAGACGCTATTAACTAAAGAATTCTAGACAGTTTCCTGAGTCTATGGAAATCGAGAAATGTTTGATGGTATTTTCTCAATGATTATATTATTTGGTTAATGCAAGATCATAGATTTTTTAATCTATTTTAATTTTCTTTTTTTAAATATACAAAATACTTAAACCAATCAATAATATATTCTAAATACTGATTAAATGTATTAATTAGAAAGATATACATATAAAATCAATTTTATCGAAAAATATTGTTGTTGCGCCACCGGAATTCGAACCTGGATCTCTTTCTACAAATTTGGAACAATGGAACGATAGATGTATTAATTTGAAAAAGTATAACATATAGGTTCGAAAATTAGTCGTTAAAAATAATGTCGCTGTAGCATGGGTAGATAATGCACCTTCTCCAGTTTGGAAAGAGATTCTGGTTCGAATCCCGGTAGCGCAACAACAATATTTTTCGATAAAACTGATTTTATGTGTATATCTTTCTAATTAATACATTTAATTAGTATTTAAAATATCACAGACCTATTTTCTGAATAATTACAACTCCACAATAAAAATGTGTTTTCCTAATAATAATATATTCTCCGGTACTGTTTTCTATTGATTTCCAACATTCTGGTATCTTCGAAAATGAACGTCTGAAGAAATTCGACGGTTCAGAGATGAAGTCATCAAATCAAGCATCGACATCGTTATAAAGGAAATTCCTCAGAGATTGTTGAATAGATAGCGGAAAATATGAAAAGAAGCAAGATTAAGAGAATATAATGGATGTGGAATATAATAACCTCCCGATCGAGCCCTCAAATAGCTGCTTTTGTAATATTAGCAGTACGCGGACGGGCATTATAATACTGAAAAATCTATTGATGCCGTATTTCCGATTGTTGGTTATGGATTTGTTGACAATAAACCTCAGAAATTATGATTTTATTCCTCGAAAGCAACTCGTTGTAGTATTAATAGTAGCATTCAATTCTTGCCTGAATTCCTCGGTGAAACTCAAACAAAAGGATACGGCGGAAATGTTCATTTTTTGTACGTGACATTCCATTTTCTTTACAATTACAAAAAACTTTCTAAATATTGATAAATTAAAAAAAAACAATACTAGCTAACTAACTTACCATCCCGCCGTTTCCCCGCGGTAGTGTATGTAGAAAGTATAGAGCGCCACACTTTTCTGTCCTGACACACAATTCTCGCCTCATCCACATTCATACATCTTCTCATACAAGCGCACCAATTGTTAAGGCTTCTAACAGAACCATCCTCCAGTACCTGGTTTCCCTGTTCATGCCAAGTTCTCCGCGGACGTCCTCTATTTCTGGTGCTATCATAATATAAAGCCAGATAGCACGGATTTATATAGCTACAGTTAGATTTTTCCATAATCCCTCAAATCTACTAATTAGGCACTGCCTGTGAAGATTGATGTTTTTAAAAAAAGCTCATTGGAGTCAAAAACCGTTCCATGTACAATGTTAATCAATTTTATTCAAGACATTGACAGTTGTTTCTACGTGTACGAATTCTTAGATTTCTTACATTTGTCATCGCAGAATGCTTTTTAATTATAATATATAAATGAAAAACGATTTTTGTATATAAAATTTTATTTACTGTTTCCGAAGTAAGTTTGTAGAACTCCATAATCACATATATTATGTGAAAATAAAACACTTGTTTTTTTATTTGATTGGAATTCTAACGAATAATGTTGTACCTTTACATCTCATGTAAATAAATAGTACAGCTGTCCCCCTCCCCCATTATATTTATAAATACAAATTGTCGAGTTAAAAATGTTAGATTGATAATGTATAAGACATGTGTGATAAAATTTTATCACGCTTTTTTCCATTATTAAATTACTTTTTCTTTTTTTTTGGAAATGGCACTCACGCTTTGAAAATATAATAAGTAAATAAATTATTTTTATACTACATCTATTATTTTTTTTAACTTTCGATAAGGTTTCGTAAAGTGTGTTACATAATGTTAAATCATCTTTGGAAATAGGACACAATGACGCACTTTTCTCTCCAGTTCACACAGCACTCAATCACGATTTTTTTACACCATCCTTCATTTTATCTTACGTGTACTATACAACCTCCACACAATCTAAAATTATATCTTAGGTCGTTGATTTATTGAATTGTAATCGTCCAGTTGAAGACTGAACGGAACCAAATATTCCAGAAGAAATTTTTATGAAATTTTCAAACGTAGTAACCAAAAGCAAATAATCAATACGTCACCGGCATACTTAATAGTAGACACATAACAGTCGTACAATATTTTTTATTGTTATTATTATCATAATAATAATAATAATAATAAAAATTTCACACATTTCTCCAATCCATTCGTTTCTTCGTGTTTCATAAATGACTTCATATAATAAAATACATCCAAATTTTATATAATACTCACTACGCACAAAACCACATTGGTATATTAAAGATTGTATAAAATAACTGTTACCAATATACAAATGCAGCGATATTTACAAATAATATTTAATAATACAAATAATAATAAATTTATAATAGAATTTTATCAAATTTGTGCTTTAGGTGAACACAAATGACTACACTCTTATAAGACGATCAAACTTTGTCGATGATGTCTAAACACTTCGATGTACATTATTGCATCAACCTAGAAACTCAAATCAGGTAAGCCAAACTAATCAAGCCACATTTTGGTTCTTAAACAAACAACAAAGAAAACAAAAAAATACACTTTCATTTTATTAGTTTTGACCAACAAGAACAAACGCACATTTCCACATAAATTAATTTAGAGAAAAACAAACAAAAATTTGTAGGACAAATGCAGGTAATTCCGATTAAACGGATTTAGAGAAAAACAAAAAAAAACTTTTAGACGAGTTAAGAAAGAAATGCAAACAATTCTACATAGATCAGTTCTGAGAAAATCAAAAAACCTTTATTATCTACCTTTTAAGCAATCAATTTCGTGTTTGACTTATATTTTTATTTCAATGTTGCAATGTAATTTTGAAGTGATTTGTCGTTTTTCATAACTTTTTTCTTGGGTAATGAAACAAAAGAACACAAAAAAGAAAAATGTCTGACGTTGAATACAATTTCATTTAAAATTTCTGCTTTTGTTTTTATAAATAAGGCAGAGACAGATTTTTTTTAAATAAAAGCAAAACTTTTTTTATCATAATTAGTCATTCTAATCAGATTAATCACATATTTTTTATTTCATTCAGTGTTTTAAAAGAAATAGAATAAACAAGCGAATTTTTACAGATTAGTATTAAAATCATTGTTTAGTAAATCGTACAACATACGAGTTATAAGGTCTCGCAGATTAACAATTTAGAAATATTAGACATCAGAAAAAGTGTGAATATTAAATCAAATATAATTAATAATCAGATATAATTAATAAATTTGTAAACAATCCTCTATTGGATATTTTTCCACTCAACCATTCTTTCCCTTCTAGTGACTGCGTAATTCTCTAATTAACTCCTACCATTCCGATTTTGGTTTAGCCCCCCCTAACCGTGTCAATTCACCCACCCTTCACCCTTCACCCAATTTTTAACTTTAATATACAACTCATCCTGAGGAAGAGAACATTGCTCTGGTAACATGTAGATTTTATGTATAATAAAGCGGTGTAAACAAAGTTATTTGACTTTAATTAATTAATTATTTAATCACAAAGCCTAAAAGCCTACCTTCAGAGTAACTATTCTTTGAGGAATTAGTAAGTATCGTTCAATAATTGAAGGAGAGAAGCCAGGATGGATTTGGAAATATGATTGTGAAACTCGAATAGTGTGCTATTGGCTCTCAGCTCCTCAAATGGCGAAATGCTATTAAATACATGACAAGAACTCACCTGCGATCAACTATTTATAAAAGTTAGAACATCATATTGTTTTGCTATCGTACACGCTCTCAGTTAGTAGCTCTTAATATTAATTTCATTCATACAAAATTTACGCTGTAGCTCGTTCTGTAAACAGAGTAACGTAGCAGAAAATCCCTACATGAAGCATTTAACTACCTCGGGTCCCTGCCTGTACCAGAGTTTACCTGCCATAATTTATGTAATTGAACACAGAACTTGTGGAAACTTGTAAAGCCCTCGGTACACTTGACTTCGAGAGAGGTAAACTCGAGCGGAACGGTTCCGCCATGCTATAACCATTGTCATTAATCTCCGAAGCTTCTCTCCGCCATTTTGTAGGCCGTCTACCCCTGTTGGGCAAACTTGACAACAGGAAATGGAACATCTTTGCGAACCAAATATGTGATGACACCATTCATCCCTTGTATTAATTGCGTTTAGCGTGACACCATATATTTAGAATTTAGGCACAATAATACACTACACTCGGTTGTCATGGCGCGTCTTTATTTGTTAGAATAATTAATCATCAAAACCATTACGATTATTTCATAATAGAAATACCCATACAAACAGGAATCTATCGTAGTTCTGCCGTAGAAGGAAATATTGAAACTACATGGCACGTTAACATGGCTTGTGGAACATGTTAAAAAATTGAGTGGTTAAAACGCTAGCTTAGTGATTAGTGGTCGGGGATTCGCGCCTCGTTTCAGGAGATCAGCAAGTTAGTCCTGTTTTCATCGCACAAGCGTGTAGCTTAGTTGAAAATAGTAAGAATATTGATGTGACGTGTATTCCATGTACGTATCTTTACTTTAAAAATCATCCCGATACCGAAATACCACCAATATATTAATGTTGTTTTGACATGAAGTGATCGGATCAAAAATAAAAACCTTCCTCCTTTTTTTAAAGTTAACCCACACATCATAGCTAACATGAAGATGTAATTCAATTATAAAAGAGAATAAAGTAGGTATATGAGAAAGGGGAAAATACCTCGTGCCTAGGTACTCGGATCTATTTACTGGAAAAATCAAACCCGTTTTCAAAATACCTTGCACCAACGCGACACAGGTGTATCTTACACTTGAGATTGATCAAGGGCACAGAGAGCTAGACCGCGATCCAATATATGATACTTAACTTGTGTAGAATATCTATTAGTAAACGCGCAAACTATAGGACCAAATTCGCTATAAAATGTTTTCTTCACCTTGAACCGGAGAGGCAATAATGAGACTGATACCAGTGATTAAAACCAAATCTCAAAAAGACTTTAAAATACTTACTGCTTTCATTTTGCTAAATTATGAGTATTTCTGCTAAACTGGGTTTACCTAATAAGTTCATGTAGTCTCTTCTGAGTAAAGATTACTTCGGTTGTGTTGTGTCTTGAATTAAATGTAATAATTTAACACAATACTGTATACACCCGATAGAATTTAAAAATATTTATTATAATTTAATTTTGGTCAGTACATAATTGTTTAATAACACAAATAAAATAATTATTAGAAATGTATTTTTCTCGTTGTATCTGTTGAGAATCTCTTGGATATATTTTTATTTATTTACTTTTGTAGCATAAATATTATATATGAAAATAAGGGTAATTACGTATAATGTAAAGTAAGTTATAAAATGTGAAAAAAGTACAATCAGAAGTTATAAAATGGTATTGTAAAAAAAGTTATAAAAATATTTTTGTCTGTAATATAAAAATGTGTAGGTAGTTAGGTTACCACGAATGACAAATTAGTTTCATTTTGTTTTCTACCCACATCAAGCAACCACTTTGTTATTTTTGGTTTAAAATCGTTGATCACTTTAGACCCTTTAAGGTCTAGTGGCAATTTGTTAAATGTATATCGATATGTATCGTATCGAAATATATTCCGGAATAAAAAATTTAAACTTTTCTATTCAACAGTCAATTATATGAGATCAAAATGATTCACTTTCAGATGGTATCAGATTTAAACGCAAGATTCCGTGGTCCTCATCTGTTGATCCGATCTCGGCAGTCCGCATTGAGATCAATCAGATCGCCGCAGGGGAGCCGGAGATGAGGGACACAGATATGCTAACACTGACAAAATAACAAAATTGTAATATTTTTTATTCATCCCTGTTCGAAGGAAAGATTTGCTTCGAAATTTTAATAATTTTCAGAATATATGGGCTGTATGGATATAGAGAAAGCTATTTATAACTTTTATTATTAAATTATATAAAATTCATGTTTTATGCAGAAGACAAATCTTTCTTTCGTAAAAGAAAGAGCAATCTTTTGCGAATACAAAAGTCAAAATTTATTCTTTGCATTTTTTCTGTGATATATTTAGTTTAATATAAAACTTTTATTTTTTAAGAATTTATAAAAATGTATTTTTTATCGACTAGCTACTGTGCTGAAATAGTTAAGAGTGTGATGCCATAAGCTAATATTTTCAAATAACGGGTGACTCAACGGAAGACAATTTTGAATTAAATGATTGAGATATTTAACAGCAGTTATTGTGAAGCATTGATATTTTAACGACAGAATGCTGTGATAACTCCTATCGAATAATTATTGTGAAAACTCATTACAAAAATGGGGAAAATATCATAGTAACAATTCACAAACTGTGTGAACTTGTGTGAATTCAATTCTGGCGTGGCGGTTCGTATGATCCGTTCGTCTTGGAACAGTTCGATATCTTGAAAACATGATGTCAGCGAGTATGCGAGCTGCGACTATGTTATTCAACAACCCAAACACCTCCGTACTTTCAAAGTGGTGCTGGAGCTGCGATAATTGGTATATGTTATTGTGACATGATTGCAAACTTTTTATCAGTCAAGAAGACGGCTTCAACCTGCCATACAGCGAGAGATAATAAGGTTATTACGCAAAGTTTTCGGGGGGTGTCATCAAAATTGTCTACCGAGATCGAATATAAATATGCCTATCGATTATATTTTATTTTTCTGTTGTTTTTATTATATTCTTTTTCGGAGATTTCGTGAAAAGAGATGTCTTTATCGATACACAAAACAACAGATTCGAATAGGATTATTGAAATAGAATCGCAATTATGCGAACAAGTCATGAAAATTTTTGTCGAAAGTCAAAGTGGCGGGTATTTGCCAAATAATATGCTCCATATTTACCGTTTCCGAGGTAAGATTGTAGAACTCCACAATCACACATGTAAAAATATAATATTTAAAGAATTTTAAAAAAAGTGTTTTTTTTCACATTTATTTTTTAATATAAATATTGATATTTTTCGAAGGAATACTCGTAGTGTGTTTTATTGAAATATTAAAATGACACCTCTTATAGAGACAGTATACAAGTAATTTACTATTTAAAATAATTCAAATCAAATCTCTAACATACACCTTGGTATTATCACCAATCATTTGTATTTATATATCATCTTAATATATTCTATACCATAATTCAATGACGTCAACATTCACTGATTGATTTTTTTTTCATTTCAGCTTTACAATGTTGCCATAGATATTTTTGCTCGAATATTGAATGGACGACCGAATGAATAATATTTTCATTCCATCCAATTGAGTGACTCACAGTCGGGTAAACTGGGGAGACTAATCCCGGATTGTGCAACTATTGAGACCAGTTAGGGGACAGCACTTTGGGGGGGGGGGGCTACATTGAAAACAACAATCATTTTATAACTGTATTTTTATTAAAAATAAAATGTAATAATCCACATTAAGATGTTTATTCTCTTTTCTTTCGTCCTTCATGTCGTTATTGACATATAGTTTTATTTATTTATTTATTCATTTACGCCCTTTTGGCTTTTACAAAATTGATTAGGTATAATAAAAACATGAGCAGCTACACAACTAGCATGGAATATATATATAAAAATAGAAATTGATAGAATATACATATATAGCTTAAAAAAAATTAAAAATAAGCAAAACTAACTGATCCGTACAGGAAACAAGAATGTAGACAAGGATGGTTCGCCAATCTCAGCCGGCGATAATGATGATGGTTATGAGGTCGAAAGAAATGAAACAAAACATGTTCAATATGGCGGCAAAATCGAAAATGGTTGCCGCATGCAAGATACTCTGTTTTTATTCAAATTCATAACAATACATATTGTCATATTTACAAGTACCTACACGGCGACAGGCCGCCGCTTGTGACGTTTTACTAAGACGTCATTGTTTTCCTAAAATCTATCCCACGGGTATTTTGGCACCACGCCGATGATTACACCTTTCAATTATTCTGTGCGATACACTAACTATAAAAATTAAGATTCAAGACAGAAAAAAAAAATTGATTTAACACAGAATGGCTAAGTATCAAAATAAATTGTACCTTTGACTTAGAACATCACTCATATATTTAACATTGAATTTCAGAATATATCTACAAAACCAAAATCGTTCCCAAGCTTGTGAAGTTTTTGTGTGGGTGTGCATTCCAATAAAAATTAGTATATGATGCATTTACATGGAATAACGCCGACGACCTGGTACTTCGCGCAGGAACGTTGTATACAATCAGTTCAGTTAAATTAAGGGGGTCCAGTTACCATTTGCTGTAATAAATAAAAATAATAAATCACTTAAAGTTTATCTACACGACAAGTTTGTTAGAAACAAACAGTGCTAATTAGAAAATCATAATTCAATTGTTCAACGGGTATACACAGTTTGAAGTTAATGAACCTTAAAAATTTATGTTGAACCCTTTCTAATTTTAATTCATGCACTTTATAGAGTGGAGACCAAATAGTTGAGTTGAATTCTAAATTGCTACGAACCACAGTCGTGTATAAAACTTGAAGCGATTTAAGTGAATTAATATCTTTCACCGTTCTTAAAACAAAACCAAGACATTTCATAGTTTTATTTGTGATTTCATTAATGTGTGGAACGAATCACAGTTTTACATCAAATAATATGCAAAGATCTTTAATTTGAGATACTTTTTTAAGAGTAACGCTCTTTATCTGTCATGAAAAATAATGGGTTTTTTGATTCTGCAAAACGTTATAGATTGGCATCACTAATCACTATTTAAAAAAAGTTTGCTGTGTGTACACCATTTATGTAATTTGTTAAGGTTAGGTTAAAGAATAAGACAGCCATGTATCGACTCAATTCGTTCAGCAAACAACAGTATATCGACTTTATCAAATGCAGCAACAATATCGTCAATAAATAATAAAAATAAAACTGGACCTAAGTATGATCCCTGACGTACACCATTAGAGTCGATGTATAACCAAAAATATTCACACATAGTATCCTGGACGATAGGTAACTTTCAAACCATTTTAATTACATTTATTCTCAGTGAAACCCAAGGTTAGTGACTTCAATCAGATGAGATTCAGCTCATAATGCACCTCCACAAGTCCCATTCTCAGGTCACCCTCACAGTTGACTCTAGCTCCAGGGTTTCTCCAATCTTCCAGGTTTTCTTCCCCAAGGTTGTTCCCAGGATAATTTCCTTTTCTAAGCTGTCATTTAGACCCATAATATGGTCAAAGAATTGGAAGAATCTTTTGTTCACTATTGTAGATAAAACTCGATGTGTTTGGATTTGTTGCAGGATTGGGTATGTCGTGCTGTTGACGCAAGTCGAATGTTACCTCTGTGATATCCTCCGTTCCAATAATTCCGTCACGATGTATACCCGTCCCTTTCTGATTGACCTTGCACCTGGGCGCATTCGGCGGACAGCGGGAGGGTGCCTTAACGTCATCCGGACCGGGAAACCAAATGCACTAGCATCTGACCCCCTTCGAAGTGGAGCGAAGCCTTCTTCCTTTAGTGCGAGTCGAGGAAAGTGCAAGGTGGCGTTCAGCTCATGAGATTGAGATCAAGGTAAAACCAGATTCCTTTCTTTTCTTCAACCAAATCGGGTTGCGTCAAACAAACAATACCCAGCAGAGATACAGTCCACCGCGGGATCTATTTCCTACCACGTGCTGTGTACGGGATGCGTAACATATTTTTTCAGCAATATATTTGGAAAGCGTCTATTTTACGCTACATTTTACTTACATTAAGATGCATTCGTCAACAATGCGTGTAAACGTAATACAACACACTTTGAAAACCCGAATCCCTTAAAAGCCATTTACAAAAAAAAACAGGAAAAAGGTAACAGGTAAGCTTAAGTGGGAAAAAACAATCCCTGAAGGTAAGAGTTGCCGTTCTCCTATAGCAACCACAAATATTTTTTGCCGCATGCGGTATTTTGGCAGGTCACGCATAATGATATTTCCCGGCACCGCTGTCTGCCGAAAAGCCAATTCGTAAATTGTGGTGTTTAGGATGCTTTGGCGTACCCGGCATTGTGTATTTCCTATTTTCTCATAAAATAGGTTCATCATAAAAACACAAGGTAATTTTTTTAAATATTTTCCTTCCTTTTTTGTACCGATTTTCGCAAAATATTCACCGTATTTTAATCTTTCCGCGGTTGTTATGATTTTTATTATATTTTAGAAATAATCCGCTAATTATGACAGAAAATTATTAATCATTTTCTTCTAAAAAAATCAACGGAAACAACACCATCATAATTTTAATATTTAAATACGTATACCTACTTATATTATAATATTGTTAATGAATTTCAATTTAATGAATAGTTAAAAAGTATGCCTAGTGTAAGGTCGATCAACGATGTTCCGCATTCAAAATTATTGTTAACATATTCGAACTCTGCATTGTTTAAAATTATTTATTTGAAGTATTGTTGCTGAACACGCGGAATTATGCGGGCGGGCGGGACATATAAGACAGTTATTTAGGTAGCATTTTAAAAATTAATATGAAACTTTATTGAATGTATTTTATTATAGAAGACTTAAATATCTTGGAACCCACGCGCTTATGTACTGTGCGATAGTTTTAAATATATTGTTTTTTGTATTTTATTTTACATAATTTTTAATTGACTTAAACATAAAATGTGTATTTTGTAACATGTTACATCCCCAAATATCTTAAATGCTTCTACATTGTACCTTAATGGAATACCCAGAATCCAGGGTCTTAAACAATCATATATAAATTAAATAATATCAAAAATACATATTTAAAACATTACACACCTACGTTCTGACAACTTCACAATATGAATGTGTTCTCCTCAATAATATATAAGTTGTATCAATGTGTCTAAAATTTAATAAAAATTAACTGTTAATTCTGACGTCTGCTTATCGGTTTACTCAAAGGTATTTGAGATTCCGTAAAAACAATGTAGATGGCTTTCAAATAATTTGAAAAAGTGTAACATATAGGTTCGAAAATTTGTCGACAAAAATACTGTCGCTATAGCATAATTGGTAATGCACCTTCCCCGTATTGAAAAAGAGATCGAGGCTAGAATCACGGTAGCGCAACAACAATATTTTTCGATAAAATTGATTTTATATGTATATCTTTATAATTAATACATTTAATTAGTATTTAAGACATATTTTTGTCTGTTTTTCGTAACTAATAATTCCTGGCAGGAGGCCACTTTTGTTTTATAATATTAGGTTTATAATTTTTATCTCAGCCTTCTCATATTTTATAGGCTCTATTCAAAACTTCCTTAGTTTATATAATCCGGCTTATTTCTCAGTATTTTCATCCATTTTTCAATATCCTATTATGTTTTCAATGGTATATTTTTTAAACAATAGTAATCGCTTATATTATAAAATATATATATATATATATATATATATACTATTTACAACGATAAATAACGCAATATTCTGCTTCATCAATAAAGCTTTTTATTCTCTGTGATTTTATCATTCATTATTTATCATTCGTGAAACATATTTTCAAATCTCGATAACGGATACATTATAAGAAAAATACTTTATCATAAAAGGCGTACAATCCATTTCATATTCGATGGAAACATTATTTTATCATGTCAACACATTACTTCCGGCTACACGCAAACAACTTCTATGTAAGCAATAATATCACATCACGGTGTACTCTTATGGAAATTTTATTTCTCCTGACGTGGATGGCAGATCTATCGATTTTTTTTTTAAATTACAATTGCGTGTAGTTTTTACGCCATTGTTTAAAAATTAATTACAAAAATATTTGAGGTACAAATTTTGTAAATTTTTTTTTTTGCTATATGTTTTGAAACTCAATTCGATTCATTTTTAGACTTATTTTGGCATCGGCGTGCACAAATTTCAGAAAAAAAAATTAATCTTAATAAAGAAGTTAATCACATTTTTTCGTCACGCAGAACAAGTGGTTTGCAATATAAATTAAATTAAACATAAGGAGTATACAAGCAATGGTAGTTTTCTACTATGATTCTGATTTTGAGAAAATCGCTTGCAGTTTCAGAATAGGTATGTTTGTAAAGTTTTGTTATTTTATTGCAGTACATATTGATGAAGGTTCTATTTTTGGAGAATATTAATAAAAGATGATTGGTAAGAATTGTTAATAATCTGACAATTTATGTGTAATAAAAAATAACACGATCGTACTTTAAAACAGATAACGCATTTATCGCTTTACATAATAAAATAGAAAGTTGTTAATAAAAACATAGAACTCGTTTAATCAGTATAAATTTCCGTTTCTTGAGCATCTTCAAACCCCCGAAGATGCGGCATAAGCCGTAATTGCTTCTATCGGGTCTGAACGATCACTCGAGATAGTCGGAACGCTCATCATTTTACCAAAACTTCGAAATGAATTTCCACCAAAACGACCTTAAAACCTCATCTAGAAATATTAAAATCGCCAAGAAGTACCTAGGCTCGATATAAAAGGGGTGTTACATTTATATATTCATCATCTGAAAGCGCAGATTTCTGCTCACCGTTCTAGTGTGGCGGCGAAGTGATTGAATGTTGGATCAGACGGGTTCACGCGCTTCGTCCTGCGCGGACTGACGAACCAGGAACGGGGGCGGTAATATTCTCCCTAGCGCTGTGAGCAAATCATCCCCTCCTTCGAGCAATATTGCTGTGGCGGGGGGACAATTGGGGGCAATTCTCTCCCCATAATAACAAACACGCGGGGCTCTCAATCGTCGCGCCCGAAGAAAATTTAAATATTATTAATACTTTTTGAAAATATCGATTACCAGATAATTTGTAAAGTTTATCGCGGTTTGAACAGATGTTCCACATATTAAACTCTTATAAAAGAGATATCCTTTTTTGGGTTACCCTAATACTCATGTTTGTAATATTGGGTTGACACAAAAGTTCGTAGCGTTGTTATTAAATATATATATATTTTTTTAAATAAACAAAATACTCATCAAGACAATTTTGAAAAACAGCGTCGTTATTATATTCGGAAATTGTTGAATAGAAAACGGTGAATGATAGAGATGAAAATCCGATAGAGCAAGATTAGGGAAAATGTGTGGATGTGGAATAACCTCCCAACCGAGCTCTTGAAGATTATGCTAAAAAATCACTTGATAAAGTCTTGTTGGCAATAAAACTCAGAGGTGATAACTACATACCTCGGAAATGATTCAGAGTAGTTTTAGCAGTAGCATTCAATTCACGCCGTAACATCGCGGTTTAACTCAAAATCTAAAGCGTTCTGAATATCGGTAGCGTTATTTTTTTTGTACTTGACACTCCATTTTTATTAGCCAGCAATACAAATTGAAAAATTCAAGACGTATTCAATAAAATAATACTGCGGCATTAATATTATTGTGTCAAAACAAATATTTCCAAAGCTGTAACATCGCACACATCAACCCAAACATACGAACATTGCGCTATGTTTCAATGGAGGCGCCATGCATACCTAACATGTTTATTTTCAAATTAAGATTTTTGATCAAACGTTAGTAGAGAATGGCGGGAGATAGCAACAAATCGGAGGGCAGATAACTGGAAAAGTCCTAGAAAAGTATTCTGTGTGGGGTTTTCTGGACTATTCTGCCGTTTGTCTCCGACCTCATGTACCCTGCAACGGGATTTGAAATGTCTACCAGAGAATCTTCTGCATATAAAACTCTATACAGAAGATTCTGAACGTCTGTGAAAATTTGAAAACAAGATAGACTATTAGTCATTTGGAAAGCCTCCTGATCAACAGTGATTGGATGTGGGCTGAAGAGGAAAATTTCTCCTAAACATGCTGACTATAAAATTTTCTTTGATTTCATTATACGTCATGCAAATAATACAAATATTAGGCATTCTTCTGGCGTCGTGGCTGAAACTCATTATTTGAATAACCAATAATAAGATGAACTCATACATGCCGCATTGTATTATGGGTAGATAAGATATGAAATTGCTGCGAACATTTATCTGAATTTCAAATTCTGATATTTTTGTGTGAATTTTTTAGTTCGCGCACTCGAGGGAGATTTCATTATTGTAAATGGAATTTCCAAATAATTTTAGGAATTATCTGAATTGGTGCTAGAAAATTATGGGATATAAATGTCTTATTATCATATTTAGCTGTGAATACATACATACTAATTTTATAGACTCATAAGCCAAATCTCAAATCTAGGTCAAAGTCAAATCAAATCTAGGTACATGTTCACTAGTATTAGTTTTCGTTTTTATAATCAAATTTAATTGATTGCCTTGCAAATATTATGTAATAATAATTACATTTTGTTTTATTTTTATTTTCATCTTTTGTTGAGACACAATCTTTCAAACAATTTTTAACTTTTCAAAATATTTGTTATGTTAACAATATTTATGTATGTCCAAATTTTTGTAAGAACACACAATTACGGGATTTTTAAATCAAACAAATTAAATTAAATTAAACAAATTTTAGATATCTCATAGAGACGAAGCTATTTATATATGGAAAAATATAATATAAATAGCTTCGTCTCTATGCGATATCTATATTATATTTGTTAAGTGTTTACAAATTAATAATAACATATCATGTTTTTTTTTCACTAGTATTCTTTTCAATATTTTTTCTATGTACATTATTTTTGTATAGTTGCTTTAATAAAATGCTTAATTGCATTGCTACTGTTTTAATATTAATCTGTAAGGATAATTTCTATTAATCTTTTCTTCAATAGTACTACGTACCGTATATATACAAAAAATAAATATATTTATATTTTCGTAGAAAGCAATTATTTTGTGGTTTAACATATTAGATTAAATAAAATATAATCACTTTTTATGAAACCACGAATTATATTACACGCCAACTGGTTTCGCTTAGTTCAAGCTTTGTCAGGACGTATTTAAAACCGAAGCTTGAGCTAAGCGAGACCGGTTGGCGTGAAATAAAATACTTAGTTTCATACAGAGTGATTGTATTTTATTTAATCTAAATATATTTACTTCCACGGAATAAAATGTCACGTCTATCTCAGTTTTTCGTTGGGTGATGAACTTTTATTTTAAATGTGAATTAAATATATTAATTAGAAAGATCCACATAAAATCAATTTTATCAAAAAATATTGTTATTGCGCCACCTGGATTCGAACCTGGATCTTTTTCCTAACCGGGGAAGAAGCATTATCCAACTATGCTACAGCGACAATATTTTTAACGACAAATTTTCGAACCTATATGTTACCTTTTTGATATTAATACATTTAATCGTTCCATTATTTGAAAGAGCCATCTACCTTATTGTCGCTGTAGCATTGTTGGATAATGCACCTTCCCCGGTTAGGAAAGAGATCCAGGTTCGAATCTCGGTGGCGCAACAACAATATTTTTCGATAAAATTGATTTTATATGTATATCTTTCTAATTAATATATTTAATTCATATTTAAAATATCACAGACCTATGTTCTGAATAATTACAATAACTCCTAATAACTTTTATTTTGTTACATACTCGAGTAATGTTATGAAAAGGAGGAGATGACAGCTTAGTTATTCAAATCCGCCACTCAAACACGTGACATTACCAAACAATGTCGTGATACTAGAAGGTCGTCACATTGAAATAAAATGTAATTTACTGAACCAAACAAATTACAAAAGATTTAAGCGAAAGTAATTGCCGTTTTTTATAAATAAAATATGATTTCAATATTTTAAAAGAAACAATGTTTATTTAGTCAGTTACATAATTTATATTATTAGCTATAACTGCAAATTCTCTCGAGGTCAGTCAAAGGTCTACATCCACCATGGCCCGGAGTTGCTCGTCATCATCTTCGATGGGACGTCCAGCGCGGGGCTCGTTTTCAAGTAATAAATTCCCCGAACAAAACTTGCTAATTCACATACGTTCGAGCTTTATAGAGTTGAAGCTGAAAAGAAACTGGCTAAATCAGATAGAATGTGTTCCTTTTAAAAGCAACGACAAAAACTAGATTTCAAGACAAAGGACAACCACGTGGTAAGTTTTTAGTTAGACGAGGCACGATCCTTCGACCACAATGATCTCTAAGAAAGTGTCTTAGTAACGACATGTTGTAAACGTTGATGCCATCTGAGACAATAAAAATGATGCAAAAATGGTTAGACCTAAACTGAATCATCGATCCGATAGCTCATAAAGAAAAGTTCACAAACTTTTTTCTCATTCATTAAATTAACTAAACTGTACACTACATACACGACCGAATTTAATTTTTTTCACTATATTTTTTCTCGCATGGGTATAATAACTAATAATCTGTCGATCAGAGTGAACAGTGATAAAAATAAAACAATAAATCCACTCCCACCATTACGTGCCAATCCGCCTCAATGGCTAACTGTATTTAATTTTAGTTCAATTTACACCTGTCGATAGGAACGACTGCTCTTTCCGAAACTAGTGATACAACTCAAATAATTATGTATGTGTAGTACAAAGTGAAATGAAGTTGCATTTTTTCAGAATATAGGCCTGTGATATTTTTAATACAAAAATTGCAACATATAAGTTCGATAATTTGTCGTTAACTTACTATGTTGGTATAGTGTAATCGGTTAATGCATTTCCCTGGATAGGAAAAGATCCATTCGATTCGAATCCCGGTAGCAACAAAAATATTTTTTCGATGAATGTATTTCATGTGTTTATCTTTCTAATTGATACATTTAATTTGTATTAAAAATGTTTAGTTTATTTTAAAAATTTAAATAGAATTATTTATTTTACAGATTAGGTATAGTGGTGTCGAAACTGGTTGACGTCAAAGTATACAAAGTGTGTTATCATTTAAATTAATATTTTGTTTTGTTTCGTACATTCAGTTATCACATATCAAGTCATTAAACAAATAACAAATGGCTTTCGCAGATGTGGCTGAGCAAAATTGCAAAAGACACATAAAATTCTTGTAGAAGTAACCACCAGTCAACCTTTTTGGCCCAATTTCCATCCCTAACGGCGCGCGGCGGTCGGTGACGCTAAGCGAACTGCGCGCGTTTGTCAGTAAACTGATTTTCATTGCGCGCCGTTTCCTACTTAGGAGCTTTAAAAGCCTCAAATCAGTACTGCAAATTGCCACCCTTTCAAACGTATAAACAAATTCCTTTCTCAAATATGAAAAAATACATCTCAGCTCGTCTCCGGCAACGCTCTGTGGACTCACAGCGAAAATTGAATCTCGAGAGAAAGTCGTGTGGATTTAAAGAAAGATAGAAAATTTTATAATTAAATCTTGTTTGCTTTGTAAAAAGTTTATGTTGAGGAATTTTAATTATCTTGTATTTTATTGAGTTCTTCTCTAATATTTTTTTAAAGAAATTAATTATTTTTATAGATCGCAATTCTATAACAAGAAAGTCGTAAATGAAATAATTCATTCATATTTTTAAAAAAATTATTCCATTAATACAATGATAGATAGATAGGTATATATTTTCATGTCGCACATTTTGACTTGGTTAATATATTTACGCATTTTACTCAGCTTACCCATACAGCTTGGTAAGCCCCACTGCGCGTACACAGCGCGTTGTTTCGAACCCCGAGCATTGTCACGTGTTTTAATATCGCAATGAATAATAAATAATATAAAAATATAAATAATTGGACCCAAGAAGCCATATACAATTGCATATTAGTTTAAAGATTTTCTCTTCACTTTTAAATACTGTTTTACTTTATATTTTACTGTTAAATGTTCTTTTAAATTGGTTCAGCTATGCTTGATATAGCTTGACCTCATATATATTTTTCTTTGTTTGTTATTTGTATTAATTGTACTCTAATATGTATTTATAGAACTATCTACAAGGATCTGTAAAAAAAAACAGTTAATAAAATTAAAATTATAGTTCAAAGTTTGTGGGCTAGTTCCCTAAGGGCTTACTTTAATGTGTCATCATATAATACACTTAGTCTTCCAGAATAAACCTTATCTTCAAGCTTGAAATCCCTTTTGTGAAATATTGCGAACGAAAATTGAACCTTAACCAGAGCCATACACTTCGCTTGTTTAAATTCATACACAACGAGACGGCGTATGCGTACTTCGTTCATTACAATATTTTCAAAATGTGTATGTATATTTGCAAAATTTATTGAATTGTTTTTTGATGCAATTAGTTAAAACAAGAATAAGGACTCACACAAATGTGTCCTAATTTTTATTATAGCTAGTTGTAACAAGACAAAATTTAGAACCGCGGATTCGGAACAACCGACACCATAAACGCATTAGAATCACGGATTCAGGAATTCTCCGACACCAAAAACGCAAAAAAATCGCGGATTCAAATTCATTCATTCACAAATAAAAAATATTTCTTCTCGGACAGGAAGTTAAATAATATTGACGGAAAAATTTATAAATATGAATTAAATATATTAATTATAAAGATATACATATAAAATCAATTTTATCGAAAAATATTGTTGTTGCGCCACCTGGATTCGAACCTGGATCTCTTTCCTAACCGGAGTAGGTGCATTATACAACTATGCTACAGCGACAATATTTTTAGCGACAATTTTCGAATCTATATGTTACATTTTTGATATTAATACATTTAATCGATCCATTATTTGAAAGAGCCATCTATCTTATTTGTATATGCTGTAGCATAGTTGGATAATGTACCTTCCCCGGTTAGGAAAGAGATCCAGGTTCGAATCCCGGTGGCGCAACAACAATATTTTTCGATAAAATTGATTTTATATGTATATCTTTCTAATTAATATATTTAATTCATATTTAAAATATCACAGATTACAACTTCACAATAAGAATGTGTTCTCCTGAAAAATTTATGATTTATTTGATTATTGAAACCGTAAAATTTTGACTTTATAATACTCGTAAAAGTTAGTATCAAAAATACAAATATAATATAAAGTAATTACCAATATATCTTAATATCTTTCAATTGAACTATATTACATTACGGAAATATTAAATAAATGGAACACGAAGTGATTTTTAAAATATTTTTCATATATCTTTTACAACTGCTAGCCGCACGTGAACCTCATACATAATTATTGTAAATAACACAGCAGCTCGCCAGTTGTGACTGTCAGCCTCTGCTATATCGAATCCACCCTCACGTTCAAATCCACATCCCTACCAAATCTATTATCGTGTCCGAACATATTCTCCCCACCTAAAACCTCTCCTGTCTAAATTTACACTCTTCTTAAATCGACTATACAGTTGATTTAAATATTATTTTCTTTCTTACAAAGAAGTTCATTGACGTTTCGTCATCTTTGAAATTATACTTTATAGAAAATAATACAAATTAAATTAATCAATCACAAAGATATTCAGAAAAAATCTATTTATCAAAAAATATGATAGGAATTCAAACCAGGACCTTTTCCTATTGATTGATTGCTTTTAAAAATTGAATAATAGATGTATCAATTATTAAAAATAATACATAATACAGAAATTTGTCGAAAACGTAATTAGTTTATATAGCGATATGGTAACGCAATTCCCCGTGTAGGAAAAGGTTCAGGTTCAAATCCCAGTAGCAATTAAATATTTTTACAATGTGTAGATTTTTTCTTTGTATTTTTCTAATTGATATAATATTTCATTTGAAATATTTTATGTTTTATGTTCTAAAATTGCAACTTTCTAAATGTTCTAAAATTGCAATTGTATATTTCCAAAACTCAAGTTATCCGTTCAAAAAAAAAAAAAATGAACTAATATTTCATATTTATTCTGAGATTATCTATGGACTCAATGACATTTAAAATTTATGCAACAAGTTGATAATAAATAGGTATTCATTCAACATATTTCTATTGTAACAAAACTTGTGATTACTACCTCAGACATTCCATAATTTCATGACGTCCATTTTGAGGTTCAAATATCATTTGTTGTTTTGTGTTCGTGATGTTTATTAGTATTCAATAAGTTGGGGTTAATTATTTTGTTTATTTACTTCAAACACAATTTCATTCTAATAAAACTAATATATATTCCAAAAATCATTACTTTAACGTTTCATATAATATGTCCCTTTAACAAAGTATGGAAATATTGTCAAAATTCAATTAGTCTGATATTTTCTCCAAAAGTCATCACGTCCAATCTTTTTTATTTAATTGGTAATTTAAACAGACTATCAAATATATAGACATGAACTAACGCAAATTCCTCGTTTCAATATTTTCAATTTCGTATCACCCACGTGATAATTTTGGTACCACTTACGCAATCAAATAGCTCTACGACTTTTTTTAAATATATGACTCGATTGGAACGAAAATTTAAAAGCTGACAATATAATATGCATTCATGTAAAAAATATATCTTGTTTACACAAAGATTTCATTTTCGAAAAGTTAATACTTTTACTGTTGCATAAATGTCTCATAAAATATCAGAATGTGTGTAGAATGCCCCTCGTCCCGCAAATAATGTTCCAAACCCCTCTCCTATATGTACACTTTATTTCATGTCTATTCATTTACTGGTCTGTGGTAATTTATGATAAATATAATATGCTACGTCACATACATTTCCAAAAAATTACTGAAAAATAATGATATCCCAAGTTTTCCTTGAGCATTTAGAGGTCGTATTTTCATTACGCGTTTGAGAAAAAAATGAGTTGTTATCCATAAGTTTCAATTATTTAGACTTCCTCGTGCTACATTTCAGTTGTAAATTTGTTAGAATATTCTTGCTGGCATATGTTGGGGTTCATATACTCGTACAATCATCCCTCACTGTAAAGCAGTGACAAGTATCTGTTGCCTTACACAAATCCTCTGACCACCCCCAGACCACACATACACACACCGTATACACACGCCAAGCTCATAAATTTGTGTCGTTCTGCTCTCCCCAATGTATGAATCGGTCCAGATTCATTGCACAGCGGAACAAATATGAAAAAATACCGCTTTGGGGGTAAGTTTGGCTATTTTCAGAGTTTTTTTTTAATTCTAACAGGTTTGAGTTTAATTTATTAAATAATCGGAATACAACATACGGTATCTGATGACTTTGAGAAAGCAATGAAAACTATTTTCATGGAAATAACAGTAAAGGTGGAAGAATACAATCTGAAACGTTATTTTACATTTTTGTAACTTTTAAGTTGGAGCAGTTTTTGTCACGCTCGAATAGATACAATGTCATATGTTCCATGACGCCAGATACATTTTTAAAAAGTACATATATTAGCGAAAGACCTCAGTTGGTCTGTCCATCTCAATAAAAATCTTTCGGGCGGTCTAAGACCTTTTCCCCTACTCTTTCATGTACGATTATTACCAGGTATATGAAGCAGTCGAGGGTTGGGGTTGGTATTATGTATATAGAAACTACATGACATGAATCATAACATAAAAACTGAATGCTCGTGTACGCATTTCTTTTGATTAAATAAATCAGTACGATAACAACTAAATAAATACGTAACCTTTAATGAACTATTTAATTAAGGTATAATCGAATACACTATTTAAACTTCTCTCCGTAAATGGAAAATTACATTACATAATATACTAAAAAAGTGAAAAAATGAAACGTTTAACACAATTACATAATACAAACTCAACACACATCTCACAGAAAATTTAGAATTCTCCATACCTTAAATATAAAATTAGAAGGTAGGATTCTGGAAATAAAAAATTCCCATGTTTAAGAAAACAGTTATTATTCACTTGCGAGTTAAATACAAGATTTGAAAACATTTAAAATCGACTTCTAAGTATAAGATCGTTCGTTTTTATGTATGTAATACCGATATCGCCCTATTTCTCAGATTGCAATGATATTTGTACAGAAAAATCTGTAATTTTCTGTATGCGTGCACAGATACAATTATTCTTCCGAGATATTTAT
Source organism: Eubasilissa splendida (assembly GCA_031772225.1). Taxonomy (NCBI): domain Eukaryota; kingdom Metazoa; phylum Arthropoda; class Insecta; order Trichoptera; family Phryganeidae; genus Eubasilissa; species Eubasilissa splendida. The sequence goes on along the minus strand of CM062855.1, from coordinate 19,651,925 downwards.
GATATATACATATATTTGTTAAATACAAATTAAAACTTTCAAAATTGATTCGAGATTTTGGTTCGCATTATTATCCGACGGTGGTCACACTAACAAATGCATTAAAATCACTTGACAGAGTCGATCTTCGGCCGTGAAATGTGACGTCATCCTGTGGTATCGAATAAACGGTATTATTTCATTTAAAATATGCTTCAATTTATATTAATTATATTCAATCTACATTTTATTTTATTTTGAGAATAGTATTTGTTTGCGTTAATTTGTTATTTTTGGTTGTACTGTGCTTCGTTTGACATTAAATTATGTTTTTAATATTAAACAATAAGTTTTAATGATTATAAAATTCATAAAACGCATCACAGCGGCCTCAGCCTCTGTTGTGATTAGCGAAGCTAGCCCGACAGTATTTTATAAATGTGGAATTCTAAGCTCATTTTGGTTTATTTTATTAGTAACTGACTGAACTTTGCACAAAGGATAAACCTGTTATCTGTTTTGACTGTGTTTACTACAGAACTGTGTCCTGAAAAACTGTAACTTCATAATAATAATGTGTTTTCAAATAAAAAAATAAAAAAATGATTCATTGCATTAAAGGAATGCTTATAGTGGGGTGGATTTATTAATTATAAAATGTATGCACTTAAAAAGCATTTATGAACTTGTATACAAGTCAAGAAAGACGCGTATTTTAACATATATTTTATTTTTAATAAAATATGTTTGAGTTGATACTATTTTCTTGCCGGGCATTCACTTTATGAAATACTTATTAGTTTCTCGTAAGATTTTTCTGTCTTAATTTTACAAAATTTACAGAAGTTTTCGAAACTTCTTTTTAATTACGGTTGAATTAAGCCCATACGTCAATGTACCCTTCTGTTAAACCCATTCCATGTTAAATTACAAACAGTGCGATAGAGTAATAACTTTTCTTTAAAACAACCATTCCGGTAATTTAATTAGCTAGATACCTTTCTTTGTCGTACCTGATTTTAATTGGACTTGTTTGACTTGTGAAATTTTCGTTCGCCCTTGTACAAAAAATACATATGTACGTGTTACATAATCTATCTTACAGAATGGAACCATTCTTGTTTTTTCAGTACCCACATATACATTAAATTTCAGGTTCAATAACCCACAACAGGTTTGTGGAGGCTTTATTTGGTTCTAGAAACTTTTTTTAGGGATTTTCAACGAGGGAGTGCCAGTCCTGCTACAAGGGCTGGTCGTACTGAAGGGATTAAGGGTAAACCGTTACTCCTCATCCTTTTCACCCCATCGGTTTACGTAATCGATCGAAATATTTTTCTTTGAACCTATCTGAGGGTTTTTGGACAATTTTTTAAAATCAATTTAATATACAAGTGTGAATGTTTTTTTTAAAGCTACATATGTAAAAATATTATAAAAATTATAAACATGTTCAGTTGTATTATAAAGACTTCGAGCCAATTTTTTTCTAGAACCTAAGAGCTATATATATATATATATACTTGATTTTATTATGCACAATCTTTTTCAAGATTGTCTAAATAATAGGCTCTCTGTTTTAGGGGAGAACCTTCTTCTTTGATTTATAATAAAACTCTATTCATCGACAAGATGAATGGAACTTTCAATAAGATGCTGCATCAGCAAGCAAAACTCAATAAAGCCACCCGTTTGGAACTATTCACATGATAATATATATATATATTATATCGAACCTCTGTTTACATCCCCTCTCGGTCCTGTATCCAGCCCCTCATCCACTTACTTACCCTTACTGAGATAAAACACGAAGCAGGGGGTGTACTTTTCTGACACATTAAGTAAATCCTGTCTTATTCAGCAAATTTTACGATTTTTTCCTTTATTATGTGTTTTGGTTTACTTTGTGGAACAAATTATTAAAAATGTTTGGAAATTTAGCCATAATTATTATTTTTAATACCAGCTCTGCTATTACTCCCAAAAAACCGTGACTCTTGTGCTTTTTAAAGATATTCCATTTCACATATTCTTGAGACATGTCCGTATGATGTTCACGGTTATTTTTTATTTATTCTTTATTACATATATATATAAATATATATATTTTTTTTTTTTGCAAAATGCATGGCAGTTTTACGGAAAAGATTGCCTTTTAGATAGTTAAACAACATTTTTTTTTATAAAGAAAATATAAGAAGGAGAAAAGAAAAATTAGATAAGAAGATGTTAGATGAATTACCTACAAAGATGTAAAGAAAATAATCAATCTTTCGAAAAAATGTACATTTTTTAAGGTGTAACAGACCCAGTCCACAGTATATTTGTTAAGAATATGTTGTTTTACTTTGCATTTTAAGGTGGTCACTGGTGTCTCATCATTTTTGTAAATATTTAACAGGTGATGGTTTATGGTAAGGGGTGTGTTTTTCCGAGTGATGAGAACCTAATTTGACGCCCAGATGTATACAGGGTGCGATCGGGGGCTGTCGACGATAATGATGATTGTGGAGGTGATTGACTTCCACAGACGCATTTGATGAAGAAGCTCGTCTTCTGCCTAATGTCCTTAAGAGCAAACGAGAAACGGAAAATAATTGGTTTTTAAATATGTTGCTGGAGACGAATGCTAAAGATTTTGTGGACAGCAAGGCAAACTAAAGTTTCAATTCTGAAAGAACTAAACACTCAGTGCAGGATGTCCACGATCTGCTTGAATGGTAACTGGAAACTTGAAAGCACAGAGAGGAAGAGGCCGATATCCCACTCGCTGGACAGACCAGGTCAAGAACAAGGAAGCCACTGGTTTATTATTCACATTGACTCTTCAAACCGCACAATGCTGGGATATATGGTGAAAGATTGTCAAGAGCGTGAACATCAGGATATCTCGTGGGGATCATGATCTTCTTCAATTAGGAAAACGACGATAGAAGAAGAAAAATTAATTTTGCATTGTCAGCAATCATTTGCATACATGTTTATTGTCTAAATAGAGGCGAAGCCACCTCGTACCTCCTGTAGGTTGCCATATTTTGTCAAATAGATATTTATCTTTCACTATTATTTTTATCTTTTGATCTGATCTCTTTTAAAAGATGAACCCCTAATAATACCTTAAATTGAGGGTAAACGTAGACTGCTCATTCTGCTATGCATACAAAATTCAATACAATGAATAAAAGTCTGTCCTACACTAATTTTGTACTGGCATTTACGCGAATGTCGAGACAAAAATTTCATCTGTAGATACGCATCTTTACAATATTAACTAGTATTTCTGAACACTGTACAGAATGATGAATTTAAACTAATATCAATTTATTGAATAAATACAATCAATTTACATTGCGGGTTCCATACATAGATTACCCACAAAAGTCACTGAACAAATTTTAATTAATCTTCTAATTATAATTAATATTTGTATTCAAATATCATCAAACATTTAATATTATTACCATTATATTATGCTATTTCTTGTACCGTCTCGTCACGGCAATTCTAGATCTGGGGATGTGTCCTTTCAGGAATGCCGGTACAAAGCTCGCTCGCTACAAAGCACAATGAAACAACCCCAGCCTCGAGCCCCGGGGCAGAGCTCGTGCGTGATTACCAGAAAGCGATAAACGGAAACCGATTCAATTAGCCGAATCAACCGATGGCTTAAGGTCTCCGGATTATGCTGAGTAAATCAACGTTTACGTCTATACAAATATGGAAGCTTACTCATTTAAGGTGTAAAGATCACATTTAGCGTACATTATCCATGTATAAAATCAATATGACCTTACCTTGACAGTTTAGGCCCGAGTATTTAATGAATAAAATTACATTAGTGGGTACTAGTTGCAAAGTCAGCAACTAGTACCCTCTTTCAAACTTTTAATGCAGTTGTCTTCTCACATAGATTTGTGATCAGATCACGCATTGTGTTGATTTGTTAATAATTAAACTTAGCTTATTTGTATGTAAATCAGGCTTTCAAAATCGGTGTTTGTTGCAAAGTCGGTTATTTTTACCCACCGCCATTTACATAGGAATTCGTTCAACGGTAGTATTTTTATTTTATTTTAAAGAGAACACATTATTGTGAAGTTGTAGTTTTATCAGAACATAGTTCTGTGGTATTTATATCATAATTTAATGTATCAATTAGAAAGATATACATACATATAAAATGAATAATAAGTGTATCAATTTGAAATAGCTGCAACATATATGGTGGGATAAGATCCCGTGGACTGTATCGATTAAAATTAATGGTTAGTTGACGTAATCCGAATTGGAACAAGAAAGGAATATTGGCAAATGGATCTGGCCTACCTTGATCTCAGTTCTGGGTTGGACGTCAAGTTTCACCTCCAGTTGACTCGCACTTTTGTAGTGAAGAACGGAGATATCACTGCACTCCTGATGCTGCAGAACACCGCTTCCTTTTCGTGGTCCGGATTTTTATCTACGGCGCTACTCACGAATATTTAAAGAAATACAGGTGTTGACCGTTCGGCGTCGGAACGCAATCTGTTCCCACGTCGGCGAAATCCCTAAATAATTAGTTGGCCAGAGCGGGAAAGATATATTACAGTTTATTGGATAGACGGAATGCACATGGAGTATTTAACTTGCGTCAACAGTATTTATTTTTATTTATTTAATTCATTCATAACATAGTGCATACATAAGCACTCCTATGTATGCTCTAATATAAACAAGATTAAAGTATTTTATTTTACTAAAACTTATCTTTTACATATTTGGTCAGTTTCATTTTAATTTAATACATTTAATTTGTATTAAAATAGTAGTCTTCGTTATTCTAAAATTCAAATAGCTGACTAAATTGAAAGTAGCTTATTTTTGGAAGAATTTATTTTGTATTTAAACCTTTCTCTTACGGTGCTAAAATAAAACGCGCGTTTCGGTGCTATACACTCAGTGTACATGTAGACTTTTGCGATTTTTAAGTCGTATAAATATGAATATTTTATATTTATTACTTATTTTCATAAATAAAATAATAGTTGATATATATATATATATATACACAAGTGATATATTAATGACTGTGTAAAAGTGACAGCATAAAGACGCAAAAGATACGTCTAACTCTGCCAGCGCACGCTCTGCCACTAAAGTGACGATCGGCATCCGGCATCCCGCGCCCCGCGCACTGTGCCTTCACGTTCATATACACGCATTGACAAATATACGTCAGGTTCCTCGAGAAAACATTATTTCATTGTTGCGCATGGTAAATACTAATTAATATATTATAATTATTTTATCCAATACATAAATATATTATGAAGGAATACCTAAAATATGAACTCTGTATTTAGTATATTTACAGAGATATTCACATACGTAGAGGCAATGTCAACTCAGTTTACATCATCGGAGGGGAAAAGTTAAACCAGATTACAGTGATTCATAATAATAAGTGCAATAATAAATACATGTATTGTTCTTCAAGCTTCTGTCAGTTTTTGGTGTTTTTCTCTAAATAAAAATATATTAAGGCTACTGAGATTGCAACTAGTACCCTCATCTTATCTTTATCCGGATGGTCCTTTTCTCCTTTCTTTACTTCCCATATTATGAAAGGGTTTGATTTAAGAATGTGTATATACGTAAAGTAAATGGTCATGTTGGTCTAACGGCAAGAGTAATCAAATGGTCGGGGATTTGAGCCTTGTCCCGTGAGACCAGTAAATAATATTTTTTTCCAGTCCATTTTACTCAAAAGTTTTGAGAAACATTGTAATTAAAAAGGTAGTGGCTTGCAGCGGACAAAAATCTCACTTAGAAACGTCGTAACTTTACAAATAAAATGTGATTTCATTAAAATTAATGTAATTAGTTAAGTTAATGTTTTCTGTTAATAAAATAGACTTGAAGTCCTGGCGCCATCCAGTGAGTTTTACTCAAAGGTTTTTGAGAAATATTGTAATTAAAAATATGGTCGTTTCCAACGATAAAAATTAAATGTCTCCTTAGAAACGTACGCTCGTGTCCTATATTTGATCATTGCGATTGCTATATTTTTTCAATAGATTTTTTGTATATCTAAGTGATGTACGATACTCGATGCTGTTAATGGCAATAAATTAATATGTTGTACTAATCTTTTCCCTTCGATAATTATTATAAAGATATAAACCGAAAAGGTAGGTACATATGTACATTGTTAAATTAATCTAAAGCATTGTTCATTTTAGATAATTCTGCTATGGTCACTAATAACGTGTGGTCCAAAACGTAGAAATAATATTTTGGATAATGATATTTTTAAAACAAATTTCTTTCAAAGATTCACAGAAAAAAAAATGTCGATCGATAACATATATAGTTATCACCGGGACTCGAACCCGCCGCTTTCTCTTGCCGGAAGAATGAGTTACCAATTACACTGTGTAATTATTTCCCATTGAAAGTTAACCAATTTTTATTTACATACTAGATGACGCTAGGATCAATCAATTTTTATTTAATTAATAACGAAAACTTTGATACGTTATTCTAAGTAATTCATCTAATTTTTATTTTAATTATCCACGAACTTTGTTCTAATATTGCAACTTTAGAATAAAATGTGATTTCATTAAATATAGTGGTATTATTTATTTAATCTCACCGGTTAATTAGTCATTTTGTTTTCAATCAAACTGATATTCAATTATTCCAAGGGTTAATAAAGCTTTGATGCAAAATTAATTAATTGATCATTTAGGTGAGTGATAGACTGTAGCGCTTTATTTAATTACATTAAATCGTGTTCCGTATAGTTTTGTAGAAGTGCAATAATATTTTTAACAATCATTAAAAACATTTACGACGTACCCCGGAAAAACATTTTTTTTGAAAATAATTATCACCTCTTTGTATTACTTTTAAACCGATTTATATATTTTTTTTACCGATATTTATTTTTTTGTGTAGAAGCTATCAGTTCAAAGAAACGCGGTTTAATTCTTCTTCTTCTTCATTATCGTATGCTTAATGCTGGGTGTTGTGATCCCCTGAAATAACTTGGTATGCAATACGTCTCCATTCCTAGAGCCACGTTAGCTATAGAGCCAAAGAGAACTGATCTATCCATTTTGCAGGAGACTGTCCTCTTGCTCGCTTTCCCTGTGATCACGAGCTTCTCGAGAGTCTCGTCCTTTCTTCTGGCAAAATATCCAAAGTATGTAAAAATGTTGCCAAAGGTGTTTCTGTAATCTTTTATTCCTGGAGGATAGAGACATTTATACACCTTGCGGTTCACGGGATACGCAACATTCGTCTCGTATCTCGAAGGCATCCAACTTCTTTCTTAATATCCATGTTTCCATTTCATACAGTGCTACGGCGGATTTTGATTCTATTTAAAATAGACTGATTTCTGAACATTTTCGTCAGACTGGTTAAGGTAAATATCCCCATTTCTATTCGTCTTTGGATGCCTGCTTCGCATCCTCTATGTTTTTAAAATGAACACCTGGATACATAAAGTCGTCAACCTCTCGTCTTAATTACCACTTTATAATTGCCGTAGTAGTGACATAATAAAGTTAGCCCCATAATTGAAGTAAAACCCCGACGAAATGAACGGAGATATTTATTACGTCCGTATTAAAAATACTCAAACAACGTTTCTTAATTACACCCCGTTACTAGTAACTAGCAAGGAAGGTTTCTGTAACAGCGAATAAATATATTCTTCAACCCCCGAGCGGAGAGGGTAGTTTGGTTGTTAGCATGCTCTCGGCACAACAATGCACTGCGCTACTTCTTAACCATTAGAGGAATTAACAACCAACTGAGGAACTAACGCAGCCACGTCAAATCTCGTTAGAATTAAATTAGTTCAAGCAAATTTCGATGTAGAATGGTGGAATAATTATTATGTTTTATTAAATAATGATATTGAATTGGATTGATCGCCTCATATCGTTATTTATAAACAATTTGTGGAATGCGCATCGTTAACAACTTTAATCGAATTTTTAAAATAAATAGTATATTTAATAGAATATGATTATTTCAATATTAACGTTACTACACCAAAAAAAAATTGTATGAACCATTATATTATCGATTTTATATATGTAAATCTCCTTGCTCTCCCTCTACCTCACTCCTAATTTCAACCCCCCCGCTCTTTCTCCCTCCTGTTTTAATATTATTTTATTACGTGTATACCTGAAAATATAAAATTAATGTTAGGAGAACACATTCTTATTGTGAAGTTGTAATTATTCAGAACATTGTCGCTGTAGCATAGTTGAATAATGCACCTTCCCCGGTTAGGAAAGAGATCCAGGTTCGAGTCCCGGTGGCGCAACAACAATACTTTTCGATAAAATTGATTTTATATGTATACTTTCTAATTAATATATTTAATTCATATTTATAAAATTAATGCACTTTGGTTGATAATGCTTTCACCTACTGATGCTATTTTAATGCTTATCACATCATATACATATATATATATATCATTACTTCAATACTATCGTGCTTAAATATCTTTGTGAATTTGTATAATTAGTATCATATGCTTCGTGGTATGTTAGTGTATTATGAAACTGACTAAGTAACAATATATTATTGTATAGTATATGTGTATTTTTTACAATCCTCTTTTCATTATTTCTTTCCACAAGACCAAACCAACTAAGCGACTTAATCCTGTTCACAGCTCCAACAGATTTATATTTACTCCCAATTTGTTCATTTTTCAAGTGCTATGAATTTATAACATTTGCCTTGTGCGTGCACCAGTATACTTGAATTACATCACTTCCGCAGTATTGAGTCAACTTTTAATATCAGTTTCAGGACTCGTTTCAAACAAATATTCATTGTAAAAGCCAGATGAAAAATTGATTATAGCACTGCAGTATTCAGGCAGTAGGTATTCACTATATTCCCTGTGGTCACTCATTTTCAGATATATTTTTTAATCTAACAGTTCTCAGAAAACATACTCCCTAAACTAATTCTTTCGCTTATTCTATGAATTTATTATTATCCATTTTACTGTGTGTATAAAGATCTATCTAAAAAAAAATTGTAGGAACATTTTAGTACGTGTAATATTTTATTTAAAAATAATGTTTTCTTAAACCAGAAAGCATATTTTTACACAAGGTATAATTCAAGCTGTACTCTCTTTAAAGTAAAAACTCAAAGAGAGTACAGCTACCAGAAAAAGGGTAGAACCGCTCAGAATAGTTCTTCTCCACAGCTTCACGGCCCGTTTAAAGCCTTCGTCTGATGTACAAATCGGTGCCAGGCGTCTGTCCAAGGCCATCCCACGCCACTCGGAGACAAGAATATGACGTGTCTCCAGATCTTTCCTCATATTTCGATTCATCTTAATCTGATTAAGATGAAAATCCTTAATTTGAGATATTTGAATATGTCAAAGTGGTTTGTATGTGTGTGTGGCCGCTTGATGACAGATGAGAGAAGGCCGACCGAGCCGAGAGGCGTTAAAAGATGATGGACACGCAGTCGCGACCGCTTTCAATGCTCTTCGGTTCTCCAGATAAGATCTCTGATAAAATATATTACATTATTGTACGGTCGACTAATTGTAATAAATTGTTAATTATATCAAGACTTGTGACTATTATTTCTACTACCAACATCACACCGAACCTCGGGAAATCTATAAGATATTACCGTGGCACAGACAGTATTAAGAACACTTAATCAAAATCATCCAAAAATACTCAATCAGTTCAATCAGATGAAGTGATAATAGAATTTATTTTATGCAATGCCTAAAGTGATGATAAATCAAAGATAATAAATTTTTGAACTTTAAACTATTTAAGCTACAACCTATGGATAGTGTGTCACCAGCACAACGTGTTTATATCTTGAAGAATATCCATGGGGGTGCAGTGATATGGTGCGTGCCGGTGTATATGTACATAACCACCACACAAAGGTTGTTTAAGTATGATTTGTTTGCGTTTATATTACGTTTTTTCACTAATGTGTTTTTAATATTACTTAGTGATTTACGCTACCGGTCTGAAAATACACGAGTGGTTTATTTTTCCAACATTATTTAGGAGCCCATTTTGTTGGGGAAACTCGTAATAATGTCGGTTGTACGTAATACAACATTTTATTCAAATTTTCACATTTTGCGAAAAATACGCCAAAAATAAAACACAATTCAACAATGACAGCAAATAGTCGATAACATTCCGTGTTTTTCTCAAGGTGATTGTGTATTTTTCACGCATTTTCGTAATGGCGTGTCGGCACGCACGTCACGGGGTAGGTACCGCTTACCTATCTTCGCCCGAATGGAACTTTTCTTCTTATACAACAACATTTTCCACCCCTTTTGTAAGCGCGCTACTAATACATTATTTGATTCTGATATTTTTCTTCCAATCAAAATCTCTCTTGAATTCAAATCAGGAGACATTTTCAAACATTAATGTCTACGACACACTTTTAAAAATGCCTGCAAGCGTGAACCATATTTCGAATAAAATGACTATATTCGTACTGTCACATGAAAAGTTATGATAAAATGCTTCTCTGTGCGTACCATGTTTTCTAATTAATCAACTGAACTACTTATTTATTATACTGAATAATAATTTAATTCAAAACTATTAGAAAATCCATAAAACATTAATGTATTTAAAATAATAACAGAATAAAAATACAATAGCTAAATAATTTACTTTGTTTAACACAATAACCAAACACTTACACAAAATAGAAAATGCCACGAATAGCTGTCAGGTGTGCCGCGATTACGTCACTAATCTCCGAGATGCGAGATCTAAGTCTCGTTCGCGTACACCCATTATTACCGTTACTTTGTAGTGTTGTATTTAATATAGTACTGTTAGTAATGTATAATATTATACTGCAATAAAACACACATACTCGTATATTTCCCTACTGCGTAGATTCTAAAAAAATGTATTAAAAATATATATTTTTAATTATTATCTTTGTTTTATTAACCACTAAATTGAGTTTAAATACATCTACCGGTTTCGAAAAATACCATTTTCTTCTTCAGGATGTCATAACTAACTAAAATATTTAAAATATGGTATTTTTGTATGTATGATGATGTATTTAAACTCAATTTAGTGGTTAATAAAACAAATATAATAAATAAAAATATGAATTTTAACCACAAAGTTAATATTGCTAAATTTTAAAAGTATATTAAAAATGTACCTACGGGAAAGCGTAATTCAAAATTAAATTGATCTGAATATGTTTCGTATTATATTTTTTATGTTTACAATTAAGATGAAACGCTCGTATGCATATTTGTTAAAAATAATATGATTTGAAACATTAATTTAAAAATTTTCCGTGCATAAATATGTAAGTATTGTATAAAACGTTCGGCATGAAGTTCCGTTAAAACACGAAAAGATTGGCGTGAGATAAAGAACATTTTTAAAGCCCATTGTTTTGTGTTTATTTTCCTTGGGAAGGGAATTAGTACAACTCTTTATGTTCTACTTAATTTTTAACCTTAATAGACGTCTCTGTAATAAATGATACGTTCACCAAACGAGGAAAAGTTGGTTAAATTTAGATGATACAATCGTATTTAGTTTTGCTTACGCCTCTAATATTGAAAAGGTCAAATGAAACATCAACCTAAAAGGTCGAGTCGTAAAACACGGTAATAAGAAGTATCCTTTGCAATTACATGACGAATAATAAAAAATACATGTTTATCTTAATGAGTTCATCTTTTAAATTTCACGTTACAGGTAGGTATCTTTTTCGTACAAAGAAAACTTCATAGCTCAGGTTTCGGTAACTTTAAAGTGACTTTTCAATATCTCCGAAAGTCAGAAAGTTCATTCTGTGAAAAATCAATCGTATCGTAAGTTATGTTTGTATATTATAAAGGAATTTTTATTTGATTTTTACAGAATCATTTACATTTCAAATAAGGATAGGAATAATATTTATAAAAAAATCAGCAAATCTTTCTAAGCGTATCTATTTTAAAGATCTGTTATAAAGGCTAATATAATACAAAAATATTTATTTATATATTTTGAGATATTATTTATTGTAAAAGGTATTTTTTTTAGATGTTTGTTTTAGAAGTTTGTTTTTCGAATTGGCAACATTTTTTCCAGCGACATCCAATTTGACAGCTGACAGCTGATTTGTGCTCAGTTTGATTTGCTATTTCACCATGAATAGACCTACGTTTGAACAACGCGTAATTTATAAAAACTTACCGTGCATTACGTTCATTTTACGGTCGACATGATCGTCCATCCGAACACGTAATTCGAATAACCATGGATAGTTTTCGCACCACACATACTCTAATTGATAATGCGCATCCGCAGAGACGCCGTGCAGTGCGCACCGGAGAAGCTGTCGCTGCAGTTAAGTGCAGTATTGAGGGGAACCCGAATGAGTCAATTCGCCATCGAGAGCGCTATAGATCCATGATTATAAACTTTTTCGTTCCCCAATTGAATGGCATTAATGTGGAAGAGCTGTGGTTTCAACAAGATCGTGCAACATGCCATACAGCGCGCCACAATCAATTTATTGAAGAAAACATTCGATAAGCGTATAATTTCGAATATTGTGAATTGGCCTCCAAGATCGTGTAATTTAACACCTTTGGATTATTTTCTGTGGGAATATGTAAAGTCGCTTTTCTACGCCGATAAACCAGAGACGATAGATGACTTGGAAGCCTATATTCGTCGCTTTATTGCCGATATACGTCCCCAGTTGCTCCAAAAATGGTCAAAAATTGTACTTCTGGATTGCGCTTTATTCAAACCAGCCTCGCCTATATGCGCGAAATTATATTTAAGCATTAATGGCATAAAATAATCTTTTCAATAAAGCTAATACCATGGCCATTAACGCGATTTTTATTTCATTTTCAAGTTATATACCTCTAAAAAACATTATATTTGTATATTTTTTTATTTATTGGTTGAAACAGATCACCGAATTAGTAATTAGATAAAGCGAATTAGTTTAAAAAATAATTAAAGTCTTTAAATGTTGTTAAAGAATTGAATGTTGAAAATATTGTTAAAGGCGTACACCTTTACGTACTTAATTTACCTTATATATTTTTATACCTCGTACCATAAAATGAGAAATTCAACCATGCTACAAATTTAAGTGTTAATAAATACAAGATGCTATGAATGGATGCCGAATTCTTAAAAATAAATTGCAATGTATCAAAAAATAAAAACGATTAGTTAAATAAATAAATGTATAACGAAAGGGAAGTTATGATATCAATATACTTTAATAAAATCACAAAAAAATTTCTCCTTAAGGTCTTCTAAAATATTTTCAGCAATAGCATCTTTTAAAAATTTTATCGTCACATCATTTATATATCTGCATATATCAGATCGCTGTAAGGAACCACTTTTTTGACATCATTAAGCTGTTCACTGACACGTGAATTTTTTTCCAACAAATTCAATTTAATATATTACCTTAGAAGAGAAGCCTTAGATTTCAGAAAAATAAGAGTCAGGAAATGTAAAATAAACTGGTTTTACGCGTACAGAAGACAAACAGTGAGAACATGTATTTTAAATCAGAATTAGCGCCCCTGCATTGCATGTGGAAAAAATTAAAATTCAATTGAGAAATTTCAGTAAATTTTTTTTAACATGTAACAACATTAAATTATATTACGGCAGTATTGAAAAGTTTATCTTCAATTGCTACACCAAATTAAGATCCTTGTTAATATTTGTATTCTGGGTATAATGATAACTAGACATGCTTCAGATTTATGTTACATGTTAATGGACTATTATATTACTTGATAAGGAACAATTATCACATATTTTCTCATAACAATCTGTAATATACCTACATACATATACAGTCTGCAATATTTATACTGATTGTGGGATAATAATATTGATTATTCTATGGATAAAAATTGTAACGATTACCTTCGTTTAATATCTATATTGAGATTATAATTAAAATTAAATCGCACGGGTGAATCACGTATCAAATGTAAACCAATTTTCAAGAACGTGATAATTGAAAAGATGCGATTTTATCGAGACCCGACAAAATCCCGTCAAATCACCGCCATTTGGAAAACTTAGCGCTCCAGACTAAAACACTAGCTAGAAGAGCTAGAAGCCATTTAATTCAAATCCTCTTTTAACAGTACCGAATACCATTAAATGAAATGAGTCCTAACATTAAATGATTTCATTATATCGAAATTCAAACACAAAAAATCAGATGAACAAAATAACATAATTACGCAATCAAAAGGCAAAAGAATAACATTATTATTATATATTTGATTGGTTGGAACCATAACGATACCTAAACTAGAATACCAACTCAGCACTTTTTCACTTATCAACGGATTTATTTCAGAAAATAAATGGAAAATTTTATTAAAGAGGTCAAGAACAATTAGACATTAAAATTATACATAAACCAAGTGAAGCCAAATATACGAATTAAACAATTTACTTATTATAATAAATTTTCTTCATTCATTAATATATATTTTCTATGTAACGCTCTTTTGAGCTGTAATATTATAATAACAACGTCCCCTTTTAAACACAAGAAATAATTTATATTTGAAAAAGAGTATGCGTTAACGTTTATCATTGAAAAAATTGACATGTTTTAGACTATAATTGTACTGTATTATATCAAACTACGAACGTATGCATACATATTGAGTGTGTTTGTTTATAATTAAAAGTACATAAGCATAAAAATGTTAGATTTCTAATAATAATTATTATTGATCCTTTTCTAAAACAGGAGAACGCTGACACAAAAAAATAATATACCGTTAGCCAAGCTGGAATACTTTAAGTCCACTCTCAGTGGGATGCTAAAAAAATGAATATACTATAAACCGTATTTAAATATTATAGTTCTCGATAGAGCGCTGAAAAAACGACTTGTAAGTCTACAAAGTTGTAGAAAAAAGTATATTTATTTGATTTCAAAAACCTCTTTAAAAGCTATATTTATTTTCGTAAAGTATTTGCACAATGACACCCTACTACACCTTCTATAAATTTCGCGTACTTTTGTCAATCGAAGTAAATTTTTTTTATCACATTGCGAACATACGTTTTCATCTTTACTAATGTACCATTTTAAATACAGTAATTTGTGAACAATTTTTTACTATTTGGACGGCTAATCGTTAAAAAATAATTAATAATAGATTAACATTATACTACGAAGAATTTTGAATGCGCCTAATTGTAGCCAACCTGAGCAGTATTATTCATATTCAATTGACCTAATTTTATAATAATTGTGTATGTACGAGTATGTAAGAATTCCTGTCTCAGAAATAAACAGAAAAATTTTGCGTTTTGTACAAGTGTTTCAATTCTTTCTTTTCTACATTGATAATATCTTTATCAATATATAAACGAAACCACAAACAAAATTAAATGTTTCGCTTTTTTAAAGCATGTTCTTGTGATTATTTGCAGAGTTATTTAATAATAATTTTATTTAATTAACAATGAAAAATATTAAAAATTTAAGTATAATAATATATGTAAATTACAAAGTCTGTAAGAATTAATTTTTGCGTACCCCAAAGAGTGACTGTGATGACGTAAACATATTTTGGTTTCCCAAGTCCAAGAACAAATTGAACAACATAACACGTCGCCATTATTTAATAAACGAGTTTTCGTGTTTGTTATTTCGTGGTGAAATTGACGTTCATAAGACATTTCCGATATTTTTTACGTTTTCTTTTTTACACTAATTTAAGTATTTCAATTTATTTACTTTAATATTATGATTATATATTGTATCATTAGTTCAGTAAATTTATAAATTTTATATTATAAAATAAATGTAAGTTATAAATTATAAGGTAAACTTAATAAAATATTTGCATTATTTTACTTGCTTAACATCCACATACCTCAATGTAGATGCTTGTCAAGTTTTCTGGTTATTGTCGTTTATAAATTTGTTTTAAAAAAAATATTCGACACTTTAATCTAGACCATACAATACTTTTTAATAATACTGGGTCAAATGGCGCCGTCCTATAAATAGACATATTTTCACTTCATTCATCCTCAAACTGTTAGAGATTCCCTGTCATATATACAACAGTATCATTACCTGAAAATCAACATTATCTAACTATTTGATGTACTTTCAATCAGAATTAGAAAAAACACTAATCCGAAAAAATAGATAATTTTCATTTGTCATCGTCATCTGCGGCGCTACATCCCAGGATGATGCTAAGTTCCTTTTGACTGCTTCATGCCTCTTCTAATTTAACATGTGTGCGGTATCTCGGTACCTCCAGAATGCGATAGTCCACAACCACACCATCGAATCATCCCAACTTCTGCATGTTTGCTTTAATGCGTCCGTACATATCACGGAATAAAACTTTATTTGAAGGTTGTTAGTCTTCCATTCGATGCAGGTATCCCGCCCAGTATAGTCTTTCAATTTGAACGATTTTAATCATTTTAATTTTCCAATTCTTCTCTGGTATTTTCTAGAGTGTCTTGGTTAGATCCTTTCCTTCCAGACATCATTGCCATTTGTGAGACAGTTATGAATATTTGTTCGTAGTTAATACAAAAGCCTAACATCACTTCAGTCTTCTCAAGCACAGTTACATGAGATACGAGTATGTCACTAATATTGTGTTAATTAAAAATTTTAAATCTACAATGTTCTAATTCCTAGTACCCGCCAGTAAAAAAATATATTAAGGTCATGGGAGCCATACATTGTTTTGAAATTGGTTAGTTTTAAACAATAAAACTCAAGTGGTTATATACAAAATTATTTTATATTAATTAACATCACACATTCGTGTCACGAAGTTTGAATAAAATTTTGAAATACGGCCGTAATTTTAATAAAAATGTAATGGCTATTAAAAAAAGTGTGTTCAAAATTGAGGAAATAAAAACGAAGCTTGTTGCAAATTTACTCGGGTGGAAGAATAGATAAACAAAGATGGGGTAGAGGCAGTTGGAAATGAGATACAAGGTGGTCGGCACTCCAACATCGGGAATGAGAACCACTGCGAAATTTGTAAATGACAAAGAAAAGATGAAATCAGAGTGGAACGGAAATATATATATATATATATAGTGTCCTTAACTGAGGTAAAAAAATATTTTACAAAAACTTCTACACATAAATATGTTCAAAGTAATGTCACTTAGTTATGGAAGATTATTGCTTTTGGATAACATTTACCGTGAAACGAGTCAAAAAAAAGTATTATGTCTATACTGAATTCATAAAACTAAATACAGTGGTACCTCGTTATACGTCTGCTTTGGTATAAGTTCAACTTGGTATACGTCCTGTTTAGACGCAAATTTCGCGCGATTGTTTATACCTAGATTATTTTTATTACACACTATCTATTATCGTTTTGCAACTTTTCAATTATTTTTTTTTGGTCGCCCCCTTAATTTGGCCGCTACAAGCAGGCGCCTGCTCCCTCTTGTGCGTAACGCCGGCGCTGGTCACAATAGTGAATCAATACCTATTTACCAGATCTAGTTATAGATTGCACTCCATACGGCTTGTACTTAGTCTTTGCCGGAAGAGTCTTCCAGTTTTGTGATTACTTACATGGAATTTCTTACGTTCAAAGCAACATTTTCCATCCCAGTGAACAATGATAAGTTCTGACTTATCATTGTTTATATTAATAGCTATATTAAGTACTTTTGCGAGTCCTTTCTTTTTCTCTATCCGGATTAGTTAGATGAAGAATTTATTTATTGGAAATTCGTCAATAGGTTGTTCCATTGAGTCTCTTACCAATATTTGAATATGTCCAAGAACACACAATTACTAGATTTTCACCTACAAAGGCACTGTTATTAAACAAATAATAGATAGCTCATAGAGACGAAGCTATTTATTTATAATAGGTCGTAAGCCATGTAATTACCCATACTTACATATTTAATAGTTTCGTCTCTATCTGATATCTATTATGTATTTAATATTAGAGTCTCTTACATTTAAAGCAGACAAAAACTCTTTCTGACTGACAACTTTCATCTGAACTGGAAGATGTATCATACAGTTTTTGAGGAAGTGAAAAATCGTTCGATGCTGAGATATATTTCATTCGTCTTTACTCTTCTTCTATTCTTTTTGTCTCACCCTTTCCTCCTTTTCAGTCAGTATTTTTTATCAACACCTACTAAGTATCCAAGTCGTCTTAGTTCTCTTTGCCGTTGTAAAAAGAATCTATCCTCTTCTATTTTGATTCTTTGAATTGCATCGGCATCTGTAATATCAAATATTTTTTTAAATCCTCTCCGCTTCGCTTAAAAATATTTTGAGTCTTCTTTGCATTTTTTTCAAAATTAATCGATTTAATTCTTACCTAGCGTGTATTACTCAAAGGTATTCGATATCTTTTAAAAATGGAATAATAGATTTATCAATTATAAAAATTAGAGACTACGTATTATAAGTTCAAAATGTGTCTAAAACGTAATCGATTGACGTGGCGAAATGGTAATGCGATTCTTGGGATAGGAAAAATTCAGGGATCGTATCTAAGTATCAACCAAAATATTTTTACGATAAATAGTTTTTTCTTATATCTTTATAATCGATTCATTTAATTTGTATTATTTTATTATTTTTATAAAGTTTTTTTTTTAATCTTTATATCCCTTATACAGCATTAAATAAATACAATAACTTGTACATTAGAATTTTTAACTTTACTGGGTATTATTGGAATCCTTCAGAATAAAACTTTGTGACATAGTCATATCATAGACAGTGAAAATCTCTAATTTCTCCCAACAATATTCTGTTCTCCCAGCAGTGAAACTGTTATACACTAAGTGTGTTTTAACATCAATGCCTATTAAAAGTGTACGCAGAGAAGTTCGGGCAAAGGCCAAAGAACATAATCCTTCGACACGAGACAAGGATACAAGCTGTGATCCTTGACTCTGGCGATAATGCGATGTTAATTGGCTCAGTCTCTCTATAATAGTTTATCCTGAAAGGATGTGTCGGGGCTACGTGTAATACGCTGGGGTTTTGATTGAAAGTAATTGGTCCTTTCTGAAACCCACATACAGAGAAGACTATAATATACACCTAGTATATTTTAATTGAACGTATGTATGTAATGTGTTGCACTTGAGAATGGGGATTTTATTATTTTGGCAGATTATGTTAAAATATATATTTTTATAGATTATTTAACTTTATTAGGAGAACACATTCTTATTGTGAAGTTGTAATTATTCAGAACATAGGTCTGTGATATTTTAAATATGAATTAAATATATTAATTAGAAAGATATAAAGGCGCAACAACAATATTTTTAGATAAAATTGATTTTATATGTATATCTTTCTAATTAATATATTTAATTCATATTTGAAATTAATCATTGACAACGTTTCAAATTCAGTTAAGTATTTAAATCCTGACTCAAGAAATTGAGCTATATTTTAAGTTTTTTTTTTTTTACTATAACGATGATCTACCTTATTTTTACAGAATCTCTAATACCTTTGAGTAATCAGTAATTATAAAGATATACATATAAAATCAATTTTATTGAAAAATATTGTTGCGCTATCGGAATTCTAACCTGGATCTCTTTTTCCAATCCGGGGTAATGCACTCGAGAGATCCAGGTTCGAATTCCGGTAGCGCAATAACAATATTTTTCAATAAAATTGATTTTATACCCTTATAATTAATATATTTAGTTAGTATTAAAAACATCACAAACCTATGTTATATATAATTACTTATTATATAATTACAACTTCACAATAAGAATGTGTTCTACTTAATAATAAAATAAGAATATCACTCATTACAATCCCTAATAGTTCTGAATTACCTTTGAGTCTAATGAATATTTTTTTAGTTTTACTTTCAACCTCGAGATTAAATAGATTAAGATTCAGATGTATAATGTAATTTATCTTAGAGAATAAATAAAAAATAGTAGCATTATATCTTATTATGCAATTTATTTAAATAAAATTACTTTAGATAATTAATAAATACGATAAATATCGAAATATGCAAATAGAATATTGAAGAATAAAAAAATATAATAAAAACATTCACTATTACATGTGCAATTTTGAGCTTCAATCTTCCACTCAACGGAAAATATAGCCAACCCCTAACCAATAAAAATATTTCATCCCAAATACGTAACTGATATAAATCATTGTATTTTGGATACGCTTAAGTGAAACTGCTAAACTTCCCTTCTGGAAGATAAATTGTACTTGTTACAGCTAAAGGAAAATATTTTAATATATTTATAAAGCAACACTTTTTCCGACATATTTTTTTAATAATAAAAAATATATATTATTTTAACTATTTCTAGTTTTCATTGTATGTATTAACGTTTCTAGGGATGAAAAAAAATGCTACTCTTGAATCACTGGAGCGATTGTGATTGATATTCGATAATATGAGTTATTGAAAACTGTGACTGTGATCACAGTTTCATTACTAACGCATGCGCCGCACGATATGACAATACACGAAATAAATAAATAAATAAATAAAACATAATTTTTAGCGTATTTACTTATATTATTCTAACTTCATTTGCGTATAAAACATATTCTAGCATATATAATTAATATATATCTAATTAAAAACGTTTTAGCAGAATCTACTAGATGGCGCTTATCATGAATTATAACGATATTTCTGTATGAATATTTTCGTTTCATATGCATGCACTTGTGCCGAATCACGGTTCATAAACAAATATAAATAAAATAATAAAATGAATAACGAATCACGATATTTCCAGATATTCATTAACTGGTGGTGAGTGTGACTCAAGGATACCAGCGATTGACTGACGGTTCGTAATTTTGAGTTCATCACTAAACGCTACAACAGGCCACGAGACCCAATTACTGTAGCGAAACACATCACAAAAACACTCGAACTTGAGAAAATCCCATAGATGTATTGTGACCCCACCAGGAATCGAACCCGGAACTATCGGTTGAGAAGTTAGCACCTTAATCACAGGACTACGAGGGTCGTCAAATAATATTATTCAGAGACTAACATACTTAATTATATTTTTGTCTGATTTTTTTATTAATAAATGCCAAATTATTGATTATCTCCGTTCAATGTTTACTACTACAATACTATATTCTTATATATAATATCACAATATTCTGTTGTGTGTCACGCATACGAAAATTTCAAGGAAAACTGGTACGTTACATCGGAGTATACAGTATACGGAGTACAAAGGAAATTGATATTATTTCCTTTAAAATATACAAATTAGGTAAATGCGCAATCTTTTTATTCTGAAAACACATTATTTAAAAAATTTGTTAGAAATTCAAAAACTATAATACGAGTCATTTTCATGTGAAATCGCCTTATTTTTTTAATAGTGGTTGCTTGACTATTTCAGATATACCATTTTTTTCACATACTCCGTGTGTGTGAAGCTCAAAACAATTTTTATTTTATTTTTATCTACAACCATATTGGATCTAGGCTCAATTTTCTTCGCAGCGACAGACAGAAACGGGGCTTTGCAGAGGTTTTGAAAAAAATATATTCTTCTCCTTTCATAAAAGACAAAAGAATCTGATTTTCAAAAGACATGATATGTATAGAAATGATAGAAAATTATATAAAAACAATAACATTGAAATATGCCAAATTTGGAAGCGTAATCACCAGTTTTGATGACCTTGTAAGGTCACTGGGGGGTTAAAAAACAAGTTTTTTTTGTTGTTGTTATAACTATGGCTAAAACTGCCTGCCATTTTGGCATAAAAATCTCAACATTTTCAATTTTTGCTTATTTCAAAGTCAAATATCTCAAATGGGGGACCACATAAAAATTTAAGTTTTTGCCCAAGAATATGTGTACTTACTGGTACTTAACAAAACCTCTAAGTTTCATTTTATGGTTCTAGCTGGTTTAGAAGTTACAGTTTCCATATAACTGTAACCTACAAAACCTGTACATTTCTTTTTGTTTGTTCCACAAAATGAAATTTACAGGTTTTGTTAAATACACACTGATTGGGGTTACTTATGGTAAAAAAATTAAATATATCTGAAATGGTGAAGCAACCACACCTAGATGATTTCACATGAAATGACGTATACTGTAATACTACTGTTTTGTAAATTGGAATTTATATACTCAGATTTTCACGGTTTTTTACACGGTTTATATACTCAGATTTTCACGGTATTTTACACGGTTTAAATACTCAGATTTTCACGGTTTTTTACACGGTTTATATACTCAGATTTTCACGGTTTTTTACACGGTTTATATACTCAGATTTTCACGGTTTTTTACACGGTTTTTTTCACGGTCACGAAGCTAAATGCTTGTGCTTTAAACATAAGACTAACTTGCTAGTGTCCTGGAACGAGGCGCGAAGCCCCG
Source organism: Eubasilissa splendida (assembly GCA_031772225.1). Lineage (NCBI taxonomy): Eukaryota > Metazoa > Arthropoda > Insecta > Trichoptera > Phryganeidae > Eubasilissa > Eubasilissa splendida. The sequence continues at coordinate 19,629,465 of CM062855.1, read as the reverse complement.
ACCACTAGATCACTAGGCCAACGTCCTGACCACTACACCAACAAACTACTCAAATAAATAAATAGACGAAATAAATGTATTAAATTAAATTAAGCCCGAGCTTCCACTGAACTTTCATACTATAACCACCACATATATTTTCTCTTACATTTGATATACAGAGTGGGCCAACTTGGACTGACTGATGTAAAATGCATATAACTTTTGTAATTTTAATATTTATTAAAAAAATATTAAAATTACAACTTCACAATAAGAATGTGTTCTCCTAAAAAATAATAAAGTTGTATCAATGTGTCCAAAATTTAATAAAAATGAATTGATAATTTTGGCGTCTGCTATCAGTTTACTCAAAGGTATTTGAGATTCTGTAAAAATAAGGTAGATGGCTCTGTCAAATTATGGAACGATTAAATGTATTAATATCAAAAAGGTCTAGGGTCGAAAATTGTCGTTAAAAATAATGTCGCTGTAGCCTAGTTGGATAAAGCACCTTCCCCGGTTAGGAAAGAGATCCAGGTTCGAATCCCGGTGGCGCAACAACAATATTTATCAATAAAATTGATTTTATATGTATATCTTTATAATTAATATATTTAATTTATATTTAAAATATATTATTACATGAAAGTGTACATTGTTAACTTTTTTTAATCTACGTGTGGAAAATAACACCATTTAAATGACCTCCATTTTCTTGTTGACAAATAATTGCTCTTTCTAAAGTATTTTGCATTACATTACGCAACGTTTCTGTCTCCAAATTTGTTATTTATACACGAATATTTTGTTTAAGCTCCTGAATTGTAAACTCGGCCTTTTAAGTAGCCCCACATAAAGAAATCAAGCGCCGTCAAATCTGGAGAACGGGGAGACCAAGCAAATCTGCATTTTTTGAAATTAGCCGGACACTGAAAATAGATCGTCGCGAAACATAATAAAATTTAATAATTTTAACGCGCTCTTGCACTGGATATGTAGCCATTATAAACTTTCATAAATTTTTATTATCTGCAAAAAAATATATAATTAAAAATAAACCCCACCAAAGTAATAAATTTTTAAAAACCGTCAGCCCAAGTTGGCCCACCCTTTATAATAATTAATACCAGACAATGCAAAAATGAGAAATACAAAACGGGATATATTCTCTATACCTGAATATAAAGGTTTCCAATTGGGGGGAAATTTAACTTCGCAGACTCGTTATCTCGTGTTCTTCCTTTTAATTAATCTAAAATCACCCCATTGCATAAAATGCAACTTCAAACATAAATAACTCAAGCACAGGCCAGCCCTTGATGAAAAAAAATGCTATAAAATTCAAAAACCGAGCTTGATTTGCATGGCCTTGGGGGAGGGCTGACTGCCTTCGTATACTCGTTAATTTACTGCGTAGATATAGTGTGCAAAAGAGGCAATGAGAATATTGATGCTCTGTGTACAAAAATATTAGCTCGTTTTCAGCAATATTCGTTTCGGAAGAATTTTTATTTTTCGCGATAAAATTTTTCATTTTAATGCATAAAATAAAATTTCAAGTTGTTGAACTTCTCAATTTTCCTTATTAAAAACGAGAGGGAAATTTGAAGATGGGAAGTTATACAAACAAAATGTTATTTAGCTTGTCGTGCGTTTATAATATAATAGAAATATAGATTTCTAATAACACCAGATGTCGCATTATTTACACTTTTGTACATGAAATGTGGCGCTTGCTGTAATAATTTTATTATAAAATTTAAATCATTTATATTAAATTACTTACATCATGATGCAATGCTGAATAAACAATAGAAGATTTTATAGTTTTGACATTCAGTTGATGTATCGGGATGGTGTTGTAGTTAATACATTTTTTTCTTATTAGGAAATTGATTTAAAAAATGTTTAAATGCTAAAATCATGCATGGCGTGGGTTAATTTTTGGCTGTTAAATAGGTTTTATAATATAAGCATAATCAACTTTTAATATAGCATCACTTTAGCATTGTCTAGTACATTTGAAGTGTTTAAAATCAAACCTATCACTATCTCATTGACGAAATTGATACAAACGTATTTATTTATATATTTTATTTTTCTTATTTATTATCTTTGTTTTATTGACCACTAAATTGAGTTTAAATACATCTACCGCTTTCGAAAAATACCATTTTCTTCTTCAGGATGTCATAACTAAATAAAACATATATTGTTTCTTTGCCACAATCTATTTTTAAAAGAAAAATTGTTTTCAGTATTTTCTAATCATTTGATAGAAAATGGTCATGGTTTTGATAAAAAGTTGGGATTGTCAATTTTGCATATAAACGGTGTTGGTCACAAATTAAATAATTTGGAATCGTTGGAGATAAATAAAACGTGTAAAACTAATCAAAAAATTATAAACAACCTAACAAACAACTAAATTTAACTACGAGTCCCATTCTAAATTTTTTTCCTAAAAATTATTCGAGTAAATTTGTATTAAGTAAAGATTTGAGTTAGGTACTAAAAAATTTTTTTTTTTTAAAAAATAGATTTTTTTTAAATAGATTCTGGCAAAGAAACAATATATGTTTTAGTTAGTTATGACATCCTGAAGAAGAAAATGGTATTTTTCGAAACCGGTAGATGTATTTAAACTCAATTTAGTGGTTAATAAAACAAAGATAATAAATAAAAATATGAATTTTAACCACAAAGATAATATTGCTAATTTTAAAAGTATAACGTATTTATTACTGATTTTATAGCCAGAGGGAAGATTTTAAAACTGATACACTTTGAATAGAATTCTTCTAAAATATACAAACACGTGTTCAAGAGCAGTTTTCCATTATAAAACTGCCACTGTTGCCAGATAATCATTTCCAAACAGGTTATTTTCAAATGTCGTCACAATTGACCAATGATGATAACGATTTTCCTTCAGAACATTATTTCGTGATTAACTTATGTATTTTTTTTTTATAATTTTTTTTTTTTTCCAAATAGTCCCAGTTCTTCATTTCTACACATGAGTTGCGCAACAAGTTGAACCAATCCATCTCTCACGGTTTCACGTTTCGTGTTGCAACATAAAGCATGATTGTGTATCTGTTTGTGTTTCGATGAAACGGACCGCCACATTGCGATTTTATCAAAGCGATTTTATATTGCAAAAAGGGACCGAAGTACAATTCTTAAACTATTGGTAAAACCGGTCGAAAGAATACGCCACTGGGGAAAGTTACAGAGGGCACGGAAGCGGAGAGCAGGGGTGTAGTCAGGGCGGCAGGGGTTGCCGGGTAAACTGCCGAGGGCTGTCACATTTCCACACACATTAGCACACACATATATACACTTACTTAATAATATTTCTCAGACAGTGCTAATTGTTATTTTTTCACCGAAACAATGTAAAAGTCGGTATTCTCTTAGTCCATGTCACCCATGTTCATGTCCATGTAAATCAGTAGGAGTACGAACACATATCATATATCTTTTATATCAAAATTAATATTTCTAGAAACACAAATTATTTTTTTTTAAATGCTTTGAGGCAACCTTTATGAGAATTCAGGATGTATAACTCCGGATCATTGTATATTAAAACAAAATAATCATTTAAGTCTATACGTAGAGACCAAAACATTTATAAATATCTTATTTTATTCAAAGCTGTAAATTGTTAATGTACTTTCGAATTTTAAGCATACTTTCAATGAGGAATTTGGATAAAAACAACCGTAACTACTGCCCAATAATATACTTTGTAGATTGTTATAATTTAACTACGTTACTTATAAGAATGTAATGTACTGATTTTATGTCATCTGGAATTTTTTATTTCACTAAGATTTTACATAAAATTTATGGACATGTTTATAAAATATCCACTTTCTCATCGAATATGTAATGATTTCATCGTGATGTATGTATTATTATATAATAAATATTCGCTGGTATACATTAATTTCCGGAAGTGTCATCAAGCTTCTTAAATATGATTGTATATTCAACAGAATATTTAGCATTTAGTATTTACTACAGGGTTTACTCTGTAAGTAAAAAAAACTGCGTAAAAAAATGGCGTACGTTCTCCCTAACTACCATTGATTGCCTTGAAATCTAAACTATTGATTGCATTGAAATCTCACATATGAATGCGTCATTAGAAGAGTGCAGAGTTGAACGACGTCGGGTTCAAAAATGCGCTTCACATTGAAATAACACGAAAACAACACAGTCAACTGCCGGCCCTTAAAAGTTTCGCCTCCGCAAACTTTCCCTGCGGTGCGGCGGAAGGGGGGGGGGGCGGATAGAGCGGAATGGTGAGGGGCTTTACAGGAGAGAGGGGGTAATTCGTTTTGGTGGGTGGCGGGGCGGGGGGAGGGGGTAATGACCGGAGGAGGGGACCCTTGCACAAACAGCAGGGGCACTGAATCTTGGATAGATTTGACGAGCGCGGGTGCAAGTTGAGAGATTAAATAGTGATTTATATTCCAAATCATTTCTGTCATAAAATACGATTTGCATATTTTCTTTCATAAGCAATTTAAATCGGGGTTTTTTTCTCACATACGCCACCAAACATGCCACTATAATAATAATTGTTCCGTGGAATGAAGAATAATAATTGTAAAATATTAATTAAATATATTTATTATAAAGATATACATATAAAATCAATTTTATCGAAAAATATTGTTGTTGCGCTACCGGGATTCGAACCTTTATCCAACTAAGCTACAACGGCATTATTTTTAGCGACAATTTTTCGACCCTATATGTTACCTTTTTTAAATCAATACATTTAATCGTTCCATCATTCATGTGTTCTCCTAAAAATAATAAAGTTGGATCAATGTGTCCAAAATTTAATAAAAATGAATTGATAATTCTGGCGTCTGCTATCAGTTTACTCAAAGGTATTTGAGATTCTGTAAAAATAAGGTAGATGGCTCTGTCGAATGATGGAAAAAGGTAACATATAGGGTCGAAAAATTGTCGCTAAAAATAATGCCGCTGTAGCTTAGTTGGATAAAGGTTCGAATCCCAGTAGCGCAACAACAATATTTTTCGATAAAATTGATTTTATATGTATATCTTTATAATTAATATATTTAATTCATATTTAAAATATCACAGACCTATGTTCTGAATAATTACAACTTCACAATAAGAATGTGTTCTCCTAAAAATAATAATTGTTTCCAAGTGGACCATACTCAATAGTTACATTTTAATTACGATTGCACAATATTTTTGAGGTTTGTTTAGACAGTAATGTTAACATTTTTTTTTCGGAAAAGTGGTAAATTTTATAAATACTCTATTTTTAAAAACCAGGCTCAAGTTCTCTTCGCTTTTAAAGTAGCCTCGACAACGTCTAGGTTCCCGCTACTGATAATATTTGTTATTTAATGTTTAAAACTCACGTACACAAGGTGTTGTAAACGAAACGTGCATAACATTAATATATGTTATATATTTTATAAATTAATAGCTCGAAATGATGTCCTATTACTTGAACATATTTTTTGCATCGCTAGGGTAACGAATAATTTATGTTGTTTTTTTCTAAATCGGCACATTATATTATTTTGCGTTGCTATATTCATATTGAAGTCATTTTATAAGCATTATTTTATGTTAGTTTATTTACGACAGATTCACTTTACATATTGACTGTGGAAAGGTAAAAGGGTATAACCCAAAATTATAATACAAAAAAATTCATGAGAGGAATAAAACTTCGTTTTTTGTCTCATGTTTACATTTATGTAAGGAAGTAAAGAATACATTATTACACACGTTTTATTTTATTTTGTGTTTATTATATAAATGTAATTTAAAAAAGCACATATCACATTATAATACATATCTATTCAAAATAAGTGTTTTACCCTTTAACCCTGAAACAGTCGATATTTTATTTTTCTTCAAACTTCAATTTTAATTCAATTGCTAATTGTCTCGGAATTAATAAAAGTAACACTAAAATATGAAAAAAATACAATAAACTAAATAATACTTCATAGTCAATAGAAGTAAACAGAATTTTTTTCGAGGTTGTAGAAAAAAAAACATTTTTCAAAACATTTAAGCGTCCATCATATTTTGTTGATGTGAAAATGTGTTCAGTCATTCAGACATACAATTCCACGAGCAGTGAGTTATTATATTACACCATAACACCGTCCAAACTCGAAGACGGGGATGACAATATAGGCCGGAAACATACAGAAAACATTTTACTTTATATATACATCTCAAAAATATTACACACTAAACTTTTCAGTGCTTAAAAAAGTAAAAACATAACAATTATACACACCAATACCCAGACTGATATCTGTATAGGTGCATACCACCAACCAGACTGATATTAACGTACCAACATCTATAATGATATCTACATATTATACAAATACCCAGAATGATATCTAAATAGCAACAGCCAGACTTATATTAACACAACATCGAATACGAAAATATTTTTGGGCGGAAATCTAAATCGCGAAGTAAACTTAATTTTGGTAGACTATTAGAATACAATTTCTTATATAACAAATATGAATTAAATATATTAATAAGAAAGATATACATATAAAATCAATTTTATCGATAAATATTGTTGTTGCGCCATCAGGATTCGAACCTGGATCTCTTTCCAAACCGGAGAAGGTGCATTATCCAACTATTAGAAATATGGAAATCAAAATACAAAAAACTATACAAGTTCCCTAATTGCCGTATCTCAACGTCGCTGATTCGCAGCGCACTGACCTCCTCGTACTTTGTACCTTTCTCCGTACATTTCCTTCTGATCGTTGCTGCTTCACGTTAACCTCCGCCGTCCGAGGTGGAACCTATCTAATGATCCGTCCGACCGACGCCCGCTGAAAACTTTCAACTTTCTTCTAGATGAAAAAGAGTGCCGAAAACAGTGTAGTGGGGAAAGGCTGATTTATCAAGGTAATTTTTATACCCTTGAGCTACCCCCGGCCAGTCTGAGTGATTTATAAGGGAGCCTAGAAAGTTTTTATTAAAACGATTTCCATAATCATGTTTAAATTTACATTTTATCGTAAAAATTGACGCCATTACAGGTTGTACTGTGTGGAAAATCCCCCTCATTTGATTTTGACGGTTCAAGCGTAATAATATTGATTAATCGTTTTCCAATTCGCATTAATACGGAGCTCTTAATAAAAATATACATTCACGCTTTTACAGCTACTAGTGCACTCAATGTATTTATATCTGTAGCCAAAATGTTCTTTAAAGAGAACATTTATTGATTTATGATGTTCAGATTTTATGACACTGATTCGTCTCGAGATAACCTCTGAAACACGGATTATACTCCTATAAGATTCTTTGGAGATTCTTCTCATTACGATGTTTCACTATATATACATCAAGCATCAGAGATTCATGTACCGTCACTTGTCTCGTGCCTCACTTCACGCTTGATTTACGTCAAACGTCAAATTTTAGTTCGTTGATGTTCTGTTCGACCAATGAATGAATTAGAATCTCTCCTGCAACAGTAAAAACAGATTAAATATGTATAATTTAATGCCTTCTGTTTGTAGCACTTTCAGAATAAATAGTTGTAGATATACATAATTCTAGGTGACTTTTATGCGCAGTGTTGAGTAACACTAAATTAAATCTAACGCCGTATACACGGGTTTGTCTTTTTCTACCAACCTCAAGCGTTGATATTTGAGTTTATTTATAAATTTCAACACGTGTATACGGTAGTGAGATTTATCTCATCCATATGGGCCATAATGCTGATGATAAAAGTACAGAAAATTGAATCATTTTTCAACATTTTAAACACCTACCGAGACAACTTAGAAGTCTTTCCTGAGAAAAAAATATTAATATGTTGAATACCACACCAACATTTCAAATGCTGGAAACTAATTGATTTATTTACTCATTCAATGAGGTAAACTAACAGTTAGTTAATAGTAATTAATTAGAATGAAAAAATCACAACGAACAAAAATAATCTGTAAGATTGTTTATTATTCCGTAATAATAAAAACGCATTAAAATTTACGATAATAATAAAAATATGTATGAAACTAAATGGTAACAAAGCAGGTAAACATTGGCGTAAGGTAATTTGTAATCAAAATAAATAGCATATTAAATATAGTTACGTGTAGTCTCTGCGACAGCTTGTTAATGTCTAATTTTTATTACATGTACGCCAGCGCGGGGACGGCATCAGAAAATAGATACATTAAGATACCGAGCAGTTACACTGACATTCAGATAATATAGCTTCCCGGTGAGTAGAAAATTGCCTTCAATTCAATCCAGGAAAATGTAGCGTAATCACATTTACAAGTCGAGCCTTCAATCGCTTGAAATGAAAAAGAGAGAAAATTTAATAAATTATCAAAAATTACCCCGAATAATATGAATTTTCTTCAATGCTTTTTATGTAGATTACGATAGACAATCTACATATTTCAGTAGTTACGCAACTTCCAATGCATTTTCTTCGATCATGACATGGAGATCCCGAAACAATGGTGGAGAAGTTTTTTTTGTTTTTATATAAGTATGTAAGTGAAATAGGCTTCGATGTAAAAAGCTCATCTTTAAGATCATTTTTTATAAACTGTAGAAGATAAAAATTATATTATAAAATATTATATACGTATTTTGTAAACAAGATAACTCTTTGAATTTTTATCAGATAAGTTTAAGGCTAGACATACAATTTTTAATCGCTCGACTATTTAATTATATGTCAAAAAGCTATTAGGTCATATGGGAGCGCGCATATTGTCGACACCATAGTTCGACAAAAAAAACATAAAACGCCACCGATCGTCTTTTGACAAAACAGTTGAACAACTATCGGTCGACAGCCTGCGTACATTGTCTTGTATTGGCGTGCGCATACACTCGACTAAACAGTCGATCCGCGACCGTTTAGTTGTACGGAGTACGCACACAAATATTGGGAGATCTGATTGCCTATAACTAAACAGTTTAGCCAAGTAGAAATCGAGGGATTCATCGATTTCGACTAAATAGTTTAGTCGCGGTAATAATCGAGTATACGCGCATAGCCTAAAGATATCGGTTCATTGGTCGTCTTGTTTCAAAATGGCAGCTGTGAAAATACGTAAAATTTCTAAATTTATTTCACATATAGACGAAGTGTGCCTGATTCTTGCACCTAGTGCCGGAAGGTATTTCTTATGATGACCGGTAGAGATTCTATGTTAAAACATTTATCTTTGATGCAAACTCTATAGTAACAAAAAAGAAAAAGAAAAAAAAACTAAGACAGAATACAATAAAAAGTCGCAAAAAAGCGACTAATTTATTTAGTTTTCTTAGAATTTCTCACAATCAAGTTATTTCCGACCTGCTTCTCCTTATGAATTGAGAATTATAATAAATAGATCTAAGAATCGTACAGCTGCCATGTGAGCTGACTATTCCAAGGCTTCGAGGTTAATAGCGGGTTAATCGGTCGCTGTCGTGTAGCAAATATAATATAATAGAATAATAGACATGAAATTGCACACCCGATAATGCTTTACATTAAACATTGTACGGCCATGGAATTAAATTCGCTGAGAAAAATTATTAGAGATTTATATATAAATTGTAATATTTTAATTAATGATTTTATCGACCCGCTGTACACGTAATCACACACGGTGAGATACATATCAGAGTTTAGTTCTCAATACCATGTATCCACACGTGTTGAGATTTTGGTCTAGAGATAAACTCAGAAATTGAGATTGTTAGAAAGAGACAAATCCGTGTACACGATGATCTCATTAATAGCGTGATCAACTATTTATTCTAAAAAGTGAGATAAACAGGCTTTGAATTTCAAACATTTATTCCCTTTAAATTGCTGCTGGGGAGGTTCGAATTCCAATTGACGAACGCGTGATTAATGGACTGACATTTGACGTTTAACGTACAACAAACGTGAGACAACGAATCTCTGAGATTTGTTTATCACTACATACTTTTACAGCTAAATTTGGCTAAAAAAAATATGTCAGAGAATTTCTTGAGCTTTTTTTTAATATGCATTGTACCTACCTACAAATAAACAAATGTGTCAGTGAATGATTTTATCAAACTGAGATAGATTAAAAATATTTGGAGGCATCTTCTCACCGAAGCAGCCCGTCTATTTATAAATACACTTGTGATGTCTTATGTGGACTGCTGCAATAGTATTTATGCTGACCTGCCAATGCTTCAGCTAGATAGATAACAATTTATTATAACGTAAAAATTCTCGTACATAACTTGAACCCTTGAACTATAGCACGGCTCGCATTTTCCTGAAAGAGTAGAACTTAAATTGCGTTGGTTGATCTACGAATACAAGGCGACACGTAGCCTGGCGCCTCTGTATCTTTAAGAGTACATGAATGGTAGATGTCAAACTCTCAGGTTAGCCTCTAATTCAGTCGCAGGAAGGGTTGTAAAACCGATCATCCATTACCAGAAAACCGAGTTCAGTGTAAGTGCGAAACAATAGCTCTCCGTAATAAGGAAGTGTTTTATTTTAAAAAAAAAACTGAAAACGCACCTTATCATATCCATAAGTAAACACGATAATTTTTGTTTTAAAATACTAATATAGGATTAAACGGCTTATGTGAAAACCTTTGAAATATTTTTTTACGAAAATAGCGTTATATTAATTATTTCAATGATCTAAGAAGTTTAAAAAGTACAATTTCAACAAATATAAATACGAGTTGTAAAAGATTATGGTAATAGCAAATTTATAAATTATATAAAACATGTAAAATTATATGTAATATCCCAATGTTCATCTGTGTGACACGGATGGGGAAATTTTAAAGAAAACAGATGCATCACGTTGGAGAATTTCCTTTAAAGTATACGAGCTGGATGTAATACTGTTATACTGTAGGAGAACTAAGACTCGGTGTCTATCTTGAATTATGCAATCTCTATATAATTATAATAAGCATGTATTATATAGAATGACGTGATTAATAAAATATTTAAAAATAGATTAATCAAAATTAAAATATAATTACTACCTTGATATTTGTCGATTGACTTAGATTTATATTTCAAACACCTTATTTCGTGTAAATTGACGCAAGTCTTCCAGAAGCTGTATTTTTATGGGTTTCCTGTTGTTAGAATTTTCACCATTACTATTCAACCAGATCGCCGGGTCGAACCGTGAGAGTACCGATCGCGAACAATGCGTACGGAGAGAGAGCGAGAGAATGTGCTGTGCCAAGGATAATTAACAAAATCAATAAAGACTTATTAAACGTTTTAAAAAATTATGAGACCCCAGTGACCGCCTTAAAATATAAAGTAAAAGAATATATTATTATACTTTTAAAATTATCTAATTTTTTGTTTCTTTTTTATATAATATTATATTCAGGTATCCACCCATAAAATATTGTGGACTATGTCTGTTACACCTTGTAAACATTGTATATTTTTTCGAAAGATTGATTTTTTCTTTATATCTTTTTAAGTAATTAGTCTAATTTCTTAAACTTTACTATAACATGATTTATAAACGTGTCCCACCACTCTAAATGGAAATGACTGTATATTATATGAACATACCAATTAGGTGTAGGATAATGCATACTTTTAGTTCAATAACATCTTCTTATCTATTTTTTTCCTCTTGTTATATTTCATTTTTAAAAAATAAAAAATGTTGTTTATAAAACCTCAATAATAACTATGTAAAAGGCAATCCTTGCCGTAAAACTGGCATGCAGTTTGGCAAAAAATTAAATTATAATGTATATATATGTAATAACGTTGAAACCAATAAAAATTAAATTTAAAAAAAAAAAACTAGTTCAAACCGAATTATTATTTCAATGTAGAATCATTTTAATTTTCTCTATTTTGAACCTCCGCGATTGATTCAGTAATTGACCATAAACTTACATTTTGAAAGTGTAAAAATTGAGCAATATTTTGTTTTAAAAAGTTTATTATTTTAAATTCAGAACCAAAAGGCTACACATCAATTTAATTTCCAATTTAAAGGTGGATTTTTTTTCACAGAAACCATCCATAGCTCGTTCTAGGATATATATTAATCACTAGTGTAATATACATTTGTTTTTTAAATATTCTCAAAGCTTTTTGCTGCGAATACGTTAGCTTTTTATTAGCCTTTAATCATCACCAGAGTATTGTTAAGGTGGGCACTCATTAGTAAACTCGCACTCGCGTACATCCTCCGCGGGGGGCGCGGGCGCGGGCGCTTGCCTGCCTGAAAGTTAAATGACTTATTACCCCAGCTTTGCAGCAAGAACCCTTCCTCCCTTAACTTAAACCGCTGTTAATAAAGACTAAAACTTCAAAGTCACCACACACTCATTACGTTGCCGCGGCAAACATTTAAACAAAGATTTTCTTAATTAAATACGAGAATGTGAAGAGAGTTATTAACCATTTTACTGAATTACTTTCTGCTTTTGCGAAAGTCAACGGTACGAATTTTCGTATTGATGCTGTGTGTGTATCGCCTACTGCACTCGCAAATACATGCCACTCATGGCCTAACGTTTGATCTCATTTATGATTGTCGTTTATTGAACCGGTAAAAGGGGAAGACAAGTAAAACAAAATGGTACCCTCGGTAATTTGTCAGATGTATATTTTCTAATAATGCAAAATTGTAAGAAATGACTGCGTTTAAGATTCTGAAAGTGAGCGAGTAGTGCGGCGTCCCAGTTGCAGGTGTAACAGCAGACTGCAATAACTGCTAGAATTAGCATCTAGCCAGATCTGGTCTCTGAGAGTGCCGTAGCCATGCTCCTGGCAAAATTTTCCCCTCAACGTGGGTAAAATGGCACTTTATCTCACGCAATGGCGATCTTCCTCCAGAACAGCGTTTGGTTGTATGGTGTTGCCAGAGATGGCTCTTGACCACAATATCACTACAATTTTTTTATTATGTCTATTCCAATTAATTGAACGTTAATAGAAATTAGACTAAGCTTAGTATGATTTAGAATTACTTCTATATATTATATAATAAACAATTTTTAATATTACTTTACTGTAAAAAAGTAAAGAAAAAATGCATAAATATCGATGTAGCGAATCCAATCCAGTAAATAAGAAAATATCTCTTGATTTACGGTTGGCGCTCGTGTAACTAACGGTAGCTATTTACAGTTACTTTTATTTCAATACTTGATAAGATATATTTCTTACTTACTTACCATCACGCCGTTTCCCCGCCGGGGTAGGCAGAGAGGATAGAGCGCCACACTCTTCTGTCCTGACATACAATTCTCGCCTCATCCACATTCATATATCTTCTCATACAAGCTCGCCGATTGTTAAGGCTTCTAACAAAACCATCCTCCATTATCTGGTTTACCTGGTCACGCCAAGTCTTACGCGGACGTCCTTTATTTCTGGTGCCATCAACACGTGCGTCATATATCTTTCTTACTATCCTCTCCTCATTCATCCGTTCCATATGATCAAACCACCTAAGTGATCCTTTCTTAATCTTACTCACTACACTAACATCAGCTTTACATTATTTCCTTATTTCTTCATTCTTTCCTCTGTCATAAATAGATTTGCCACAAATACGCCTAAGTAATCTCATTTCCACTGCATTTCAGTCTACTTTTGTTCCTTTTCTGCCAGCTCCAGGCCTCACTTCCATACATCAGTGTCGGTACCAGGATTCCATTGTGCACCGCTAGTCTTGCCTCGGTTGACAAATTCCCGTTAGATATAATTCCATTCAAAGCGCCGTTCATTTTATTTCCTGCAGTCATCCTCTTTTCGATATCATTCTCAGCCTTTCCGTTTCTATCAAACATACTTCCCAAATATACAAACTCATCTACTTGTTCCATACATTCATTACCTACAAGTATTTTGCACGGTGTTTTGCTTTCCTCCTTCTCGAATACCATCACTTTCGACTTGTTAATATTCATCATGGGGTCGCTTTCCTTGCATACATCGCACATTCTACTCACCAGATTCTGTAGTTCTTGTTCATTATTCGCCATTAGTACTGCATAATCGGCGTACAATAAACAGCATACAATCAAATCGCCCATTTTTGCTCCTACATTCATATATTCCAGGTCTTTCATACATTTAACTATATACAAGTTGAACAGCCATGGAGACATTACACAACCCTGCTTGACACCCTTTGTATAAGATATATCATTATTAAAAATTAATCATTCAAATTTATCCTGTAGAGTACTCAATATGCAAAGTGTAATTAGCATTCTTTCATTTGTAGTATTTCAGTACTTAAATAATACACCAATTTATATAACTGGCAGCCACTCGTTCTCTGTGAATGTGTATATAAGAAAAGGACTCTATATTAGGTATTTATTATCTTCAATGACATCTCTCAGTATTACACCAAACACGAAACTTCAAAATATTTGCGGTATCCATTTTGTTTCCAATTTGGAATTCCGAAGAAGTGAATATTAGCCTCGTTTGCATGTTCAACTTCTCGGTCAAATGTGTTAGGAAAGATAAGCGGAGGAATGACACTAAAATAAGGGGGAAATTATTTACAGCCACCCTCCGTGAGCCCTCCAATACGCGCGAGTACCTACTTCACTCCGAACAACCCCCATAATTCAACCTGCGTGCGACTGTGTAAAAAGTTGCCACTTTAGAGTGTCACTCTGCGGAGTGCAAGATTTAAACGTTTATGTTTTTTTACAAAGTGGCTGCGACTGACTAGAATAGTTTTACGTCTGAATAGGTGAACAGGCACTCGACTTAGCGTACAGGTAGTGGAGGCGCGCGGGAGTATATTTATGTTTATGTTTGTGTTCAGGGGGTAGATCAATTATTTGTCTGCATTCAGAGGGTGCGAGGCCGTCCATTATTAAACAGGGGTCTTTATTTTTCCAGTAAAGGTCGTTATTCCAAAACGTTGTTGCCTTATTGAGTAGGTACAATTGTTGCTTTATTGAGTCCAGCAAATGCATACAAATAAAAACTTGTATTTTATTTGTACAAATTTATGATATTTAAACGAATTTCTAACATAAAGTTTCTGCAATTTTATATCATTGATTTTAGAGACGCCGAGCTTTACGTGGTCAACCAAGATTTAATATGCTGCACGTCTAACTGACTACCCTTTCATAAAATAGATTCCATTTTAAAGTAATGTTGTGTCAAACTGAAGACCTTGTGAAATATGCTACGTAATATTTTTTCTGCTATATTAATATAGCGTAATAGTTTATATTTCCAGCACACATAATTATCATATCTCACTATAAAAAGCAAAAATTCTCGAAAACGACAAATCTTCCGTTCCACCCCCATCTCTTCCTCCTCTATTCTTCATATTTCACGCTCCACTATCTCGTGTGTTCTTCCCGTTCTATCCTCTTTATTCACACCACTAACTCCTACATATAAATAGTTAATTACCTATGTCCTTAATTTCATATTTAATTCTAAATATTTTCATTTCATTTATAACGTTTATGTACATACTTTGTAAAAAATTATGTAAATATGTTTCTGCTTAAATATGTAAATACTTTTTTTTAAAAAGAGCGTAGGTCATATAGATTTTATTTTTATAGTAGATATGCGTACACGGAATACGTGTCATATCAATATTCTTACCATTTTCAAACTAAGCTAAATGCTTGTGCTATGAAAATAGGACTAACTTAACCCCCGACCACTACATCACTAGACGAATATCGTAACCACTACACCACAAGCAAGTTACAATTAAAATGAATCCAAAAATCAAAACATTATTTATTTATTAAACAAGTTTATAAATATTACTGTTAAATAGATCAATAGTTTGTTGGCCAGATGTGTACGACAAGACAGACAATTTGTAGCGATTTATCACATTGGTGTAGTACAGCATCCATGGAATGGCTGGTTAATAGTGGGTGTAATGGGGATGAAAAGCTCTTGATACCAAATAAGAATGGACTCCGACCGCGTTCCAGAATGATCTAAATTGGCACACCTTCTAACGCAGTAGTTAAGGTATATTTTGACGTTGACGTATGTTTTCAACACGACGCGGCGTCACCGTATTCCTTGAAGGGATTAATAATGATAAAGAAATATTATCCGTCATCTTTATTAATTTCTATTTTTTAAAAGTACGTAAAACATTACACTTTTATTACTGGAACCGATCGATCAAATTACGATAGGCACAGGTGGGGTGAGGCCATCCGTAATGGCGGCGTCATTATCAGAAATGATACTTCTTTTCGACGGCGTCGATAAATAAAAAGAAATTTAATCTGTAATATTCCTTACATTTAAAAAAAATACACAGTTTTATTCAGTTAATAATATAGATTCGAATGAAAAAAATAAATGCATAAATCTATTGTAATACATATTAAATAAATCAACTAGAAAGATGTACAGAAAAAATCTATTTATCGAAAAAATATTTTAGTTGCTACAGTAATAATGTAAATTAAATATATTAATTAGAAAGACATACATATAAAATCATTTTTATCGAAAAATATTGTTGTTGCGCCACCGGAATTCGAACCTGGATCTTTTTCCAAACCGGGGAAGGTGCATTATCCAACTATGCTACAGCAACAATATTTTTGAGTAATATTATATGGATATCTTTCTAATTAATATATAAAATATGACAGACCTGTGTTCTGAATAATAATGTGTTCTTAAAAAAAAAGGCTTCTATATTTTTATTTATTTTCTTTGTTTTATTAACCACTAAAATGACTTTAAATACATCTACCGGTTTCGAATGTTCGAATTGGATGTTGAATTCCAATTTCAATATTGAATTGAATACAATTAAAAAAATAGCAGTTAATAACGGGTATAATACAGGTTTGATAGACACTATTTTAAAAAAAAAAAAAAAAATTAATATAAAAATTGATTATTATAATAATCAATTTTTATATAAATCACAGATAAAACATAATGATAATAATGATTATTGGCGTAGGATTTTATACATAAATAACTTTTCGAATCAAATATCTAAACACCTACCACGAAACATTAGACCGGCATTTTATACAAATAATAGTATAGGAAATTTACTCATAAATTCTAAAGACAAAGATGATAAATTTAACAATTCTGGTGTCTATAAACTTAGTTGCAAGGATTGTGCTGTATTTTATATTGGTAAAACGGGTAGAAATTTTAATATAAGAGTAAGGGAGCATTTGAGATGTTTGAACAATAGTGGGTTTTCAGAATTTGCTAATCATTTGATAGAAAATGGTCATGATTTTGAAAAAAAATTGGGATTGTCAATTTTGCATATAAACGGTGTTGGTCACAAATTAAATAATTTGGAATCGTTGGAGATAAATAAAGTGTGTAAAACTAATCAAAAAATTATAAACAACCAACTAAATTTAACTACGAGTCCTATTCTAAAATTTTTTCCTAAAAATTATTCGAGTAAATTTGTATTAAGTAATGATTTGAGTTAGGTACTAAAAAAAAAAAAAAAAAATTTTTTTTAAATAGATTTTTATATAGATTCTGTCAAAGAAACAATATATGTTTTAGTTAGTTATGACATCCTGAAGAAGAAAATGGTATTTTTCGAAACCGGTAGATGTATTTAAACTCATTTTAGTGGTTAATAAAACAAAGAAAATAAATAAAAATATGAATCTTAACCACAAAGATAACATTGCTGATTTTAAAAGTATAAAAAAGCTTCTATTGCGCAAACTACCAAATATATAAACATGAACTAACGCAAATTACTTGTCTCAATATTTTCATTTTGGTGTCACCCACAAGATCACTTTGGTACCACTTACGAAATCAAATAGCTCCGCGACTTTGTTTTAAATGTTAAAAGCTGACAATATAATATCCATTAATGTAAAAAATACGTCTTGTTTACACAAATATTTAATTTTCAAAAAGTAAATAGTGTCATAATCTATCGAATTTATGTTTCCACCGAGAATGTGTGGAGAATGCCCCTCGTCCCGCAGCTAATGTTTCAAACCCCTCTCCTATATGTACATTTTATTTCATGTTCATTCATTTGCTGGTTTGCTGGTCTGTGTTCTATTATTATTTCCAGTTTCATTTTTGAGGAACTATTTTATTCAACGAAGTATGTAATATCTCATTGGACATTTGCTACATAAAGAAGTATTAATCATAAAGGAATATAAAATCAGATAATAATAATATGAATATTCAAATGATTTGTATTATATGTTACAAATACGTAACCCCTGAGTTCTGTGCAAGGTTGTCAGTATTGTATTGGATATGCCTAAATATCGTTTTTATAGCGAAAATTTGTATGTGCTAGATTTTGGTGTTTATGTTTGGATGTTAATACCATGAAAAATTAGACAGATAATAACCTACTATTAATTAATACTGATAAAATATACTTTCTACGATTTGCTATTCAACAGAAAGATAACACTGAAATTAATATTAAAATTCACACCAATATCTCTGTGACTTGTTGACCAATGTTTATCAATTGAAGAAAAAGACTGTATCAAGTACCTAGAAACCATAATAGATAACAAACTCAAATGGAAAGAACATATTACTATTTTTTCAAACAAAATAAGGAAAACTGCCTATATATTTTTAAGACTCTGAAACATCTTACCACTTACAAATCTGAAAATAATATATTACGCATTTGTACAGTCACATTTGCCATACAGTATTATTGTATAGGGAGGAGCATATAAAACTTAAATATCACAATTAGAAATCACTCAAAAAATGATAATAAAAATTATATATAAAAAAAAAAGACTATATAAGTATACAACTCCTCACAGATTTCAAAATTTGAAAATTAAAAATCAATTAAATTTTAGAAGCGAATTCTGATCTACAAGATTTAGAGACCAAATTAATATTCCAAAACTAAAATATACCGCAACCCAAAATCACTATATTTATCAAGGCATCATATTTTTTAACAATTTCCCCATCACAATTATAAATATTACAGATTACTATAAATTTGTATCTGAAGTAAAAAAAATATGTACACAGACTAACTGAAACATAAATTCTGGTATATGCTCCTTCTCTGTACACGAGTTTTACTCTCATAGAGAAGAAATCAATGTTAAAAGAAATATATATGTATCCTACTAATTATTCTAAAAATGTATTATATGTTCTAATATTAAAATAATAAAGTATATTACAAATGAGATTCACCCCTGCAACAATACTGTATATCGTTTTTGGACAGATCTGAGTTATGAACGCATAAGCGTTATATATCTTGCTGGGCATCGAATGGTACATTAAAGAAACAAACTAATTAGAGAGTTATGAAGCTGTATCAGGTAGTGAAATGTAATATTATTAAATATCGACTCGTTATTGAGTACGTTGCTAATGAAATGTCTGAAGAAATGAAGGATGAAAATTAAATGAATAATAAATAATATTCAAAGTATGCGTGGTTTGAAAAGTTGCTTGTTTGATTTGGTAATGTGAAATTACACCATCATCTCTGTTTGCACGATTTAGACCCGTGCCACGTGACCCACACTATGCATGTATATTATATGTAATTTTAAATATTTATTATGGTAACTTTCAAAGTACCACCAGATTCCCTTGGTGTTCTATCCTCTCTTTACTGTCGAGTTACTTGGGTTCCGTTCCTTGCAATAATAACTCAGTGTCCAGGTGGCAATTACACGTCTATACAAGAAATATTTACAGATAGACTAGTAATTATGGGGAAGTGACCCGTTCTCCCAGAGACGGGCTCTTGTAAGCATTGTCCCCCACGTGCCACCCACACATACACACATGTCCAAAGTGACAGTTCTCACATTTATATAGGTAGGTATATATGAAGAAATTAAAAATATATATATTGTTCCCAGACTACCCTGACGCTGACATTTTACTAGCATACATATCAAAATGAAACTAATGAATTTCTGTTGATTGACATGAATAAAAATTTTAAGAACAATTAAAAATACATACTTTCCAAGCAGACCATTTCGTCGACCATACAAAATCACGTGTAAATAATATAAAGCGTTATATTATTTATGTATAATTGTAATTGACTTGATAATCTTTGAAATGGAAATTTATTTAATTTATTCCACTGTTTTCAATTAGTGGACACGCAATAATTTGCTATTGTTTCGCTATGACATTTTATTTATTTAAATCTGCAAAACAAAGCCGTTAAAAATGTGTATTCATATTTTTTAAATGGTAGCAATATGAAATAATTGTTTGACTCGTAATTCTAAATCGAATCGAATTTTTCAGTAAATTTTCATTCCCCGGTGTCGAATAAACTCATCATATACCTTTCTATCATCATCATCATCATTATCATTATCAGTCGTTTTTTATCCACTTCTGGATGAAGGCCTTCCCAAGTGTCTCTTGTTTTTCTCTATCCATTGTTATTTACTGGCACGTACTTTATGGTTTCATCAGTCCAGTTGTGATATCATCAGAACAGTACAGTTTTAGAACGGCCCGTCGGCCTCTTGATTCTCCTCGGGTACTACTGGATGACTAAATTAATCCAGCGATTATCCGTCCCCCGACCTATGTGGCCTGCCCATTGCTATTTTATTTTAATGGCGTATTTAATTATATCAACTCCCTCTGTCTGTTCTCTCATTCACATGATTTTTTCATGTCTCTTCGTGTCGTCTTATTATATATTATCTTTGTTATATATTGTAAATATTATTTATTTACTAATAAAGTGAGTCAACCGGGGACAATGAGGGGGTAAATCTTGATTTGGCAGCTGTGCGGTATCGCCCTGTCAATATGCGAGGCGCTATCAAACAGCTGCCTATTAGGACCTAGATAAGCGGTGGGTCCACTCTCATTGTGGTCTCTTCGTGTGATGCTCAACATACGCTGTACACACAAAATGTACCGACAACATATGATATGAAATAACAATTTCTTCGGATATGTCTCCTGGAAATGTCTTGTCCTAGGCCGACATAATTATGGACTTATTCAAGCTGGACTCCATTAACATGAAGGACTATCGAGTCAACAAATCAATTCATTTAGTCTTTAAGACGTATATCTTTTATCCTGCTCTGCCACTGACTTCTGGTAGTTGCTTTATTCTGTTTTGAATGTCTTCTGAACTTTTTGCGAATATCATAATATCTTTGTAAAACGTAGACGGTTTAATGTTCGCCATTTATGGAAATGCCTTTCCTTTCCCGGTCTAGTTGCCTGAATAGATTGTCGAGAGTATTCGTAATAATAGTAAATAATTTAGATGAGATGGATTATAAAGATTAACGGATGCAATGACGTTAATGTACACATTACTTGTATTGTTACTTGAGGGAGTGTTTTAATTCCAAGTCGCCCCTCTGCTCTCCGGCCATCTTGGATCGTACCCACCGCGGTGTCGTCTCGGGAGACCTTGAATATTTTCTCTATCCGCTGTACCTATATAGTGATGGATGAGTACCTACTGATTGAAAATTTCGTATTTCTCACCCGTTATATGTTGTAGTAATTTATTGTATTATATGAATAATAAAGAAGTTTCTAAAAGGGAGGAGTATATTTCTATTACCAGTGTAGCATGGCGGTGGGGCACGGTCGCCATGAAGCATTTAAATAATGCCAAGCTGGCAGCTGGAGAAGAACCTATATGAGAGCATTAGCTCATAAAACGTTTGTTGCGTAGCTTTTCTTGTCTAGTGGTTAAGACACTCACCTAGTGATCTAGTGGTTGGGGGTTCGAGCCTCGTTCCTGGAGACCATTAGGAAGTTAATACTATTTTTATAGAACAAGATTTAGCATAGTTTGAAAATAATAAGAATATTGATGTGAAAGGTATTTTATGAACACATCGCTATTTAAATAACACTAATTATGACGACATACCGTTTAGCAATACCTCAAATCGCTAAACATCCCTAAAACTTCATCATTGTTAACAGTTGACGCACCTACCGTTTAGCAATATCTCATATCGCTAAACATTACTATAATGTCTCTAAAAACTTATTCATTGTTTATAATAATAGAAACGAAATAAACCTACAATGATGACATTGAACACGATTCTTTACGATCTCCCGACAACCCCGTCCGACATTTGCATTGTATTGAAAAACACGCCACATACACATTACGTATATGTATACATGTAATGATTACACCCCGTTAGAACCAATAAATTTGAAAGGTTCGTGAGATATATCGGAAATACGCACACTCGACGCTTTAAAATCTCGCTCTAGGCTTTAATTCGGTCCGCGGCCATTAGGGCTCCATCCATCCCCGGGCTAACGGCGCCGCCTCGTGATCAACCCGGACTCCTGTTATGGAAAATTGATGCTGGACAGATGAAAAATGGACCCGGAATATGGCCCGGACTGTATGTTTGCCTAAATAATTTGTATCGTTTCCGCAACACACCGCCGCGCCCCTAATTCTCCCCGTTACGAGGGTGTAATGAAAAATAATGTACCGCCTTTGACATTTCATTAGGAAATTGATGCTTCGTTTGCGAAGCGTAGTATCGACATTAATATTGATTTATTACAATCGATATCGCTGTATTTACGTACTCCAATGTATTCAGTGAGGCGTTTGAAAGGAAAAAAACTATATCGTATTTTCCGTTTTGTGCTTTAGGTCTTCAATTTTATACATTTTCACTAACTAACTTACTTACTTACTTACCATCACGCCGTTTCCCCGCGGGGGTAGGCAGAGAGGATAGAGCGCCACACTCTTGTGTCCTGATACACAATTCTCGCCTCGTCAACGTACATACATCGTCTCATGCAAGCTCGCCGATTGTTGAGGATTCTAACAGAACCATCTGGTTTACCTGGTCACGCCAAGTCTTACGCGGAGGTCCTCTATTTCTGGTGCCATCAACACTTGCGTCATATATCTTTCTTACCATCCTCTCCTCATTCATCCGTTCCATATGATCAAACCACCTAAGTGATCCTTTCTTAATCTTACTCACTACACTAACATCAGCTTTACATTCTTTCCTTATTTCTTCATTCTTTACTCTGTCATAAATAGATTTGCCACACATACACCTAAGTGATCTCATTTCCACTGCATTCAGTCTACATTCGTTGCTCTTCTGCCAGCTCCAGGCCTCACTTCCATACATCAGTGTCGGTGCCAGGTTCAATAATATTATATATTTATTAAATAACCGTATTTTCGTACACAAATGGATGGATGAACTTCACTTACCAAATTAGTGCTGTTTTCTAAATGGAAAAATATTATACTGTCGTATTCCGCTATAACTTTGTGGTAATTCATTATAAATATAATTAAAAACAATTCACTTTGTTTAAATACCACTTTATTTTTGCTAACACCGGTTTCGGAACCACCGTTCCTTCTTCGAGGTATACAATATACTAACTTAGCGTTACAAAATATGGGCAATCATACATTAGTGTCAGGTGTTAAAATGGTGGCTAGGGTGGGAGGCAAAGAGACATGATACAGTGAAAGGGAACATATTTAAGAAGACTGTAGGTTAGATTTTTTTGGTTGTTAATTCTGCATTCATTTTTATTTATGGTATCTAAGCGTTTACCTTTATTATCAATATGAAGAATAACGACTCCTGTTTATTTTCAATAATGTGATTGGAAAATTCGGAAAAACTATTATTTTTCAAGCATCTCATATGTTCCTTAATCCTAAGTAATTAGTATTCAATTAAAAAATGCAATACAGAATATCTCCTCAATTATTCATTACTGCTTCCGCTGTTTACTTATTGGCAGAACTCAAGTATAATCATTGTGTTCGTTCCAAGCAGCTCCCGGTGGGTTATTACTTCCATTCTCAACCAAATCCAGACCATAATCTTGCGAGGATAAAGACTTTGTTTAGCGAGTGATCTTGGTTGTCGATCTTTACACACCTATCGTTTTCAGTGCTTCATGTTGACATTAAGATACCATCCATTGTCACAGTTAAAAAGATAAATTTCGATGTTTGGTGACGGCAAGGCGATATCGAGCGCCGAGCTTCTGGACTTATCTCGTTGAATTAAGATGATTGTGCAAATTGTAAGATTAAATCGAATCCCTTGGCAGATTATAATATTGTTTGGTGATTCTCCTAGTTTAGAAGTGCTTGCAGGCGCTCTTCACCAAAACCCACCGACGGGCATTTGAAGCGGGAAAACCATTTACAAACTGTAATTTAGCAATATAATATTCACTATAAACCGTGCAAATGCTTTCAGCGGCTTGCGTAACACTATAGCTATAGTTAAACTCATAAAGAAGGACATGACGGACATATTGTCTGTGCAACCAGTGTATAAATAACCTGTAGCCGCGTAACATCTAAACTCAAAATCAATTTTAAATAAGCATAACTCACTATGTTTAAAAAAACTAATAAACTGTATAAATATTCTGAAAATCAAATTAAAAGAGTTACAAAATGATATTCATAAATATAATGACAGATTTATTCTGTTGAAACAATGAAAAAAAATTGAAAAATGACCAACTTATAATACAACATTAGAGTAAGTGTTCTACATGCGAATACCCAACTTGCGGACCTTCAAAGATATGAACTATCATGTCCAATTATTTAGATTTATTTAAATTAGTATAAAATTCAAAATTGTACAGGAATTTCAAAACTAACGACAGCACGTAAAGTTAATTCGTATATTTCTCGGTTGATGGCGCGCAGAACCTATGCTTTCAGTAATGTTTACAGTAGACACGAGCGGTTTTCTTTAAAAATGTGTACTCTTTAGAGTGGCTATATTTTTTTCAATTACTGTACAATTAGTTGTAAGCCTAGCACTGTACGATGTCAGATATTAAGCGGAATAACAGTGGTGATTATTACAGTAAATACTATATGCTTAGACTAACTTTGTTGGACTTAAGAACAAAATCAACTTGCGAACGAGCTCTCGCAATAGAAATCGTTCGTATGTAGGACTTACTGTAGGTATATTAATTCCATAATTACACTTTTCCTCTTCCTATCCAGAGAAACGTGTTACCATTCCACTGCAGCAATCTATTACGTTTACTACTAATTTAGAACTTATATGCTATATATTTTTATAATTTACACATTTATTTACGCCATTAGGTCTAGGTTCAAATCCCAAAATGTAAGCAACCAAACGTTTTTTCGTTAAATAGATTTTTTCTGTATATCTTTCAAATTGATTAATTTAATTTGTATTAAAAATACGACAGAACTATGTTTTAAAATGCAACTTCACAATAAAAACGTGTTTTCATTAAAAAATAGTTTTGCACTCAAATTTTAAATCTCTCATTTTATTATTAATTAACAGCGCGTATTATTCGGCACGCGAGCAAACTGTTTCGTGAATGAACTGAATGCACGCATTTCAGGAGTCAAAATGAGCGCATTAAGATACCATGCGTCAAAATGTGTCACGAATGGGGACCGAAAGTGCGTTCGTGGTTTTGAACGGGGTGTATGAGGCGTAGTATTATCATCCGCCCCTCGCCACTCCGCAACCCGACGCCGCTATTGGGCAGCTTCAACTCTCGTTTACCAACATTTCGTCACACGTTAAAATGCATTAGAATGTCATAATATGATAATACGACCTGTGTTTGACATTCAGTGTTAATTAACTTCCGAAAGTATTTTTAACAACGCCGGCAACACCGAATAGAATAGGTACTAATGGTATTGGTAACCTATTTTATAAAGCGTTGTATATTGTGCTAACACTTTCTATAATAAAGACGGTATATCCATTCACCTTACCATGTCATAGCAATTAAGCCACTAACTATAAATCAGATTCTCTCTGGGAGAGTAATAGGTTCGAACCCTCTCAACTGCAACTTGAATTATTAGCCTTTTTTTCATGTAATCATTTTTTAATTGATTTTGGTGACCGCTGGGCGGTCAGAGTCTCATCGGCTGTCGCCGATTGCTTGCTTGTTGCGCGGTCAAGATCTCAATAGAATCTATATTTCAATGATGGAGCTTTCCCCAAAATAAACAACACGTACATAAAATCTCGATGTAGGTAATAATAACAAAAATGCTATTTGAAATCGGGTGAAAAACATAACCAAAAATACTTGTTTTGTCATTTCGGAAAATGCTTTATTCTATGTTATACCATAGACAGTATAAATAAGAAAAGATGACAGATGTCATGTATGTTGTTTCTAACTCGTAATAAAAACAATGTACACTTCATTTGAATTTGAATATATATTTATATACTGTCATTGAATATATCAGAGATATTAAAAACGCGTTCGTTTTTACCCTGCTCGTGTCTCACAGACCTAGCAGTTTAATCAAACACTATATAGTCATAGACTTTTTGGATCCAATACATCATCCAGAAAGTCATAAAAATAGATGGAGAAATGCAATATATATATATAAATGTATATTGATGTATTACGCTACACAAGATATATACTCAATATATAGCAAAAACACAAACCGTTTTCATTTTAGATTATTTTTCTAAAAATCTATCAAGTGCTGCCAAAAAAGAGCCTGGAAGCCAGACTGTATAACAATATTTTTCCTAATATATAATTATATATAGGACGTAACACGTGATACCCGTGAGCTACTGGTTAAAGATACTGCAGTTTGTATTTATTACACTTGAAGCAGTAAGACTAGTTAGTTAGACTTGTAAAGTAAATATATTCATTTAGCGGGTGCCCTAGTAAAATTTATCACGAAAACTGCGATAAAAATAGAGCATTCAAAAAATTACTATTCGTTTTTTTCTTTTTTAATGCCGATCTGAGAGTAGTAAATTCGAAGCCGACTAGCATAAAAAAAGGGTTAAATATTTACAAATTTATTTAACATTAATTACTAAAACCCGACATTACTAAAGAAAATATTAGACCTATTTTAGATGGCTTTTATTAATCCCTCATAACTCTTTTCCGACTAAACCTATTTATTAACAAAAACAATTTAAGCCGAATGGCATTAAATACTAGGAAGATCAGAATAGTGAGTAATTAGTATTTAAAAGAAAACGTTTTTCTTTAAAAAATTTAACCAAAAATATGTTTTTTAGGGAGAACACATTCTTATTTTGAAGTTGCAATTTTTCAGAACACTAAAAATATTTCAATATTCCGGTAGCAACAAAAATATTTTTTCGTAAAATTGATTTTTTCTGTATATCATTGTAATTGATACATTAAAGTTATATCTAAAATATGTTTTCAATCATGGGTATTCAATCCACGACCAGCACAACCACGGTCGATCCTGAATGCCTACGAGGGGAGTTTGTAAATGGCTATTTAAAATATTCAAAATCAACACCCGCATCAAACGCTGATGACCAATCACTTTCAGAGGTACAAAAACAATCCCTTCGAGGGCGAAGTTCAAAAAAGGAACGTGAAAACTATATTTCACGCAAATTGAAAATTGTATTGAAACCTCGCCGGAGTACCTACGCGTATAATTTGATAACATGGTAATTTGATTGGCTCGGCTGGCAGCCATGACCGCCCGAGGGGGGCGAATGGCGGCAAAGTAGACCGAACCCATTACCAAAGAAGATGCAATGCAGCCGCGTCTTGTATCATTGTACGCTTATATTGAAGATCGAGTTACGTCTTGGCCGCATCTGAGGGCGTCACGGGTACATAAACAGGTAACTTAGGGATAATTTGCAAAAGGTTTTGTTCCATGGTTCTTTAAATATGGGGTTCAAAGTTAATACATTATTATACATAAATCAAAATACTTTTATTATACTTTTAAAATTAGCAATATTATCTTTGTGGTTAAAATTCATATTTTTATTTATTATCTTTGTTTTATTAACCACTAAATTGAGTATAAATACATCTACCGGTTTCGAAAAATACCATTTTCTTCTTCAGGATGTCATAACTAACTAAAACATATATTATTGTTTCTTTGCCAGAATCTATTTTATAAAAAAAAAAATTTTGAGTTAGGTACTAAAATTTTTTTTTTATTTAGTTATGACATCCTGAAGAAGAAAATGGTATTTTTCGAAACCGGTAGATGTATTTAAACTCAATTTATTGGTTAATAAAACAAAGATAATAAATAAAAATATACTTTTATTATTTGCCCCCGTAGAATTTAACTTTGCTTATTATCAATTTGTAAATATGATGTAATTTTTTTTTATACGTAGAACATTTTTTTAATAGAATGCTAAAATCAAGTAGCAGTGCGTGCACTGTAAGCAAAAAAGCTGTGTATTATTAAAAATTTTGGGAAATTAAAATAAATGAAATAGGTAATCTTTATCTCATGGAAAGACCCTACAAAATTCTAGCCATTATTACCAGGATTAGCGTAACCACGGCTAGACTTTTGTCTATTTCACACTAAAATTATACGTTATCCCGAAAACACCAATTGAAATATGGAACGATAATTAGAATTGAAGAATACAAATTAAATCTCAGCAATGATAACAGTACTAACTAAGACACAAAATCAAGATAAAACAAATAACGCGATTAATAAAAAACTGATATAGTGTTACAAAGACTACAGGAGAGTACAACAGCAACGTCTGAACTAGTCATTCCTAGAATAACTAATTAGTGTAGAGAGAGGACACGGAAATTAATTGTTCCAACATTGACCAATAAATAATAATCCGTGTTCTTTAGCACTTGTTAAAAGAGCTACGTAAGCCAATAAGGCAAAAGGATAAAAAATAACATGATAATGTAATGTGTATTTTTGTAAGTACAAATTAATATTTCGTTCATACGCTTAAAGTAGGTTAAATAAACATAATAATTTTCAATTAAGTAGTGCACATAAAATTATTCAACAAAACAACAATTAACTTTCCATCTCAACACTTTTATCGGCTTTCACCTGACTTTTATAAGTCTCACCACTTAAATCTCAGATCGATAACCTTCTTACGCCACACAATGTCCCCTAGAAACAAAACACGAATGGCTTTATACAGAAGTCATATTTTAGAAAAGTTTTTCTGGTAATGGCTACGTTAAACACTTCGCATAATCTCTTAGTGCTTTTTTATCTCCAAAAATATATAAATTTCACTCCCCCAATCCCGGAGAATTTTTCCATTCGAAAAGGTTTTTTTGTTTGATTTCCATAAAACTTTCTACGAGTCTTTACTTTTTAAAAAAGGCACTTTTTAAGTGCGAAAAAATCAATAAAGTTTGTATTTACTTACAATATAGTGAAATAATATTTCTTATATAAGGAATAATATTAAAAGATAGTAATTGAAATAAATATTGCTTCACATTCATGGTTAATTTTGTAAATTATGTGTTAAAAAGTGGGAACTGAATATTTACACAGCATAAAAAAATTATTAACGGTAAAGAATACCTTGAAACACTGTCCCCTAGGGAATAATATTGTCAAATGGAATAAATTTTCAGAGCTTTTAACACCAGAAGGTACCTACGTGTTTGGGGACCCAATGGAATATTATTTGGGTCCAGAAAGAGTGCCATTTCAAATATAAGGACAAAAAAACTGTTGGAGTGAAATTATTAATATTATGTTTTCTAAAATACAATATATAGCTACTTATTACTTCCGAGTTTCGTTCCGAGTTTCACGGAAAGTGACCTAACAATAAAATAAAAATCGAACGAGTCAGGTCACTCTAATGGTTATATATAAGAATCGCGCGCGTGTGTGTGTTACAGCAGCTCGGAAGGAATGAAATTTTATTACCTACTAATTTAAAATTCAATTTGTTAGAAAACGGTTGCCTAGCATTGTGCTTTGTACTAGGGATGTATTATATTTTTAATTAAAAAATTTAGTTAGGTATCGTGCAGATACTGAATTATGTATCTACCTACCGGTGGTGTTCAAAACATTATGCTGATAACAACGCAACTCACTGATGTGATTGCGATTAATATTCGATAATATCAGTGATTGAAAACTGTAACTGTGATCACAGTTTCATTACTAATACTACACAGGCGCCGCACGATATCACAATACACAAAATAATTAATAACTAAAAAAAACAAAATTTTGAGTATATTTACTAATATTATTTAAACTTCAATTGCGTAAAGAACAAATTCTACCATATATAATAAATATATATCTAATTTAATATAATCACAAAGAGAATGAAAACCCTATAAAAAATGTGAGTTTATTTTTCGGATAAAATTCTCAGCATTTCGGATCAAATGCGTAAAACTTTTTGGCAGAATCTACTAGATAGCGATCATCATGAATTACAACGTCACTTCTTCATGAATATTTTCGTTTCATATGCACATGAGACGAATCACAGTTCACAACCAAAGATAAATAAAGTAAAATAAATGAATCGCGATATTCCCAGATGTTCAATCACTGATAGTGAGTGTGACTCAAAGATATCAGTGATTGACTCACGGTTCGTGATTTTGCGCTCATCACTACTACGCATCCTCATATCACGAATTTATTGTGTCCACGAATACATATATTTATAAAAAATTTCATATTGTAATCAATTTTGTTTTTTTTTTTCTATTACAAAACCCTCGTGTACAATTTAAGTGCCCATTAATAATGGTTAAAACGTTATTTAAACCTTTATTGTGACTGATTATGTTTGATTGTAAGAATTATTGGTAACTGATTATTCACAATGTCTAACTAGTACACTATAAAATAAACCTCCAACAGTTAAATCATCGTCACAATCACAATCACATAATGGTTTACCATCACTAGTGCCCATCCTGGGACGGTTTAAACACAAGTTAACTAAATAAATGAAAATATTAGAGATAATACATACTCAGCATAATTATCTAAACCGTAACTTAACTAATATTATTGGTCGCCAGGCACTGTAAGTCGCGTTAATCTTACACGATGCAGTTCGTTCAGAGAAAACAGGATGTTTAAAAAAAAAATCGAACGACTTGTTGGTTTTTCTTTCCTCGCTTATCTTCTTACAAAAGGGGCCTCCTTTTTAGGATCCGGATTAAACTCTTCGCATTGTTGATTTGCACGATTATTCAACCTAACTCTATTCGCTCGAGCTGAATCCACAGCGTGCTCGACAACGGAGCAAACAAACCGTCTCTGTTCCATTTCGTTTCGATGCAAATGAGTCGTTTTATGGTACATTACTCCTTGCGCTCTGGAACCGAGCGAACCGCAATTTTAGCTAAATTTGAAGCAGCGTTGATATTGTTATTATTTGATTATTTTTAATTCAAAATCATTTCCATGCGTAGTAAATTTAATGAGTGAACCGTCATTTATGGGAAAAATAAGAAAGATCTGTTTTAAAACTAGTTTCAATTTAAGACTTTCTGAATAATGTAATAAACTATTTATATGTAGAATATTTCGTAACATGTTTTATTTTCATATGTATTTCGCATCATACAGAATAATAATTCTGGATCTACAGGTGCTTCTACTGAGTACGCCACGGTGTCAGTTCTGATAGTCGCTAGTTATTCTATATACGTACGGTAATTTATTTTTCTAACAATCTTTTTTCGAAATGTTTCCGGATAAAATTCGTCACGAAACTGCGTTAAAAATAGCGCGTTAGAAAATCTCGATACATTTTATAGGAGGTTCGCGGGTGGGGGTGTATTGTACAGGGAAGTTGGTATTTGCAGTGACCGACGAGGAAAAATTTGATTTTCAATAAGAATAAATAAGTGCGTCGCATCTGGCAGGGCTCACTTTGGTTATTTTTCAAATTAAACCAAAATCTCTGTTTAATTTGAAAAAGCTCACGCAAATTGCCTCGAAGCTGTGGCGCGTTCCTTGGAATGAAAATAAAATGCTAACACTGTTGAACGAGCTTTATAATACATAAACCACTTGTACACGGAGTTAAAATATTTTTTTTAAATAATGAAGGAAAAAATTATCCTAAAAGATTTTTAAAAATTCGATTCTTCGTATAAATTTGTCACATTAAAAAAAAATCTACCGTCAGAGTTTCGCATCTAAAGATTTATCTAGAAGAGAGTCGTGAGCAATTGACAATTAGAACCAAAAGTGAATGTAATATATAGTGTATCTCGTCGAAATCACACATTATATGTGAAATTTTTAACTGCAAACGTTAAACATTGTTTTCTATAATAAAAAGTTCAGTGGAACCCCGATTTTAAGTTTTTGAAGGGAACAACAAAAAAAAATTTGTAAATTGTGGGTATTAAAAAAACAGATTATTTATTTTTTATTGAAAAAATCAAACATCGTTTTTTTTTGTTTTTAAATTGTTCTTTCAATATTATAAATTAAATTAAAGGCTAATACTAGTAAAGGCCTTCAATATGCCTCATCGTCCTATGTAAAAACTGGGTTTATGGGATGAGCAGACACTTATTCTTTAAAGGAAGGTTCTTCTTCTTCTGTCAAGTTTTCGCGGGAAAGACAAACGTAAAATAGGGTTTGTAATGTATGTACTAAAATGACACGGGACTACAGAAATAACAAGCAAATGGATAGAAAACGTGAATTCCGGGCATGTTAAATCGGGGTTCCAATGTTTATATTTTTAAATACTAATTTAATGTATTAATTATAAATATATACATATAAAATCAATTTTGTCGAAAAATATTATTTTTGCGCTACCGGGATTCGAACCTGGATCTCTATTTCTAATCCGAGGTAGTACACTACCAATTGTGTTATAGCGCCAGTATTAATAATATACATTTTTTTTTACATATGAATTATGAAAGTAACTTTTAATAATATGAATAAAAGTTAAGAATTAGGTACCTAGATTTATTCATTGCTTGTGCTTTTCATAATTTTTATTTTATTTCATTATTTATACAAAAAAAATACTATCAAACAAATTAAATTAATCAATTATAAAAATGTACAAAAAAAATCTGTCTCTATTTTGCTAGCAACCAAATATTTTTTCGATAGAGAGATTTTTTCTGTTTATCTCTCTAATTAATTCAACTTCTATGAAGATTGGAAAGATTGTATAAAGACAAAAAGAAAAATAAAAGTAATATAATACTTTTTTAATGGGGTGTTTTTTTAATGGGAGCACTTGAAAATTATTTTTTTCTATTATTTTAGTAATATTAACATATAATAAGCTGTTTTGAATACAATACTGTTTATTTGTCAGAAATTGAAAATGCATTTAAAGTAAAATTAATTCATGCAGATAATTTTTTTATAAAACAAACAAACACGACATGCTTCGCGAACCAGTTTTCACGTCTTCAGCTATAAGCAATACCGAAGTTTTTGTTTCCACCTAAAGTATTGTCGTTTACACCTGATAAGAGTTTCTCATAATTAATTGCATACCTTAAGTATCCATAAACAAATAATAAATGTGATCGTGGATATTTATGAATACAATTTTATTTTCCCTTCTGTTACACGCCTTAACATGCAAATCTGACGCAATAACTCTGGCGGCTAAAGCTTTCTTCAAATAGCAAAGCTGACCGAATTTTTGTTTCATTTAATTTATTCTGCTTACTGTGTATATTTTAACGTGTTCCTCGACATACAAGTATACCATTACGTTATTACATCTCCGGCGTCAAACTCAATCGCATAAAACTTATTCAGATAATAAAACTGGCCACTATCAAAGCAAAGTTCTGAGAAAATATAGATAAATTCAACAGAATAATCTACATTTTGCGTAATACATAACAACAATTCATACGCATAGAATGAATATACTGAACAAAAAATTTTGTCACCCCTATTTTTCATTCCTCCAAGTTTCTAAATAGAACTTGCCGCTTCGCGAGACTTGTCTGGTAAATTTATTTGATGTTGTTAGTCGCGAGGCACGAGGTCTATAATACAAAGACCGCTTGAAACATAAATTGATTGACGTAGTCTTTTATTGTGTTTCTGGGTCACCATATGCTTCTCTTTTTATTCAGTACGGAGAATCCGAAATGGGATATTTTCTCTTTATAGCCCGTAAAGGGTACAGCGGCCTCCGTCCGCAAATCTTATAAGACAATAATATCATTTTATTACTTTAACCAATCGAACGGCGTCTTAGGATTTCTGTAAAATATATATCTTGGAAAAATCGAGTGATATTTTTACACAGGGAGTATTCAATTGAACGTACTTATTGGTAATACTACCTCGTTGTGTTTTCAACATCCATGAAATATTTATAAATGACAGGGTGAACAAATAAACAATAAACTGCAAGTCTTAAAATAAGATGTAAGAAAAATACTAAATTTATTAGACGAATAATTTTTAAATGTATTATCGTTAACGGAAAAACCGATAATGGAATCCCTTTTAGAAACTGTCGCTTTAATATAATAAATTGTTTTATTTACTAGAATTAAGGTTGGTAATTTTTGTAATATTGTAGAATATAGAATAAGTGACGCTCTGCAGGTCAAGATGTTAACTATTTTGTTTCAATAACTAAATTAATTTCTTAAATTGTTATTTTCTTATGTTTTAAAAATATATTTAGAGGGATTGAACTCTCGACCACTCAAATAATGTAAACCACTTAGCTACCAAACAAGGCTGATGTCCAACTAATAATTTATAATTTGCTTCGTGACACTCGAGAACAGATTGAAGAATGTAATATAATATTTATTTAACAAAACCAAAAACCAAAATTTTTATTAAAATTATTAATTAATTTTATATAGGTAGACAGAAACTAACATGATCACCTTTCTCCTTTCTTTCTGATAGATTCAATTTCCACAATCTGATAAAATATAATTTTTTACCATTAACCTTTAAATCGAGACATTTTTGGGTGTCTTTCTTACTATATACAAAACCACCAACTTGATTTATTTTCAATAAAACTTTTGAAACATTTCACCGTAATATTACTTTAAAATATGATATTAACCATTCCCTTACGGTGCTAAAATAAAAACGCGCGTTCGGTGCTGTAAACTCAGTGCACATGTAAACTTTTGAGATTTTTTTGTTGGATAAATATGAATATTTTACATATATTACTTTTATTAATCATTAAAATAATAGTTGATATATACATATATATCAATTATTGTGTAAAAGTGCTAAAAATGAGAAAAACACATAAGATACGTTTAACTCGGCCAGCGCACGCTCTGCCACTAAATAGACGATCGGCATCTGGCACCCCAAACCCCGCGCACTGCGCCTTTTGTACCTCTCCACACGTACACATATACGTATTGACAAATTCACGTCAGATTCTTCAAGAAAACATTTTTTATTGTTGCGTATGGTAAATATTTATATATTGTAATTTTATCCAATACATAAATATATTACGGAAGAATTCCCAGAATATGAACTCTGTATTTAGTCTATTTACAGAGATATTCACATAATTAGAACCAATGTTAACTCAGCTTACATTATCGGAGAGGAAAGGTTAATAAAATTTTTGTTCAGATGGTACAAGTTAAAATATTACACTTTATTATTTTTGTAAAATCTTGCATCATCTTTGAATTTTAAATGTTAAACAATTACATAATCAAACAAAAATTAGAAAATACAACCATTTCGATGTTTAGCTGCGGGCTATCGCAATCACTTCGTTCGATTCAGAATCAGGTAAACTCAGTAGTGTAGACATGATTAGTATGTGAGATATAAACAATTTTTATTTAATAATGATGATGTTTGTGATGATGACGATTTGTGAAAATAACACTTGGGTTTCATCTCGAGAAAGTTTTACAGTCAAGTCAATAAGAACAAAATATTCCGCTAAATCGTGCATCGTTTTATGTCCAAAATTTGTCTTGAACTCTTCCGGTAAAACAGTCCCCTGAATATATGTATATAATATTTTTAATTCTTAATTGGTCTTTCATTATATGTAGAAATTAATTTAAAAAATTAATAATGCCTATACGTAACGTTAATAATATTCTTACTATTTTTAAACTAAGCTAAACGCTTGTGCTAATAAAATAGGACCAACTCACTTCTCCGGGACTAAGCGTCATTATTATAATTATTATTTTAATAGTCATTATTTAAAATCAATATTATATTAGACGTCGCACATGTTGCGCCGCGGCGCTGCGCTGCGGCTGCGCGCGATGCCGGCGATTAAATATTTAAATACCTACTATATTTTTTCTGCACTGCAAATCCACGGCAATTTAGATTTATCGCTACTAGAAAATGCGCACGCTCTTTTTTATTATATTTAATTTCCCACTCTGAAAAATTGTATTCAGAGCTTATGCTTAAAAAAAGATTAGATTTTTTTATTTATTAATGTTTAGTTCTTCAACATGTAATTTAATATCATCGGGTAATTTACATGTTTTTAAATTAGAAATTCACGTTAGAAATATTCTGTACTGATTAATAAACTTTTCAACGTGGATTCATTTAAATATGAATTAAATATATTATTTAGAAAGATATACATATTAAATCAATTTTGTCGAAAAATATTGTTGCGCTACTGGGATTCGAACCTGGATCTCTTTCCTAACCGGGGAAGGTGCATTATCCAACTATGCTACAGCGACAATATTTTTAGCGACAATTTTCGAACCTATATGTTACCTTTTTGATATTAATACATTTAATCGTTCCATTATTTGAAAGAGCCATCTACCTTATTTTTACAGAATCTCAAATACCATTGAGTAAACTGATAGCAGACGCCAGAATTATCAATTCATTTTTATTAAATTTTGGACACATTGATACAACGTTATTATTATGAGGACACATTCTTATTGTGAAGTTGTAATTATTCAGAACATAGGTCTGTGATATTTTAAATATGAATTAAATATATTAATTAGAAAGATATACATATAAAATCAATTTTATCGAAAAATATTGTTGTTGCGCCACCGGGATTCGAACCTGGATCTCTTTCCTAACCGGTGGAATCCCGGTGGCGCAACAACAATATTTTTCGATAAAATTGATTTTATATGTATATCTTTCTAATTCATATTTAAAATATCACAGACCGTCTGTTCTGAATAATTACAACTTCACAATAAGAATGTGTTCTTCTAATGGATTAATTTAGCTTATTTGAATGCTGCGTTTACCGTAAGACATCACAACGGGGCTTCACTATAGTATATTTTTACCATACTGTTTGTCATTTATTTCAGATAAGGTGGGCAACCAATTCCATGTTAGTTTTGTTATTTGACAAAAGACTTGTTATATGATACTTTGGTATCATGACGAACCTTTTCATTTTTAATTCTATACCGCAAGAACATATCGAGTAATATCCGTGTTTGACATACTGTCTCTTGAGCTAATTCATTGTGATTACATACATAATTAATATACTGTCAAATTAAATGTAATACATTTAGATATGGACATTGATTGTATCAATTATATCCACTAGATGAACCTGTCCAACAGTAGAAACCATTCATTTTTTCATTTGGTATTTTCAATCTTTGCCGGCATCGATAAATAAAATTCTCACAATGTTTAAAACTTGTTCAAGGATACGGGAAGTAATAAGAAGTCTATACCCATCACTAGCCTATTCCCACTCTCCATTAAAGATGTACCCACTGTGCTCTGTGTGACTCAAAGTTAGGTTATGGCTTAATAGGATTGGATAGTACTTCGTCAACAATGTTGAGTCCCGAGGATAAATTCCAAAACTCTATGTTACGTATTATAATCAGAAAACCAATTAAATATTCAAGTGACCAAATCTTTATAGGGAATTTGGAGTAGGTACTTAGTAATCTATATACATACAGAATTTGTACTTGACCAAATCTATTATACAGAATTTGTACTTGACCAAATCTATTATAAAGAATTTGTACTTGACCAAATCTATTATACAGAATTTGTACTTGACCAAATCTATTATACAGAATTTGCTGTATTTAAATTCGACAGTGTATACTAAAAAATAATGCTGTTTCTATTCAATTTGAATTTCTAATGGCTCGTACCCATGGATGAGATTTTCGACTCAAGACAATCTCTGAGACAGTAATTATGCTCCCATCAGATTACTTGGAAACATCTCTCGCATTTCGTAGTTCATACCAAGTCTCACAGATTCGCCATCTTGCGCCTCATTTCACGCTTGTTATACTATTGATCTTACGTTCGTCAGTTGGGTGAATTTATATCTTCCCAGCAGCATTTACACAGAAATATTTCTTTGTAATTTAACGTCTCGTTTGTTAACGTTTTCAGAATAAATTGTTGTAGAGTGGAAATCTACAGTTTTAGGTAACGTTTATGAGCACTTGTCTAATCTCACTGTCAAATCTAATGACATATACACGAGTTAAGTTTTTGTCTCTTTCTATTAATCTCAAAATCTCAGAGATTTATCTTATAGTGTCTATAGATCAAGGGTAATGAGGCAGACACGTCTTTGAGAACATTGCCACTCCATCTTAGATCAGGTCTTCCTAAGCTTCTACGTCCTGATGATCTGGTGTTCAGCAATGACTCGGTTATTTGTCCAATTCTCTGCCAAATTTTTCGCTGCGCAATTCTTTAAACATTGAGACGCTAACCTCACGAAACACAAACTAAATAAATAATAAAAATCACATCACGTATATTTTTTTGGTGACAATATTTTACGATTTTCAATTTATAACAAATGTCAGCCGGGGTCCGCGCAGTCACGTGCCGCCCCCAACTCTGCAGTCAATTATTTAAATCGTCGTGGGGTCAATTAAATAAAGTGGTACTTAAGACGACACATAAAGGATGGAACGCGCGGTGCCGCGAGGTGGGCAACTCTGACCTCAAATACTGACGTATCCATATTTTGGAACGTTATAAAATAATATACAGGGTGTAACACACCTAGTCCATAAAATTTTATAAGTGGATTATATTACGAGTCGAAAATGTTCAAGAAATATGTGCAAATACTGCACTGTTACGGCAAAATATTATTGATTGAAATTATTACAAAATCATATTAAGCTTGCTTACTTACTTCGAAATAAATATTTGCGAAATTTATCGATTACTAATCTATATATTAGCTTTAGGCATCATCTAACAGAAATAGTTTGGCCACTCAAAATTCGATGACCTTGAACTTTTTTGTTTTCAATATTTTTTTTTATTATATTCGGAAAACATACAGTTTATCAGTAAATACGAAAATCATAATAAAAGCTAAACAATAATTAAACCAGTTACATGTTTTCTCAGAAGATACTTTATACAGTGAGTACAATTTAAAATTTAAAAATGACTATAATGCAGAAAAATGAGAGTGAAAAAGTTGAGAATAAAAATGTAAACAGAGAGAATAAAGTTATACAAAAAAAAAGAAAATATTCGAGGGGAACGGGAGGGTGAGGGGAAAGGAAAAGGAAAATGGGATAGGGAATAAAATCTGTGTGATTAAAATGAAAATTATTTTGATTTAATAAAATATTTCAATTAATCGAAATAATTACATAATTACGTTTTTTTTAAATGATTATATCTCTGACATGGTTGAAATTATGTACATTAAATAAAATATTGTGGACTAGGTCTGTTACAGTCTGTATAATAGATGGTTGCAGGATATATATTTTTTTACATTAGAAATTATATTATATTTACTCCGGATATAAGGTGCTTTTACACAATAAATAAATTAGATTAAAAGCAGAGGTGTGAGAGCAACCCAGGATCGAGACTTCTGGAGGTACATTGCAGCAAATCGGTCATAATGGCGTTCAAATATGGAAAAGGGCCAGATAATATCCCTCCCGTATTGCTGGACGGAACGAAATTAAGCGTTCAAAATACGCTCCAATACCTTGGCCATATATTCAATGAAGATGGGCAAGACGATGATGATATAGAACGGCAGGTGAGACAGTTGAGCGTTCGTGCAAATATGCTATCACGGCGTTTCTACCGATGCAGTAAGGAGGTGAAGAGCATCCTGTTTAAATCGTTCTTCACCAGCATGTATACCTGCGAGCTCTGGTCGAAATACAAGCAAGTGACGTATAACCGTCTCCGAATTCAGTACAACAACTCATACAGAATACTGTTCGGATTGGCGCGTTATTGCAGTGCATCTACATGTTTACCGAAGGCCGTATACATAGATTCGTTCCACTTCTGAGACATCGTTCCGCTTCTGAGACATTGACAAGTTCTGAGACAGTTGCTGGCGTAAAGCTGCGGTTGGAGCTCAGCACCAACTCTCTGGTGCAAGCGGCGCTCTCATGGAAAGCCGGTTCCCTGACCAGAAAATGGCAACGCCTACAGAATAGTTACGTATACAACAATCGCCGTGACTGAAGTAGTTATATATGTAATATCTATATTTTGTGTGTGTATATGTGTGAACTTTTTACATTTTATTTATTAATATTTTCCTTGGTTTTATTTTTCTTTTTCATAGCATTATATTTATATCGTAACTTTAATGTATAACATAATATGTATTAAGGTTATGGTGAATCGGGTTAAAAAAAAAACCTAATCACGCTGGAATAAACACATTATTATTACAAGTGATTGAGGCCACCATATCGTGACCTTGGAACAACAAGGCATCATCTGATATTGTGAAAATTGTAATAAAATTCTGACAATAATTTTCTCTTTAAAACTGTAATATAAACATCAAATTTTGTAGTATCTACTTTAAAGTTAAATTTTAGCAGTTTTTTAAAAACAACATCTATTGATTTGAATACAAATTAAATGTATGAATTATTTTATAAAACGTGCAAAATATCAGGAAAACGTTTCCTTTATTTCTCTAAATTATACAGCGCAATTTTTGCAAAATTACACCCCATGGGCCATGAACCAAACTCCGCCGAAGAAATGAAAAAATTAATATCCAAAACTTTGAAGCTCTACATTTCAGTATGATGTAAATATCAGATGATACTTTATTGTTCCAAAGGCACGATATATTAATACTGATATAAAAGAAGAAAGAGGAAAAACAGTCTCTTAAATTATATTTACATTTTTACGTTAATATTTTTATTTTTTTAAAGCGTTATTTCTTCGTCATTAGAATTCTAGATAGCTGGAGACGATAACGCCTTGCACATCATCGTGTCACGCGCTCCAATCGCTACCACCCGGAATAACCTGGTACAAGAGTGGAGACAGAGTCTGCGGCAGAACATTTAAAAAAAGTTTTAATCGAAAATCCATTATATTAAAATTAACGGAGGTTGATTTCGATGTCTCTTGATCTTGATTGAAAAGGCATTATAATTTTCCGGAAGCTGCGCCATATATGCAGTATTTCTATAAAAATCTACTTATATAAGAAACCACAGTTTGACATATTAAAAGGTACTATTTTTCTAATAAATAAATTAGATAAATCTCTCAGTTTCAAAGTAATATGAAGGAGAACACATTATTATTGTGAAGTTGCAGTTTTTGAATCCCGATAGCAACAAAAATATTATTTCAATAAATTGAATTTTCCTGTGTATCTTTCTAATTGATACATTTAATTTGTATTAATATATATGTTCTCAAATACCGCCAACGTTTGCAATATCTTAACAATCGTGTTATGATTTCTTTTGTACAACATTTAATCCGTCTTTAATTGTGACATTCTCAGATTTAATTGTGTTAAAACCAATCATGACGCCATAATGATGTAAATATTGATATTTGACAGATCATAGTTTGTTTCGAAATATTCAACAGAAACTCACACGGACGTAAAGATCTCCTACGGCCTTATTTTATTATTGAGTGTTTGAACAACAATCACATTCTTTATAGTATCGATATTTTATGATTGTCGTTGTGCTATCAAATGGATATTTAATTTTTGGTCACATTACAGACGGGTTTTAAAGGTTTGTGGTTAACTTGGGTTTCTCATAAAATTATCAAAAATTATGATTGCCTTTACATTGAGGGAGCAACAGCAGGATATTAATATGATATTTAAGGTTTTTTACGATCGTCGGAAGTATTAAAATGTGTTGTTTCACATTTAGAGTACACACAGCTATAAATTGTATAAAAAGAAATAAATAAATTGCGCTTTAATAAAGAAAACAAAAAATGCCACCACCAAAATACAATGTTAATAATGAGTAGTTCATTTTAAGTATTATCTCGCAGAAGCGCACATCTTATCTGTAAGAAAATGGAATTGTAT
The DNA here is from genome assembly GCA_031772225.1 of Eubasilissa splendida. Taxonomy (NCBI): domain Eukaryota; kingdom Metazoa; phylum Arthropoda; class Insecta; order Trichoptera; family Phryganeidae; genus Eubasilissa; species Eubasilissa splendida. The sequence goes on along the minus strand of CM062855.1, from coordinate 19,587,292 downwards.
CGGAGAAGAGACAATGTAGGGATGTAGGAACTGGCTCAAGTAATCGAATCTGGCCACGAAGCATAGCATAGCCATTATCGAACGATATTAAAGGTACCATCATCATCGCCTGTCCCCGTGTCCGAGGAAACCTATCCCAACGTGGCTGAAGAGTTCAATCCTGCATCTTGAGCATGAGAAGACGACAGCTGGGGGCTAATTTATTTTCTTTGCGTTTTCTCCTCCCGATCGCAGCACACTGTCGGCATTTAACCTTAAAGTTTAGGCTACCCCTTGCACACCATTCACCCTTCAGTTAGACCTGTCTTCAGCATCTAGTTCCCAGATATCGCACTCAATGTTGTATTTTGACAAAAAAAAAGTTATTTAAGTTATCGAAATAAAGTGAAAGAACATACTATATGATTAATACTTTAAATGTCAATACATATATTTTATTATGTAAGATCAACTCTCAAACTCTAGAAGCTACATTCTACCCGCCGCTATAAAAGATATATTAATAAAACGATTTTGATTTCCAACCTTTTCGTGCTTCTATTTTTATATATTCGAGACCATTACCTAATTTTTACAAGACCTTTGGGGTTGCTAACCCATTAGGTTTATGCTTTTGAGATTATTTATTCAAAAAATCGCAAAATTTCACATTTTTTCTGACTACCCTTTAGAAAAATATCGTGGACTGGTGGTATTATTTACATACGTATGAAACTAAATATGTACACGTGAAAAACGTAAAACGTAAAAGAGCAGTGCATTACTGAAAATTATGGGAAACATATACAATTTGATTTTTCAGAATTTTCCATTCATTTGTTAGAAAATGATCATACTTTTGATATTGATTTGGGATTGTCCATTTTACATACAAACAATGTTGATCTTAAATTGAATAATTTAGAATCATTAGAAATAAATAAAGTATGTAAAACTAACCAAAATATCATAAACAACCAACTAAATTTAACCATTCTAAAATTTTTTCTTAAAAATTATTCTAATAATTTTGTATTATCAAGTTACAATTTATGTTAGATACTAAATTTATTTTTAAATAATTATTGTTTTTTAAAAAATACATATTTTTTATAAATAGATTCTGTTAAAGAAACAATATAACATATGTTTTTGATTAGTTGATGACATCCTGAAGAAGAAAATGATATTTTTCGAAACCGTATTTAATTCATCAAGCTGTTAATAAAACAAAGTTAACAGTCTAAAAATGGACCACAAAGCTAATTTTGCAAATCTCAAAAATACAAATTAAATAATTAATATGTTATGCATAATGTAAACAGACGATTTATAATAATTATTATAATTCTAAAAAAACTGCCACGGCTATCCCGGTACGCTGCAGTTCTCCTTTTTATCCTATTAAAAATGCTATCTTCTGCTTTTAAGCTATCGTTCTACCCAAGCTACAATTGGCTACTTACTGAATTAAAAATTTCTTTCGGCTGATCCGATGTCTTGTACGGAGTCTTTACTTATGCTGTTTTTAACAGAATAACATTTGAAAGGTTGGCTTACAGCTGCGTACAAATCATTGAAGTATTTACTTCCTCTTTTACTAATTCGCGAATTTTACTATCTTACTGTTAACGTGTTGTTTTCATTATCGTTCTTTGCGTTCGCACGATGGATTTGTTTTTGAATTGGGAAAAACAAAAAGCAAACTAGCAAAACTACACATCTGTCCTACGTTAACCTTTAATAAAAATAAAAATTTGCTTTAGTTATTACGTGAAGGATTTTTAAACAGTAAAAGTATTATGTATAATCATAAAAAGTTTTCATTTTTGTACATTGATTTTTATATGGGTATGGAAATATTATTTTACGTTAAAACTTAAACTTTAAAAACACTATGAATATTACTAAAAAAATTACAAATAAATAAATGGTAGAGTCGTATAAACGACGGATTCATTTTGCCTAAAAGCCGTTGGTAAAACGAAAGTTCATAATTCTATATACAACATATAGTACATACATAATATATGATTGTATAATATCATTGGTAACAGCATAACCTAAATCTATACACACTCCACGCCACTCCATAATTTGAAGAACTAAATAATTTATTTAAAAATTTCAATCAATGTTATTTCTTTAGGTTCACAATATTCTGTTTTAATTATAATATTTTAATTTTTATTGTATTTTTTAGTCTTTTTATTTCATTTCGTTTCAATTTAATTTGAATTTTATTTTTGTGATGTTTGCGATTGTTTGATCGAGTGACAGGCGCATGCGCGTTCGAGTCGAACGGGTGTGAGTGTGTGTGTGTGTGTGTGTACGCATGAAGACGTCTGTGAAAGAATGTGAAAGTAGGGCCGGCAGCGAGTTGGGGTGTTCTTCGCTCCGCGTCACTCTCCTCCACAGATAGATGTGAGATCATTAGTAATCTTTACTATTATAAATTGTTACATAGTACCACTGATTATTATTCTCGTCATCGTTCAACCCGAAAATTGATATATTTGGTTTTGTGTCGGTAAGTAACCTTTATTTAATGAAATACGATACTCTTCAAAATAAAAATGCTTTCTTTTATATACAGTGGAACCCCCGATTTTATATGCCCGGAATTCACGTATTCCCTCCATTTGCGTGTTATCTCTGCAGTCCCGTGTCATTTTAGTACATTAAAAACCCTATTTTATGTTTGTCTTTCTCGCGATGTACGTCAAAAATTTATTGAAATTCGTTCGGCCAGTTCGCTATTCGCCATAGAGCCAAGAGTGTGTTGGTCGTTTACTTGTTGTTTATACGAATTTTTCATCCTACCTACGTAATTTTTGCGTTTAGTTATTTTTATTGTTTTTTGCAAGCTGGGATTAGCGAGAAAATTGCGTAGAAGATATTTATATATTTAGACTTTATTGACATACATATTTTTATTGTAACAGAGGAGTATATATTATAATATAACACGATAAATATAAGATACAATTATATTGCACTTTTAAAATAAGCAATGTTATCTTTGTGGTTAAGATTCATATTTTTATTTTTTATCTTTGTTTAATTAACCACTAAAATGAGTTTAAATACATCTACCGGTTTCGAAAAATACCATTTTCTTCTTCAGGATGTCATAACTAACTAAAACATATTCCTATGTCAACATCCAATTTCAATATTGAATTGAATACAATTAAAAAAATAGCAGTTAATAACGGGTATAATACAGGTTTGATAGACACTATTTTAAAAAATAAATTAAAAGAATATAATAATCAATTCTTATATAAATCACAGATAAAACATAATGATAATAATGATTATTGGCGTAGGATTTTATACATAAATAACTTTTCGAATCAAATATCTAAACACCTACCACGAAACATTAGACCGGCATTTTATACAAATAATAGTATAGGAAATTTACTCATAAATTCTAAAGACAAAGATGATAAATTTAACAATTCTGGTGTCTATAAACTTAGTTGCAAGGATTGTGCTGCATTTTATATTGGTAAAACGGGTAGAAATTTTAATATAAGAGTAAGGGAGCATTTGAGATATTTGAACAATAGTGGGTTTTCAGAATTTTCTAATCATTTGATAGAAAATGGTCATGAATTTGATAAAAAATTGGGATTGTCAATTTTGCATATAAACGGTGTTGGTCACAAATTAAATAATTTGGAATCGTTGGAGATAAATAAAGCATGTAAAACTAATCAAAAAATTATAAACAACCAACTAAATTTAACTACGAGTCCCATTCTAAAATTTTTTCCTAAAAATTATTCGAGTAAATTTGTATTAAGTAATGATTTGAGTTAGGTACTAAAAAAAAAAAAAATTTTCTTTTTAAAATAGATTTTTAAAAATAGATTCTGTCAAAGAAACAATGTATGTTTTAGTTAGTTATGACATCCTGAAGAAGAAAATGGTATTTTTCGAAACCGGTAGATGTATTTAAACTCATTTTAGTGGTTAATTAAACAAAGATAAAAAATAAAAATAATTATATTGCAATTAAGCATATACTCGTAGTTTACTGTGTGGGATGGAGTAGACTCCACCTCTGATATATACAGCGTTGTCCTGGTTACTTTGCTAGACTGAAGTCTGTGTTAAAGTAACCAGTATTTTTTGTGCTGTTTTGGTGTTATTTAAGATAAATATTCAACAGAAATAAAAATAGAGATAAAAAAAAAAGAAATTTTTAAATAAAAATGTAGTGGAAGTGTCGTAGAACTAGTAAATTATTAGTGTAGGTACTGTGTAATGATTATGTTAGGATGTTAGATAGCCATGCTTCTGATTGCTCTCTACCCGATCGGATCATATATTGAATCCATATTTGTGTATCTTGTTGGAGTTGAACGATTTCCAGTTGGTACTGAGTGTGTTGTACAGTTTCGGAGCTAAGAACATGTAGAATCTTTGATAAAATGTCGTTGTTGCTCTCGGAACTGGCGTGTGGATGTTCTTTGTTTGTTTTGTGTTGTGTCCATGATTTATTGCTTGGGGTGAGTTGTTGTTAGCATGGAAAAATTGGACGAGTCTCAACATAAAGATTTGTCTTATGTCGAGGGCATTGTACTCTTTAAATACAAGATCTGACGGATATCTAAAGGGACGACCATTTATTACCTTAAGAATTGTCTTTTGTGCTCTTTTTGCCGACTCTAATATTATATTTTTATTTATTATCTTTATTTTATTAACCACTAAATTGAGTTTAAACAAAGATAATAAATAAAAATATGAATTTTAACCACAAAGTTAATATTGCTAATTTTAAAAGTATAGACTCTAGTATTGTTTTTGCTGCTCCTCCCCAAACTAAAATAGTATAATTAATTAAGGAGTAGCAGAGTGCAAAGTACACCGATCTTAAGAGTATAGTATAGACAACATTAATGGCTGGGAAATAATTCATGAATAACTCTTGCAGACTTACTTAGACGTTGACTCCAACGTAATAACATCGGACGTAGTGGAAATTGATTAAATAGTGCAGTCGTAAAAACGAAAAGAAGAAGTGTGCTCATCCAATCAACCCAGTTCCTACAAAAGACGATGCCACGAATCATATTGAAAGCCTCAAAGCATATTTTACTAGTATTAGTAATGTACGATCAGAAACCATTAATTTAGTTTATAATATTGAAAAAACTAATCAAAAACAACATCGACAACAAAAAAAAAAACATAGTTTAATTTTTTCAGCAAAAATAAAAATTATTTTCCTGTTTTTTTAATACCCCCAATTTACTTCTTTTTTTATTGGTCCCTTCAAAAACTTAAAATCGGGGCTCCCCTATATATTGCAAAAATAAAAATAAAGTTAACAAAAACGATTAAGAATACGATTATTGTGCACGCGCCTGATTAAAATATTAATTATGCAATATTTCATGTTTTATTCATTTTATTTGAATCTAACAGAAACTCTGACGCATTTGTTTGATATTATGCACACGCGTGGCATAATCGCCGGCTATTTTCCAATCATTCGGTTTATACAGTTTTCCCGAAATAACAATACCACATCTTTATGGAAATCACAATTATGTAATTAATACAATATTTCTTCAATATTAATAAAATTACTTTGTGGCCGCCTCATTTTATATAACTAATTACATAAAATACACTATTTATTGATTATTCAACATGTTTTGATACCTATTGTATCTTCTTCAGGAAACAATGTATACTGAAATTAAAAATACACGCATAGATAAAAACAAAACTATAAAGTGGTGAATAAGTAAGAACTAATATGAAAACAAATTTAAAAGGTGACTATTTGCAAAGAGGATTTATAATATATAATATTTAGCTTACTATTAACACTTTTTCTTATTTCTAAAATTTCAAATTCATCTGTAAACCCCTAGTATTTGTATGTTTAATTTCTAAACCCTTGATAGTATCAAAAGAATGATTTGTTTTCAAAAGGTGATTGGCAAAAAAAGGATTTCCTGAAGAAGATACCACAGGTATCGAAACATGTTGAATAATCAATAAATAGTGGTTTAAACAAAGTACTTTATCTAATTATTAATACAATATTGTTTGTATAAATGGTATAATTAACAAGCGGGGATAATGTGCATATTTTTGCATTCTTTGCGGCCCGTGTCTACGGTGATCTCTCAATAAGAGCCGCTAAAGGTGCGCGTGCACTAATCAGCAAAACGCGCTAAACAAATAGGTTGCTGATTAATGATTAGCTTCGCGCTTAACCTTATACTATCCTTCGGATATTTCTGGGAATTTATTAAGGTGTGGGTCTCCCGCTGGGAGTTGCTGGGATGGATGATGCCAGGAGGAGCAGTGACTAGAGAGACCTAACGGAGCATTCCGCTGGCCTCCCTCGCACCTCTTGCCACCTGGACAGGGTGAATTTCAGCCGGACTGTGACCGAGTTCTGCGACTGCAACACGTAAATGTGACGTCTACCCTCCCCTTTTGGTGGTGCATGGTTTCTATAGCTTCTCTCTGGCTGCCTTCTGAATTTAATGTGATAATGAGTCTCACGTCATATTGCACAGGTGTGGCTCTGACATGATATTGCCGAAGCCAACCTATAATGGTATTAGGATGTTAATAACTGAATGTAATAGGAAAAAGTAAAAAAGGTAATATTTACCTATTGTAATAATAAAGAAAAAGAAAAAAAAAAGTTAATATGAAGGGGCGCCATAAGGTTTTAATAACTAACTGCCGGAACTTAGCAAACTGCTCTAACATTAAAATATAGTCGAAAAACAAGCTTTAAGATTTTGTAAAATATTGAATATTTGTGAAATCGAAAAAAGAGTAAACAGCTCTCAAAACGATTCCGGGGTAGGGTAGGACCCTTTGGGGTTTCCTTCTTTTTTTATCCTTTATTTATTTATTTATTCATAATATAGTCCATACATAAGCATTTTTATATACCTATGCTCTTATATAAACAAAATCAAAATTGTCCTTTTTAATACAACTTATCTTTCACATATTTGTTTAGTTTCATTTAGAATTATGTAGTTTCTCCTCATTTCTTATGTTCTCTGGCATTTCATTAAAGATCTTCATCGCACTGTACATCGTCGATTTCTGAGATTTTATAAATAAATACCATTTTCTGCTTAAAGTTCAACATATTCAGATGTACTCTCAAAGTTTTATTTTGCAACACTGACAATTGTTGCATTTCTTCTTCATTGGCCAAAAATAAAATGCTGCTGCAGCAGTTGATGTGAGGAATAGTAACAGAGTTGTCTACTATTTATTCCACAAGACTCGGTACTAATGAATCTTCTGATCCATCCCAGAAGTGAGATTTTGATAGCAATTTTTTTTGTCGCGTGTCTTGTATTTTGCGATAAATTCAATTTTGAATCTATTATGACTCCCAAATATTTTTATTTCAGTCACTTCCTGCAGACTTTCACCATCTATGATAATTGCTGTTTATGAATTTAGTTTTGTTTACATTTAGTTTTAGTTTATTTTTCTTTAGCCATATTGCTATATTATTTAAGTCACTCGAGTCAAATCTCCGAAAGAAATCTCATCCATGGACACCTGACATTAGATAGATTTCAATTGAACCTATTTATAGGAGGACTCATATCGCAAATTTTCATGACACTTTATCTGTATAATCAGGATACCTCGAAACCACCATATATTAAGAAATTATACGTGCATATATACATTACACATATGTGAGAAATGTTCTAAGGGCACAGTAAAGGGCGTACATGGAGTATATTTTAATGGTGGATAACATAGACCTATAAGTGGTGAATGTTTTATTGAGTGTGGGTAGGGAGTGGCGGATGCGGGGGTTACATGATGAGGCTGGGGTTGCGATGTGGGGTACGGAAGAAGGGGGTGGTGGGAGAGGGGATTATTCGATTGAGTATATGTGGGTGGCAGTTGGCGTGGATGGTGCGGTAGGTCCAGGCGGGGGGGGATTGCATGAGATAGATTGTGTGGAGGGGGAGGTGTGTGAAAAAAGGTTTCTACCGGTATATCAGCTAGTATATGTAGTATACTATTACTTAATTATTATTACTCAAAGGTATTTGAGATTCCGTAAAAATAAAGTAGATGGCTCTTTCAAACAATGGAACGATTAAATGTATTAATATCAAAAAGGTAACATATGGGTTCGAAAATTTGTCGCTAAAAATATCGTTGTTGTAGCATAGTTGGATAATACACCTTCTCCGGTTAGGAAAGAGATCCAGGTTCGAATCCCGGCGGCGGAACAACAATATTTTTCGATAAAATTGATTTTATATGTTTATCTTTCTAATTAATATATTTAATTCATATTTAAAATATCACAGACCTATGTTCTGAATAATTACAACTTCACTATAAGAATGTGTTCTCCTAATAATTAATTATTTACACATTTTATATACGTATTCGAAAACCTTCAATATTTTAAATAAATTAATAATTTCAAATAGTATTACAAAGTAGTATTACTAACCTTTAACGTTTGGTATGCTTTTTGATAATCCCTGAGTGGAGGGGGGTCCAATGCAAACATGAGTTACTTCAAAAGTAAATGTCTGGAGACCCAACCGGCATGGCCTTTTTCGAGAACAGTATATTTGAAGCTGGATACGTTGGGTGATAAGGAAATACGCGCATTTAATACAAAATTAATATTATGAAAGTTCAGGAATATATGTCTGTCGTGTGTCGTACCTGGGTAAACCTTAAACGGTATTTCACAATATATACAGGGTGTAACAGACCTAATCCACAATATTTTATAGGTAGATACCTGACTAAATTACGAGTCAAAAATGTTCAAGGAATATGTGCCTAATCTTAACCATGTCAAAGATATAATAAGCATTTAAAAAATAATAATTACACAATTATATCGATTAATTGAAATATCTTATTGATTTCAAATTATACATGGAATTTTGAGCAGCCAGACTATTTTTTTGTTTCATGACTTAGGGCCTGAAGCAAAGATATAGATAAATTTAATAAGTATTTATTTCGAAGCACGTAGACTTAAGCTCAACACGATTTTAAAAAAAAAAATTCCGCCACATTTCCGTTCTTTTATTGCCTTATCCAACAACTTGCCTGGCCATCACGTCCGAGGACGGGTGAAATGTCAGTAACAATTAAGATATTAATAAATTATATAAATGTGTTACACACACACACATAAAAATCAATAGGTATTTAATCTAGCGCGCGCCTGAATACATAAAAATCGAAAACTAACCAATATATATTATGTACATTAGTGCGTTATAATAGTGCAATAAGGCAATAGATGTGAATTTAAATCAAATACATAATTCACGACAATAAGTATAAACCTGACATTATTATAAACAAATTCAGGCACAAAGGATATAAATAGAACGGGCGAAACAAATTACGTATCTGGCTGCACATTGTGTGAGAGCTGGGAGATCAAATATATGTACCTCGATCTGATACTTCGAACGAGATTATATTTTCTGTCTGAAGCAGTGTTGAAGAAGCTTGAACAGTTCTAAATATGAGTATAAAGACACGTGCTTTAATATAACTGTTGGAAGTGACACCGCGCTAATGAAAATGAAGTAAAACAATGTAATCATTCGTACTTCAAAAAAAGATGGCTTAAACAAAGACCGAATGGCCGACAATATCGTTAACACCCATCAACGGATAGCTTTCAAAGAAAAATGATAAACAAAAAAACATATAATAAATTTTTAACACAACTTTCGGTTGTTATCCTAATAAGTACTTATTCATAGCCGAGAGTTCATCCGGCAGCATTGTTGAATTCATTAGTGTGCACAGACGCGGCCTCTCGCTGTAATAAATATTGTTTTTAGCATATTATCGTAATAATTATACACCGTACAACCAACACATTTTAGCAATAGTAACTTCTAGGTAAAAATAATACAAATCAGAAAATGTTTTGGCGCTACGTGAATTATATTTGAGCACCAACTTATTGTTTCGTATTGTTGCAGCATTTTTATTCTAAATTCTCAGTGTTCCCTAACAGGGTGAAACAATTTTAAACTCGCCAGATTTATACAATTATATTCAAATGGTATTTTACGAAAGAGATTAAAATTAAAATGTTAACTTCTCGGTCCATGGTTAGGCGATTTTGCAGATGATGAAAAATATGCCAACTTCTCAGGTAGGAAGGAATAATAAACAAAGCGATGCGGAATTCTAAATATTAAAATCAAAACTTACCATCGTGTCTTGGATATCGGAGAAATGATGATTTGATGAAATCCATTAAAACATTTGATTATTTACATATTTTAATGTCATTATTCACGTTGAAAAACGCGTCAAAAACACACGTTTATTTATTAAATATTGTTTGAGTATCAATTAATTACGAATTAATAGGTCTCTTATTATGTTGCAATTTAACTACATACGTAAATTATTTAGTAAGAAGAAACGTTTTTTTTTTAATATTAAATTAACTTCTTTATTGGTAACGCTTTATTTCTTTATTTATTATGAAAACACATAAAAAAATATATAGATTGACTTGCAGTTGAACGCTGAACGAACATGAATACTTTTATTGCTAAATTAGTAAAAAAGCACAAATCGGACACTATTCAACAACCATACCTCACTTTCATATGGCAACACTGACCATAGATCACAGGAGAAGAAACATCACAACTTGGAACGAAACGACGGCGAAAAGCGACGCGACTCTCCCCCACACGCGATTACCACAGACTGAAGGGGAGTAAAATCTCCCCTACGTTTGATCTCCACGGAATTACGCACCCAATTTCGTTGATAATAAACTTACGGCACGGCATAAAAAAAGTATTTCATTTTACTACCTACAATGTACACACTGCTGCATTGAGGTGACATTTATACACAGTTCCAAAGCGCCTACGTGTCTTGTAGTAAAAAGCCGTCCGAATCGTGCGAGTAAAGTTATGTTAAAAAAGAGACACCGAGTAAAAGAAATGTATCAAACATATCTTCAACTATTGTATGTGCATGTGAAGTATTTTATCATTGGATAAGATTCTTATAGCTTGATTCTCTTTTTGTTTGGTTTGATCCAGCCGCTGAGGGGGAAAATGCGCAAGCGCGCGACGGACGCCTTCTTTAAAGGACACGGTTAACAAAGAGTGAACTGGGGTTTTGAAACCTGTAACAACGACGCGTATTAGCGTCGGACGCATCCGATTGGCAGCGTTTATCGTAGGTAATAATATATTCATGGATTTAGGCAGCCTTTTTTCTTTCCTACAATAATTTACGCCACCACGATATTCTTGTTACTGCCTTTGACGCAATTATTTTTCGTTGGAGGCTCAGGGGATGATAATAAGACAGGTAATGTGTAATGGAAAGCGGAGGACGCGTCCCCTCTACATTCCGTAGTAGAGCTTGATACAGAAAAATATCTGGTAGGTACTACAACAAATTCGCAAAATAAAATTATTTTTAATGGATTAAACGGATGAATTTAAGCATAATTATTTGGATCCTAATGTGTTATATTGTTATTATATATTTCGGTTGTAATTCCAATTAACTTTTTTATTTAAACCATTGTTAAAACAAAAAAAATAATAATCCATGTCTTCAATAATTTATACATGTTGTCAAGATCTTTCAATTTACATTAAAAATTACATAATCTAATAAATTTTAAGTATCGGTAACTTATTATTTAAAAGCAATATTTACTTGTTGGAATACTTGATTAATTTGTATTTTGTTCATCAGCAAAATTTTATACATTTTGTTTCAAATATTTGGCGCAAACACGATGTAGTTATTCATTTTTAATAATAAATAATTCAATAAATTTGTTCTTAACCACATACAGTTTTGAACAATTTGACATATAGTTTTGGTTAGTTTTGTATCATCGTGACAAAGGAAAAGGTATTTTCTGAAACCGGTTGGAAAATATAATTAACTAAGTGGATAAAAACAAATTTATTAAATTATTTATTATTATACATTTGTATTATGTATATATATATAATAAAGCGTTACATATCTCAAACACGTGTGTCATACCATACTTACATAGAATATGGTTTTTTTCACACGTTTCTTCCACATTGGTGTTTATAATAATACTAAATACCCGTAACAACGTTCATATATATTACAATCCACTCGCAAACCTCCCGTCGATAATTTCTAACGCTTTTTTAATGTTCTGGGGAGCCTCCGATGAAACACATAGATACTATGTTAAAAAAATATTTTTAAATATCTCATTTGGATTTTTATGTATAATTGTTATTCAGTGAGGAGGTTAGCTAATGCCATATTGTGTAATTCTTTCCCTTCCCAGCTGATGTCTCAAATTGTTTAAGTGTTTTACTTCACATTGTATTATGTTATAGATCAGTTGGCATGAATTCTAAAGAACGCTTGAAGTCTAAACTCCTTAAGATCTCTATGAGAGCCCTGAATCTTTCTGATTACCTTGTCTATGAGAGCCGTGAATAATTAGATATTTTTTTTACATAATTGATATGTTTATTCAGTTGATCACACAGTAAAATTTGTCACCAAAACCGCGTTAGAAAATTTCGTAACTTTTTATATAAGGACTCTCATTTTTAACTTGTTCTAAGACACAAGATAACTGCATACAGTCGACTCATTATTGGTATCGGCATAACTTTATATAATGTAATAATATTACTAGATTTATTAGATTTACTAGTCGAATATGTTCAAGGAACATGTGCAAATTCTGCACCGTTACAAGTTTATTAACTTTTATAGTCCCATTTTGTTTTCAGTGAGTTCATTTTACCTATCATTGTGAGGTGTTCAGTCAATGAGGTTTATCTAATATTTAAGATTGTTTTCACTTATAGTATTTTACATTTTGTATTGCATTATAATTGGAATTTTATGATGATAATGATAACCGGATAGACCGGGTCAGAACATCCTTTAGCATAATAAAATGAGTTCCATTGTTATTTCCCCAATTAGTTTTTATCACAAAAATAATAATTAAGTACGTACTGTAAATATTAAACTATTTAAAGTAATTTAAATTACGCATACATTTACCATTCGTAATAATGCATATACCCTTCGTTAAAATGCTGGGTTAATTTAAAATTCACATTCGAAGCTGAGGTGCCGGGTATTTTTTATTTATCAACAAATGAATTTATGTTTACATTAATATCAACATCAAGACGTTGAAAAAAATGACTAGAACAATGTTTTTGATACAAAACCGACGTGTAAAAAGTGATATTTTGAATATAGCGAGAAGCTATCGTATTAACCTATGGAGTGTATTATGTTAACGAATGACGTGTAATTTCTTTTCCGAGTTTTAACTATTTCAATATTGAAAACATTTCATTATACTATTTACAAATTTAATGATATTCATTATTAACTTCTTGTCATTATCATTGAATACGTGTTAAAAGGAAAATTCATAAATTCATATTTATGAAAATTTTCTAATGGGTTGATGTCGAAAAATTGTTTTTCTACCCATAGACTTTAACATAAATCAAAACAATTTGATAGTTTGACAAAAAAAATTGCCGCAACGTGTATTTCAATTCATTCTTTTTAATCTTTTGTTACACTGAAAAATTGCGGGAGTATACTTCCGGTCCCCGAAAAGGCGGGCGCCCACTAACATTATGAGCGGAGACACAGAGCGTCCGTTTGGACACCTGTAATGTATTTGACTGTAAAAACGAAGGCAATAAACCGTATATCAAACCATCAATATTTGTGTCCTAATTTCTCTACTCCTTTCGATATTTTATGTACAATATATATGTATACTGTAGAAACCGAAAAAATATATATTTGATGTTGAAACTCATTGTAAAACTATCGTATCACACAAGTTCAGAAAATAATCTGACCTTGCTGGAGGAGTTCACGAAGCTGGGAATACGGGGATAGAAGTTCGCAACGACATTAATAAAGTGTTTCTATAATTACAATTATTCAGTTAACTTCTTGTTTTTCTTTAGCCATTGCTGAAACAGCGCCTCCTCTGCTGCTATCACATGCTGCGCTAAATATTAAAGTTTTAAAAAGAATGAAATAAAGCTAATACAAAAACACTTATATTATATCTTAAATCATTTTAATATAAAAGTGCAGAACATGTTGTAATGAGTTTTATCGATCGGGGTGTAATATTATAGTTGGTTGAATACAATTAAACATTTAAGTGAAAAATATTACTGTTTGTACAATTTTAAAGTAAAATACCTTTTGTGTTATTAATGAAATAATTTAAAGATCCTCACACTTATCAAGTAATCAACATAATAAATGTGAATATGTGAGGTATAAATATAAAATAACATACCTTCTTACCCAGTTAATAGTTCTACCGGTACAGATAAAATACTATTTGCTTTTTTGTTGGCGTAATCACGTAGTATTTCATGAAAGTTTTAACATTTCAGACGCTATTGATATTAAAACCTCAGGGCCTTTACCAATTTGGAGGCCCTGGGTCACAGCCCCTTTAACCGTATAATAAATCCGGACCTGACTGGGACCATCTTGCTCATCATCTCATCAGCCCCGCCCGCCCCGTCATCAGAAAACTATTCCCTTGTGTTAGCAGAAATGTTTTGAGCAACGTTTTTCCGACCGAGACTTTTTCCTTATATTTCTTAGACGTAGAAACCATGTAATTATTTCTTTATTAATTTTCTTTGGCACAGTTGCTGTTTGTTTTATATTCTTCACGTTATACAGGGCTCTAAAACTAGGCTTTAACCTCAGCAATATCCATTCTAGCCGGGACCGATAACACTAAAAGAATTGCTCGACTCCATTTCATTCTCTTTGTCACTTTCCATGCCCTCGTTAAAGTAAAAATGATTAAAATAGACCGTGAAATGTATTTCTGTTGTATAATAATTAAAAATTATGAACTTATTATTTGCTGAAAATGATTTCACCAAAAAAAAATTCGCCAGTTTCTGTGACTTTTACAAATTTTAAGAAATTGAAGGAGCGAGAATAATTTTCTCTTGACTTTGTGATTTGTGTAGGAAACGTGTAGGAAGGGGGGCAGCTCAATTCCTCTAGGAACCATCGAGTCATAACTTAATTAAAAGTTGAAAATATAACTGTCTTGTATGCGAAATTAAACAAAAGAAAAAAAGTATGTAGGCACATATTATATTATGCAATTTTATTTTTATAAAATCGAAACGAAACTTTGCGAAGAAAAATAAAAAGGGCTTATTTTTTTTTTCGTATCACTTTTTTGTCTACACTCATAATGTATAGTATTAATCGTAGTTTTGTTAAACTCCCATGGAAGCTTGTCAATGTTATTACTATAAAAGGAATAGAAAGGGGTAGGACAAACATTTTCGTTTCATTTTACAATGCACGCAAACAAAAATATAAATAGTCATTAATACACCCATTAATATAAGATGACTTTTCAGCGGTCATGTTTTTTTAGCAAATTTAGTAATTGAATCACGTATTTATTTGTATTTTTTTACAAAATAAGTGCATTAGTGCTATCCACTTTGATACTTTTGTAAAATACTTTCTAGCTACGAACATCTGAAGGGTAGAAAATCTAAAAATATAAATTATTTTTATATAACCTGTACTACTACAAGCTTTGCAAAACCGTCTGAGAGACGATACTCATCAGAAAGGCGTCTAAATTCTGAACATAATAAGACAACAACTTTTTTTCGATAGTTATCAATAATAACGGAGTAACTTAACATTTTGCTGAATATTCTCATGGCACGGACAAAGAAAAAAGATTTTTAAAATAGAATTTTCGATTTCTTACGTTAGTTTTTTTTACGATTTATAATAAATGTTTTTAATATAATCTGAGAATCTCCTTATTATAATTGTTTTTGCCCCCCCCCCCCGTTCTGTAAACGATAATTATATCTTATAGTATTTCTTTTGTAAAGATGAAACATTATTTTTAATAATATAAGTTTCTTTATTTCTTTCTAATATATTAAAAATAAAAATTAAAAATAAGTAAAACTTCTTAAACATGATAGTAAAAATATCAAATTACATTAAGCGTGTATGTATGAATACATAAAAAAGAATTTATTGCATTAGGTGCCTATAATGCAATTAATTGTAACTGTGGAAAATTTGATTCTTAAGGCCCATGTTCACGAAAGGAGACACGATGAGATAATCTCGGATTTATTTGGAATACCTACATCTCAATGCCACGTATACGTGTTGAGATATTGATCTGTTGATATACTCATAAATTAGCTTGAGATCGGTAGAAAGAGACAAAAACTCAAACCAGTATACACAACGTTCGATCTGACAGCGAGATTTACAAAATATCATAGATATTGGTTCTGAAAAAATTAGACACATGTACCTACTTAAGTCATTAAACATTAACACGTGGCATTACATTACAAACATTTATTCTATTTTAACTGCAGCTGAGAGGATTCAAAATCACTCAATAGACGAACTGCGGTGACATTTGACGTTTGACATACGAGACGAGAGTGATGTGAGACGCGAGAGGCGAATCTTTGAGACATGGTATATACACGGGGACTAGGAGACCTGAGAGTTGTCTATAAAAATTTCATAGGAGCAAAATTCATATATTGTCTCGAGTCGAAAATTTTTTAAAAATCTCATTCATGGACATGGGAACACGGTTTTATACACACTTTGATTTGATGAAGTGAAATTCTATTCACACAAGCATGTTACGCATTTGATTGCAGTAATAATTCCATTAAAAACGCGTTACATGTTTCATACACGTGTATTATACCCCGCTTACATAGAACCCCCGTCTTTTGCGTGATAGGAGGGAGGGTAGTAACTACCCCTAACCTTACCACTACACTGCCGAAAAATCAAGCAAACTATGAAAAATACAGTTTTTAAACATTTTAAGCTCTTTATTAATACTACAAAGATTCAAAGATCAACGGGGGTTACTACTATAATATATATATTTGATCTTAAGAATGTAGGATAACTAGTAAAATATATCAAAAATAAAAATAAATGTATTCAATTCTAATAAAAAAACAGCATTATAAACTTAATTTTTGACTTTACAGTCTTCTAATGGAGTAGCTAATATGGCAGAACACTGACGTAGCATATAAAAGATACCGGGAAATATATCTTCCATCTCATCAAATATATTTCTATCTCTCACACACTTTCTCGCCTAGTTGTTTCCTATGAATCTTTTTTATAGTATAACAATGACTAGCTCACTCGAGTTACAAATCAATTTTGGGTGTTGATTAAATTTATAAAATTAATAATACCACTGGTACATGTCGCCTCTCGGAGGTATATTCGGATTTTAGTGTATGGGAAGCTTAAGAAATAATACAATTTTCTATGGTTTTATAAAATTAGCATCTGCGTTTACATCTGTCACTGTCAAGTTGACGTAAATCAATATAGGTCTAATCGAGGCAAATATTAGTTATTAATATCATATACACCGAAGAATCTTACCTACTGGAAATATTATTTTTTAAAATGCTTTCGTCCTTAGTTCGTGAACATCAGAATAAACAAGCTGCAAAGAAAGTAGGACAAGGTTTGTGAGTCTAAATATACATTATCTTTTAATCACGTTAATTTTATTAGGAATCTCATGCTTTAATAAATAAATTTATTAAACTTTTTTTATAAATACCGTTAATTTATTTCTAGAACAAAAACGAAAGGATGCTGTAGCCTCAGCCAATAATTTAACACAAGCGTTGGTCGATCACTTAAATGTTGGGTAAAAGCATGTTTTTTATACGAATATATCAATCTGATTTCTCAGACTTTTATACAATCAATTAATCAATGTATTTTTTCAGTGTGGCTCAAGCATATTTAAATCAAAAACGTTTAGATGCTGAAGCCAAGCAGTTGCACCAAGGAGCTATCGGTTTCGCCAAACAAACCCAACAATGGCTTACATTAGTTGAGAGTTTTAGTAGTGCACTAAAAGAAATTGGCGATGTTGAGAATTGGGCTCGAAGTATTGAATCGGATATGAGAATCATAACAGAAGCTTTAGAATGTGCTTACAAAGTTACTCAAGAAACTCCATGACATTAAGATGTGTGTGCTTTATCACACATGAAATAGACCCATGCAGTTCCTTTATCAACTTTAAAATATTTTGAAAGATTTTCAATGATATTCCGTAAACGATAAACTCTGCGCCAACACTAAAACTGTTATTTAAAATATTGCATCTAAAACATTTTTCCACTGAAATTATACAACTTTAAAAATATCATAAAACTATAATGTATGAATTATTTAAGCATAAATTTATTTGTTCTTAGTTCGTACATAAAAATTTATTCTTAAAAATTGTAAACCAATATAGAAAAAAGATTTCTGGCCAATATATTATTTATGAAAATAGTCGAAAGATGTCATTTTGTTTTTACATTTTTACTGGGTTTTTTTTACCTCTGCTGACATTTCTCATTTGTTCCACATGATCTTAAGGATTTTGCACTGTCACCCTGAACCTCTTATATCAACCATCATAGTCTATTTGTGTGACTACCTTTTCATTGTACCATATCATCATTCATCATATGGTTGGTATGACCCTAGGTTCAGTTATATGTAACAATGAAAACATTTCATTATCAAGTTTTTTGCGAGCAATTAGGGCAGCAGTAGGAAAAAAAACACATTTAAAAATTTTAAAACAAAGACGTAAATGGAACAGAATATATATTTTATTGATATTGCAGTCAGCACTTGGTCTGCTATCTTTAATAATCTATTCCTTTATTTTTGTAAAAATTAAAAGTTAATTTACCTTTTAGCATGTAAAATTTGTACATTAAATTAAATTATTATCAAATGTTGAAGTTTTATTATCCTCCAACAAAATTTGGTATAATTACAGTTATTATTAATTCAATATGCTCAGGAGTGTCTCAAGTCATATTTATTTATTTGACATAAATTTTTTGTACATCAGAAGTGAACATACAATAATATAATAGTTATTAATTTACTGTGTGGGATGTAGTAGGTTTCTGTAATTCGGGTGAACCAGGTGTACATGTTAAGGGGGAAAATGTAGTTTTTACACAACTTCATGTTTCAGAGATCTCATGTGTGGTGCTAAGGTTCTTTCAAAGTATAATGGCACTCAACTCAATTTTCAACATTTATTGCTAATAGGGTAAAACAACTATGAAAAATTTCCATCGACTATATTTGACAAATGTCGAATGAACTCATTTGACGCCCTTTTGCGATTAATGCATGTGTATTTTATTTTAACAATCGTGTTTTAAGAAAAAAAAAGATACAATAACTTTTAAGAAACCTTTTCCTTACTTTAGTATTTATTATCAATCATTATCGTTCTGGTTTTACTACTTTGATAGCATATTAATAGGCTATGTTGTTCAGGTGCTAGAATGATGCAGCCATTGCAAGTATTATAAAGTAGAAATTGTAATAGTATGCACATATTAGCATTTTTTTTTAAATTCTATGACGGAATTTCACTAATAGTCTATTACTGTAACTGCCTTACCTTTATGAAATCAAGCCGCTTCGTTATAAATGGCAACACTGAAATTAATTCATGATCATAGGCACAAATGTATATTGAAACATTTATTTTAATTTATAAATTTTTATTACATTTTTTCCTATTTAAATATAATTTTATTGTAATATTCAGCAAAGATCAAATAGGGTTCTTCATTTCACAATTATCTTATCCGCAAGTTCCTACTCGCCATTTCAATATAATTTTATTATAACATTTATTTATTGAGCAAAGGTCAAATAGAGTTCATTTTATAATTATCTTATCAGCAACTTCGTGCTCGCCGTGCACGAAACCGTCTTACACCAACAAAAAATACTGGAAAAAGGATTCATATTGATAAAAGAAAAGAATATATTATTTTTGAGGCTTTATAATATAATTAAGATTAGAGAATGTTTCAATGCAGGGGATCCAATGTCAAGAGTTTTATTTTTCTTTGTCATTATCTGGGAGTAATCTCAAAACAAATAATTCAATGACTCATATTATACTTATCTATTTTCTAATATCTAGAACCAATTATTCATCATTCTGAAAACTATAATTATGGATATTTGTTTCATGTTGTGTCAAATTAAAAATAAAACAGGATTTACAAATATATTGTGAGTTTTGTCAAACAAAAGAGCAAAACTATGTTTGTGTGTGTGTTTCCCTATGAGAAATAAGAACAATTTGTATCTTACTTATAGTGAGTACTGCTATAATTATTAAGGCTGCAGTCGAATTTTCTCCGAGATATGACGAAAGTGTGGATGATCCTTTGTCAGATTTACTTCCTCCTGTAGACTTTGCCATATTGTATAATTTTAAAAAATCGACTGAAAATTTAGCAACAAAATTGCAGAGAACAAATTAAAACAATGGAACACATTGTCAAATATTATTTTAATAAGATCTAAAATTCAAAATTCAAAAATACACTTATTGTTTTTAAATAAAAATATGTAAGACAGAATCTTTTATGCAATTAAAAGTAAGACCCGTGACAAACTGTGCTTTGTAAAATCTAGAATCACAATTTTCTAATATAACTGTAAACAGTAAAGGCATACCTTGCTTTATAGCACTTCTTTCATTTTAATTACGGACTCTGATCTAGTGAACAATGGCAGGGAACACATGATATATTGAAGTTTTAAATAAATAAAGTAAATTCATAATTATTATTTTCAGAGTTGCATTGCTCTTAGTGTTGATGCTGCAGAACAATTGGAGTCACGAAATATGCACGTCATTCCTGCTCAATTGTTTGGCATTTTTGTGATTATTAACAATTAGCTTCTTTAAATACGGAATGCGTGCACCTCGCATCTCATGTATATTCAAACATTAGCATTCATTTATTATTTTTCCTTTATGTACGTCGGTTTTTAAGACCTAGAACTATTAGGTACTTAATAATTACAAGTGTAAACTTTTCTAGACTTTTTCGCTTCGATTTTTTGTTGTCTGGAATGTAACCTGCCGTATAATTGAGGTTTGTCTGAATTATTTTTAATCTTATCTCACAATTTTTCAAAGTTAAAATATATAATTTTAAGTGATTATAAAATACAAAGTAAGCAATACTATAATATCTACAATTTATGTTCATAAGTATTCTACCAGATAAGACAGGAAATTATAGCATTTCTTAGGCTGCAAATAAAGCATATCAAGTAGACGTTCAATGTATCCCATCTGTGCACTGAGCATGCTGAACAAAATGCACACGGATAACACCTATCAGAGATATTACAAATATACTTATAAATTTTTTTAAGATAATCTAATCAAATTGATGAAAAATGTATTATGTTAAAAAAAATGATATGTAAGTGATACTTGTTACTTTAGAAATAGATTACGTAGTAAAAAGTATGTTTCACATAGAAGACTGGTATCACTCTCCCTTTTTTGTTTGTAGGTAGTCTGGATGTGCGACGTAACAGAAAGGATATCGAGAATGTGGTTAATTTTTTTTTAACCATTATAGTTCTTTCTGGTCTGAGCGTCCAACATAAAAGGGAGCGAGCGAGCGGAACAAAGCAATCATCTTGTTTGCACCACACGTGAAAATGTTTACATTCAGAGGTTCAATAAAAGAAAAGAAAAGTACCGACGGAAATGTGTTAAGAATAAATGAAATCATCACATTTGTAAAGTGGTCATAGACAACATCTGAAATCCCCAATAAATTAAAATAGCTAAATAATGAAGAGGAAATAATATGTACACACAATATAATAAGAAAATTTATTCGTATAAAAAATTACATCACAAAATATACTATATTTATTACATTAAAAACATACAATAAATGTATTTCTGCAAATAAACATACAGTCAGTATCTCGATAAGTCAATGGACCATGCAAATCTTAAATTTTGATATACCAATTTTTTTTACTTGAGATGACAACAATATTTCTAAACCAATGAAAGGTGTTATTTCACTGTCATAATAGCAGCAGCAATATTATGTATGAGGAAGATGTATAAATTGATGTATTTTTACACAAAAAAAATATATTTAAGAGTTAATATGATTTAAGCAAAAAAGTCCTCATCAAACAAGTATGTATATAAAAATGTCAATGTAAAAATGGTGTACATAATTCACCAAAGAGATTAGAAAACATTTTAATATCTGACAATTTTTATACACTTTAAGTCAATTTCCTTAGAGATCTTCATAGCCTCATCAGTCCAATGGCTTGGCCAGGTTGGATTTCAATGTTTGAATTTGATGTTATAAACATGATTTTTTAAATTACATTTTATGCAGTACCTAGCAATCGTATTATTTTTATAAATGCAATATAACGTTATGAAAAAATTAATATTGCTTAAGTAAAAAAAAACAATAGTAATTAACTTTTTTTGGTGAATCGAAAACAACTTTTACAAGTGTTGATTCTTTTTCCAGCTGATTATTGCAACAGTCTTAATTTATCAAGAGCATCAGTAAAAGTGATGCACTGATGGTCAGGTTAGGGATCGCACGGGCAATCAAAGCATATTTTCCAGCCATTTGGTCAAACGCTTCAGATTTGAACCAGATTCATCAGTTTCATCAATAGCACAACATTCTCCGACTTCTACATCCGTGGTCAAGTGGGAAAATTCAAAATCTTTGTCTTTCTTTCCGAGGAATGTGACGACTTTCTGAGATGGATCCACTGATTGAAGTTGACTGGATTTTGTTTTACGGACAAGATTTCTAAAAATAATACAAAATTATGAACACTTTTAACTATTTAAATATGCAAATATAACGTACATTCTACATTAAAACATTTCCTATAATAACCCTCTTCCCTTCTCTCCTCCATATCCAACATAACACAATGAAAATAGATATGTGTACACCCGTTTTTCTAAAAAAACCTAATACAGTTTAAGAAAACGAACCAATTTTCTTTTCACACGGATTGTTTTGGTTGAACACGGTACAAAAAAATTAGCCAACACAAATTATTTTTAAAAGCCTGTCTAAATTTCACCAAAGTTTGACGTCCATCCTTCGTACGTGTACGGGTACATCAACAGATATAAGGGACAGAAAATAGATGAAGCGGTTACCGTTGAGATTCAGTCCGATGCGAGAGACGTTTTGTATGATTTCAATCATGATAATATAAAATACATTTCATTCCCATGAATTAATTCATAATTTAAGATTAATAAAGATTCATAAATATTTTATCTTATGTATAAAAATTAACTAAATTATTAAAGTAAAATATGTCTATATGACGCGCCAAAATTTTGTTATATATATATCAGCACCGCATAGGTAAACTGTGTAATGAAAACAAAATTTTACAGTTAAAGGTTCCCATGCAAATAAAATCATTGTAATGTGACCAAGGATCATTTTTAGTTGAATGATAATTATTATATAGAAGACAAATTACCCCAAAGACAGACAAACTAATTTCTAGAAGAAATAGGATACATCATTTTTTTTAAATGGACTTAACGCAGTTCACCTCTGGGATGCTGATATAGATTATTAATGAAATAATTGGGATCCTTTGGACCTTTAAAAAAAATGGTTTAAATCATCTGGTAGCCTGGAAATTATTTTTTTGGAGTAAAAAATAATTTATTTTAGGTTAAAAAATATGTTGGGAATTTGCTAAGAACATTTGGTAAATACTTTGTTTATAACAATCCTCATAAATTACTATTAACTATCACACACTTCCTACGCCTTTTTGCATGCCAGCCAAAGTCGTTTAACAATTCATTATATGATAATATATTATTTAGGTCAGTCCCATCTTACAATCACTACTGAAGCGGACCATCCTTACTGAGAAACTTTCCAATTTTCTTAGTTCATACATAACTATAAGACAAGAGGGAAACAAAATATTAGATCAGTCCATACTCAAGTAGCCAGTTTGTTATTGGTTTTTGTGAAAATCAGACAAAAAAGCCCTTAGAAAATAAGACATGATAAAATTATTAAAATCCTGAAAGGATCTGGAATTGACGATAAAAACATAAGAATAATAGGAAATCTTTATTGGAACCAGAAAGCAGCAGTACGGGTAGAGCAATGTCTAACAGACGAAGTAGAAATAAAGAGAGGCATGCGACAGGGGTGTATTCTCTCTCTCTCACCCATGTTGTTCAACTTATATTCAGAAGAAATATTAAATGAAGCTCTTCAAAAAGCAACTCAAGGACTTATTATAAATGTAAAGATTCTGATGTAGATGATACGGTACTTCTAGTGAGTAACATTCAAGATTTACAACTTTTGCTGAACCCAGAAGAGAACGCATGCGAGACTTTTGGGTGAGAACTTAATACAACTAAAACAAAATATATGCTCATTAGCAAACATAACGCGGCTGACAATAAAAGTCTTTATATTGCTGAAAAGAAATTAAAAGAGATACAAAGTATATCTGGGTTGCAATATAAATGAAAGATGGGATCCTTCTGTTGAAATCAAATGCCGCATTGGGCAAGCTCGTACAATCATTATCCGCATGAAAAAGATGTTCTACAGTCATGATGCTGTGTTCTCAATACTATTTTATGAAATGGAAGCATGGACACTTACAGAAGAATTGATAAGGCGACTTGAAGCATTTGAGATGTGGATCTACAGAAGGTTGCTCAAAATAAGCTGGATGGATAGAGTTATGAATGGAAATGTTATGGTTCAGATGAATAAATAAAAAGTAGAATAAGAAAGAAGTATTTAAAACAATAAAAATAGGAAAACTTAAATATCTCAGACATGTAATGAGACATTCGAAAAAGTATGAGATCTTGCATCTCATAATGCAGGGAAAGATTGCTAGGAGAACATCATGGCTGAAAAACCTGGGGCAATAGTTTGGCCAGTCTACTAGGACTTAAACAAAAACTGATTTTTGAAAAAACTAGTCTTCAAATTCCAATATTTCCTAAAACTCAGTTTAACCTGATTTTCGAAGTTTCACAAAAAAAAGGATAATTCAATTAAAATAGTGAAAATATCTTTCAAATTTTTTAAACATTGTTTATTTATTATAAACACTGTTGCAAAAAATTACTCAAATTTTATTCGGTGCTCCTCTTCAGGAAATAAGTTTTTTAAAACACAAAACGTCCGCTGATCGATAACTTTTTAAGACATCAAATAGAAGATACAATTTTTTTCTTCTTTTGTTTGTAGACTCCTATATGGAAAAAATGGCCTTCAGTGTTTTTGAGTTTGATGTTTTTTCTTGTGGTTCTTCAAGAAACCTATTTATTGATTCCTGGTTCTTTTAAGAGTAACGCTCTGATTAACTTATTCGGCACATTCATTGTCGGGATCTATTTGTACAGAGAGATCCGGATATATTCTAGATAATATGTTTTCACTTAATTTAACGATTCTAAATCAATCTCGTTTTATTTGTAACTAAGGTGGTTTCAAGTCAAAATATTTACGTTTTTATTACTAAATAATAAAATTCTAATGTTTGAAACCGGGTTATAAAGTTGAAAAAACTGGCTTTCGAATGTCACAAATATAGCTAAAAAAAATCAACAGTTCCGGGCTGCAGTGAACAAAGTGATGATAGCCAACATCCGTTGAACGGACAGGGCGCAAGAAGAAGAAGAAAATAAATATTTTAAACAATACAAACGGCATATTCTATACTCTTTTAGGTGGTGAAAGTGCAAGTTCTTTAGCAGAAAAAATTAACAATGTTCATAGTGAGAACGCTATTAGTGTAAAGACTGCTCAGAAATGGTTTTGAAGATTCAGAGATGGACAAAGCAACATTAATGATGAACACCAATCAGGACGTCCCGTTCAATTGATCTTCACAAGAGTCTTGTGGATTCAGAACCAGTAATAACAATGGATCAGATTGCAGGAAGACTTAATTCATCTCATGGAACAGTATTTCATCATCTAAAGATAGAAAAGACATCCAATATTGGAAAGTGAATATTACATTAATGAATGTACATTAGTAAATAAACAAATGTGGTTCTTTCTTAACCCAATTTGAATAAGAGCTGTTTATGATAACATTGTAACGGTGATTAAAAGTGGATAATGTATCATAATATCAAGAAAAAGAGTGGACAGGTAAGGATAAGAATCTGTTACCAATAAGCAAAGAAGGAATTACATTTAAGAATATGCCCTTGTCTATTTGGTGGGATATGTACGGTGTAATCCACTTTGAACTGCTAGAACCGAACCAAACAATTAATGCAGATTCACGTTTCAACTTGGCGTAGATTAAAAACGCCTGCGATTAGTGAATACCAAAAAGATATTATTCCACCACAATAACGCTAAATCACATGCAACACAGAAAACACTACAAAAAATTAGAGACTATAATTGGTTGCTTCTACCTCATCCCCTTTACTCACCAGATATTGCCCCTAGTGATTTTCATTCATTTATAGCTCTTCAGAATTTCTTGTCGGGAAAAAAATTAAATAACAAAGATGATGTCGAAAATGGAGTTTCCAAATTTTAGTCCTTTTACACAAATGAAATTTAAAAATTACCTATAAGATGGCAACAAATTGTTGATAATGAAGGAAAACATATTATTAATTAAAAAAATAAAATTTGTTTCATTTGCATTGTTTCAAAAATATGCACAAATTTATGGACTGACCTAATATATGTGTGCCCGGAGTAAAAGGTAGTTGATAATAATAAAAATATATGTTAAAAATAGAATAAACAAATGTTTCTTACATTTCCTTTTCAAGTAGACTCTTAATTATAAGACTACTTTTTGCCAATGGTTGATCTTGTTTATTGCATAAAATGAGTATTGATGGAGAGTGCTTCAAAACAACTGGATCTGACAATATATTGTATAGATACCTAAAAAAAAATATTTATTATGTATTATGTTATAAGAGAGAACACTAAGTATATAGAAAAACAAATCTATTGAAATTTGAATGGTCAAATTAGGATTGTTTGGTCTGAATGCTCCAATTCACATGTTGGAAGAAAAAACGCGACTGCGACTCAAATTGGAGCATAAAAAAAACACGAAAAGAGGAATTAGTATTGAAAGGCCAATTATCTAAAACTTTAATTATAATATTAAATACTATTAAAGTATAAATAAATCAATTAAAAATACATATACATGTATATATATTATACTTACTCAGCATCGTCCCGAACATCTTTTTGCAAGGTTGCGGAATCTACAACGTAGACAATGCCACATGCTCCACCCTTGTATTTGTCAAATATCTGACCACGCACACGCTCATCTCCAGGGACATCAACAATCTGCAGGGAGCCCTAAAAATCAAATAATGTTCTTATCACTTTCACTGGATCCCATATCAGCGAGGATCTTAAACATTTAAACTGCCTTTCTCACTATTTTAACGCTTCTGTGATGTCTAAGCTCAATCAATTAGCAAAATTTTGTGTTTATCTGATAAATATATAATATAATTCTCTAAATATTTTTACGTATATTATATATCGTTAATTGATTGATGAGGCATGCGGCGAAGTGTTGTCTTGGTGTAACATATTTTTCTGTTTTTTTTCAAATGTTAACAATTATTTAGTTCATATTAAATGTATCTCTACTAGCTGATACAATATTATATCATTCAATTAAAAATTGCCTCAGAGTACAATTGTGAATATTGTGAAAGCAAAAATAAAATACAAGACGCTGGCCATGGTGAAAAGTTTTTTTTGAGGAATATATTTGGCGCAGTGCCGAAGAGAGGATAAATAATATTTGGGAAAAATATTTCACTTTTTTATTTTTAAACTAATCACAAGAACATGTCTGGACACTGAGATTAGAATTAATAAGAATTAAAAGAAATTGAAAGTTTGCATTAAACTTATCACTAAAAAAAAGTGTCAGAATTTATGGAAC
This sequence comes from Eubasilissa splendida, assembly GCA_031772225.1. NCBI lineage: Eukaryota > Metazoa > Arthropoda > Insecta > Trichoptera > Phryganeidae > Eubasilissa > Eubasilissa splendida. The sequence continues at coordinate 19,559,332 of CM062855.1, read as the reverse complement.
AATTTAATATTTTCAAAACTATGGTAGTTTGAGTATATTGTCATCTGGTTTTTGATTCCCAGATGATTACTAACTTAGTTTATTTTTATCAAAGCATAAATTTTTAGAATAGAGGTGAATTTTTATTTACAGATAATATATAAATATTTTTATTATTAGGCATATTTTTCAATTTAACATTCCTAACTCACTTTTAATTTTATCTCATATATTCATGGTGCCAAGTATCTCATATACCTTGACACTTTTCAAAGTATGCATATTAATTATTAAACTTCAGCCTTAACAATTTGCACTCACAACACCCAGATCATATACATCGTTCATACTCTCTTTCTCCATCCACACATGCAAACAGATAAAAAATATCTAGCGTCTCAAATTATAAATTATTAGGTTGATGCATAATTATCCACCGTTTTTTTCACAACGTTTTGTTATATGAATTTGACGCTTAATTGACATTTGTCATAATATAATGCTTTAATAGGGTCAGGAAATTAAAATGCGCATCAAAAACCATACACATATACACCACATTATGCTGTACCAGTCGAGAAAGAGTGGAAAACTGCTGAGACATTTCGCAATCTCAACGATGTTTTCAGGGAAGGAACGATTAACGAAAGGGCATGCCGAGAGTGATTTGTTCGCTTCAAAGCTGGTAATACCAGCTTAGACGACAAGTTAGGAAAGGGTCGATCTTTGGATTTTGATAACCATGTACTTCTAGCGACTGTAAAAGAGGACAAAAGTTGCACCACTAGGACACTGGCTGAGAACTTCAACACCGATCAGTCCACGATTACGGTGACTACGCCCCCGAATGATGATTGCACATAATGTTTTGAATTTGTTTTCGTTTTTGGCCATGTTACAAATACATTAATACAATATAACTTTTTTAAAACAATGGATAATATGCATTAATCTAATATGATTTGAAGAATCCTACATTTTTTAATTAGATGGGAATAAAATGTACAACTTCATGGTAAAAAAAAAACCCAAGCATTCTGCCCCCAGTTGCAGGATTCACCAAACAGATTTTGTGATCACCCAATTATTCAAGTATTATCATGTGTGTGCGCAAAGTACGTCCAAAAAATATTTTAATTCTTAATATTTTCATGTTCACTACTATACTTAAATAATAAAATAATCTTACATTTTCCTTTGAATATTCTCCAACATTTTCATTTATAGATACATGTGTTTGCCTGAATTCTGAATAAAGGAGGCGAGCAAATATGAGGGTCTTTCCAGAGTCACTCAGACCAGTTAATAAAACTCCCCGGCGAGAGAAGCGCCTACGGCTCCAAAGCCAGAATGCCACTGTAAATGATAAAATACTTCATAAAAACAATGATGATCAAAATGTAGGAACATTTCTAATAGTTAATGAGAAAAGTGCATTCTATGAAAGGAATGTTTACATATGCTTATATATTCCCTGACGCTTTTATATTCTAAGCAGTTGCCTGCCTAGAACAAACGTTTTTATCTCGTCCCAAGACCAAAACCTGTTGAAAAAAACAATCTCGAAAAATAAAAATAAAACCATAAATACACGGCATGATCAGGAAAGATTTTTTACGTACATATAAATTAGAACTTGGCGGCCAACCGGTTAAATTGAGTAAACAATTAAAATTACACAAAGAAAAATTATTTAAAAAATATAAATAGTTTATAATTTACTTACATAAAGTTAATAGTAAAACTACAATCGAGACTGCACTAACTAAAGCAGGATTGTTAAGACTGGCCGAATTCTTCTCATGATCAGAAGGTAAAATTTTATCTGCCATGTCGTTCAACAAAGACTTACAAAGTCAGACAATTTAACCTGAAAATAACAGTATTGTATACGTAGACGTAGCCGGTTTATGCACGAGCGGCGAATCTCTTTTCTGTATTCAATGCTACAAATCAACAGGGAGCGGACTGTCTATGACCGTGAACGTTTTGTATTGGTCATTCAAAACCAAACTTCACTGATAGGAGTGATAGAGGTCTTTTTTGCATAATGAATATTTTTTAATACTCCGTGCAGTTCATGGTGGATACGACCTTGGAACTCAAATGTCAATTAATAATAATTAGTTTTTGCAATGGTACCAGGTATCAGATAGTACGCATCGATACGGTCCTAGGTGGCACGTCGTCACCTTTTTTATTGCATAAATTCCTTCAAACTAATTATTTTACTATCTTGACATGAACATTTACTAAAGAAGCGGCTTCCACTTTGATCTCCGCTTTCGAATTCCTTCGACTTCTAACTCCGGTTCTCGTTCTCAACTAGCGTCTGGGATTCAACTGGCATCTGGTATTCAACTTTAACTTCCGAATCTTGTTTTCGACTCTGTGTGTCCTTCACTGCGTGCTTTCAACTGACTTCACAACTCTGGACGAGCTCCCACCTTCAGCTCTTACTCCGAACTTCCGTCCCCACCGCGTGTTTACAACTGTCCTTGAAATGGCGTTCTGGTCCTTTTAAATTGCCTGTGACGAGAGCGTATCTTTCGCTCGAGGTCAGTTCGTCCTCACAGGTTTAGGCTGTCCCATTAGTCCATCCGTTGACAGCGGCGTTACACCTTCGCTTGTAGGCCTAATTTTCGACTCAGCCCACTTTCTTCATAATTAATTATAAAACCTTAATAATGTCACTGTTTACTTAAATTGTTCATTAAAAGCCCTACAATAATCCATTAACATATATTTACTATTAATAACTTATATTCTATACATCCTCACCATTTTTCACATTAAGCCTACTCCTTATCAGAATAAATTACTATCTCTAATTAAATCTTGAGTTTCCTTTTATTACATCTTCAATCAGTATAAAATTATTTCACATAAAATCTTACTTATGAGCTAATCTTTTTTTTTTATTACCTCTGAGACGAAAACTTTTATAATTAGGTACACGTGGGGTTTCTTTATTTCAGCTTTAAATTACATTGTTCCATAAGTGATTTCCGCATAACCTACAATTATACCTATTACATGTTTTTCCGACCTGCCCAGTTATAATTATATATTATTTTTTTACCCGCCTTCATTCTTACTTATGTGGAAGGTTGGTTCGTGCTCTGGTGAAAACCATTTTTTATTCACACATGTTTGTTCTCATCGGGGAGAAGCTACCGAGTGCAAGACACAACACAGATGGAAAAACGATGTACGGTTAGTGAAAGATGAGTCGGGATGCGCATCTGCGGTCCGATCGGTTCGGGTACTCAGCGTCGATTGTTTGGCCGACCGCTTCCTCCGCTGCATGTGTTGGTGCACATCTGTGGTGCACGTGTGTCATGCCCGCCGGGCGGCGCCGTCCGGCCCTCCTCGAACGCTTCCGCTCTGTACACGTGAGATGGTGCAATACCACGAATTGACAGTACGAGGAACATCTGGACGATGCGCGCGAGCCGCCACATCACTCCCCCACCAGCAGCTTCCTTGATGAATGGAATGGGAGTGAGGAATGCTGCGATGTTGGTCCCCCGAGTTCCGCCGGGGTGAGTTGCGTACTGCAGTGGTGCCTGGTTCGCCTCCTGTCATTTTTATTGTGCCCCGATGTTTATTATGCCTGGACTTCATTTACATATCTAAACGATCGGGGAATCGGACGTGTCTGCCTGAACGTGTGGTATTGTTGGTCCGATTTGGTGGGTCGGAGGCCTTTGATATTGTTGGTTGGGGTGTTGTGGTAGCTTCTGAAGTAATAAATGCTGGTTTAAGGCGATCAATGCTGATGGTCACGTCTTTCCCCTTAACGTGTATGGTGTAAGTCCTCTCGCCTCGGCGGATGACTTTATGAGGGCCACTGTACGGTTGTTGGAGTGGGCTCTTGATGGTGTCATCCCTTAGAAAGACGTGAGTGGTTGTAGGGAGATCCTTGAAGATGAACTGGCGCTTTTCTCCATGCTGGGTGCCGTCTACTGGCCGTAGGGTGTCAAAATGTTGCCGCAGTTCCTTCAAAAATTTTCCATGGTCGTCGTCGACGGCCGGTCGTGTCACAAGGAATTCTCCTGGTAGGCGAAGTGGTTCCCCGTAGACCAACTCAGCTGAAGTGGTAGCGAGGTCGTCTCGCCAGGCTGTTCTAATCCCCATTAGAACGGTGGGAAGCACTTTAGTCCAACGACTGCTTTCGTGGCATTTGATGGCTGCCTTCAGTTGTCGGTGGAGTCGCTCCACCATACCATTTGCTGCAGGGTGGTAGGCCGTTGTATGTATTTGAGTCGTTCCTGCCAGGCGGTTCAGTTGCCTGAATAGGTTTGACTCAAATTGCCTACCTTGGTCCGTTGTGATTCTGAGCGGGGCTCCAAACCGGGTTATCCACCCTTCGTAAAAAGTCCGCGCCACTGTTTCGGCCTCTTGATCCTTCATCGGGAAGGCTTCGGGCCATCTTGTGAAGCGGTCCACACATGTGAGGCAGTACCTGTAGCCTTCTGATACAGGAAGTACAACTATGTCTATGTGGACGTGCTCAAATCTTGCTGATGGTGGCCGGAAGGTTCCAAGTGGTGCAGAGACATGGCGGGTAACTTTGTTACGTTGGCATTGTAGGCAGTTACGGGTCCATTTCCTGGAATCGGCTTTGATGGATGGCCAGACATAACGTTGCGTCATGAGCTTGGCCGTTGCATTGCTGCCAGGGTGAGACAGTTGATGGACCGTATTAAAAGCTGCCTGTCGGAATCTACTTGTGACAAAGGGCCTGGCTGTCATCATGGAAACGTCGCAGAAAAGGTCTGCGTTGGTGCCAGGAATCCGTACCTTCTTTAGTTGCAGGACGGATCCTTCCTGTAGATATCTTTGCAACTCATGGTCGTCCGCCTGATCAGCCGCCAATGCTGCGTAATCCAGGGGAGTGTCGATGGACTCGACCCTGGATAGGGCGTCTGCGACAATATTATCCTTGCCCGCTACATGGCGTATGTCGGTGGTGAATTGGCTGATAAAATCTAAATGTCTGAATTGCCTTGGCGAGCATTTATCTGCTTTCTGCTGAAAGGCATAGACAATTGGTTTGTGGTCAGTAAAGATGGTGAATGTCCTGGCTTCCACCATGTGCCTGAAGTGTTTAACGGCCAGGTAGATGGCCAGGAGTTCTCTGTCATAAGCACCATATTTCCGCTCGGCAGCACTGAATTTTTTTGAAAAGAAAGCCAGTGGTTCCCAGTTTCTATTGACGAGCTGATGGAGTGCAGCACCGGCTGTGGTATCCGAAGCATCGGTAATGATGGATAATGGAGCATCACACTTTGGATGAGCAAGCAGCGCTGCCTGGGCGAGGCCTTCTTTGCACATCTCAAAGGCTTCGATGGACGTTGCTGTCCACGGAACTAGCTGTTTCCCTTTTAGGCTTCCTTTCAGGAAGTCATTGAGTGGCGCTTGCGTTTCTGCGGCCCTGGGTAGGAACCTTCTGTAGAAGTTTAGCGCGCCCAGGAACCGGCGGAGATCTTTGATGGTCTCCGGTCTGCCATAGCTTCTTATGGCTTCCACCTTCTCTGGCAGTGGGTAAGTGCCCTCGCTGGACACAAGGTACCCTAGGAACTTGACTTCCGGTGCACCAAAGTGACATTTGCCTGCGTTAATGACCACCCCATATTCCTGCAGGCGCTGGAATAGGATTTCGAGGTGGGTCATATGTTCTTCCTCTGATGCTGAGGCAATTAGTATGTCATCGATGTATGCGTAGCAGAAGTCAAGTCCTCGGATGACTTCGTCTATGAAGCGTTGGAAGGTCTGGGCAGCGTTTCGGAGGCCAAAACTCATGAACGGGAATTCAAATAGCCCGAATGGTGTCGATATGGCCGTCTTCGAGATGTCCTCAGGTGCCACTGGGATTTGATTATACGCCCGTACCAGGTCGATGGCGTCGGCGAGATTGGCCACCTTGTCCAGACTGGTATCTTGCTGGGTGGCGAGGACCACCTGCATGCTTCGCGGTAGGCGACCCATCCACAGCGTCCTCAGCATCTCGTCAGGCACCGCACTCCCGGCGAGCGTGCGAAGGTGCCTGAGGAACTGGGACGGTTTTCGGTCCCCACGCTCCTCATGCTCCAAGAGCCTCCTCGTCTTCTGCTCCTGTGTGGAGCTGAGCCGCCGCGTCAGTTCGCTCTTAAGAAGTGTGTAAGCTTCGGTCTCTGGGGGTTCCAGAATTATGTCTCTGACCTCCAAGGCGTAAGAGGAATCCAGGGCCCCCAGGACATATCCAAACTTCGTCGCGTCTGTAGTAATCCCGGCCACGGCGAAGCTCCGCTCCACCATCGCAAACCACATCTCGGGGTCGCTGGGGCAGAACGTCGGGATGCGCACCGCCACGCGGTTAACTTCTTGAGACATCGGGCTGTTTTCGGGCGGTTGAGTCATTCCGGGACTTGGTATCCGACTTCCTGTACCGCCGAACGTATGCTAGCAACACGTGTTGCGTCGTTTTGAACTTCGTATCGGTAAAATGCGCACCCGACGGACACGTGCGCTCGCGATGCGTGTTTCGTTGTTTGGGATTCCCGTTATGATGCACGTGTGCCCGTGACACATGCGGTCGCGACGCGTGTTGCGTCGTTTGTTTGAAGCGCGAACTCACACACACGAGATGTAAAATGTTTTGTCCATCTATCCTCCTGTCGCAGTGAACGTCTTTGGCACTTCTGCAATACGACAGGGGATGCGCGAGTTGGCGGGCACGTTCACTTTAATTTTTCACATGCGTTTTTTTACTGTCGTCGGGGTCACCACTGTGGAAGGTTGGTTCGTGCTCTGGTGAAAACCATTTTTTTATTCACACATGTTTGTTCTCATCGGAGAGAAGCTACCGAGTGCAAGAAACAACACAGATGGAAAAACGATGTACGGTTAGTGAAAGGTGAGTCGGGATGCGCATCTGCGGTCCGATCGGTTCGGGTACTCAGCGCCGATTGTTTGGCCGACCGCTTCTTCCGCTGCATGTGTTGGTGCACATCTGTGGTGCACGTGTGTCATGCCCGCCGGGCGGCGCCGTCCGGCCCTCCTCGAACGCTTCCGCTCTGTACACGTGAGATGGTGCAATACCACGAATTGACAGTACGAGGAACATCTGGACGATGCGCGCGAGCCGCCACACTTATCCTAATTGTCTCGATTATTGCTAGTAGATTAAGAACGAATGCAGACTGCGGGAGTGCTACTACACCGGCACACTTTGATTGGATCTAATCGCGATCGATTCGAGACTTGCTCAAACGGTTTGGCCGTGAGGAATGAATGATTGACGACGGAATAGTCCGCTTTACGCACCACATAAGGTGCATGAATGTGGAAGATGTGAATCCGCGTACACAGACTTATTCGTATGCGTTCTATTTTCTCTGCCTACCCCTACGAAGAAAAGACGCGATAGTCAGTTGTCACTCACCGTGGCCCTTCTGCATGTGACCCGCACCCTAATGGTCCTTTTTTCTGGTGCGGTCATTGTCTTATTGTCGACCCCTAATTTACTGAAGATACATTGTTATCCGGCCACTCCCAAGTGCGACATTTCTCGAAACGATTTGTTCTCGGACAAAAGGCAACTGATTGACTTCATAACGTATTGCGTTACGCGTGTGGTCATCCCTCGTAATTACGGAAGAGATAAATCTTCCCGATGAATGGCCGAGAAAAAAATGGATGGCTTTCTAATTATGGAAGAAAAGGTTCCCGTGTGACGCGGGTCTCTGCGAAATACACTTCCAAGAAAAATCAAGTATTCACGGGAGACAAATTATAATAGGTCGGTCCGAATCAAAATCAACTCGCGACACGAATTACCGTTCAGGCGTATCTCTTATCTATGGGCGTATCATTAGCTATATTATGAATTAATATTGTACTTATTCACAAAACAAGTTACAAATTTCGTAAATTAAACGGTTGTTTGGCTCTGCCCAAAAGATTTATTTTGCGATCGGTTAATGTTTTAACTATAACCAAGACTTATCAGAGAAGACTAAAATAACTAAAAAAATAATTTGGGCTACCTCAGAACAAAATAAAAAAAATTATTAAATTGGTAATTAACCTGTGATTAGGTAGGTAAAGGAAATATTTTTGGTAAAAAATTATACATAACATATGTAAAAGTAAATCTGTAAAGTAAACCCATAGATAAGAAAAAGTAAACACTGTCACGCTTTTTGACAGAAATCAAATGTTGAATGTTGATATCAGTTGACATTGGTTGACATTTTGTATGTTTGTGATTAGATCCATAACTTGAAAATTGGTATATTCTTTAGATAAATTCTGTTATTGTCGCGATTCGCGATAACGTCCTTACTATTTGTTCCAGATTATCCGCGTGACTCCGTGTAAGAGTTTTTTGTAACATGTAATTAGGCAATCACTTTTATGAAGTAATATATATATATTATATTTAATGCGATCTGTACTAGTCTACAGCAACGTTTTGTATCGGAATTTTCATTTTAGAGGTAAACCGATAGTAAAACAGCTAACTTGTAGAACAATGAGTATCGACATTGGAGGTGAGTTATTTTTCAATTTTATTTCGTGAAATAATTATAAGTGAGAATTAACACATTTAGTAAGAGACTTAGTACTTAGTGAAATTTTTGAGTATAGCTTTATTATGATAAGATTTATTCAATTAAAAAGTCAATAAAAATTTAGCATATTAAAATATATTGTTTTACTAAAAAACAATTCTGGATGAATATATAAATGAAACCTTAGAATAAATATAACTTAGTTACACTGAATTTAGAATTCTGTCCATATTGATAATATTGCTTTGGTTTTATGTCTAAAAACAAGTCTTTATTGAAATTGTAAGTTAAATTTTATATGGACAGAAATATAATTTTATTGTTGGTGAAATATATATTCATAAATTCTGAGTATTACCCAAAAACTTAAAAAAAATAACAAGCAAAAATGTAAATGATAATTCTATTTTACCCTCAGACATTGTTTGAACCCTGTGTGAATAATTTTCATGGGGATTTAAAATATGCAAACTTCCAATCACATATACCGTTGTCCATCTTTCAAAGAGGTATATCTCATATTTATTGATTTTACAGCGTACAATATATTAAAAAATTGTGTGGAATCTTTCACCGTTTAAAAAAATCTTACCGATTTCTTCTGATATTTTTTGATTTAAAGACAGTGTGCGGTGTATTTATTCCATAAATATTACTTATTACTATCATCTTTAAGAATGGCACATCAAAATAAGAATGGTTATGTGTTATGGTAATATTACTTCATTGGAATATAATTCAGATATGCCTGTTTGAATGGATTATGGCCAATGTAACCCCGGTTGTAACTCAATTTGGACAAAAAACGAGATATGCCTTTTTAAAAAATTGATGACGATAATTTAGAATGTATAGTATCTATTTAAGTTACACACTTTTCTTGTTCACAATTATTTTTTGATTCTTTACTTTTTAACTCGACAGGTATGAGAATAAAATACAAAGACAGGAATGAAACATTCTTGGAACAGCATCTGATCTCTAAAGAACCCTTTGGGCAGTTTCATGCCTGGTTTGAAGATGCAAAATCCAATGATAAAATACTGGAGCCCAATGCTATGTGCTTAGCAACTGCAACTAAGTAAGTACACAATCAAAATGATTATATTTAACTTAAAGATGAACTAGATTAGTGATGGTAAAATCGTTATTTAATCTGTGATTGTGTTGGATTGTAACAATGATTGATAACTGATTAATATAATTCTTCGAGCAATGACTGGTACACTAGAAAGTAAGCCTCTGACAGTTAAATCTTAGTTACCAATAATTGTTAAATTTCAGTTACCAATCATCGTTACAATCACAGTCACGTAACGGTTTACCATTACTAAACTAGATATTGTTTTTTTTCTTTACCTTTTTGGAAGTCCTCTATTTATCTTATAATTTGTTTCATATTGGTTTATTTTTTGCGACGTGTTCAGTGTAATTTTCATAAAATATTAAATTAGTTGTATTCAAATATGGTTTTTATTTACAGAGAGGGAATACCATCAGCTCGCTTTGTGCTTTGTAAAGGTTATGGAAAAGATGGATTTAAATTTTTCACTAATTTAGAAAGCCGAAAAGCAAGAGAACTTGTAAGTATCATAATAACAGATATCCTAATAAGGTTAACATTTCAACTAAAATATGTTACATGCTAAAAAATGGTTTAAGAATACCAAAATAAATTTCTACAATGTAAACCACAAGTATACTTCAGTCTGATAAAATAATTGTATGTGATATGTTTTATTATTAGCTGTTATTTATCTACATATATATCTTTATTTTGGTAGAAAGAAAACCCAAATGCTGCTCTCACCTTCTACTGGGAGGCACTAAACCGAAGTATTCGTATTGAAGGCACTGTAAGCCTGTTGACTGATGAAGAATCGGAGACATATTTCCATTCTCGACCTGTTCCGAGTCAAATCGGAGCTTCTTCTAGCCATCAAAGTCAGCCTATTGCTTCACGAGACGTTTTATGTGAAAGGGAGAAAATTCTTGAGCAGCAGTACACGGAAAAAGGAATTCAAGTGCCAAAACCAGCATTTTGGTAAATATTATAAAATATGATTTTAAATTATAACTTTACTATAACTATCTTTTTATTTGATTCTATAATCTATAATTTATGTATATCTCATTTTTTCAGGGGTGGCTACATTCTTAAACCTAGTTCTGTCGAGTTCTGGCAAGGGCAAAGGGACCGACTCCACGATCGTGTGAAGTTCCGTCGACCAGCCGAAGACGAACATCCGGATGGAATACTCTTACATCAGGGGGAAGAGGGTTGGGTGTACGAACGATTATCTCCATAAATGATATATCTTTGAATTCTATGACAATACTAGATAGTAAATATAAAAACCAAAAATGCATTTTTAAAACTACTAATGCCTACACCGGTATATTATGTAAATATTTTCAATTTAATTTAAACCCAAAAGTCATTCTCAAGTTCAAAAGAGCCGTGATGTTTTGATTAATTGTTTTATACGGGGTACAGGTTTATTGTTACGTACTTGTCTCTTAAGTACGTCTTCAATATACATCTCGTAATGTGAAGGCCCAAGAAATACTCTTTGTAACAATTACACGTAAGTAAGATTACAGTAAATTACAATTTAGTTACAAGGTATATCACTAGTTATAAGGTATAAACAAGTCAAATGATAAAGTCGATGGACATGCAGAGAGAGAGCCGCACCCTAACGCGCATCACCCTTTATAACTCCGCACACACGCCCCGGTGGTGCGGCATTCACACACACAACTATACAATCCCAAGGCATCACATTTATTATTATATAATTAATGTATAATATAATATTTGTAGTTTATATTGAAATATATACATATTTGAAATTTTATTAAACGGTGTGCTGTATTTTATCAGGGTATATTAGGTGTCTGTGATGATCACCGTGATTTACCTTTTGAAACTCATTAAATAAAAATCACAATTAAGTCTGCATAACTGACTTTTTAAAAACTAAAATGTACATGTATGTACAGTAAAACCCTGTATTCGAAATTCAACATAATTTGAAATTTTTCCAATACACATACCCAAAATATCAATTTTATAGTTGGATCAACCCTGTTAATCGAAAATCCTGGTAATTCATAGTTCGAGATAATTTTGCGACCCTTGCTATAAATCAATATATTTGTTCCGTACAGGAATCAATAACTGTTTTTTAGGGTGATTCCCCAGTTCAATCTTCTAGCTTGGACTGACGATGTCTGTAGCGGTCCAAAATCATAGTCCAGTGTAGCAGCCAAAAGTTGAGAAAATCCAGGTTCAATCCAAAGTAATAGCAAAAGTCAAGGCGAAGTGGTGGAGAAAATAATAACACAGTACTTTACTCAGAGTATATAATAACACTTAATTTACAGCGAGAATGCTTTCTTATGGCCGCTGACGCATTATTTATTAGAGACCCGACCAGGCTGAGCATGTTTCCCACCGGGCCAATGGGAGCGGGCTTACAGGCCCCACGCTGCCCAGCGCTGTCGTGGTGACAACGAGCCGCAACTTTCGGTCGTTTGGGGGTCGTATCCCTGGGTCAGTAGACATAATTTCGCTTGGTTTTTATTCTCTAGAAATACAAATCTACCTAGAGGTATCGAGAGCATTTTATCCTTTTATTATTAAACTTTCCCGCAATGCCTTATACATTTCAAGCTGGGGTGATTGCCCGGCACCTTTGTTCACAATTTATTACTAATCCGAATCTATTAATTTGATTGACCCAACCGGTTCCAAGCAATAAAAGTTTTATGATCTCTTGAATTTCAAGTTAACTGGGTTTCATGCAATTCGAATTTTATTTATGAACAAGGTTTCACTGTATATACATATATAAACGAAGAATATGTGTACTCCATCAATGTTTCAAACTTTGAAGATGTGCTGTGTTGTCTATTTATGTGTATGATTTATTCTTTGATAACTAAATATCTTATAATTCACCAAAGATCCCATTAAATCCAGAATTTGCATTATTCACAATGACATAGGCATAGTCATATCATAGGTTATTAATTATATAAAGTGTAAAAAATACTGTTGGTAATTATTGAAACTAATGAGTGATTTTCCTTTGTATTCTTATTGTGATAAATTAAAGAATATTTTTATGTAAATGTCAACTTTATTATTTCTCTCATTACCCCACCTGCACTCTTCCAGCAAACTTCACATTTCATCGCTCTGTCTTTCAACACTAATGATTCAAATTGTCTGATTCCTCCCCCAACACCAAAATAATATGTTTTTGCAGCCAGATATGCTATTCCATCATGTTTCAAATGATTTTTAATAAATTTGAATATTTTCTGGTGATTGGTGACATTGTAAATAGTTTCAGAAGATAAAATATAGTCATATTTATAATCTTCAATGTTTGGTTCCATTAAATTTGATAAAGAAGCCCAATCTCCAGAGAAGAATTTGCATTTTATTTTTATATTTTCCCTCTCTTCCAGCTGGATATTTAGAAGGCAATTTGGTATTGTGACAGCATTAATAACTTCTTTGTTCTATAAAATAGAAAAAAAAATTAGTATACATAACATTTAGAAAAGTAACATTAGATAATAGCCTATCTTCACATAATAAAGAAGTGTAGGTAACATACCGTTAATAACAAAAGAAATAAAATCGTAAACTTTACCAGTAACAGAAATTACAAAATTGTACATACATAGTCTTGAAAATGCACCTTTGCTCCAGATAAGAGAGCAATTAATCCCAAAATGCCTGCTCCACATCCCAAATCTAAGACTTTCTTATCTTTCCAATCTATTTCATTTTTGCAAAAGTATTCTGATAAATCGTTTGTGCACTCCCATATTTTTAGACCTCCTTAAAAAATTAATAAAACATCTTACTACATTTAGTATAATTATTGCAGCTTTAACAGTCCATCGAGACTTGAAAAATACAAAAGGAGAATTCAAATCTAGGCACCAGAATTTTCATGTGAAAAATATATTATATTAAATATGGGTTAAAATTTAAATATAGCTGTAATTAGTCACTGTTCTTAATAGTCAAAATTAAATTCATGGAATGGGGCTGCAATTCATTTAAAAATAATATGGTAAATAAATTAAAAACAAAGATTGATATTTAATTACCAAATTCTTATTATCTGGTATGTCTGAGACTACCCTAACCTACTGATTTATGTTTCAGATCTCAAGAGGTTAATATAAAAATAATACTTTTTAAAACAGCCAGGCTACATTAAAAAGATGGCAATATAAAAAGTAAAAAAAAATAATGTTCTTAAATTATTGTTACGATAACTTAAGCAGCACTCTATATTCACCCCAAGGGAACTTTGTGCATCAACTAAATGTGTAATATTTGAAATATTGAGTTTTAGATGTCACTTGAGCTCTCCATATCCATACAACTCTGATGTACAATTTGTCATTAACCTAAATACAAAAGGTCTTATCTATATTTGAATCAATGGTGATTTAAAAAAATGTCCATAATACTCAGAACAGTAGTGTACCTATGGCACGCGTGCTCAACGCGACACAGGAGAATTTCATTGACATGTGATGAATTCCTGTGGATTATATTCCATAATGAACTTTATTATATCAGAGAAGCAAAGTCAACTAACAGATGAATGTAGTGAAGCTTGTATTTTTATAAAATATATATATATAAACCAGACACAAAAAGTTGGCATTTGGTATGCAACAACAAAAATCGCATTGATTTACTTTATCAGAACTATTTTTAGTTATTTTCTTGTAAGTTGTTTTTAACTTTTCATTTTATAATTATATAAAGTACTAGGCAAGTGAGATCAGAACTGTTCACCACCTTACTCCAGAATACCAAATGGCAAAAAAATTGTATGTACCTATTTCGGATAATGGAACAATAACTTACTAAAAAATAACCACGTCTATTAACTCAAGAAAGTTATATGTGATTTCAAATTTGCATTAATTTTTGATATTGGTATTTTACCTTCATATTTTCCAGCTAAAAGATCTGAATGTTGGCTCTCTGCTTGCAATACATCACTTCCTAAATCATTATCAAGATTTTTTTCTTTTAAATAGTCAACAGCATCTTCCGGCAACACGTGTCCAATATCCAAATCACCACATATCAATAGTTTGGCTTTTGGGAAAAGTTCATCTATATCCTTGATAATCAGATCAGTGGGAATTATTTCGTTAGCCTCCAGCCATTCTAAAGAACTACTGCAATTTTCTGTAAAACTTTTTGTTAAATTTCATCTTACCCAACGTTTAATCAAAAATATTGCTTATCATAAAAAAATTATAGGTTAGTTTATCGAGGCGCATTGTTGTGCAAACAATGGTGTGATGGTTTTGAGGTAGATATTTTGAAAAGGAAAAAACAAAACCTGAAGCATCTCCACACTTCCACAATTGATCGGCACTCAATAAAGTACTAAACGCGGCAGGTATCTATGCCAGTACAATATCTACAAGAACATTATACTGGCGACAGACACCACCTTGGATAATACATGATTACAAAATTAACTCCATTGCGCCCTAAGGTATTCCTACGCTCTTAAAACCATCACATTCCACTGATTATGTACAATACAGAAGACGTCTCATGACCCACCATCGTTAACTTCATTTTTCTCATTAATTTCACTATCTTCGCTCAATGAAAATGAAAATTTAAACCCAGCCATTTTACGGGAACTTGGAAATTAGGTTATACATTGACATTTCACATAACCTATATGTTTTTTAAACGTCAGATACGTTGGCCTCGTTCATATATTTTTTAACGAGTTTGAATGACACAACAAATTGTTAAGAATGCTTACTAATTTTTTGAAATCGTAGCCATGCACTGAATATTTAAAATTAGGTAATAATACCTAAGCACAAAGTAAAAAATCAAAATAATTTATTTTATCGTCGTGGCGATATTGGCTTTAGCCGTTTGACCCGACATGAGGTCGCATCTTTGTTTTATTGATTTAATGTAAATGTCTCGTTTTCTAAATGTTAATTAGGAGAGAAATGAGAAACCTTAATAAACGGACGTGTATATGAACTATAAATTTCCAATAAAAAAGTAATACTATTGTTTAAAACTACCAACTGGAGACAAAACAAAAAAAACAATAGCGTTCATAAGTTCATACTTACAATATTATTACTTTATTAGAGAAATAACATTTATTTTTAAAAAAGCCAAAACACAGAATTTATAAAAATAAATGCTAATCAAAATATTTCATCATAATCCTTTTTCCTGGTTCTCTCCTTACACTTTGTATCAATAGGAGAATTTTACCCATACTGTAACTAAGATTCAACATAGGTACATATTTTGTTGGAGAATATTGATGAGGGGATGGTCCAACAATCCATACAAATAAAGTGTCAAAATAATCTTCAAATACAGGAATGCCCTACATAAAATTAAATCAATTTGAGGAAACCCTCGTTCGCAACCACTTGGTTTAATGGTTTAACTACCCAAATTTTTTTGAGAAATTATCTTTTGACTCAAATAATTCTAAAATCCACAGATTGCCTCTCTTTCGTTAACTAGTAGCCTTTTTGATACATTTTACATTTCTTTTCTGCAAACATTATTTTCATGTTTCCCTATGGTTATTTTACTGCTGTTTTTGGGGACACATGATTCTTTACTTTTTGTACATAACAAAAAGTTTTCAATGTTGGCGACTCATGGCTCAATGCCAGATGGTCTGAGGAATCAGCACAATGCCGAATGATGATTGGAGGACTCTGTCTCTCAACAATATTCCAACTCTACTCTTACATCCTAACATCATTGCTGTACCATCGCACGCCATACTCACTAAGAGTTTGTAAAAAATTCATACTTTTAGCAGTGGCGTAACTATAAAAATCGGGCCCCAATGCAAATTGAAAATGAGGGCCCCCTATAAAACGACAACCTATTATTTATTGTATGTATAGTACTGTAGTGTAATGTTTATTTACTGATTATCTAAATATTTTACATTTTCAGCAGACTTAAAATATTTTAAAAGCGTTTGTGTTTTTGATTTTTATATACACATTTTCACTTTGCGGCAATGGTATGGTTCCTAACCTGACATACTAGGAGGGTAATACTGCATAGATTGATAACGTTTTCATATATTTTCGTAAAGCACATGAGAAATAATTTTCTATCTACTTCTTGATGTGGTGGATATTAAAAATATATTGATATTGAAAATTGATGCCAGTTGGCGCAGTTATGCTGTTGGTAAAGTTACAGTAAACAATCCAGTAAGGTGTGGTAAAGTTACACTTTACAATTCTATTAGATCTAAAAAATGATTATGAGCCATTATTATTTATGCATTAAGCATTTTCCAAATGTAAAATATTCCCCATGGCAACACCATTGGTTTCCTATAAATCTACTTCAACTTCAAAAATAAGGAAAAACTGTTTTTCTTTCGCAACCATTTATGGCATATGAAGTATGATGGGAGATAGTTTATCAAAGAATACATTTGTATGTATTATACTTGCATACAAACTAATATCTAATTTTTAACAATTTACTCGTAGCTTTAAGGAACCTTGGGTAGGCAATTATTTTAACCCTATTTTTAATTTGATGGGACTACTTTCGCAAAATAAGAACAATGTTATTTGTGAGTTTATTGTAATTTTTTAAATGCTCGCTCATATGTATCGAAATCAGTAGTGATCGGGTAGAGAAAAATTCCAAATGAGAAAATCAAAAATTAAAACATTTTTTTCATTTGAATATTAAATTTCTAATTATATCAATATGTATTTGTTTATATTTTTCAAAATAATCGTATTGATATAATTTATTTTTATGATTTCATTATTATTGTGCGTTATTATTATTATATAATCACTTTTTTAATGGCGCGTTACGCTCGGAACATCATGCCGTACAGAGGATTTAATTTCTTAATAAATTAAACATTCAAAATAAGGATAATAACTTTATTCTAAACAATATTTATTTAACAAAAATAAAATATATTACATTTTTATAAAATTACAACAATCAAAACACTGAATCAATTGTTGAAATTCAATTGCACAGAAAGATGGTATCATATCAATCTTGATATCTGAACGCGTTATGTGCGAGTAATCAATTAAATTGGATAGAAAAATATACTTTTTAGCTTTGACTCGCAGATTTTTTTCACCTCCTCTGAAAAAAAATAAAAAAAATTCTAAATGATTGATTCAATAATGATTATTCCAAAGATAATTTCACATAAATCACTTCATCTATCTATCATTATTACTGTCAACAGATAATTTATTTTTAGTGCATTCGCATACAAATTTATTAATATATCTTAGAATGTTTATGTTGTAAACAGTTAGGTAAATATCAATTAAAAAAGTACATAGTAAAACCTCGATAATTCAAACCTCGTTTATTTGAAATTTGACAATATAAAAAAAATCTAACAAAGAAAACCCAAAACGTCAATTTTATAGTTGATTAACCCCGTTATTTAGAAAACCCTGCTAATTCATAGTGTGTTAATAATAATAGTTAATAATTTTGTGACCCTTGCCCTATCAATATCTTTTTACGTCATACAATTTGAAAGGGCTTTTTGCCTGTGTCCAATTGTGTGGAGTCTCTTTTATGTGCTGCGGTACTTGCCGACACACAGCGTGTCTGAACCCGTTCGCTTAGGACCGCCTTGTAGCTAATTGTCAAATAGATCAATACTAGAAGCTCGGTCCTCAACATGTGTGGATAGTTTGCAGTAATTACTCCTACTAATAGAGCGTTTTCGAGATCCTTCCTTTCCTCAGAATATGCGAAAATATACATATTTTGAAGGAAATCAGTGCCATTGTTTAAGATTTTACTAATTTCACAATGTTTTTGCGGATTAATAATCCATAAACTTGATTGACTCAATCGGTTCCACGCAATAATTTTATTTTATTTCTTGAATTTCAAGTTAATAAAGTTTCACATAGTTAGAATTTTTTTTTTTGGTTCCTTGAATTTCGAATTAACAAAGTTTTATTGTATGAGATTTTCCAAAATATAATATACTTATACAAAACTCACCGTTTATTTCCTTTAAATTTGCATTTTTATGTTGAATAATCACATAAAACTCCCTAAGATTTGAAACTTTTCCTACGACCCAAAAGTCATTTGTTGTCTTCATTATGATTTCACCATACTTTTCCAAGCTACAAAAAAATAATTTATTATCAGATGTGCACACTTAACAATACCAATGATGACTACAGGAAAGAATTTTCCAAATATTTATTATATTAAATTTTAGGGATAAATTTTTAGATTGTCGTATTTCAACATTTGGATATTAATGTGATTTTTGGGTCTAAATTGAATTTAGGTGCCTAGGCTCAGGCTATATTAGATATTATGATAGAGAAAAAAATTGTTGTAAATGTAAATTAATGAAAACAATTAAAGTACACAAAATGTATTATAACTATCACATATGAAGACTACATTTGGACAAAGACATTACACATACCTAGCACCCAAACTTTACAACATTTTAGACTTCAACACAAAGTAAATTTTATCACCTGTGCTTTTTAAAAATAAAGTTGTCGAATGACTGAGAAACCACAGGGAAGAGTTATATGTTATTGGTATTATTTTTTTTTTTGCTGTCAATACTACTATGTTTAATTTTGTATTTAAATTTACACTATGTATTTTTTTAACTAATATATATTGTTCTACGTTCTTATTATGTTATGTAAGCAGAAAATATGTTTAAATCCTTAAATCAGGCCTAGCTTAAGTGGTAAATAACCACATTACTACTGTAAAAAATGTTTGTGTACTAAAATAAAAAATAAATAAAAAGTTCTATCATATTTGCTTAGTCCAGCAGAGATTTAGATTTTTCAATGAATATTTTCTTTTGGGAAAAGTTACAAAAACAGTCAAGTTTGTGGGGCCAATGTACCAATTGGAATTGTTACTAATTCCAAAGTCAGCGACTTCCATTTTTTTTTTCTAACTTTTAATGTAGTTGTCTTTACATATATTTTTACGCATCATGTTAATTTATTAATAATCAAACCTAGCTCTTTTTGATGTAAATTGTTAATTCAAAATCGGTTGCTTTGCCTGCTCCATTTATAGGATTCGACCAATAGCAGTCATCGCTACTCTAAAAATAGACGGCCACCAGTATGGGAACTAACTTGTTTTGGAAGAAAGTGTTGCATTTATTTTATATTTTAAACCAAATAATAGGGATTATCATTCATAATAATTATATTGTTCCTGTCAATATTTCTCCAAATAAAAAAATATAGAGGTATGTAGCTGAGTTTGCAACTAGAATAGTATTGTCAATTTATCTTTTAATCTACACAAACCAAAAATGTTAGTACCATGGCCTATCAGAATTTATATCTGCAACCAACTTTAAAACATCAGGATTGACTGCGATGTTGCCTGTGTGTCTATTATCAAGATGAACCTGAAAAAAGGTTGAATATAATAAAAAATGATATAGTAAAGCATAATTATTACAGTTTGTGAAATCATAAGAATTCATTAAAAAAATATATGTATATTACCGTGCTTTTGTACGCTAAGTTAAGCTGATTGAAGTATAGATATTTGGGACCCGCTGGATCATTTTGATTCAATACGGGACTACTATCTCGATCGCACTGTTCAGCTATTTCAGAAGCTATTGTGGAAAGTTGAGGGCCAACAAATGTGTCTATGCCCCGCATTAATTCCAGAGAAAGCTTTGTATTACCTGTAAAAATATACATACATATAATGTTTTGTCCTGTCCATTATAAGAGCCATCACCAAATCTGGCATATTTTTCATATTTTACCAATCCAAATTTCTTGTATTTAATTATCTGTTATTCTGTATATAAAAACTAACAAATGTCACATACTACATAGGTAAAATTCTTACCAGAGTAGGAAAATTTGGTGCAAATTTAATAGGTTGTTTTACAAATATAGTAAATACCAAAGTAAAAAGTGAACATGAAATATTAATAAACCTGGCCTATGAGACTGACGACATCTAAAATATAATTTAAGAGTATTTACATGAAATCTACTTTTTTCTATATTACAAGTAAAATATAAACATGTAAGAACACAAACATTGTTTATTAGATTTTACAAATGTTGATAGGTAGACGGAGTGTCGGCCATCTTGGGTGATATACAGTGCTGTTGCATGGAAGCTCACTTACGCCCGATTGTATGATCAGTATTAAATTTTGACCATCGCCCATCAGTAAAAAACGTTTGCAGGTTGTTCGTATGGCAAATTTATTACTGTCAAAGTCAATCCTGCCTAATAGTGTGGCAAGGTGAATAATTATCAAATATCTGCGATTTTTACAAAAATTGATTTATTTTAAATATTCACTGTTGGCAATGCATACAATTTTATACTTTATGTATGGCTTTATTTTCCCCTGCGTTCGATGTCTGTCACTTTGCTGGGGGAAAATCTTCAGTAAAATAATTTAAACAGCGAGATCATCATCGAACGTACTCGCATCACTAAAATAGTGTGATATTAAATTATCCATATACTATACTGCAACTTTCAAAGTATCAATGTGACAAATGACTTTTGAAACAGCTGTGAAAAGTCTGACATTTTTAACTAACGATTGAGGGTTTTACCATCGGATTTCGGACAGTACAATTAGTTTACTACTGGATGTACTTTCGAGAAGTAAATATTTTTTACCAACGATCGAACAACCTGTTTTTACAAAAAAATTTACATTAGTAACTTTTTTTAACTTACCACTGATCGCACAACCAGCCCTTAGATTTGTATTTAATAGTATTTTTATTTATTTTATATGGTTGTTTAATATACCACCCAATGCCCAAGAAGATATACAATGTTGTGACATTCATAACGCAGATCTGCACAAAACCGATATACAGTGTTGTTGCAGGGATGGTCGATCGGTGGCACCACAGACCAGTAAATGAATAGACATGAAATAAAGTGTACATATAGGAGAGGGGTTTGGAACATTAGTTGCGGAACGAGGGACATTCTACACACATTCTTTGTGGAAACATCAGTCCGATAGTTTATGACACATTTATGCAACAGTAAAAGTATTCACTCTTTGAAAATTAAATCTTTGTGTAAACAAGACGTATTTTTTACATTTATGTATATTATATTGTCAGTGTTTAAATATTTGTTCCAATCGTGTCATATTTAAAAAAAAAATTAACCAAAGTACCAAAGTGATCATGTGGGACAAGAAATTTGTCTATATATTTGGTGGTCTGTGGGTGGCAAAAAGAAAACAAAGCTTACCATCAATGAAGAAGCAAATTGTAGCCGCCAACGCTCTGTAAACCACCAAGTAGTACACTTCTACAGATGTTTCATAATTCAAGTGAACTTTTGTGACTCGCGCCAGGTCGGAAGGTTCTCTGAACCCACCCGGGGGGCTAACAAAGCAGCCATAATGCTGAGCTGATATGTGCGGTCCTCCTTGTAGTTCTCTTTCTACATGAGCTGGCAGCAAGGTACCGACCAGATATTTGTAAATCACTTGCATGTCACTTGGAGATATCCCATTCCTGGTCAAATTAGTTCAATGAAAATTCAACGGCTTATTCAGTTTTGTATAAAATATAACAACAAATATAGTTGCAAAATTATACTACATAGAGTATTGGAATTCTATAAAAGATGGTTTCATTATTTTTAATAGCAAAAATGATACGAGGGCTGTATGATAAGTACCTGTGTTTAACGACTGATGGCACCACTGAGGTAAAATTTGTATACCATTGTTTAACGCCATCTTTTGAATGACACCTATCAAAATTTTAGATAGATTTATCAAGTAGTTTTGTTTTGATAGCTATTGAAAGTGGACAAGTTTGTATTTGTTTAGCAATATTAGTTTTAATAAAATACAATCACTTTTTATGAAACCACAACATTTATTATACATCAAATGGTTTCGCTTATCTCAAGCTTCATCAGGACATATTTAAAACTTGGGTAGATATTTTAATATAAGAGTAAGGAAGTATTTGAGATGTTTGAACAATAGTGGGTTTTCAGAATTTTCTAATCATTTAATAGAAAATGGTCATGGTTTTGATAAAAAATTGGGATTGTCAATTTTGCATATAAACGGTGTTGGTCACAAATTAAATAATTTGGAATCATTGGAGATAAATAAAGCGTGTAAAACTAATCAAATTATTATAAACAACCAACTAAATTTAACTACAAGTCCCATTCTAAAATTTTTTTCCTAAAAATTATTCGAGTAAATTTGTATTAAGTTACAATTTGAGTTAGGTTTTTTTTTTTAATAATTGTTTTTTTTTTTTAAAAATAGTTTTTTTTAAAATAGATTCTGGTAAAGAAACAATAATATGTGTTTTAGTTAGTTATGACATCCCGAAGAAGAAAATGGTATTTTTCGAAACCAGTAGATGTATTTAAACATAATTAAGTGGTTAATAAAACAAAGATAATAAATAAAAATATATTTAAAACTAACCATAAATACAAAAAGAGTGCACTTATATATATATGTATATATAAGATTAAATCTCCCTCTTTATGTATATATAGTTAGTTTTAAATACGTCCTGACGAAGCTTGAAATAAGCTAAAACCGGTTGACATATAATAAATTTTGTGGTTTCATACAAAATGATTGTATTTTATTTAATCTAATATGTCAAACCACATATTGATTATTAATTATTAAGGAGAACACATTCTTCTCATGAAGTTGTAATTATTCAGAACATAGGTCTGTGATGTTTTAAATACTAATTAAATGTATATCCCGGTAGCAACAACAGTATTTATCGATAAAATTGATTTTATATGTACATATATCTTTCTAATTAATACATTTAATTTGTATTTAACATATTGATTGCTTTCTACAAAAATAGCAATATTAGTCAGTGATTCAATTCCTGGGAAGACGTGTGAGGAAATCAAATTGAAGTTGCATGCCGTTTATAAGGACCATGCACCTTCGACGACTACTGTCAGATATTGGTTTAATGAATTCAAACGTGGCTGAGCATCCATTTTTGATGAAGAGTGCCAAGGCCGTCTGATTGAGGTGACTATGGAGGATATGGTCAACAAAATCCATGATATTGTGTTAAAAGACAGCCGGGTGAAGATCAGAGAGATTGCTGACATTGTAAACATCCCAATTGAATTCGTACAAAATATCCTACACGAAAAAATGAGCATGAGAAAGCTATTGACGAGATGAGTGTCATATTTGCTCACAGTGGAACAAAAACAGAATCGCATTACAATTTAGGAGTACTATTTAAGTGCAATCCAAAAGAGTTTCTACAGCGCTTCGTGACTGTCACTACATGCTAAAAATGAAAGAACAGTCAAAACAGTGAACTTCACCTGGTGAACCTGCTCCAAAGAAGAAAAACCGTAAAGGTCGTAGCCACTGTTTTTTGATATTCGTGAGGCATCATCTTCACGGAGCAGCACTACGCTGATTTATTGGGCTGATTCGATGCTGAACGCACCAGCTCACTCATCCGCAATCGCCACAACAAAACTGGTCAAATTACATTACGAATTGTTGCCTCATTCACCATATTCTCCAGATTTAGCCCTATGTGATTTCTTTGTTTCCAAACATGAAAACATGGCTAAAGCGGAAAGGAGGAAGTCATCGCCGAAATAGAGGCCTATTTTGCCGAGTTCAACAAATCATATTCTTTGGAAGGCTTAAAAAAGTTGTAATATCACTGGACTAAGTATATCGAACTGAAAGGAGACTGTTCATAAATAAATAAACAATAATAATTAAATGCATTTCCTTCCCTAACATACGTACTTATTATACAGCCCTTGTACATCAATATACAGTTTAATATCGAAAATTAATATTTTTCACAACTTTTTATTAGAATATCCTGGATCATGATAAACTTATTAATCGAAAAAAAACACTTTAAATGTTATTCATCATAGGTGCGACTATCAATTATCCCATTATGGAGAAAATTGTTCTAAATAATATTTCTCAAGACATTGTGGTCACACTATCTTATTTGCTGAATTATGATTATGAACAACAGTAGATCTAATCCTTCTTTGGTAATGAACATATATAGATGTTATATGTAAATGGTAAAAAAAAAATTCAATAGGATGATAGACATCAATGGTATTATTACCTATCTATACATTTGTTTAGAGATAAAGTTTCAAATTTCAAGGGTAGCAATCATATCAAATCATACTTATCATAGTACGTTAGAACACAGAAATAAATTTAACAAAATAACTCACCAGATTAATTGATCATTATAAAGAAATGCAGTTTGTTTAATGACAGGAAAATTTGCTTCAATGAGATTTACGAAACACTGAACTCTAAAAAAAGAGAGACGATCTAACGGAAGATATTGAACACCTTGGAATACATCAAGAACATCACAGTGCGGAAGATTAAGTTGTAATATATACTGAAAAGCAAATAAAACAATTTCAATTTTATAATGGAATCTCTTCTGGGTTATTTAACTGGGTCAGTTATTGTTGCAGCTGACATTTCAAGTCATACATCAGCAGCAATATGACCACAGCCACTAAAATATCAGCTGCGACAAAAAATGAGCCGCAACAAAATAAGTATATTTGATGTATTCTTCATATCACATACATGAGGCTAACTAACTTACCATCACGCTGTTTCTCTGCAGGGGTAGGCAGAGAGGATAGAGCGCCACACTCTTCTATCCTGACACATAGTTTTCGCCTCATCCACATTCATACATCTTCTCATACAAGCTCGCCGATTATTGAGACTTCTAACAGGACCATCCTCCAGTATCTGATTTACCTGGTCGTGCCAAGTCTTCCGCGGACATCCTCTATTTCTGGTGCCATCAACACTTACGTCATATATCTTCCTTACCATTCTCTCCTCATTCATCGATTCCATATGACCAAACCACCTTTCTAAATCTTACCCACTATACTAAGATCAGCTTTACATTTTTTCCTTGTTTCTTCATTCTTTACTCATACATGGTATTTATCTTGCTATAAATTGCCTTTATCACAGTCATAATCTTTTTACACATTCACTGTAATGATCTAACCATCTTCGGAATATAAATAAATGCGCAAGTGAAATGTTGAACTTACGGGATGAAAAAAGTTTTCTAGTTTCAGTCTAAGTAAATCATTTGGCATATCTGCAAATGCCCCCATGAAAAGGCGAAACAACCTATGTGCTGCTGATAAAACAGACTTCAATACTTTTGTTTGGACCTGTAAAAATATTTAAGAAAATGTAACAACCAAACAAGGATTTCAAAGCAAAAGGGTAGAAAAGTACAATCGATGTAACTTTTTTTATTACAGTACACAAGGAAACAAAGCATGACTTTATGTTGTGTGTTATGAGTTGTGTCCAAGGATGAAATTTAGCTCATGAAACTATAGAGTGCAGAATTAGTGTTGAGCATGCTGAATTATTTGATGTTTATGGTATTTTATATGTTATCTGTAGTATGAAGAGCAGACTGACTAATCAATGTAAACTGTTATAGTCAAACTCTTAGATCATATGGTGCAAAATTTAATACATGTACGTATACCATTACACTTTGTTAGCATAAAGCCTTGTTTTGAATCGAACAGCAAAAATAATTTTCTTTTTAACAATGGACCAAGTGCGGAAAATTTCCATGTTGGCGTGTTATAAAAATTGAAATAGATTTTCTTTCAAACCATTAAGGGTGTAGTTTCATTTTTCCAGTTTAAAATTCAAGAAATTCTACGCAAAGTACATATTCTTTCAAGATGGGACTAATAGTTAAACTTCTTACAAATGTCACCTAAATACTAAAGGACATTATTTGTTATGTAAATCATGCGAGAGAGGAAGGTTTTAATAATAAGAGACGATAATAAAATTCTTGATTTTCTCGCATTCAAGACAAGTGTCAAAAATAACTAATACATAGTCTAATCGGTCTTATCCACATTTTTGTAAAAAACGTGAAAATATGAATTATTAAGAAGAAATTAACACCTAGTAAAAATATAATATAAATATTGAATTTTTTTTTCTACTGTTCATAAGAACATTATCAATAAAGGCAACTTCAAAATCAATCATAACATACCTGTTCACCATGATATTCAAAGTACTGAGTTCCATCTGCAGAAGATTTTTGCACATATGGTACACTTACAGTCTGAAAAATGAATATTTCCATTAACTTTTTGATTACATGTTTTAAAATAATATTTCCACAACATAAGCATTGTACATACCATTACCATCCAGTAATCCTTTTCTGGTTGATAAAATATTTCTTTAGTTTTTTGAGTATGCAATGCTTCGCAATCATCGGGAGAAAAAGTTCTGAAATAAAGAATTTCCAAATTCTTTACTGATCTGTTAATTTTGTTATGTACAAAAAGGGTCACAATAAATCTACACTGCGCTAATTTAAAAAGATAAGTCTCAAAAAACATTAATACCATGCATTTTTATACGTCCCACATTGATTGATTAAATTACATTATATGATTGGTCCATTGCTAGACATTGAACTAGTACACTAAAATTCTCTCTACATACTATAGCCACCTGCAGAGCCTAGCAACAGGCAACTGGCGATAGTCAATTGGTTTCTACTATATTATTATTAGTAAATGGCTAACAGGCAAATAGAAAGCATTGGGCCACAGGAGGCCTACATACATTTTTGAGATAAGTTTGCAGTTTATCTGGCTTTAAGGCGCCACTCAATGATAATTAAAATTTTCACATTTTTTACGAAAATGTGGGTTTTTATTATTATACACTAGAAGACACTGAAGTTATACACTAGAATTGAATTTTTTTTTTAACTATTACTTAGATAGGACCTTTACAATCTTTTAAAACTAACAAACTGTTAACTGAATGTTAATTGCCATAATTAAGACTATACAAGCATTATAAAAAAGACCGTGACCATTAGATGTATTTTCCGCATGTCACAATGTTAATTTAATATGGAAAATTCTTGCATAAACGAAACATATTTTCGTATAATATTGAAGCCAAGATTACAAATCTGCATTGAACCAAATTAACAAAATGTTCAAAATTAATAGTTATAAGTCATTCAATTTACAGGACATATTACCAATTTTCGACATTTTTAAAATACTTTGTTTTAGTGAAAACTTATGTTTTTAAATAATATATTCTATTTACTCACATGCTTTGAGGCTTCAGTTACTATTTAAAAAGAAGTATCAAAAACAAAATAATCTTAATTGTAATAATAATAATCGAATTTCAATATGCTGGTCTATCCAGCCATGACGGACTTCAAATCTGCGCTGTCATTATTTTCATTAAAAAATTCCGAAAATATATGTTTTCACGTATATTTTATCCACAATATGAATTAATATTGAACTTATTCACAACATTAGTAGCAAATTTCATAAATTTGTTGTTTTTTACTGATTTTGAGGGAAAACAACATTTTCTTAAACAATGTATACATTTTATGTGCGTTATTTTTATTGTAAGTCGCTATTAAATATTTTGTTTATATATAACGCTGATGTCTTTTAAACACTAGCTGTCTGTTTCATAAATAATATGTAATTATAAAACAGACATATCACAAGAACGGTAACATGACGTTTTAATTAAACATTTTGACAATAATAAACAACAAATTAACAAATTAAACAAAATAATAAATTGAAGCTGTCATGTATAAAATTTTTAAATTTAGAATATTGATTTAAGCGATCATCTAAATATATGTAGGTACTTTGTCTGATTTCAAAACATATTCATATATATATATGAATTGGGTACTTCGATAGATTAATTCAAATGACAACATTCATTCCATAATATTAATATGAAAAAAAACTCCAGATACGAGTTATTTTTGACACTTGTATCGAATGCGAGAAAATCAACAATTTTATTGCCGTCTCTTTCTATTCAAACATTCCTCTCTCGGATGATCTACATAATAAATAAACTTATTAATTATTTCTCTGATACTTATAAGAATTTAACTATTAGCCTCATCTTGAAAGCATATGTAATTCAGGTAGAATTTCTCAAATTTCAAACTGGAAAAATGAAAGCTCGCCCTTAATGTGAGGTACATACACCTAGACAATATAAATATGTACATGAATAAAAATGATTAAAGTAATGCCTGCAAACAAAGATAAATAATAATAAGAAATGATGCATCTACACGAGTATCAAAATATTCAAGTCTGATATTGTCATAATGAATAATTGTTGTCTGAGTGACCTATCAGAATCTTGAATGCCTAAAATTAATAAGCTATGTTGTTATAAATTTGGCACCTCTTATCAAACCATTGAATAAAAAAATATATACATGAAATAAGATTTGTAACAGCTCGCGGGCACTCGTGGAACTTTTAATAACCCTTGAGAATATTGTAAATGATTTGGGGGTAGGCAGAGAGGATAGAACGCCACACTCTTCTGTCCTGACATACAACTCCCACTTCATACATTTTCTCATTCATGCTCATCGATTGTTAACAGGTTCAATGCCGCTTCATTAAGAGTAGGAAATGGATATTTTTTTTGTGTAAAATAGCTTCTATGGTGTTTTTTATGCTTTTAATTAAATATT
This sequence comes from Eubasilissa splendida, assembly GCA_031772225.1. Taxonomy (NCBI): domain Eukaryota; kingdom Metazoa; phylum Arthropoda; class Insecta; order Trichoptera; family Phryganeidae; genus Eubasilissa; species Eubasilissa splendida. The sequence goes on along the minus strand of CM062855.1, from coordinate 19,530,077 downwards.
TTATGACTTCAATTTTATGATTTTATGACTTAAAATATTTAGATATGTTTGAAAACGGAAAAATGAAAATTATGCGTGACAGGTATTAGGATTGAAATTTTTGTTCCTAGTGCCGTTTACGCACTTATGCGTAATAATTTACTTCGTACTAAGATGTTTATTACAGTATAATTATAAAATTTTAAAATACATAATATTTAAAGAACAAAATAAATACTTATAAAATAAAATATTGTTTATTTCAAAAGACTTGTAAAACACAGTCAAAATTTAAAATATCTATAATATATAATATATTTGTTTGTGATAATTAAAACTTATTCACCCTTCAAGCTCTCAGAATATACAATCAAATTGGAAATAATATTAGAACTTTAAGTGACATTAAGGCTTTTAAAAGGGATGTTTCAAATTGGTTGTTGCAATTAGGTAGGGCAGATACTAAGAGTAAACAGTTTTATATTATGAAATAATTCTTATAAGTGCATTTTGTGTGTTTTGATCTTGCATATTTTCCTTTACCTTATATGTAATTACATTCTTTTGCATATTGTATTGCACATCGGAATTTTTTTTCTCATTTTATATATTTTCACCTTTACTTGCCTTGAATGAATTATTTGGTTTTGTAAAATGTAATTTGTTTTCCAATTTGCCTTAAAACAGGTTTGCCTAGTTGGGCAATGCATTTTAAAATCTGTGTAAAATATATATATATACATATATGTAATCAAAACATAAAGTTGGTTTGTCTTTGCAAATATAATTCATTCTCAATATTGTTGTCCGTAAGAATTCCTTGTCAATTTATGTCTCGAAAGGCCCACTTCACTATCCAGATATAATTTGAAAAAAAAAAAGTTAAGCATAAAACCACAGCTTTGTATGAAATATCACAATGTTCAAGATCAGTGCCAACGCATAAACAACTCGCCACGACGGTTGCCGGCGGCATACTGACGAATAGAAGTAACATACTGCGTACACGTATAATTGTATGATTGGCACTCCCTTCATCACGCACAAATGCGTGATTGGCAGTCAACCTATTAAAGCTTCTAATTGAATTGTCCACTAGTATCAATTTGATAACTATTCCAACCACAAAAAAAAGATGACGTGAGAACATTAAACTTGTGTTTGGATCTGCTGGTTTCTTACCTGTCAGTACAAAAATTCACAAGAAATTAAAAACAAAACCTCCATTCACATTGTCATAATACAAGATTCACAGCCAATTCCTAATTTTTAATTCAGAATTAATGTAGTAAATAATCTTTCCCTAACTTACACCATGAATTTGATGATAGCTTCACACAATCCAACAGTCATCTTTTTAACTTCCATGTTGGTATCATGAGGATAGTAATATAATATTCGTTCATGTTCCTGGAAATTGTTGAAAATAGTTATCAGTCACTGGGAGAAAAAATTCATTCAATCTTATTTAATTTAGAAAATTATTAGACTTCATTATTATGGGTGAAATGTGTTAATAATATCCAGGGTCAATAGGATTTTCAGTGATCTTTGATCGTACGGAATGGATCATGATTTGATAATGACAATCTGTCACCATGATTTTAATACTTATTTTTAACGCCGAGCTCACCTTCCTACCAACCTAGCCACCGAATAGAGTGATCAGTTTTTAAAAAGACTACCGTAAAATATTTCAAATATTTTAGAGTCCAAAGTATAAGAGTAGAGTAGTATTTAAATAAACACTAATAGAAAAAAAACTTATTGATTAATTAAAATTAATATATTCAATGACGTATTAAATGATAATTACCTGCCCTTCTTTTGGACCAAACGTTGAGTTAAATATAAAAAATTTCTTCAACTCATAGTCATTGTTAATCATATTAAGATTACTTTCAATAATTATAAATATTAAGGGTAAATTATTTTCAGACTTTAGGAAAGCAAATTAATATTTCACACACTCAAAGTCCGAGTAATTGATAATATTGATCTTCAAAGAAACAAAAAAATGTTACTGTCACAAGCAACTGACAGCTTATTGACATATCAACTTATCCAAAGATCAATCATGAAATGTAATCCATAAACAAAATAATTGTGTGGTACTTACCTACGTAGAAAATAATAGGGCTCATTCAGGAAAACTTTCCAACTATATTTTCAGAGTTAGTTGTAGACACGTATGCTTCATTGTGCGAAACGTAACAAAAATGACAATCAATAATTGTTTAAGACTCATTGATTAGTACAAGAAAATGGTAAAGATGGGTAATTTACACCAAAATGTTCGTGTCATAATTATTAAACGCCATGCTTATCGACTGTAGCGAAATTAGTTATATATTATTCTTTTACTTTGAAATAAATTTTAAGATAAAATGACTATTTAAAAAAATAATAATTAATGCAAATGAATTCTAATTGTTTTCAATTAATATGTAAGATAAAACAACTATTACTTTTTTAAATAATTTTACAATGCAAATGAATTCTAAATGTTGTTTCCAATTTGATTATCCTTTATTTATAATTATGTACAATTCCCCTTACTGATTCACCAGTATACAACCTTTTATGTGTGCATCAGATCATATGAAGTAGGTATTATAATATTAATAAATGCAACCCAATATTTTAACGATCCCCTTTACCTTATTGAATCTTTCAATTATTCTCAATTTCCTCCCCTCCTTCCCATTACAAAACATTTACATTATGCACCACATGTTCATTTTGTGCATAATTACTCGAGATGTCTTAGCTTTGGAATAATTACATTTATAATATTTCTCTATAAAAAAGGTTAAAACCACAAATAAATTATACTGCAATTACACGATTCTCTAGATGTCCTGGTTTTGGAATAATTACACTTGTAATAATTGTCTATAAATAGAAGTTTAAAACAACAAAAATTTTAGTACTCTACATGTCCTGGAATAATTACATTTGTAATATTTGTCTATAAATAGAAGTTCAAAACAACAAAAAAATGATATTGCGATTACACGACTCTCTTTAATATGTTTGTAATTTTTCACTAACTTTATAATTCTAAGTTATCAAAGAAGCCCATACACACGCATTACCATTTGAAAACAACACATACTATTTTTAAAAAAAACAATCTAACCTTGACCCTTTCCTATTAATGAATAAAATTTCCACACAAAACTTAAAATTTTCAAATAAAAACAATACACATTTGTTTTATTCGCAATGGAACATAGGTATAAAATTGAGTTGTATAACTGGTCAAGAATTCCAGTTTAGAAATGGGACTGAAAGAATACCACTTTAGTAGTCTGCACTCGTCGATTATGTGTCCTCTGGCCATATATTCTATATTATGCCAATACTCACAGGCGAAAATAAAATAAAGATATCCAAAAAAATAATTAGCGACATAAATATTTAAATAATCATTTCTTCCATAATTAAATGAATTATTTTTTAAAAATTAAAGTGAGAAGTCTCTCAGGTGAGAAACGAAGGACCCGGGAAGGGTGAAAATAAAACAGAACAGTTTTAATGTCACATATATTAGTAAGAACCTTTACACGAAAGCACTAAGACATCAAATAAATCTTATTGTCTAAATAATATTTATCGATACACGGATGTGTCTATAAAATGATTTTGAAATATAAATTTCACTTTGAGTTATATAATATAATCAAAAATTTATGGGACCTATATCTGACTAATTCCCAACATATATTCGATCAAAAAATAAATTACATTGCATAAAATCTAGCACACACATTGCTAACCATTTCATTTTATTTTCTCACTACTGAGTTACAGCAGATTAAGCGAGATTGTGAAATGATTAAATTATTACTTCATTACTGCGTAAATCAGCTAACATGCCCGTATGCTTCAAAGTATGTCCAAGACATTTTTATAAAAAATATTTGAGTTAAATAAATGTACTATGATGGAGATATAATTTTGATCTTCCTAAAACTGAAGAGAATCGGCAGGATGAAATTAAAAGTTCTACATATTAATTATAAGACTTCCTGTTTCGGGTTACGTAATGGTGCACATGCACAGATGAGACATTGATCTTATCTTAGAGATTTGAAGGTAAAGGCCAGCATGTAATCACTTGCATCATTCTACTCTGCGTACAAAATATAATAGGCGATGAATTATATTTTGTCCCATGCTCAATTCTGCAGTCCTTTACACGGCTTTCGAGACAAGTATCATCCGTACACAAGCACCATAACATTATAGAAATAAAAATATACAAGCTCTTTTTGAAATGATTATCAAAAAATTTCTAAGTTATAATTTTATTAATGTTTTCATCTGGGATAAATTACACATGTCCTTAAAAACCTTTATTATTTCATACTCAATAGAATGTTGTACCTAAGAAAATAAGTTATTTTTACAGGATAATTGAATTGTTGAAAGCCCGTGATACACTTATACTATTACCATGAATGCCTACTCTCAATGCGGCAGTTTTAACAAAATTGTGAGCTTAATTCTAGTCCAATTCTTTACACTATGAAACTATAAACAAAATGTACAATGTATTTAAATTGAATCTGTGGTTATATCGATTGTGACCTTAATCCATTAAAATCGCAAGTGTCTCCTTGCATTGTCTTTTAAGATAATAGAGTTCTATCTTAGCAGGTACCATACACAAGAAATACAATAATGTAGGTGAAATAATCTATTTTATAAGGAATTATTAATTTTCAAGAAATTTAAATCATTATTATTAGGATGCTTGATATATAAATAAATAGATTTGAAAAAATATTTCAAGCATTCAATTCATCATAATATATGAAACCAATCTAATCAAAAATTAAATATTTTGAAAATTTTTATTCAATGAGATCTTCAATGAGCCTAAATTTGATCGTCATTCAGGGCTGTTTAATGTTACGTGACTTTCTAAGATGGTGGTAATATTTATTCATATAGATGTGTAAAAGGTCGCATGAACAACCATTATTTAATTTAGTCTGGTGACTGCCCTAAATTAATAAAGTGTAATAACACATTTGTTATGGAGGTTTTAAAAATAACAGGAAGTTTTAATAACCATAAGAGTTTATGAATAAAAAAATATACTTGTACTTCCGATCTCTTAGTTTTTTTAAAATCAGATTTTGGTTTACAAATCAAATGTTTGGAATAAGAGTAAAAGTTTTTTCTGTGCAAAAATCAGTTTTTTAGCATATGGTAAAAAATAATTAAATATTGGATATATACAAGTTTTGCTTTTAAATTTCACTCTCATATAATATTGTTGTACACATATTATATACATAATCGTTTGAAGTTTGTAAAAATTTATAAGGAAATTATAATATTCAAAATATTATTAGTTATTAAAACCAGTTGCTTAATTTAAAATAAGTTGCAGTTTAAAATAAATTCGTGGTCATCATTCATAGTGAACATGGATAATGAAATATAAACAATGTGTGGAAAATAAATTTAAAATTCTATCGGTTACCTCAAGATGACATTTGATATGGATAAATGGCGCTCATGTGGTCATAGACATCATTTAGAGCCCAATGCACATTACATTTATACTAGACTCAATATGTATTTAAAAAAATTAAAATAAGGATGTAAACATATCATAGATATTTTACTTTTGCTAACTATGCCAGACCGCTTGAGCTTTAAAAATATGTCACGGAGATTTGAAATTGAAATTCAAAATAGGTCACTAGTGGGATTTGAAATCCTGATCTATGTTGTCAAAGGCAGGCGTCTTGACCGTTTGACTATGGAAGCCAGATATGTAAGAATACTTTTGTGAAGTTCACCCCGGGTTAAGCTAAGTGACGCTTCATAACAGCCAAGAACATATCTCGGCAAGTTACACTATTAATGTGAGATGGTAACGCAAATGTTTTCAGTCTACCAGCAAACTAAGACTTCATAGAGAAAGACCGTCACTTAAAATTTTATCAATATCAATGTTTCCCGTGATGGTCGTATGATAAACGCTGCTTCATTACTGAAATAAAAAAGTAAGCCAGAAACTTGAGCTTAAAAAGAGTATCAGAATATGCTGAATCATTTCATATCAATATACTATTCTAAAATTATAAAAACATGTGAAAAAAAAGCAGCAATGGTAAACCCCAAATGCACTAACTGTGAATTGATTGGAATTAATATATCCTAATGAACTAACCTTTTGTGGAGAGTCCACTAATATATAACCAACTCGGATAAGAGCGTACCATACTGTGATGAACAAATTTTATTATCGAAATAACAATTTGTGTTGCTTATGTTAGCTGTCTGTGCTGCCTTTGACAACAGGTAAAATACTGATAGAAACTGTATCAGTCACTTTTATTTTATTCTACGGATAGTATGATTAGCACTAGTTTTGAACCTAATTTGATTTTATTAAATTTAGCGCAAAATAACTTTTCATAATGTTATTTTTTCAATTGTTTCCAGGTGGACAAAATGAATTTAATGAAGTTGCATGTGCTAGACTGAACCAATTTATATATACACATGCACATAAAATTTAAAAGACCTTGCTCATACATTATTTTATTAAAAACTTACTTAAACCAAAAAAAATGTGAATAACGATATGCAGGAAACACAAGGCCTAAACAAATCATTTTTACTTAAACACGGCTCGTGTCCATCCACATTTAATTTAAATTGTGCTCAATATCGAACCTTTTAATAAAATTTAAATTATATGCTGAATCAATTTATTTGAGCAAATTCACATAAAATCACTCAAATACTTGTGCAACATAACGTGTCATGTATTATTTTATAAAAAATATCAGCAACGTATTGGACCTCGAGATGGTGCTTAAAATTAAAATAATATAAACATTACTCCATTCCAATCAATTATTTTACAGACAATAAATTATTTTCTTTAAATTAATGAAATATAACATATTAATAATACCAGTGACACAAAAGTTGTTTGTAAAGATGTCAAAAAGGAAAAAAAACAAATATTTTAATGTAATCCTAGGCAGAACAGCCATAAGAAGTCAGATTCCAATATTATAATATTTATGTAATATAAAAAATTGCAATAATTTATGTCACTTGTTATTTGAAAAAGGCTAATTCTGAAAATTGAAGTTCTTAAGTACTCAACGGCCTCAAAAGGTAAACATTTTATAAAAATGTGGATAATAATTATTACAAGTAGTATTTATTTAATCGAGAAATAATATAACAAATTATTGCTCATTGAGGCTTACCAATATTTTTATAAAAACACATCACATAAATAATTTCCCTTTCAGATTTTTCAATAATCAGGTCGATTTTAATGGATCCTATTAATCAATAGATTATTTTGTTTATTAAAGACTACAGTTCTTCTTTATATAAAATATGTAATCATTTTAATATTTATGTGTAAATTGCGATAAACAAATGTTTAGGCAACTACAGGGTTTCCTAGGATGAATGGTAGGGGTTTCTTGAGGTTTTTTAAAGGCCTTGAGTGTTGGGGTTTTGTATAAATACTTTTATTTAATTATTTTATAAAAAAGATTATACACATATGTACATGTTAGTAAACTTCTATGTGTGCACAATTAACAGCGCAACACAGATTGTAACGGTAACCAATTTCAAAACCACAATAATACTAAAAGTCTTTACAAAATATCTTGTGAAATTCTACCATTCATTCTTGAAAATCTGTAAAATAGTGGCTAGTTAATTTGAATTTTAAAGAACCTGAAAAAATATAAAGTTTCAGTTAAAAAAAAATATTAAATAAAAATCATTTTGGTGAAAAAAGTGAAAGGTTCTTTAACTGTGAACAATTGATTCCCAAACACAATTATTCAAAAATGTCATTTCTCATGCAATCTCCCAGCTGATTTCCAACAAAAAGTATAAACCAAGCACCTTTATCAAATTTAATAACACTTTTAATAAAACCAACCTATATGACAATGTATTGAATTATTAAGATAAATTTAATGTAAACAGTAGTGAATTTCAATAATTATTGTTCAAATTTATGATAATAATGGACAAACTGGAAAAAAAAAGGCTTATTTATTTATGAAATATTCATCAAATTTAATTATAAATATTATATAATACAAATTAAATTAATCAATTAGAAAGATATACATAAAAAATATCTTGATTGCTACCGGGATACGAACCCGGAACTTTTCCTATCTGGGAAATATATCATTTCCCCAGATAGGAAATGTTTCAGGTTCCTCTATACCAGTTGCAGTCAAAATATTTTTTCGATAAATAGATTTCTTCTATACATCTTTCAAATTGATTAATTTTATTTGTATTAAAATATCACAGAACTATGTTTTGAAATTGCAACTTCACAACAAAAAATATGTTTTAATTCAAATTAGTATATAATATTTATCTTACAAAAACAAGTTCCTTGAGAAAGGAGTCGAGGGATTGTAAGTTTGCCAGAATCAATGGTTATATAAATTGCAAATTAGGAGTTAAATAAAAGTGTATAAAAAAATATAGATGTCACTACTTTTTTAACATACCAAGTTAATTCCATTATTTACAAATGGGTTGCGGAAAATATTACAAAAATTTCAGTCAAAATTCTCATTTAAGATCGTTGACGAATATTCAATTAAATTTTGAAAGACGTGAATCTATTTAAGTACAGGACAGACATTACATTTTTAAAGACTTGGTGATGATTCTTTGTATTAGAATTTGAATATTATATTTTGACTGAAAATACAATTCATTTTGTTATTATAATTTAATATAAACACAATTCACAGGTGTTCTTATGTAGGGAATTTTTTGTGGGTGTACCTAGTTTTGATTTATTTTAATGAAGAATGCAAACTTTGAGTGGTTGCAAGAAGAGGTTGCTCTCGCAATTTGCGTTCTGTACATTATGTTCTATTATATTACAATTTATTGATCCAAGTGTACAACAAAAATAAATCTTTGTCGATATTACAATGTAGGAATTGATATTTACTATTTAAGTACAGATGTGGCATTCTCAAGAATAAAAATTCAACATCTCATAACTGCATAATAATAACAAATTGTTCAGAAGACATTTGAAAATTTATAAAAAATACTTTCAGTAACTGATTCTTGTTTCGAAATGCAATAAAAAAAGTTAAATTTCCTGAATCCAATCTCCTGAACAACTTGACAATATACAGAAAGTATCATGCACTACTCTGCACTCAAACCCTTGATATAAATTTGTGAGAACCAAAAAAGTGAAAAACAATAGGATATTTCATTCAGTTTATGTGCAACTACTTAGTGGTTAGTGAACACCTTTGGTATAGTACCTTTTTCAACATTAATTCCCATAAATAAATCCAGCACGTTCTCCTTCAAGGAAGGTTAATGCCAATACTCGGTAACATTTTTGTGGGAAAGTCTGAAAGAATCAATTTTTCAGAAAATTTAAATAAAAAGACATTTCACTTATATAAATTCACTGTAATGATAGGTTGGGAGGATTTGATATTAATAGTTTCAGTTGAAGTCACTACATAATATTATGTTAAGTTCGTGCGATATAAGTTTTCCATTCCGTCATTTTTTTACAATATAAAAAATCTAAAATAATAATTGTATAAAAAAAGCAAATAAAAATAAATATACATATCTTAAATTATGAATATTATTATTTATGATTCTACGCTTATATTTAACGTAATGAGCCAAATCTCGTAAGTTTTATACTACGCACGCAAAAATCATACATATCGTTTTAATTATTATGTACAAGACAAAATTAGGGTCGGGCAGCTCGAGCAGCCTCCTCCAGAGCCCGCACCTTGAGCTCTCGCTCACGCTGCTGGTGACGAAGATAGTCTTCAGGAGGTCCGGGGCCCAGCGGATGGTGGCCGTGATGGTGGCGCTCCATGAGCAGGTGGCGCTGCAGCTGATCATGCGCTGCAGCCTGCTGGGCCAACTGCTCCGCGTAGGGCCGCGCCAGTAACTCTGGATGTGCCAGGCGCCTCTCCCAACTCTCCTGCTGCGCCGCTGCCGCAGCCGCTTGCTGTCCCGGGTGCAAGTGTAGGTGTGTATGCGAGTGTGCATGCGTGTGTGCATGCGTATGCGCATGGTACTCGGGACTGATGCCTGCCATCTGCAGGCGAACCATGGGGTCTGTGGCCAGTGCCAGGCGCTCTGCCGCCTCCAACTGATGGTGTGGATGATGCGGGTGAGGCTGCGGACCACCTCCAGGACCTTGCGAGGGTGGTGGGATACCCAGGCGTTCCAAGCGCTCTCGCTCTAATTGAGAGAGAGCAGCCTGGCCGGGACCCGCACCATACAGTCCGAACTGATGCAGAGGGATGCCTCCTTGAGGTGGAGGGACTCCATATCTTCGGTGCATCTCTAGCCAGTGAGGGTCCATTCGAGCCCCGACATTAGTGTTCTTCATTAATTCTTCTTTTAGTCTGTCATTAAGCTCCCTCTCCCTCAGTTCTCTGATTTCTCTGTCTCTTTTCTCTCTCTCTAAATGTTCAAGTTCCATTCTCTCCCGTGCCCCTCCCGGTCCATACATAGAGCTCAGCTGATATTGCAGCATGGGATCCATACAATGTCTAGGCATATTACCAGGACTGAATCCCGCATGGGGTCTGGCATATTCTGATAACTGTCTAAGAGCAGGAGTGTCAGGATATCCCTGCCTGGGAAACCGATCATAAGGAGAAGGTACATTCTCTAAAGGACCTCGAGAAGGAGGCTTGGTGTCAGGTTTTTCTGGTGTAGATATCTTCCTAGCGTGCGCTTGTTGGGCAATTTTTTCTCTCTCTTCTCTATCTCTCTCAGCTTGTTTGCGTAACCTCTCCTCTCTTTTTCTGGCCAACTTAGAATCAGGCACAGGTTTAAAAATTAAGTCTGTCCGTGTACAAGAATTATAATCTCCACGGTTCCAATGACGTAAGAAAATTGCAGATTGCGATCTGTGACACTCGGTATCTTCCACTTTAGGTTCTGGTGATGGGCCATGAGGTATGTGTGCGGGGCTGGGAATCTCTTCCTCTTCAGGCGGTTGAGTAGGATTTTCTAATTTAAGTATAGGACCATCCAGGCCATCTTCCTGCAGCGGACGGCCCTGGCGATGCAGAGAATGTCCCATGGACAATGAATGTGGTGAGCCAGGTTTCTGGTGTTGCTGTAGACCCGCAGCCGCTTGTGCATGCATTCGTAAATTCTCTAAAGAACTTGAACCTCCACTAGGTGGCATCCCCAACGCCATATGATGTCCCAATGTTGGAGGTTGAATCATTAAATGGTGAGAATTTCCGGCATTTCCAGGTAACAACTTTGGATGATGTCGTACCAACATTTGATCAGCAGGAGATAGTCGTTCGTGATGATGCGAATGATGGTGAGAGTGGTGATGCGCATGTGCATTGGCCATATTAATACTCGATGATGTACTTGTTGTTTGCGACACGCTGGCTGATAAATGACTATGAGGTGAACTTGTATGTATTGGTTTTTGCTGCGTATTAATCTTATGCTGTATAGATTGAGATGAACTACTAGAGGTGGAGTGGGATATTGTCAGAGAATGATTAGCACCGGCTTGGTTCGGCTGTTTCTCAGTACTAGCGTGAACGGAGCTATGATGACTGGTAGAATGATGATGAGTCATTGTCGTTTCATGCATCTGGTGTCGTTCTGAAGAATTGCTAGGATTTCGTAGGTCCTCGGTTGTTTCAGAAATTTCCCTTAAGGATCTAGTGGTGATGGAAGAACTAGAACTGTGATGAGCTGTCATCATAGTAGTAGATTCAATTGCTGAAGGTTTACTGAGAGCCATAGGAGATTCGTGTCTCCCGGGAGTACTGACCGGAGGATTATGCATAGGCGGTATGGGATGAGGTTGAGGCAGGGGTCCATACGGATAGGGATAAGGCATAGCGTAGCCAGCGTGGGGATGAGGATAGTACGGATGCATGGCGTGGGCAGCCGCAGCTGCAGCAAATAGAGAATGGTGAAGCAACTGATGGTGAGGATGATGCAGAGGGGAAGGGAAGGAGTGAGGATGTGGACCTTGTTGAGATGAATGCATTACAGGTCCCGGAATCGTCGTGGGTAATGATAAAGGAGTAGGGTTCATCAAGTTCAAGGCTGAATGTGATACAGGTGGCTGTTGTAAAGGAGATGGAGAAATCTGGCGGGATTGGGAAGGACTAGTTAAGTGTCGCGAATATGGTGGTGTCGTTGATAATGGATTTGAATTCATGTGTAAACCAGGAAGTTGCATTTTAATAGGCGTTGGTGTGTGTGGACTTTTTATTGGAGCAGGTGCTATTGGAGCTTCCATATTGCCCTGATTTGGAATATTCTGACTGGACATTTGCTGAGTGTAATCCGGCTCTTTTTTGATATTATCTATTCTTGGCCCTAAGAAAGTTCCTCCATTATTACTGTGAGGTCTGCTAGGAGGCCTATTACTGATGGGCTCACCCAACAAAATATTATCTGGATTATGTGTATTAAGAGACGACACATTTGAGCTGCCTGAATATCCTGGCACCTTAACTTCCTTCAATGACTGCAGAGGATCTGACAAATTCTGACTGGACTCTGGCGATATTTGTGAACTAGTAGGATCTGTAACTTCAAGTTTTATTTTCAAGTCTTGAGGAATCAACGTTTCTGTTGAATTTGCATGAGACAAACTCGGTGATGTCCTCAATGGGGGAATATTACTATGAGAAGGTCCCATGGATTGCGTTAACGCCACACCATTTCCTGGGTGCTTATCAATACCGTGAGCTGACTGCCCTTGATGGCCATAAACCGAAGCAGGTATGTATCCATATGGTGGAATACCCGGAGGAGCACCCATGGCAACCAGAGGGCCCTGTTGCATTAGTCCAGACAGTGAAGACTGACCCATTGTCATCGGTGGCAAGTGTTGGCTAATTCCAGGAGGCGGACCTTCCAAGCCTAATGGAATTCTGAGCTGTGATCCTTCGGGTCGAGAAGTCACAGGAGGAAGAGATCTACTTGGAAGAAGACCTCCTACCATATCCAGTTTCTTTCCACCCTGAGCCATATCTGAGGGTTTACTATCCATGGAGTCTAAATCTTTAATGGTGTTAGGATCAGAATCTTGACAGAGACCGGGAGAAGATGTTTCTGTAGGATTACAATTTCTAACACTGAGATTGGGGTGATTGGGAACAGGTCCTTGCACTGGAGGAGGCGTTCTCAATTGTAAGTTGGGACTTGGTACCCTTCCATTACTGGCATCACCTATTCCACTGCTTATTGTAGCAGTATACACAGTCTCTGATTGGTTAGACCCTTTCACATCAGGCGTATCGTCTCTCGGTTCTAGTTTGATAACAGTGCTCATGGTATGAGGAATCATCTGTTTATTCTGATCACTGTTTAGAAGCATGCCTGTAGGACCGTAGCAATAAGGATTTAATACTCCAGAGAAGTCTTTTCCAGGCTTTAGAATGTTTTCTTTCCCATAATGCTGATTACTTATATTGTTTTCGAGTTTGATACTAGTTTTAGGATTAAACAGCCCTACGTCAGGATGAAAACTGGGAGCCATCTCCAGCATATTAGGTTTGTCCTTCATCGACTGTGGGTGGTATATTTGTGCCAGAGGATCATGGTTAAACTCATCTTTAGGCATTACGTTGAGCTCATCACCATCTATTTCTTCCTTTATTTTAACTTTTTCAAGTGGATCTACACTCAATGATGGTACTTTAGGAATAATCAGTTCTAATTTGTGTTCAATGCCAACTTTTTTCGTTTCAACACTTTTAAAACTATTTTCTTTCATATCTAATAATTCATCCGATAATGGATCGGCCCTTATTTCATCTACAGGTGGTATATCTTCTTTTTCGAACAAATAATCGTGTCTGGGAACACTATCAACCTCTGGGTGATTCAAAAATTCTAATTTATTTTCATCAACTTTCGGAATTCTAGTTTCCAAAATTTCACGTTCCCCATTATCCACTTTGACATGCATGTCAACATTCTCCGGAATGCCACTTTTCACTAAACCAAACTCGGTAATATCTGTTTCCAAATCATTATTTTCAACATCATCCACTACAGAACCACTATCATTTGTTAGGCTTTCTGTGGGGCTATCTGAACGATCCGTGGTTTGTTTTTTCTTAAAGAGTCCGATATCATTATCTACAAGAATATCCATTTCTGAATCATCCGGAATTCGTTTCTTCACTTTACTTACATCAACTTTTCCATTGGCGGTACATTTCTTTTTATCTTTCTCTGCGGAGGTAGTGTTGGAAGATTTTTCCACACTGACGGGGGTTTTAGGTGTCTTCACTTTGGTTTTAGCATTGTCATCCTGATCACTACCGTCTCGCGGACGCTTAGAATTGGGGGTCGTCTGTTCCTTAGCTTTATTTCTAGTTCTCATTCTGGCAGGAGACCCATCTGGACTATCTGGGGTGACACGAACATCTGATTTGTTCAAGTCACCCGCATCCCGCGAGTCACTATCATCCTCGGAGTTATCGTCCTCTGTGACAGAGCTCGTCTCGCCCAATTCTTTCTGAGGAGTGGGGGAGGGACGAGCATCTTGTGGCGGGGCCTCGGGAGGTTCCCGAGCCCCACCACGAGCAGCTCTCGTATTCCGAATTCTTCGAAGAGAGCCCCCACCCTGTCTTCTTCTTCTGTGAGGCCTGTTATTACTGGCACCGGGAGTCTTCTTCCAAAGATAATAGAATTCCACTAACTCGGAAGTGTCTTTGTGAGGTAGAAGATCTTTTCTAATTCTGAAAAAATTCTTTCCAAACTGCCGAATGCCTTTGACAAAGCGCTTGGTTTCTTCTTCCGACCATTTCTTGTCGATACCTTTGGGCACAGGACATTTGACGAGAGCCTGAAGAGCACGACTAGGGTCATATCCAGAATCATGCAAGATGTCCAACGCATTGATAGTAGTATCGTCCCTGCTGGCTGCGACACAGCCATCGTCCGGAGAGCCTCCATCGCACATACCCGCGAAGGCTGCCATAGAACGCGCCGCTCGCAAGTACATAACGAGATCACGGTCGCTGGCCTGGGCAGGCATCCAGCGCAGCTCTTCACCGCCAGGGCTCGCCTCGTCACTGCCGATCCTCATGTCAGGCAGTCGGGCGTATATGTCCTTGGGCGGTTGATTGGGCCCGCTCACGCGGACCTCACCTTGATTTTGTGCCATTGCGGCTTCCGGCACTACATGTGAAGCGGAGAGCTTATTAAAACTTTTTAATTAACACAACCAATGTTTATAAGGTTTGTTCATCAGTCAAACTAATAAAAGTCACCGATTTATTAAAATCTCATCATCTCTGATCACTAAGATAAAATGTAAATGCCAAATTACGGATTTACCAATGGCCACCCCTACACCGCTACTTAATGATTCAATCATGGTTTAAAACTATTTTCCAACACAACTCGCGCTTTAGGTCATATTAAAATCAAATTCAAAGCACAAAGTAAATAAAACATTGGATATGTTTTGTACAATCCAATATAAACTTGACGAAATGGACTCCGACAGCCTTTTGTTTAGCTTGATTGAGTTACAAGATCAAAGACAAATTAAAGACACACAACATAGACAATTATCCTAAGCATCTCAACTGATTCTATAAAATTTGTCAACTGATTTATAAAAATATTAAGTACACATAGATTTGAAAATTTTTAAGAATAGCAAAAATTTTTAAACATTAAAAATCACGAACATGACGGTATAAAAAACGAATTTGCTTTTATAAAACATAACAAGTGTTGATGGCACCAGAAATAGAGGACGCTCGTGAAAGACTTGGCACGACCAGGCAAACCAAATACTAGAAGATGGTCCTGTTAGAAATCACAATAATCGGTGAGCTTGAGGCGAAAATTGTGTGTCAGGACAGAAGAGTGTGGCGCTCTATTTTCTCTGTCAACCTCCAGGTAAACAGAGTGATGGTAAGTAAAACAAAACAAAATTGAACTACATTTACTGGTTATTTTCAGTTTTTTTTCGACACGTCCTACATTCCAATATAAAACATCTGTTGTCTTTACTCCAATATCAAGTTAAAAATATATTGTTGTCCTCAATTTTAAAACATGTTGACAAGTTCGTGCCTCTAACTGTTTGGTTTATAAGAATTCGCTTTACTTATGAGATGTCAACTAAAATAATATTGGACGATAATCCTATTTTAATTTGTTATATTCCATCATATAATTTTGATAACAATAATATACTTCTGTAAAATTTAACAATAAAAGTTTATTTACCTAACAACTCCAGTTGACTATGACTATCATTTTATTTTCACAAGATTCATATTAGGAATTATTTTTTACATTAATGTATTTAAAAACTATAGAATTAATTAATAAATTTCATTCCATAAATCACATGATGGAGAAAAAACGATCGTCGTTCCACTTAATAAATCAAATAGATAACCCGTCTTATGAAAATAATGATATCAGCGCAGTGGCGTAGCAACAAATAGCCGCCATACCGGATCCATACCCCCTCCCTCTACCCCAAGTATTGCTGTAGTTATCTGGTAGGACAGCGGTTCCTATAAATATATATTAAAAGCATATAAATGTCATTAGGGTAATTTGATTTGTAGGTGGGGGGTGGAGTTGGGCGCCAAAAAATTATTGCACAAGGGTACTTCCTACTCACGGCGCGGCACTGAGTGGGTGTAATGAAGAGAGGGGGTAATTATAAATGAAAAGTCGAATCAAAGGGTACGGAAGAGAAAAAAAAGTAGGGAACTGCTGTGACAGGACATTATTTTCAATGTTTACTTTTTAAGCATAAATAAAACATTTAAGTATGTGGCATCATTTGTTTCATTTTGTTAGCGAAAAGACCATAAGTCTATCTATGCATAAGTCCGTGGCATATCTCTATTAAAAGTTGCAATTTTAGGTATTCAAAAACTGGGAATAATAAAATAACATAAGGAGATTTCTCAAACAAAATTGAATAGTTAGTAACTTGTCATATTGTCATGATAAAGATATCTGAAAATCAAATTTGGTACTTCATCAGGAATAGTTATGCTTAAAATTATGAAAGTTTGATATTCTTTCATTTTCATTTTACTAAGCGATCTTGTTCAGCGACTCCGGGCCCTCTTGGGGCTCGGGAGTTTGCCTAGGCTGCCCAGGTAGTTACGCCAGCGGGCAATTATTGCTTTAAATTTATTATGAAAATGGACATGGAATGAAATACGCATGAAAGCCACAAGACAACACATAATCATTGAAATGCATATTTTACAATAATTTACCCCAGACACATAGTACTTGATTTTTCTTCGATATCGATTTATGAAACTGTTCCCGATGTCTTGTTGGGATTGTCTATGCATAATATTTGACAGATGTTTATTTGTCGACTTATCATTTTGCGATGTGTTTCCTTTACTAAAAATAGTGTTAAATAAATTGAAATGGAGGGTCCCCAGAACGTTTCTAAATTATTTTACGATGCAGACGTAAAAAGTAATGCGTCAGTCGATATGGAATTGTGAAATAAAAATGGTCGAGTCCTGAAATTACATTAAGTTCAATTAAAACTTAATAATTATGAATCCACCTTCGCTTGCCGAATCGGAGGATTCTGATAATGAACCTCTTTCTTTATTGGCAGAAGAAAAAAATTCAAAACTTTTGACAATTGAATCTGCGGACGATAATTTATTAGAGTTGAGGAGTCGCCCATTGTTTACCAAAATATACGAAAAAAAGAAATACTGGCGAAAATCTGAAACCCTTCCCAATAACAACTGCGATGAACGTAGTACTTCACTTATACAAAGCGAGCACACGCCAGATGGGGAAGTATTCACTAACATGTTCATTTCTTATATTTTACCCCCTTTAAAATTGGATGAACAATTATCAGATGTTTGGTTAGATGTCAAAACAATAAATCAAACTGGGCCAATGTCATGCATTCTTTGTTTCGAATGTTTTATAAACAAAAACAAATTAATCATGCACTATGTACTTAATCATAACAAACCATTCTGTGGGACGTGCAGGTAAGACATATATTTTCTTCTTAAAGTGTCAAATTCACTGATTTGAATTTCATTATTCTATAAATTATTTATATATATATAAATAATTTACATAATATTACATATTATATATTTTTTAAATAAGCTACCTAGTTGATAAATTATGGTTTTTGCTGGTTCAGGTGGATTTAGTAATGGCTTCACTGTTCTTCTAAAATCATTTTTTGATTTGTACATTTTCTTGAATCCTACCCAAATTCTCAAATTTAACATTTCTCACAAATGCTTATTTTATTTTTTATTTAATATATATTTTAAATATTCTTATGCTAATTGAGATTAAGAGTGGGTTTATGTAAGGAATATGTATATGGTATTTCTGATTTTTTTTCTCAAATTTCGCTAAATCTACTAACTAAATCATTATTATTGTTACACGTCGACCATTGATCGCGCTCATGGGCATTGTTATGTTGTCTTGCTAGGGCGGCTCATTTCCATACGCAGGGCCGGCCCCAAGAGAAGGCGAGCAAGTAGAGTGCAATTTTAAAAATATTATGTTTATATAGAATTGACATGTCTATGAAACACTAGGCGACGAAAGCGCGCCTCAACTTGCTATGCACACATTTTTCATATATAATATTTATATAGAGTTAACCTATTTTACTCCTCGGACTCAAAAGACGCACCAACTCACCCTCTTTTATATGATGTTTATACTGAATTGACATATTTTGGCAATTTAAAAAGTGTCTGCTATTCAAAGTTAGAATTACACTGGAATGCATGAGGGATTGGCGCTCCCTTTTGTAAAAGAAGCAACTACAATAGTACCGCACACTCTCCTGAAGAAATAAAAATATACAATTAAAATGTATAACTGTCATAAAGTCTTTGACGGCAAGCAAAAATGTATTCAATGACAACTCCACTCATTATTACAATACAACATTTTTTGCAAGTGCGGCCCCTTAGACGGCACATAAAAATTATATTTTTATGTTATCCTCAGTCGGGCTTAAATGGTAACCTTTAATTAGAAATTAATAATTTAGAAGCCTCAACAATCGTCAACCTTGTATGAGAATATGGATGAGTCGAGAATTGTGTGTCAGGACAGAAGAGTGTGGCGCTCTATCCTCTGCTAAGACCTGTCTGGTGCATCTTCGCCAGTGAAAGAACTTTATTTTCTTTTTTCCTTCTTCCCTTTTAAATCAATTAAGATTCAGAAACTGAAATATTTCAATAGGGTCTGGTCACAGGAGGACATTGTAGCTGCAGAATCTGAGAGTTGAAAGAACAGTTCAATAGATCCACCGTTTTTATTTTTAATCAAGGTTAAATTTCATCCGACGGTGCCACAGAGGCTAGGGCCGGTATTGTCCATACGTGTTTATTCGCATCAGTATGTTGCCAGCATCCTCTGTAACCTGTTGTTTTCGTAGCGGATGTGTGCTTGAACAATAGTATATAATCGGCATTTATTAATGTTCCAGAAAAGAGCCGGCAGTCAATGGGTTAAACAATTTTGATCAAATATTCATTATTCAAAAGGTGAATGGGAAATGTTGAGTGAATGTGAATTGGTTGTAATGTGATTTATATTGGTAAAATTAGTAGAAATTTTATCATAATTACGAATATAAAATATTAAGGAGAACACATTCTTATTTTGAAGTTGTAATTATTCAGAACATAGGTCTGTGATGTTTTAAATACTAATTTAATGTATTAATTATAAATATATACATATAAAATCAATTTTGTCGAAAAATATTGTTTTTGCGCTTCCGGGATTCGAACCTGGATCTCTATTTCCAATCTGGGGAAGTACACTTCCAATTGTGTTATAGCGCCAGTATTTTTCATGACAAATTTTCGAACCTATATGTTACTTTTTCAAATTAATATTTCTGTCGTTCCATTATTTGAAAGCCATCTACATTGTTTTTACGGAATCTCAAATACCTTTGAGTAAACGAACCTATGAGTGACGAATATGTTTTTATTCCTATTTAATTTTGTCTCTCTTTTAAATAATATATGAGAAAAATATAAAACTTATTTTTTTCTAAACCGATCATGGTATGACTCTCAAACACTGAATTCGGAACTCATAAGTGTGAAAATACATAATCAGTGAATATATTTTTAAATTGTATAATTTTTTTAGGTATCTGATGGCAGACAAACAGACTTGGGATGTACATTGGCAATGTCATCTGCCATTGCGCTGTTCTCATTGTACAGACGAGTTTTTGGATGAGCCAAGCTTACGTACGCATTATATAGCTTATCACCATCTTGCCCATTGCAGGATGTGTAACCTCATGCTACCAGCTGGGGACCTCTATAACAACCATCTCTACAAAAAGCATTCGGTGACATTGGAACAACACGAAGAGAAAGATGAAGTGTGGACCATAGTATACCCTGAGTCTTGGATTTTTGCCTGCCTTTTATGTAACAAAGACAGTCTTCAAAATTTTGATTTCCTCCGGCACTTTCTGTATCACCATAAATTTTCATTGAAATGCTTGGCCACCATAGTTAACGGTAAAAATTTAGGTTTTTCCGTTTTGGGAGCGAATGTTAACACATTTACTCAATCCGCTGAACCTGAAAAGACATTAAATTACGATATTGAAAGCACAAATAATTATACTAACTCAGAGAAACAACCGACAAATAATGACGACGATAGTTACCAATTCCTCGAAGCTTTAATTCCCGAAATTAAACAGGAAGTCTTAAGTGATGATGATCATTCCAAAGATAATGATGAAGAGTTACTAAGTGATATAAAGACCAAGCAGGAGTTAGAAACGTTGGACCCTGGAAATGATCTTTCTTTGGCAACTGAATCTTTTCTTGTCAAATGGTCTGGAAGAGAAGATTTTGATGTTACTTATGTGCAGTTTGTGCCTATTAGAAGAAGCGAAACTGACTATATTGACAACAGTTTGCTAGACATGAATTCTGCAGTTGTCACTTCAAACAACTTTTTGAATTACGAGAATGACAAAAGATACGATCCGGGCAAAATAACCTGTCCTCTATGCTACCCTTTAAAATACCTACCTTCATTCTTTGAGTTGATTGAGCATGTTATAAAGCATCACACACTGAAGTCCATCCCCAATTACACCTGTCGATTGTGCTTGATACATTGTCAAACGCATACAGAAATGCAAAAACATGTGCACTTTGAGAATGGTCTATTTCGAAATTTGTACCTCTGCCAGTTTTGCGAAGAAGAGTTTTCATCGAGAGAGAGAGCACGGGATCATTTATCTGTTCATTGGCAGGAATTGATGACAGTTGAATGTACAAGTCCTCAAGTAGGGCTTAAGTGTAGATATTGCAATCTTCTATTTTGGCACGAGTTGGAGAGAGAGCAACATCATTGCGAGAGTCATTATTCCTCATATCGAGAACATTTCTACCGGTGCAGCTCTTGCCAAATGGTCTTCAGTGACAAGGTTATTAAAGCAATAATTTTTTTAACAGTATTAATGGCATGTCGCTTCTTTGTTCCAATTGTAAGCCAGTATTATACATATATTTAATGTAATATACCGACGTCGCCGATCTGTGATTACTGGCTGTATCGGTATGAGATGTCAGATATCTTCTTACGGTCCTCGTTGTGTGCGGGATTGAGGTTTCACAGTATAACTTGATCTGGTATCAATACATTTATTATACAAGCGTACAGTTATGTACAGAGTAAGAGATGTGTTTGGAACCACGACCCAGATGTGAAAGTCGCGGCGATCTTATTCCTTCCACACTGTCAGTCATACCAACATGCGCGTGTCATGCATTCGTACTTCAAGATACATTACATTTATGATGTAATCAGTAAATTTGAAATATTGACTTACTAAATACTAAGTTCGTAAGAATTAGTAAAGAAATAACCAAAACAAACAAGATATACAACTTCCATTCCTATTTTTTATATTTTCTATGCTACACATTTCATTATAATATCATTTTTCCATTCATTCCATTTTCGCGAATACTTACCAGATTTTTTTTTTCTAACGGTTGAATATTAAAAAATGATGATATATTATTTATTTAGTTAAAGTTTTTCAATAATCTTAAAATATATTTATTACTCAGATATGGTGGGCATCCCATGAAAAGAATGAGCATTATCGCGGGACTCAGGATCTAGAAGACAGAAGCAATGCGTGGTTCGCTTTTAAATGTGTCATATGCTGCAGAGTGTACAGTGAACTTTCTTCTCTGAGAGAACACTTTCTGGACCTTCACCCAACAACGAGACGATTGTACTGTGCCGTGGCAGGGTGTGTGTCCCGGCCGTTTCGACTGCCCCGATATCTCAAGCAACATTGTGAAGTATGTGTAAAATGAATTGATTGAACAATTTTTATTAATAAATTCATTTACCAATGATAAATCTAGTCTATTTACCAAGAAGAAAACATTTTCAACAACAAACCGATAAAAGGCGGAATGCACGCTGGAGGTAAAGAAATGCATGCTCTCTATCATCACATTTTATATTACTGTGTATGGGTACTGGGTCTTTTGTCGTATCACAAGTGCATTAATTAGTTGAGATAGTTTAGACAGGTCTGGTTCAAAAGAGTAAAACAAAAGTATCTAAATATTTACATCATAATATTTTAAAATATCTATTTTTTAACTTTAAAGATATTTTTGTGTACTAAAAACGGATGGTATTGTAAACAAAACCTCGATCCTTGTATCCAAGCATATAGTTTTGACTTAGGGCCGGTTGTTTGATCAGTGGTAAATTTTTACTATAGTAAAAAAATTTACTAATAAAGTAAAATAATTTCCAAAAACGGGTTGTTTGATCGTTAGTACAAAATGCAATAATAAACTAATTTTACTCTCAGATATACAATGGTAAAACCGTCAATCGTTAGTTAAACATAGCAGACTCTTCACAGCTGTTTCAAAAGTCATCCGTCACATTGATCTTTTGAAAGTTGCAGTATACGACAATTAATTATTCAATATTCTGCTATTTGAGAGTTCGTCCGATAAGTTTTTTACCAACAAAGTGACAGATTTTGAAGGCAGGGGTGAATAAAAGTATAAAATTGTATGTATTGTCAATGGTGAATATTTAAAATAAATCAAGTTTGACAACATTCTCAGATATGTGATGACTACATATCTGAGAACGCCTTGCCACACTGTAAATTTAATGTTCTTTACCACAATGGTAAAAAGTTACTATAGTAAATTTTACTACTGATCAAACAATTAGTATTCAGTTTTTTCAATGAATTGTGTGTAATATTGTATAACATGCCTGAAAAAAACAATGAACTGAAATGTATTTTTTCATAAGCTTTTGGTATCTTAATCCTATAGCATTATATGTTTTCAGGTGGTGCATAATTCTCAGCGCAGTATTGAAACTCCTGGCCTAGTTGGATTACGTTGTGTGGAGTGTGGCAAGCAGATGAGAACTGCCCGTGCAGCTGCAACGCACCGCACTGTGGCCCATGGTGACAAGTCGGGATCACGTTTCAAATGCCGCATCTGCGGCCATGGTCTGCCCTCTATACAGGACAGGTAATGCTTAATATAAAGTAGACGGGTACTTAATTTATTTGTATAATATGTTTGTAGACAAATGTACAGTCAGTTATTTTCATAAATGGCTCTCCTTTTTATATTTAATTAAATAGTATATATATATACATATATATTCCACTTAAAATTATTTTCAGGAAACTTCACTATTTAGTGGTGCACCCAGGTGTGCCACCATTCAGCTGTTCAGTTTGTGGGAAAGGATACAACAATAAGTCGGCGCTGTACACACATCGTACACAGAGTCATTCTGTTAATGTCATCACTTACACCTGTTCCTTCTGCAACAAGATCTTTAATGTGAGTTACTTGTGTTCTTAATATCTGAAAGGTTAAATGTTTAATTCTTATCATATTTTCAACATTTAAGTTCGTTAATAATAAGAAAACACTTTGTTTATTGATAACTCAATATATTTTGGGGCCAATGGTCCCTTCTTCAGGATACAATGTATATTCAAATTAAAATTGCAAGTATAGACATCAACAAAACTGTAAATATAAATGTTGGAAGAATAAGAAAGATGGTAGAGTAGGGAGGAAGGG
The DNA here is from genome assembly GCA_031772225.1 of Eubasilissa splendida. Lineage (NCBI taxonomy): Eukaryota > Metazoa > Arthropoda > Insecta > Trichoptera > Phryganeidae > Eubasilissa > Eubasilissa splendida. The sequence goes on along the minus strand of CM062855.1, from coordinate 19,505,892 downwards.
TTGGTAACAAATTAGGAATTACTGTGAAAAAAAATTTAAAGGTGGCTATTTGCAAAAAGGATTTGGTTATTTGTAAAGTTTAATTTGCTATTAACATTCTTCTTTTTCCTTATTTCTAATTTATCTAACCTTAAACCCCTTGTAAATGTATGTAAAATTTCTAAACCCTTGTTAATGTCAAAGTAATGGTTTGTTTCCAAAAGTTGATTGGTGAATTCAGAATAGTTGTTGTTATTTAAACATCTCAAGTGCTCCTTAATTCTAATATCAAAATTTCTGCAAGTGACCTATATAAAAATGATTACAATTATTGCAAATTGATTTGTAGACCCCCGATTTTCTTAAAATTATCCTTATCCTTGTTATATATATAATTCTTTAATTTAAATTATCAATAAACGGTGGTATTAACAAAGTGTTTTCTTATTATTAATATAAAATGTTGCCACAAAGTAACATTGCAATTATTAAATAAGTTTTTTAAGTTAGTTATTTATTATTGTTCTGATGTTAAAAGTGATCAATGGTTTGAATTTACAGAAACGAGACTCCTACAAGGAACACTTATTGATTCACGTGGGACCGCGTCATGCGTGTCCTCACTGCTCCCGTGTGTTTGTGCAGCGCTCGAACATGCTGCGTCACATCCGTCTACACACAGGGGAGAAACCTTACGCTTGTATGCACTGTGACAAGACTTTCTCTGATAAAGGGGCATGCAACGCTCATATAAGGTTAGTGGAGTATGCTTTATGTATAACCCTTAAATCCCTGTGAAATATCAGCATTCAAATATAAGTGAAATTAACCTTGAGAAGATATTTCGACTTTCTGAAACCATATGTTATCAAATTTTGAACTTATTTAATTTTGAAAAATGATTATTTCGTTATAAAATACATGGTCTTATTATAAAAGTAACAAATGCATATGTGCATTAATTTAAAAAAGATCTTTATAACTGGTCAAATTCAGATTTTACCCATCCGGAAGTCAGAGCTAGATAGTTCAGAAAAATATTCTACTTATTGTCCTTTTAATTTTGTGAATGTTTGATGTTACATAATATACGAAGGCTGTATGATAAGGAAGGAAACACATTTTAAAATTATTATTTTTTATTTATTCCTCAACATAGTCTCCTTTCAGCTCGATACACTTAGTCCACCGATATTCCAACTTTTTTAAGTCATACAAAATATATGATTTTTTGAAATCAGCAAATAGGCCTCCGTTTCAGCGATGTCTTTCTCGTTTGACTTGAACCACTTTCCACCAAGTCATTTTTTCATGTTTGGGAACAAAAATAAATTACATGGGGCCAAATCTGGAGAATAGGCTGGATGAGGTAGCAATTCGTAGTGTAATTCGACCAGTTTTACTTTGACAATTGTGGACGAGTGAGCTGGTGCGTTGTCCCCCCATCTTGCCGATAGTATTTTCATACCCAATTTTTCTTGTAGGATATTTTGTACGCGTTCAATTGAGATGTTTACAATGTCAGCAATCTCTCCGATCTTCACTCGGCTGTCTGCTAACACAATATCATGGATTTTGTTAACCATATCCTCCGTAGTCACCTCAATCTGACGACCTGGGCGCTCTTCATCAAAAATGGATGTTCGTCCACGCTTGAATTCTTTAAACTGATATCTGATGGTGGTTATCGAAGGAGCGTGGTCCTTATAAACGGCATGCAACTTCACTTTGATTTCCTCTCACGTCTTCCCATCCAAAAAAATGGAATCGAATCACTGACCGATATTGCTCTTTTTCCATGGTTGCTAACAAATACAAACTTGCCCACATTCAACAGCTGTAAAAACAAAACAACTTTAAAAATCTGTCTGAAATTTTAACAGGCGTCGTTTGAAAGATGGCGTTAAACAATGGTATACAGATTTTACGTCAGTGGCGCCATTAGTTGTTAAGCATGGGTACTTATCATACAGCCTCCATACATACATATGTATATGTATTTGAATCTTAATTTATGATAAAATCACTCCAGGAGGTAAAATGTTCAATAAAAATTTAATAAATCTTTACTAAAACATTATATTTATTGAGTTTTTGAGCTTTATAAGAGTTTATATATTTATATTGTTTTCAAAAGAATTAATCCCAGAAGCGACAACAATATTTTTTGATAAAATTGATTTTATATGTATATCTTTATAATTAATACATTTAATTTGTATTTAAAAATATGTAAATTGCATTTTGCTCTGACCTACACGCAGGAGTGTTATTTTGATATTACTGTTATACATATTATGATATTTTGTGTGCAGTATGCCATATAAATAGGATGGTTTCCTGCCTTTGCTGTATTTATTGTATTGACTACTTATTAAATTATGATAATAAATATTTTTACATTTTATTTATTGTAACTAATACATAAATTTATTTAATTATTATTATATTTTAATATATTTATGTTTTCTAGAACACATACAAGACAAGATGTAAATGCTTGTGTGTATTGTGGACAAGAATTTTTGCAGAAACAGAAACTGAAGTATCACATGAGGAAACATACTGGCGAAGGTATCTGAAACATTAAATGAATTTACAAGATATACAAAGGTCTCAATTTCCATGGATGTATTTGATTTTCTTCAATTTTTAGATTTGGAGACATGCGTCATCTGCTCTAAAAAGTTTACAAATCTCACAAATTTGCGTGAGCATATGAAGACCCATGATGATTCATCACCGACTGCTTGTCCACAATGCGGTAATGAGTAATAAATGAGAGGCTAGCGGTAAAAACACGGTATCCAGCAAAATGTTAAAAACTTGTTTTTCAGCTCAACGTAATCCCCTAATACTGTACCGCATATCGCTTATAAAAAGATTTTGATCTTCTACAATATATGGTAGTAACTCATAATAATGGTAGTCTATCAACTTAAAATTCATATGTACTTATAGATTTTGTCAATTAGAATTGACAATTAATTATCTTAATTTCTTATTTTGAGAGATCTGTGTTCTTACCGCCTGCTGATTTTTTTAATCTATTACTAACTATTAAGTAGCTGTGGTAAAAAAAATACTAATTCTATGTATTGATTTATCATTCTGACCAATGAAGCATCTCCAAGCCAGTAACTTGTCTTTCTTAATTAAACGGGAGAAAATATATACATATGTATATAAATTTTTACTTATTACTAGATACTAAGTTGTGTGATTTTACGGCACCTAAGTGGATTCTAACGGTAACAAAAATAATTTAAATCTCAGCGGTCCAGTTTATTTAGAAGAGAAAATTTATTTAGGATTTTTTACATATTTGGTTCATTATATTTATTTTAAAAACCATTTGTGTGGTAAAACTTATTAATTTCCAGGTAAAATGTTCACCTCCAAACGCTATATGGAGCGACACTTGAAAGACAACCACAGTGACACAGCTGAGGTCCATTCGTGTCCTCTCTGTGGTCGCTCATGCCCACGATTGACGGCCCTCAGAAATCATCTCCTCACGCATTCTCCCGTGAAACATATTCAAGTACGCTTTATGGTCTTTACATCTTTATTTTTACTATTACAGTAGAACCGCATTAATTCGAAATTCAATGCTTCACATAAAAAATCACGAAAGTCATGGAAAACCCCGCTAATTTCGTGAAAAGCATACATATTTTGGCATATTTCACGAAATCTATTTTTCGACACTTCCGCAGTACAAATTTTACCACCGCATCAAATGAGCGTATACTTCTGTCGGTGTCTCGGGATAATAAGATAAGTTAACAATGTCATTCAAGAAAAATGAAGATTATTGACAAAGTTATTAGAAATAAAATCGTTCATAAATACGTGAAATAATACGAAAGGTCAATCTTTCAAAAAAATAATATTTTAACAACACAAACACAGTTATTAGTAAAAATAATCGAAAGGGGAATTAAGAATAGGTGAAAAACAATAACGCCTTGAAGTAAAATCAATTAGCGCAAACAATGTCTAGTCTCTATTCTTAGACATTATTTATCAATGTAAGTACATAATGCATGTAAAAAGTGAACCTAATAAATGTATTATTATTATTCTATGAAAGCAGCCAACCGAAGAAAGTATACCAGGAATTCCCCAATTTTATCACTATATAATTAAAGGCAGTTACACACAAAGTAAGCTCAGTCACGCATTGTGTCGGTAGGTATCGCGAAATACATAAAGAACGCTTCACACGGGTGCGCACGGTCAAAAAACCGTGAGCTTTGTTAATTTTTTACAATTTTCGAATTCTGTGACGTAAAAATGTATTGATTTATGACGCGATGGCCTGAAAATTATTTCATACTACATGTTAACAGGGTTTTCATATTAAAAAGGTTGATTAAGTATGAAACTGACAATTTGGGTCTTGGAAGTGTTTAAAAATTTCAAATTATGTCAAATTTTGAATAAAAAGGCTTTGAATTAACGCGGTTCTACTGTACCTATACCACGTTGAAAATTTTTGTCACCTAAAAGCAGTCTTATTGGAATTAAACATTATATTTCCAGTTGATGGTAAGATGTATTATTAATCTTTTATGTTACTTGTTACCAGTGTCTGGTGTGCGGAAAACGTTATAATGGAAAGAAGAGTGTTAACAGGCATCTACAAAAGCGCCACGGTATTCAGATAACTGATGACTCATACCCTTCCAGTTTTCACCAGCTGGATCCGAGACAATGCAGCTTGGGACTAGATGAAGAAACACTTTCTAGAATTTTTGGCCCGGAAAAGAACGTCAAACCATTTTTACCCTTTGAAATTACTAATATTGGTGTGCTTAAACTCAAAATTAAAACTACTCAGGCTTATATACCGCCGAATAATGATGATTCAGATGGAGAGTATCGGCCTAACCAAAAGATTAAAATGGAAAATATGGATCACAGCACGGATGATGCAGATGTTCCCATTTCAGGATTGGATCTCGCTTCACTGAGAACCCGAGTTAAACGGGAGACAGCGAAGAATGTGACATACGATTTTGATTCTGATGATGACAAACCATTTGGTAAAATGTTAAAAAAGAAAGGCAAAATCAAATTTAGAAGGAAATTCAGAACTAAAAGCGTCCACTCAAATAGTCACGATGATGGTACCGAAGATGAGGAGTGTGATAAGGAATTGCCAATATTTCCTCTTGTTGACATCAAATGTGAACCAGTTGATTATGATTAATGTAGATTTACCTAATTGTGCAATTATAATTTAACAATGTCGCGTTTAAAGTATATTCACATTGTTAATTTAAATGTTAACCTTTATTTTGTTGTTGCTTATATATATTTTTATGCTTTGTCATATTTTTATGATACATCACATTAACGTGTGCAATAAAAAGTCAGTTGAAATTCAAATTAAAAAACTGCCATATTTACACAACTAATTAAAAATAGCTGTTTTCTAAAAAAAACAGCATTATTTAATGCCATTGTAAATTATTATAATTGAACATAAAATAAGTTTTTCTAAATCAATATTTGAAATTGTAAATAAAGTAGATTAAATTTTTTACTAGATATCAGAAGTTGAAAGAAAGCTCTAATACCTGGTTCTATACATTAATCAAGAATGCAATATATACATCATACATAATATAAAATATATTTTTAATTTAAATGACAATTGGTCCATATTCTGTAGAGAATCTTGACATAAATTACATGTTATAGACTCCTGAGTATCCGGGATAGATGGTGAAAAAAAATCCCTGGATAATCGATTTCCCAGTTAATTAAAAATTTACAAAAACACACTATCCGGAGAACTATCTACCTACTGTCCAAAAGTCACGCACGTTTGCGATTATGCGCAACGCAGTGTTGCTCAGGATATTGTGGGGTTGTCACTTTCATCATAAATATTTTTTTACACAATTGTTATTTATTTCATTAAAAAGTCAGCAAAGAGAATATTGAATCACTTAGAGTGCTAAAAAAGTTTTTGCCCTTAGCTGGTTTTTGACAAATTTTACTTTGAATATTTCTCTACATCATTTCATTCAGAGTGCTGTCATCCTGCTGGGCACGGTAATCAAAAAGTGATCCCGCATAATTTAAACCGATAGCATAGTTAATTTTTTTCTAAAGTAATTAACTCTTATTCCTCTTCATCATTATTAGGTTACACAGTATCATTAGTTGCACTTTATGAAACATCTTCGTCATTCAATACTTTGTGATCAACTATACAGTGGTACCTCGGTATACATCCTTTATCCGTACCAGATCCTTGGACTTATACCAAATAGGACGTGTACCAATCAAATTTTTCCCATAAGAAATAAAAGGAAAATGATTAATCCATTCCATGAAATAAAATCCTATTGTTATTGGCATATTATACATTGATGGGGTTATGTAAAATAATTTAAACACTGTTTAATACTTAAATACCTAAATACAAAAGCAATTACAAGAAAGAAATGAAAATTTAACAAACTTTAATTTTCTCACTGTGAATGCCAGTCCTCTTCTTAAAATTATCAAACCAGCCATGACTGGCTTTATACGCTTCACTTTCTTAACTCATTCCTGCCTTGTTTTTCAAAAGATCGGCATGCGTCAGTTTTGCCTCTTCGCAAATCATTGCCTCCGATACGCTATCGCTAGCACACTGTTTTTCTGTTATCCAGATCATAAGCAATTTCTCAACATGCTCTAATCTCCCTGATCTTTGTTTGGTAATCAATTTCACCCCCTTCGCAACGTTAGCAGATTAATACTGTCTGTTTTTCACAATCGTTGATACCGTTGTTTTTGGCATACGGTATGCAGCAGCCAAGTTCTGAATACGGATACCACTTTGATACTTTTCAATAAAAAAATTTTTCACCTCCATGGTGATCCTAACCATTTTCTTCGTTGCTTGGCTTTTCTCATTACTTACTTAGAACTCATGGTTAATGAATTTACAAAATCATGTGAAAATTCACAGTTATAGTGCGGGTTGTTCACTGTATGGTAGAAACAGTTGTATAGATGCTTGTGGACGGTCATAGCGGAGATGCCCCTTCTCCAAAAACCAAATTCAGCTGAATAAAAATGAGGACGTAAACTTGCACAAAATTCAAACAAAAAATTTCACATCCGAACGGGATGTATAATCAATTAGACTTATTCCAAAACGGACATATACTGAGGTACCACTGTACTCTCATCTGTTTAAGTCAATCATGTACTGTTACTATCCCCCACCCATCAATTCGACCCAAATTTGGTAACACTTATTCTTCGTGATTTTCTTCAAATATGAAAAAATTTTCATCACTTCCAAATAAATTTGCTCTGGCATAAGATCTTCAGTTTTTATATAAATGCTTGAAACTTAGAGGTGAATTCTCATGCAGTTAGTTCATCACTGTTTAGCTTTTCACCTTGAATGGCAACTTGTCGGATCTCGTGCCTCTGTTTAAAATGTGTTAACTATTCATATGATACATTAAAATCACCCCGCAACTTTAATTCATCTTTAAAATATTTTGCTTTGGCTGTGCAAATAAAAATAATCTGTGGCACCCTCGCAAACTCTGTCGCCGTCATAATTTACCGCGCTGCACTCTATCGTAATCAAGTGACAATAACAATTTACTGGACGCAACTTACACTCATAAAACACTAAACCAATTAAATAATATAAATAAACTTAATATTTTGAGAGATTGCTCTTCGGACACGATAATCAGTTGACGTGTTCAATTCCAAAACATATGTTTAGTTGCGATTATGAATAAATGAGGAGTATTTAAAAAAAAAAATTTCAATGACCTGGAATTTGAAACGTCCCTGTTAATCCGATTCTGGATAATCGGTAGTTTATTTTAGTAATCTGAGAAAAGTTCATTCACAAATTAGGCCGAAAAAAAACACGAACAAATTTTAATGTCAATTTTAAAGTCTCGAATGTTAATATTTTTTCATTAGACCTCAATTTTAGTGCAATTATCTACTCGGTGAGTATTTGTATACTATTCAAGTTACTTCCATGTGACCCTTTAAAGTATAGCTTTTCTGTTATAATGACTTTATAGTATGATGAGGCAGTGAGAGCAAAAATGTCACAAATTTTCCATGAACGAGTAATGACATTAAACATAATGAATTTGAAATATTTTAATTGAAATAATAGACCAACCCTGATATTAAAAATGATCTCTAGATGGCGACTTATAATGAACAGTTTTTGCATTTATTTTATTGTTATTGTATTTAAAACACTGCTACTCAAAACAAAGCTTATAAGAATTAGTCCACTTCTGCTCTCGCTGCCTCATATGAAGATGAATTGTTTACAGTCATTGTCAACCATTTACCAAGCAGTATATATTGATTAGTACATACTTAATGTTTTCAGAAGTGCATCAACCATTATTACAGACTTTCAATATACATACAGGCAATATTTCTACATTTTAACAGTTACCTGTTAGCAAAAACAAAGAAAAGTTAAGCGTAATATATTTTTGTAATATGAATTTTATGTCATTGAAAACAATAGGCATAATCATTACATTTTTTTGTTTACCTTTATCAGATTTATTTTACAATAATTTGTAGTCTGAATGGTTTTGAAGCGCCTCTCTAGAGTAGATAGTTAAAAATAATTTTATGAAATTAAATTGTATGTTATGTGTACATATCTATTTGCAAGGATAGTTTTGACTAAGTGATATTTTATAGTATGTAATATGTAGTTCAAATGTCTTTTTTTTTCAGGGAGTAGTATTTTTTTCATACGAGTAATTTATTTGAAATAAATTTACTTCATAACATAATTAAAATAAATTTTTATAAACAATAATATAAATTTACTCAATAATACGTTATTATAATACAAGTGATGCCTATGCAGTATTCTTTGTATTATTTTTTTTGAACTTGAACTAGGAAAAATTAATTTCTACAGAGTTCTCACAAATCCATTTTATAATGCTCAATCACTTCTTTCCGATTGGCCGAGTAGAAAAAGAGGTGCTAGGTTATACATAACCTGCACGGTCTGTAGTTTTTCTCATGATAAACAAATAATTTCTACCGTTTTTTGCAATAAATCATTTTACCTTGAACAAAATAAAATATTGTATGTAAAATATTATACTTTTATTAAATACTAACATTAATTTATTTCACAAAAAATAAATTTGTTGAAAATAAAATAAAAATGAACACAAAATAATTTGCAAACTAGTGTTTGCATAATAACAATAAATTTTTATATATGCCTGCAGGCTCAATCCGGGTTCTGCGTTAGTGAGGCAGATCATTACATGAGCAGTACGAGTGTGCAAGTCAATATTGTGTTATGTATGTAATTTTTAGACAGTTCATGTTAACGAATACATGAATGTTTACATGGAGTGTGGGTGCTGAAAATGACAAATAAATCAGGTATTACTTACACCCGTAAACAGATAAATTTATTTGTCATTATTTACTCCTGATGATAAAAATGTGAACACTGGTTTGTGAAATGTGTGTTCCTCTATTATAAAATAAATTAATTTGTATAAATTGTATTTATTTGAAATTAATTAATCTATTGTGAAACATTTATTTACTAATAATGTCTATTAATATTTAATAAAACTATGAGTTATTGAGTTTTTAACATTTAATTCTGAAATTGGGTAATTGTTTTGGTAATAAATTGTGCAATTATTTGTGAAAAATTTCCAATTTCTTATATTGAATATTTCATATGTATGTATCTGTAATTTTTTTAATATTATTGTTTTCAAAATTTAAGTATGTAATATAAATACTTTAGGAATGATAAAAGAATTTTGAGTGAAAATTCAAATAATTTTGAATTTCAAACCGAATTAACGAAATTTTACTGTACAATGCATATTTGCCGTCTATGAACGTTTTTCTTATAAATTATTTATCATAAGAAGTACATTATGTTGCTTGTTGATGGTGTAAGTACAAATTGTGAATTGAATAATAAATGTGTATATGAATATAAGTGGCAGTAAGTGTTTACGTGTACATTCCAGATATTTTATGTATTAGGCATAGAAAAAATATGTGTATGTGTATTAACTGTATGTATGTATGTATGTATCTACCATTTAACCTTTTGAGTGAGCATCCGAATATATATATATATATATATACATTATGTTGTTCATGTTCTCAGCATGTATCAGCTGATTTCAAAATCCATAATATATTTGTATTGAATTTGCAATTAATCCAGCACCGACAATGAAATTTTGCACTACTTATCGAGCACTGTTAATATATATAAAAAGTGAAGTAGATGTATATAATTTTTAAAGAGTTCTTACTTTTACATAGGACACCGACATATTTTAGAGTTTAAAAATAATAATTTAGAACTTTTATGTTCATATTCTGGGAACACGTTCTGCATACCAAATCAATAATTATTTTTACCATAAATTTTTAACACATTACATTTAAACATTTAGGCTTATTTCCTCTATTAAAAGCATAAGATTGAGTGAGGATTTTCAGTCCCACTTTACTGAATGTAAATTGAGAAACTGGGATTTAATTTTCTTTTAAATAAAAATGTAGGTTTTATATCTCTTTTTATGAGGGCATATTATTTTATGGTTCGTGATTCAAGCAAATTTGCAGTGGTTCCTAACAGCATCATATTTTTTTTACTATAGTTTTGATAAACCTCCACAGTTTGTACATACATATATATATGTATATATATTATAATAACTATTTTTTTTTATATACATACTGACGTTGGAAAGGTAAAATGCTGTATGATATAAAAACTCAACTTTACCTTTTACCTTACTTACTTACTTTCCTTTGGGTCACAACAAAATAAATTATGCTTCCAGTCATGTGAGGCTTACAACCTTTTACCTTTCCTACCAGGAGAATGGTACCTTTCAGTTTGTGTAATAAACCGATTTAGACAAAATTGAGGGTTACAACCTTTTACCTTTCCACTGTCGATGTGTATATTCATTCTTAATTCAAGAAATTCAGAATCGTTGCATGTTGGCAAATTTGTTTTAATTTTTCATCTAGATAATTTTAGTGTTTATTGAACTTAATTGAATTAATTTAAGGTGAATATTATATCATCATTCAGTGTGAAAATCTTTGGTGTGTCAGTAATAAAATTTAACAGAAATTTAAATTATTTTTTCGCTTTTTTTTATTATTCTTGGAATTATGAAATAATTGATGAAATGGAAAAAGCAGCTCTTTATTTATTTTACTGACAGTAAATATACATTGCACAAATTAATGCAGTGGGCTTTGCACACTGGGTGATGAAACTACATACATATGTTCACACTTAGAAAATATTTCAAAAATGAGCTTACGTATTTGTTTTGCCATTTTATGCCAGTATATTTTTAACATAGTATAATATTTAAGTAGTTTTAACATTATCGGCTGTATGAAAAGTTACCACCAAAGTTAGCAAAATATTACTGGTCATTTCTAATTTTATCCAAAGGTTGAGGCTTCTACATTGATTTTATTTTGTTGAACCTACTCCATATTGTAAAGTGTTGTTAATTTATAAATTTTTCATAAAAAAATTGCTTTCGGGGAATCGAAACAAAATCGATTGCACAAAATTTTATTTATTATAGCGATTTCAGGAATCTCTCATCAAACTATTTGGCATCCGACAAAACTTTTTTCCTGAATCTATTAAAAATAATCTATGGAGAGCTGAGTCAATACATATATAAATTATCTATTGAGGGCTCAGCATACAATCACTTACAAAACTTACCATATAAATATGTACATAACTTATTCTCAATGTAATTGATATGTGCCAGGTTGGGAATAAGTGGTTCTCTTTCTGATATGATCCAATCCGAATCCTTAAACTCTCAGTAAGCTTTGTGGTTTGCGGGGGATTCCTGTGTATAGTAAGTAAAATTAATAATTTATATAATTAATTTCAATGTTTATTACATTTAATATTTTATTAGATTTACATGAATATTTTCATATATTTATGTAAATCTTGCACACTCATTCACTTCATTATGCCTTCATGCAGATTGATTGATTAATTTTATTTAATACAAGTTAAAAAAATCTTTTTTTTATTTTAAATCACTTTTTAATGTAAAAATTCTGTTTTGTGTGTGAACTATATGTATTTAATAAGAGTATTGATTGTTACTAGATTATAATTTTAAGATGATTAATGTTTTCACTCCATGCCATTGTTATTTTTATTTGTTACCGTAGAATTAATTATTTTGATTTAGTTATTATTACAATCTATTGGTAGTAAATTTATGGACTTTTCGAGTCTTTTTCAAATTAAATCAATCAAATGTACATTTTTAACGAGTTGTCAGGTTCACTGAAGAGTAATTAATATTTTTTCAACAGATGCAAATCTCTAAAAAAAAATTAAAAAACAAATAATAATCATATTAAAACAGTGACAATAAACACGGGTAATTTGATTTTTTTTTTAAATACTAATTTATAACAATTCTTTCCTCAAAATATACAAAATATTTTCTAGTAAATTCATAATTTTAGTAAAAATTGTGTCCTGTGTTCAGAAAATCCATACATACGTTGAATGACAAGTATTGTCAGAATAATGTTTATTTTAAATAAACTAATTCTTTAACACATTACATTAGCATCTCCAGCTCCGATGATGGACCATACGGTGAATATCCGAAATGTTGGTCAAGGAAGTCAATTCATTCAGAGAGCACCTAAAATAATGCTCATTTCTGCATTATTACTTTATTAAACATTGAAGGAAGTATGTGTTTTTAAATTTGGTTATACAAATATACAATAACAAATTATACAACATTATATTATGTTTTATTTTGGTGTTTAGTTTTAAATTTTAACAACTCTGTTATGCATATTATTTAAAAAAATTAAACATTAGAGATGTGTTGTTTTTCTTCTTATTTTTCCCTGTATGATTTAAATTCTTATATTTCAATAAAGTTTTCAATTTTTGTACCTTAATTTAAAAGTCACTGAAAATCAAAAATAATTATAGTACTTCAACGGTTAATATCTGTAGTCGGGAAAGTTAAAACCATGTAAAAACGTTTCATCTTCACCTTCGTATCTCTTTTAAAAAAATAAGCAATTCATACATTTTCTTGATTTGACATAATCAATCAATTAGGTATCTTTTTATTTATTTTTTCGTTTGAAAAATATTTCTTTATTAGAAAAAAAAACATTAATCAATAATATCTATATTATTATTACAAATAAATATTTACAAAGTCTTGAAACAGGTGTTCTCACCTATTAGTAAGGTGACAGGGTTTATTTAATTACAGTCGATTCCGCTTAATTGGGACACATCGGGACCAGGATATTTGGCTCAATTAAGTGGGTAATCCAATTAAACGAAGCCAGCGTAAAATTAAACAATGTATATTTTTCTTTATATGTGTATTATGTATTAATAAATTCTCGAACAGAAATATTAATTGTATGGAATGTCTAAAGGTTTAAAGTCACAAACAGCAAAGTAATTTTGTATGGGTTGGTTTTTATAGCTCGCCAACTCTCAGTGACAAACTCCGAATATATTGCTTGCAAAAGGGAAATTTTTGCACTAATCTCTCTGGCTGTTGTGGAACTTGTTAATAAATTTTCATCAATGGATTCTAGTATGTAATTAACCAATTTTCCTCGATATGACGTCTTCAAATTTTTTATTACCCCATGTCCGTTGGGACACTAATAATGTAGTATTAGGAGGAAGAAATTCCAGCTTTATATTTTTTAGATTGTCTAAATGAGGGTGTGTCCTACAGTTGTCAACAAGCAGTAAAATTTTTTTTTTACTCGTGTTGTAATTTTGCATCCAAACTTGTAAGCCAACATTGTAGTTATGTACATAATATATACATATTATGATCTTAAATTTACTATCCCAATTAAATGATGTAAATTACTGTCAGTTCCTTGGTTTGGTTTCCATTGCTTGATATTTGGTCCAAATAAGTGGCTGCCCTAATTAATCGGTGGCCCAATTAAGTGGAATCGACTGTATTTAATTGCATAAAAATAAAGTATACTGTAAACAATCTCAATAAAATCTGACAAGACAGAAGCATAACAAGGGAAAATGAGAATGGTCAGAATCCTTATCTTTCTTGCGGTGCTGGCTATGCATGCTTTGCATACCAGCCTGTAGAAAGAATGCCTCAATCATATAAGAATTAAACATCAACTATACAGCTCTGAATCCTTAGATATTTTGGTGATGTTACTAGACCAAGGATACTATGGAAAGATTGGTGATCCAAGAGAGGGCGGAAGAAACCAGATTTTGTGTAACGATACAACTGGTTAAAACATGGATGCAGAGCCCACTATTGAAATGCACAAGAGATGTCACGGACCAGAATAGATTATGGCAAATCATTCACAATTAGCTGCAGTTCCATAATCACGACTGCTCTCGTTAAGAGTAAGATAAAGAAGAAATTATATACATGTACTATAAATTATATGTATATTTTGTATTATATCAAATATATAAAAATAAATTGGCTACAATAAAATTTAAAATGTAATGTTATTTCTTATATCTGTTCATACTAAATGGCGGCAAATGGTAAAAAAATGCACTGTTATTAAACAAATAATAGATATCTCATAGAGACGAAGCTATTTTTTTATTATATTTAATGGAAATATGGATAATTACAGGGCATTCGACCTGTCTTCAGCTGGCTTAAGCGATCACTTTATATAAATATAATGTTCACCATTCATTCTCACCCACCTATCTCCATATCTATCAATTTTTTTAAAGTTGTATATATGTGGACTCGTTTTGAGTACTAGATACTATCGCCATCTATGGACTAAATTTGATAATTCATTTCCTGAAACAGTATATGTCACAATGAGAATTTAATTATTTTTATTTTGACCAGTATATTATCAATATTTGAATATGTCTAAGAACACACAATTACTGGATTTTCACCTACAAAGGCGCTGTTATTAAACAAATAGATATCTCATAGAGACAAAGTTATTTTTTATTATACTTAATGGAAAATATATGGAAGTATGGGTTATTGCAGGGCTGTCTTCGGCTGGCTTAAGTAATCACTTTATATAAATATAACATTATTTAGATGGTGATAGTGTAGTAGTACTCGAAGTGAGTCCACATATTAACATATATACAACTTTAAAAAATTTGATAGATATGGTGATTGATGGGTGAGAATGGTGAACGTTATATTTATATAAAGTGGTCACCTAAGCCAGCCGAAGACAGGTCGTAAGCCCTGGAATTACCCATACTTCCATATATTTTCCATTAATATAATAAAAAATAGCTTTGTCTCTATGATATATCTATTATTTGTTTAATAACAGTGCCTTTGCAGGTGAAAATCCAGTAATTGTGTGTTCTTGGACATATTCAAATATTGGTAAAAAAATTATTTGGACCCATTGAACTGCAATTTGTGCCATAGGGTCCAGTTTATTTATTGAGGAAATACAAAATAAAAACATTGATGAATTCATATCAATACTCGAAGATTATAGGATTATACATTAGGTGTAGTGCATTGGACGAAAAAGTTAGATGGGGTGGTGCTGTTTCATCTATCCGGGGGGTTTAGCAAAAGCAACAAAATTTGCTTTCTGCTGGTTGTAAATGAAAATCTAAGATGTGTTTCTTAGACACAATGAAAACATTACAATTTAAAATAAACCAATCATATTATATTTAGTAATTTTATTTTGGGTCCAATTAACCTTGTCAAAGTTTACATAAATTTGTGTATTCAGAATTTATACAAAAAACTAATTTTGAGTATGAATTCAAATTTATACTCATTTATTTGTATAAAACGGTTTTACATGTCTCAGACACATATACCATACCATCCCTGCATGTAATGTGGGTTTTTCTGGTTCAAAAAAATATTGCTTTAACAATGCACCACGTAGTGTACTTTGTCTTTATTTCCAGTAAGCAAAAACAAAATATTAGTAATATATACCTGGAGCTATCTTAAATTGATATGATTATCGTCAGAATGTTATTAAAAGCATTAACACAAAGGATATAGTGAACTTAAAAAAATGAAATAATATGGACAGGTAAACAGGCAGTGTTAAAATAATTGAGTAATCGTATCTAAGAATTATTCACTTAAAAAACTTTCCACCATGACCAGTGACATTAATCTGTCGTGACATAGTTTATTTATCTTTTAAACTACGATACCTACTGGAGATCTTAATCGGTGACATCTAAAAAAATGGATTACACTAACAATGGAAACGAAGCGCAATCATAATAAGCTCTTTATTAATACTAGCATTTTACAAAATTCAGCAAGAGTAACTACATTTTTAAATGTTAGTAATTATTAAAATTAAACATTAGTATATCAAAAATATAAATTAGTGCATTCAATTCTATTATGAAAATTTCAGCATATATACTTATATGACACCACAATATATTATGGAAATAGCAAAATGACAATGCACTTTCTTGGCATGTGAGAGGTACCGAAATCGATACTTAGTGTCTCCAAAAAATGTTTAATTCAAAATCATTTTGGAAACACCTGATGTAAAGCCATACCAAAGGTGAAAAAAAAGGTAAAAGGGAGAGTACATAATATATCAAAATGTTACGAAGATTTCTAACACAGTTTTCGTGACAAATTTTACTGAATAAACCCATTCTATGTTTCAAATTTTAAATAATAATGAACGAACATTTTTTTGAAGTAGGCAGAAAACAAAAAAAAACTAATTATTTCCAAATTTTTCTCCACCGCAATTGCTTCTTCGAAAATTTCGGTACGTTATTTAATGCCATGGAATTAGATGAAATTCGACAACAAACTCGAAAATCGTTATTTGAATGAAAATAAACAAATATTTCAACATGCTTAACCGAATCGTTTTTTTGATCGGCGTAATTCCACATTAGGATTATATATTAAATACAATTCATCAGAAAAAAACAGATTAACATTTGTGCTGTATTTTTACATATTTGACTATTTTCATCTCAACTTTTAGCCAGATTAAAACGTGCTTTTCCATATGTATGTATGCACAAACAAAACATGGTTTGTTGAGAATACGTTGAATACTTACTTTCTTTTTGTATAATCAAAGGGTTGTATATATTTGTCGAAATTCGTGGATAGTAAAAAAAAAATTTTTTATTAAAAGAACATCTCTGATTTAAAATTGCTCAAACAGATCAATTCTAACGCGATCAGCGTTGGAAAGGCATCGTCGAGACATCACTACCGTAAAAATACATTCAACAGTACTTACCTTGACATTTTAAAAAGTTGCCATAAACTGCAGAGAAACGCAAAAACTTCCTTATTTTTATAATTTTCGCTAAGTTGGCTAAACATAATTATTCTGGGGAAATTATTTATTAATTGATTGGTATTTACGCAAACATCCATAAATAATAAAATGGCGACCAATCCTTCTAGGTTGGCGTATCACCGCGCGTAATGTGTGTGTTGTTGGTGTTTAAAACGTTTATATGTATTCGGTTGCCTGTATTTGAAGGCCTCGCTTAGCGTCGTTTGTTGTTACCACTTCAATGTCCGCGTTCAAATGCTCGAATTGATGGCAATCTAATTTCAGTTTTAGGACCAGCGTCTCTCTGCAACATAACGTTTGGACAATGTATCAAAAACAAGTGTTCATATCAACCCTTTCGAATCAATCGAGCCTAATTTGAATCAATCAAATGGAATGTTACGCTGCCTGTTTTGATAATTGTAATTAAATCGCTTCTGCCAGCTGTCTGAAAAGGCGGTAAACGGAGTCAGTTAACGCAGAATCCCCTGCATATTATTTGACACTCGTGATTTGCAGTTGGTATAATGTATGGATTTAGAAAATCATGATATCTGATTGCCGGCAGTCTACAGTTTTAAGGACTACTGACAAATGATAATCATTAGTGCGACGATGTTCTGACGTCTCCCGTAAGACTCCAAAATGTGTATGCCGACTCCGACCAACGTATCCGGCCTCGGATACTCTTGGGGCTTCACTGCTACATCGGATATTTCCAAAGGGGACATAGATGGAACCAGCAACCTCAGTTATACTTTGGGAAATACGGTGAGGGTTTTTCGGTTTATTATGCTTTTTTATAATCCAACTTGTGCACAAGTGCCTACAGTTCATATTGACAGATAACCACTGCCAAACTGCGACAACGATTATGAAATGATTATGTACATATAACTTATGTTATTTTAGAAACTGAAGAACACTGATACTGATTTTCGACGTTATATATTTATATGTCACATGTTTTTTCGTCATTTCTCCAAAAATATAGTTACCTCATGCTCCTGTGACGTGCACCCATATATAATTGAATCCGTAAAATATATGCCATGGCACCCATTTAACATTGAAGCCATATTTTTAAGAATAACACGTTTAAGGTTTTTAAAAAAATATTTTTAATGTTACAAATTTTTGTTCCAGTGAGTAACATATTTCACATACTGAATTATCAAGGTTATGTTTACCCTATTTATAAACAAAAACAAATGACATAATGTGTCATGTTACAGCTTTCATAGATTTTTAACTGTAAATATGGGGAATTAATTCATCAATTTTTGGAATTTTCCTTTTTTTCCCAAAAATATATCAGATTGCTTATAGTTTGTTGATTTTGGTTCCATATTAACTTGCCTGTCTTAGTACAAACTAAACATAGTTTGTGTTTGTATATTTTGGTTCTGATTTTAGTGATATTAATTATTTTTATTTGTTTACAAACCGCTCATTTGGTTTGAAAAGTTTATTTTTTATTTTTAGACACATATATAAAGCATTGTACGGCTACAAAAAAAAAACAGTTTGTTACATATATTTTACACAGATTTTAAAATGCATTGCCCAACTAGGCAAGCTTGTTTTAGGGCAAGTTGGTAAACAAATAACATTTCACTAAACCAAATAACCCACTGAAGGCAAAACACAATCAAATAGAATACGTGACATACAAGGCAAGTAAACATGAAAATATAAAAAAGAGACAAAAATACCAATGTGCAGTACAATATGTAAAAGAATGTAAGCACATAGGTAAAGGGAAATATGCAAGATCAAAACACACAAAATGCAGTTATAAGGATGATTTCATTATATAAAATATTTTACTCTATGTATCTGCTCTTCCCAATTTCAACATCCAATTTGAAACATCCCTTTTAAAAGCTTTAATGTCAGTTAAAGTTCTAATTTTATTTCCAATTTGATTGTATATTCTGGGAGCTTGAAAGGTGAATAATCTTTGACCAAAAGTAGTTTCATTCTTGGAACTATTTTAAGATTATTTACTCTTGTGGGATAATATCTTTAAGCCTTCACAGATGGAGCGCTTATTTTTTTTTTAAATTTGTAAGTTTTATGCATTCTGTTTCATTTTATTGTTAAATAATTAGTTGAAGACAATGTGTGTCAGAAATACAATGTTTGAAGGGCCCCCTAAACTTTGATTATCTCATATTTTCCATTTAAGTTGTCACGGAGCCAACTCAGTCTCATTTGACCAACCATTACACATTTTAAAAATGTTATCAGGAAACAACTTTGCCAGCGTGATTTATGGGAGTGGCAGGATCACTTGACTGGCCTAATAAAGAAAACATAAGAAAGGAGGAGAAACTGAATAGATTTAAAGTGAAACTGACAAGATATGTAAAACAGAAGTTTTAGTAAAAGAAAATACTTTAATCTTGTTTATGAGGTTATGTTAATCTGAGCATATATAAATATATTTTGTATATGCAAGAATTTTCCATAGGTAATTTTGTGGCATGCAGAAAATAAATATAATTGTTGCGGTCTTTCTTATAATGTTTGTATTGTCTTAATTATGGCAAATAACATTCAGTTTATTAGTTTTAAATGAGTGTAAAGGTCCTATCTAAGTAATAGTTAAAAAAAGTCTAATCTATTATTACGGAGAACACATTCTTATTGTGAAGTTGTAATTATTCAGAACATAATATTAAAGATATCTCAGACCTATGTTCTGAATAATTACATAATATTAAAGATATCACAGACCTATGTTCTGAATAATTACAACTTCACAATAAGAATGTGTTCCCTTAATAATATATAAGTTGTATCAATGTGTCCAAAATTTAATAAAAATGAATTATTATTCTGGCATCTCCTATCAGATTACTCAAAGGTATTTGAGATTCCGTAACAATAAAGAATATGGCTTTCAAATAATGGAACGATAGATGTATTCATTTGAAAATAGTAATATATAGGTTAGAAAATTTGTCGTTAATGCACTGTCTTGTTATAGCATAATCGGTTAATAAACGTTCCCTAGATTGGAAATATTCAGGTTCGAATCCAGGTAGCAACAACAATATTTTGTGATAAAATTGAATTTATATGTATATCTTTCTAATTAATACATTTAATTATTAAAACGCTAAAATATGAATTATTATTGAAAGGGAAGTCTTAAGATATGTAATAATAATTAAAATATTATAAATATAAAAATAATCCTGAATGAAACAGATTTGCAAATATGAGCAAGAATAATATGCAGCCTCAAAAAAAATAGCCTAAAGGTCTTTATTTATTATTATCATCATTAATTGAACCTTTTTATTTCTACTGGCAACATTTAAGATCATTAAGAATTTTGGAAAATGGACAATTTTCTGTTGTGTCACTGATGATTAAATAATTTTATGTCAATGGTTTTGCACAGAAAAAAATATCTGAATAGATATCAGAAATAAAGATCTCATGTGAAATAACGGTATTCATCTTAACTTCGAAATTGTCGAAATCTTCAATCAAGTTTCCGACGCCTGAAAAAATGTGTTTGTGACTGAAATTTATGCTGATTCGGATAATTTATTAGCACAATTTGTGCCTATGGTGATGACCATGGATGAGACTTGGAATAAGTGCTATCTGTCCAGAGAGCAAAGTCAATTTTGTCAGTTTGCAACATATGGCATGTGTTTTGTATGATTGTAAGGGCATTAGTACGATAAGACTATTTGGATAGGGGCAAAACAATAATCGCACAGTACTCTGCTAGTCTCATAATCCAATTGAGAGAAGAAATCAAGAAGACTTGGAGTGACAAAAGGCGTTATCTCTCACCAAAACAATGCACCAGTTCTCACAGTAGCAATTGCAATGGCCACGCTGCATGCCGCTGGCTTACAATCCAAGAGCTATCCACCTTATTCACCTGATATCCACCTCTATCCTAACCTCAACAGGAAGAAGTTTGGCTCGAATGAGTCATGGCAGCTGTGGAGCAGTATTTTTAGAACTTTGACAAATCCTTTAAAACTGGGTTATCGGCTTCAATACATCGTTGGGAATAGTTCATCCAGATTTAAGCAGATTGCATTGAAAGATTGTACAAAAAAAATTCCAACCATACTTTAATGTGTGTACAGGGTGTTTCAACAAAAGATAGCCGATTTGTTTTTATAATTGCCATTGGCACCAATTGTTGGGTCAATTGGATTTTATATATATGAAAATGAAGATCTTTTGACAAAATTTAATGTAATGTGGCGTTTGAGAAGTTTAGTTTTTGTGAACGGCGTCTGACAGAGATAGTGTTGTCTGCAGTCACGCACAGCGTGTGGGTGTTCATATATCACACAGAGCGTGTTTCTTAAAATTTTACCAGTAAATGCTGGATAGTATGTTCAGCAGGTACCAAATGTTGACTGAAAATTGCATGCAATCATCTTTCAATATCCATAATTGATCCGTTACATTCACAATAAGTCTTCATTGCTTAACCGTGTAGCACTGCTAGAGAAATGGTGGTAGTTTCAATCTTTCAGCAACCTCTTGTCGGAACACCCATTATATATATTTGTATTATTTATCAGATCAAAAACAAGAAACATTTTTTATTATTACAATTTATTTTAATAACGTTATCCAGTATTGAAAGAGAGATTTAGAACTGGAGTAATATACAAGAAAAACATTAACATTTACTCGACATGTATTTAAAATAAACAAATGTATATTGAAATTATAAAAATGCTTTCCTTGAAATCATTATTAGGAACATAAAAAACGTGAGGATACAATCATATTTTCTGGAAACAATGATACACAGAGCAAGTATACACTAGCAGAAAAGCAATCGACTGTCACTGTTAATTTTAACTTTAAAAAGTTTGTTTATAGCCTGGTAATTGGATATTTTTTTTCAGCATTAAATTAATGGTAATATCATGTATTAGGTCATCCCATAAATAATGCTGTATTTTTATTATTGTTTTATTATACTTTATAGTATTTTAAAAATTAAGACAAAATTCTTTTTTAATCTAAAATATACTCCTTCTTTTTCTACAAAGCTTTTCCATCTTTCTGGTAGACTTATAAGGCCCCTCTTTCAAAATTCATTTGTCCTTGACGAAAAATACTCCTCCAGTACTGGTCTAACCCCGTCTACAGAATTCATATTTTTTCTGTCCAAATGATTTTGAAGACTGCGGAATATGGTGGGTGGGGCACCGTTCATTACTTCAACCAAAAAGGTTCATTACTGAGACATGACAGCAAAAAAGAGCATACATTCACTCTATGCATGTGATTAGACTGAAAGTTTGTGAGGAACCCATTGACCCAATTAGCTGACTTTTTCGATGGAATGCATTATTGGTCGCAGTGATTGGAATGCGACATGTCGATGTGAATGGTTGAATGACCAAATCCAAGCTGCTAGTTACAATGGGATTTTGTTACACCAGGGTTTGCAGGACGTCCTCGTTGAGCTTTACATATTTTCCATGACGAGACACGTTTTCTACATCTCGGAATTTCTGGAACCACCGTTGGCACTGGCTTACGCTTATTGTCCGATCCCCATATACTGCATTAATATTCCTCACACTTTCCGTTGCGGTGTTGCCTTTATTGAACTCATAAAGCAAAATATGCTCCTTTGTCACTTCCATTATAGCTTTGAAAAGATAACTGTTAAAATCGAACTGCACTCTTCAAAACTTGTACTAAAAATAAGTTACTATACCTGTTTTTATAGCAGGTAGTAATTTTACCCAATGCAGGTAGTTTATTTCACCCTCTCCGACTTTTAGTTCATATATATTTAAAATTCTGCATGATTTATAGCAAAGGATAAAGAAATCACCAATTTTTGGTTGAGATAAGGATAACTTTTTTAGAGTGATACTATTAACATTTTTTTTCCATAATGTAAGACATCTAAGTGTGTATGTACGTACACAGGTGAAACTTTACTTCCGATACTTATTTAAAGGACAGTACACAATCAGTGCTGAGCGTGCTAAGACATTTGCTGTCTATTATATTTTTATTCAAAGTGGACTGACCAATTGATGCATTCCATTCTTTACAGTAAAATCTGAGACTAAGGAGATATATGTATTTATTTGTATACATGCACCTTAAATGCATGTAAAATAGAAAAAAATCATTTTAATTCAACAGTTTATTTTTGATTGTTTAAAAAATTGTATTGTAATATAAAAAATTAAAGAAAGTGCTTTAAAATTCATATCATATTTTTGTCTGTTACAGCAATTGTCAGAACAGATTTAGTGATTGTTTGATTTACTTGTAAACACATTTTAGAACATAATAATTGGAATTATATAATATATTTACACAATACAGGCGGCCCTCAACTTTTGCACAATTTGCTATTTCACACATTTAAAAAAATTGAATTTTTTAAAGATTTTTGTTGATAATGCAAAAATTGTTCCCTTCCATGCAGTCGCTCCCATGTAGCGATTACAGCATGAGTCTCGCCAATCACGGCGCAAGCCAACAATATTACGCCCACTTTTTGCAGATGATCAAATGGATACACCATTAGGGGCAGAGCTCCCGATGAATGCGAGCATTCGACACCAAGTCAATTTAGATCAGCCTCAAACAGTCAACTATATGCATGAGATGTTCAAAATAGTTCCGTTACATAATACACATCAATTTGGTTTCGTAGGAAGTAAAGAAAAGAGAGAATGTAGTGAAAAAGGATGTGTATTCACTGATCATCTACCCAAGTCTCCCCATCTCAGTTTCCATGTTCTGTTGAAATCGTTGAATAGCCTTAGATTCCTAGCATTGTTGTTAAGATTCGCATTTACGGCCATCCGACTATTTAAACCATCAAGCATACGATTACGTGCATCACTCATTATCGTACAGTTCTACAAGATATGTTCCGAAGTCTGGTTCGCTCTCTGACAAACAACATGGGGCATCTACCAATCTAAAATAAAAAAGGTTACTCTTAAATTGACCGTGCCCCGTGATCATCTGCCACTCTATCTGATTCAAGTTGGAGGACCCCAAACACCCTTTGACTTAACAGTGACGCAAGGGAGAAAGGTCTACGTTATGTTCAGTTTTGAAAATAAGAATAAAATTAAGGAATACGTTAAAAATTGTGGAAATATATCTTCAAAGATTGTTTCCAAAAAACACGGCAAAGTGATGGATAAAATGGAAAGATCTTTGTCATCATGGACTGAAGGTTAACATCAAAACGATGTCCCTCTGAGTTTTTCAATTATTCAATGTAAAGCTCTTAGTATGCATGAAGATTGAAAAACTAGATTAAAAGAAGATATTACGAGATAGCATGAATATTACACTGAGAACATTGAAATAGTTTTTCTCCAGTGTGCCTATTTACACTGGAAAAAATATAAGAAAAATATGATAGTCAACTCTTAATAAATTTATTAAGGAATAAATTCTCTTTTACATACTTTCTGTGTGTATCTTGCGTTTACTTTGTATTTCATATCACCTATTTTTGTCTATATCATATTCTATACTAGTAATTCTAATTCATCTATAAATTCTGTTTTCTTGAATAAATGCGCATTGTCTTAGAATAACCTACACCATCTTTTATTGAAGTGTTTTCCTTGAATTTGTCTCTGATACCCACAGCCCATATGAGAAGGATAATTCGTGCTCTGATGGAGCTAGTCGAGCACCGGATTAATGGTAATTTACATCTTATCTACTTAACCTCAAAATAATAAAAAACACCAACGAGACCGAGACAGTAGAAATGTTATTCTGCGTGTTGTCAGTAAGGATTCATTCGAAAGCAACAGTCTTAAGCATAAATTTTTTGAAAAATGCAGAAAATCTGCAGACATCAAGATGCCGATATACACTCAGTTATTTAGTTCAGTACAATTATTATAAGGATTGAAAAAACAAGTTAGGTTCATTCAAAACCTAAGTGCTAGCAAATCGCAGACCAGAATGCACATGAAATTGTTACAAATGGTTCGCAAATAACCCACGGCTAGACGTGGGTTATGTCATAGACAAGGTTACGCTAATCCGGGTAATAACAGCTAGAATTTTATATGGTCTTTTCATAATGTAAAGATTATTTAATTTATTTTTATTGCAGTTATGCTGTCACATGTCATTTTAAGTATAATACAATTATCTTCCTACTAGGCGATAGCCGATTGCTAGCTGCTATAGTAACTGCTACGTGACCAGGATTTTCGTAGAATCTATATTTCAATGTGGAAATCTCTTATTACATTGTTTCAACAATACACCATGTAGTGTACTTCGTCTTTATTTCAATTAAGAAAAAATGCTATATACATATGTGCACCTAGACCTATCTTAAATTGATATATACAGGGCGTAACAGATCTAGTCCACAATATTTTATAGTTGAATACCTGACTAAATTACGAGTTGAAAATGTTCAATGAATATGTGCCTAATCTCAACCATGTCAGAGATAATAATTCAAAGTCATTTATAAAAAATTATAAATATTTCTTAAACATTTTCTACTCGCAATTTTGTCAGGTATCCACCTATAAAATATTGTGGACTAAGTCTGTTACACTCTATATAGTGAACTTAAATAATATATGGCCAGATAAAAAAATTAACTTAAAATCTTAAGTGAATATGATATTTTGTGAAAACCAAAACTATTTTGAACTGTAATGTAAATGCATCGAATATCATCTAGCGCCAAATATATTCATCGCAAAAAAGTTTCCAGTGACATCTATTACACAATGAACATTAATATTTATTATTATTTTTTGCTAATATATACTGCCATCTAGTGGATTTCCTAAGAAAATACACTAACAGGACTCAATGGATATGTAGCACAATATATATAGATCCTTGCAAAATTCATCATAAAAATTTTATGGACATTTTAAAAACAGTAATACAAGAAAAATAATACGATTCTTTAACTTTTTGAAAACCCCCTAGCCTAAATAACTGAAGCAAAATAATATTTTTTTACTAAAAGTTAACATTTGTAATCAATTTATGGAGAAAAAAATATGGCAATGTGGACATATTTACATATCCAGTTTCTTACTTAAATCTGTTGCACAATGTCATAAATAGTTCTTGGGGTTTACTTTTTATTTTAATAAAAGCTAAATATTTTGTGTGTTAAATATGTAGTTATATATTGATTTTTATAAAATCCATTTTAATTTATATGATAGAAGTAAGAAGTGTATAAACTCCTTAAACTTCATTACCGAATATTACACTCCACACATTATTGTCATTGAACACATAAAATAATGAATATGGAAACAGAATGTTTAATAAGATAGTAAAATTCAAGAAATAGTCAAATAAGATATTAGTACTTTAACGATCTGCTTTAAGCCAAGTTGAAAACATTTGGGACGTTGTTTTGTTACGAAACAGTGCAAGTGCAATTTTCAATTCAGTAGGTAGAATTTGTATGCCTTTATTAGATTGATATAATAATAGTGGCTAGCAAATGAAGAAAAAAATTGGATGCATACGGTTGGCTTAGTGGTTGATTTAGATGTGGTCAGGTTTAAAATCAAGTATAGTGGTTTTTAAAAAAAAAATTTTTGTTTTATTTATACTTATACATTGAAGTATATAAAAAATAAAATCTGAAGTAATATGTGTATTAGTACTATGGTAAAAAATATGTGAAAACAGATTGTTTGATCGTTGGTAAAAAAATATTTACTTCTCAAAAGTGCATCTAACCTAATTTTACTCTCCGATATTAGATAATAAAAATGTGAATCGATGGTTAAATATGACGGAATCTTTACAGCTGTTTCAAAAGTCATCTTGTCATATTGATACCTTGAAAGTTGCAGTATACGGCAATTAATCTTTCAATATCCCGCTATTTTAGTGAAGAAAGGTTGACCGATGATGATCTTGTTGTTTAATTTACATTAGCGCATAATCCAAAACAATTTTGCCACCGGAGTGACAGGTCTCAAACATGGGCGAATAAAGCATATTTCATGATTATTCACCTTGCCACATTGTCTTTGACTGTAGTAAATTTGACGTACCAACAACCCTTAATCGATTTTTACCACGGGCGATAATAAAAAATTACCATGGTAAAAATTTACTACTCATCACACAACCAGCCCTTATAAGGATTTTGGCTGTTGGGATTTTGAAAGACTGGCAGGGGCCTTAAAATAATATTTAATCTTTATTGGTTTCTTTGTATTAATACATAATGATAATTTTAATTATATTAATTTATTTATATTGTATTCACACCTTTATGGGCTTTTACAAAATTAATAATAATAAAAAAATGTGCAGCTACACAACAGAAATTAATAAAATTGATTTAAAAGAAAAAAAAATTGGTAGTAAAGCAAAAAAAAAAAACAACAATTTAGGTTTAACACAGAATAGCTGAGTACCAAAATCAATTATCAATTTTGTATATGATGCATTTACATGAAACAGCGCCAACAACCTGGTACTCCGTGCGGGAACGTGGTATACAATCAGTTCAGTTAAATAAAGGGTGTTCAGTATGCCATTTATATGTTTGACTCATGACTTATTCAAAAAATCAGGAGCAACAGGTGTTAAGAATATAGAACTGGATCAAAAGCTATATGAACCAGAGAAGTCAATGAGTTAGAATAAATGGTATGATAAGCGATACCCTTCCGATAAAATTTGGAATACTTTAAGGTAGCATTTTGGACCCAATTATATAATATTTATTATATATATATAAATGAATTATGTGATCTAATAAAGAAAAGTCATACCGTCAGTTTTGTCGATGATTTGTTCTAATAATAAAATCAAACGCATGGGAAAACATTAGAAGAACCAGAAATTGCTATGAGGAAAATCAAAAAGTGGCTAGATATAAACTTGCTTATGCTCATTGGCGAAAAAACAGGACACATGGCATGCCATGACTGATATATGTTTTCTTTAACCAAACATTTAAAAAATTACAATTTTATTATTTAATTTGTTGTAATCGCAATTGGTGTAATAAAATATGCAATTAAATTTGAGAAAATGAATATGAAAACATATTTCTGTAATAAAAATATTGATTTGGATGTCAACATACAATTACACCTAGTTTTAATAGTTTTTTTTTTAAATGGGTATTTCATTTTAGAATGAAATGTATACATTTATATAAAAAGTTTCTTGAATCTATATTTTCTTACATCTATCCTGGTAGTATATGCCAGAGTATATACCACCTTGGTGGTATCATCTGCTGGTTGTCCATGCCAGAACTGCAGTCTGCGAGATTTTTTAGGAGATATACACCAACTGGGGATTTTGTGTGAAAATAAGAACACAATATTGAATTAGTTTCTAAAGTATTAATAGCCACATTATTGTTGCGCCATACATGATCTGAGGGTCGTGTACGACTCTCCTTCAGACGGCAGGTGGCCCTGAAAATAACCTTTTGGGAGCAGGCGTATTGTTAAATGTAATATTATTGTTTTAAAATATCATACAATTGTAAATATAGGCAAGTTATTGTACCTTGTTTTAAAATAAATCTCGAATAAACTAATGTAAAAGGTGGCCCAAAATGTTATTAATGACGTTTGGAGTCGGTGGTAGTGTTGAGGCGAGTAGACCATGAGGCAGAGTAGGAATTTTGAGCCCTGTTCCATTGGTGCAGTGCTGTCACAAAGGTCCGGGTGCTCCGAGTGGTAATACAACATGGTACGCCGGATCGCTGAAAGCCATTCTCGCTTCGGCCTGCTTGAAGAAAACATCTGCATTTTATTTCAACCTGACTCGACCCAGCTATTTTTTTGGACTTTGACTTTGACTTTTATTGACTTCGAATTCAACCCTGGACAACGTTTTGGATCTGCTCTTATCTGATTATTATGAATTTCCAAGCAAAGCTAGCACGTCTATCATTGCAACACTGAAGCATGAATCGGCGAATCAACATTAATGATTTACAACCTTGTCTGTAAGTAACAATTGTTGTATTGTTTCAGCTATCGGGTTCGGAGACGACTCTGACAGTCGCGTCACACAAGTCTCCCCAGTCTCAAGACAAGGGAGGCAAAGGTGCGGGAAGGAGAACCATGTTTCTCGTTAACGATACGTTTCCGCATGCGACCACCAATCGGACAACACAGCAAAATCATACCATACAAGGATTCACCACATGTAAGTATTTTTTTACCATTGCAAGTCTACATTCTTAAATGGGTCTCATTCACCCTATTTGATGGAAATCTATGTATACACTCTAAATATCTAAGTCTAAATATATAATATGTTTTTTAAATTGATCTTTATATTGTATATATACATATATCTATTGTATGTAGATATTGTGCATATAAAATGATTTACAAAATCTAATTAAAATTATGGGACATTTTCAAATATAAAAAAATATAATTAGTAATACTTTATTGCAGTGGCGTGCAGTAGGCACAAACATAGGTTATGTTGTTACTGACGATGCTAACTAGGTATCGAAAATAATGTTAGGATTTTATTTTCTAATTTTGAGAACAATTATATCTATTTAAATTTAGAATATAATTGTTAATTTATTACTTTAAAAAAGGCAAGATCTTTTATTGCTCAGTAATGTACTCTGCTTTCGATTTCGCTTAAAATATTATCTACGATTTCTCCTTCGGACAACAAATTTAAAATGTTTAATTAACAGTGCTGAAAAACATTTATTTAAATAACTAGCTTTAGAAATGATCATAGTCAAAACTCATTACCAAAATTATTTTTTTTTCAACATTTAATTTAATATTTGGTAATAATCTAACTTAATAATATCCCGAAATATGCAAACTCGGTCGTTTGACAGATAATATAAATACTATAACCTATAACTTTCATCTATACAAACACCGAAATACGGAATGACTATGGAATCGTTAGTTGGAATACATAAAGAAAACAAAATGTTAAGTTTGTCAAGCAAAATAAATATGTAGAAATGTCATTGCACGCAGTTTTCAGTATGGATTGATCCCTTTCGAAAAGAACAAAATTAAACAGCTTGAAAAATGCAGAAAATTCGCAGACGTAAAGATGCCAACATAGATTCAGTAAGAGAATATTTAGTTCAGTGCGATTATTATGAGGATTGTAAAAACAAGTTAGATCCAAACAATACCTACGTGCTAGCAATTTCCCGACAAGCATTTACGTGAAGTTTTAACAAATGATTCACAATTTTTCTAAATAACCCACAGGTAGACAAAAGTTATGGGTTACACCATAGACAAGGTTAAGCTAATCTGCGTAATAACAGCTAGAATTTTATAAGGTCTTAATAAGATGTTTTTAATTTATTTTTATTTCCCAGAATTTTTGGTAATGCACAGCTTTTTTGTTTCTATGGAGTGCACGCCCGTGCTTAATTGAAATAAAATAATGAAATTGATTTGTTTATTTATTGTAACAGTTTTAAAATTCATTCTTTAACTTTTGATGGGGTAATCTTAAGTCTGAACAATCACCACTATATTTGAGTTAGATAGGATTTGTCAATGTGATGGTTTTTTTTCACTGCTTCACTTTGATAGCTATTTTGGAAGTTCTCTTCCTGAAACTTGGAATTCAAAATTTAATTTCTAGAAGTTAAACTCTTTATCTTTGTATCCAATTTGTTAGTGTAGCTTTCACAATTATTTTTCATGCACAGGCAGACTACATAATACTGAATAGGGTTAAGGTTCAATTTATGATAATGCAATCACTTAAAACATTGTACTGACTTCAAACTCAAATAAATTTTACGGGTTATATTGTCTGTTGGTGTCAACGTCATATTTGTATACTTTTTAATGTAAATTTTTTTTAGCCAACATACCGGGAAAGCATTTCATGACCCCCATCGGCCCGATCCAGTTGACAGCCGAAGAATGCAACGAGATCTTGATGAAGCGTGCGCTGCAGGCGGCGCAAGGGTTACCGGGGGGTGGGGGAGTGCTGGACACAGCGCAGCTCAATCACACTCTACTTAATGGTGGTCTCAAAGGCCTCGGTCAGGTGGACTCGGGAAGCGTGTCTCCAGATGGGCAGCCGTCCCAGCACGGATCTCAGGGCATGCAGCAGATGCAGCTGGTGCAGACCAAACAGGAACCGGGCACTAACTCACACTCGCCCAAGGTGAAGCATTTATATATCTACAATCAATTTCCCAGCTATTCTCGTAAGCATTATATAGTTAAACCTTGACTTTTCTGAGGACAGCTAAAATGTGTGAAATAAAAGAAATCATACTTTTGGAATAATATGATTGTAAGTAGTTTTGTAATTTTAATAAATAGTCATTTTTAAAATTGCAGTTTCTTAAAATTGTTACTTGTCATAAACGACACATTAATCTACCTATTATTACACAGACCTATGTTCTGAATAATTCAAATTCAAAATAAGAATGTATTCTCCTTAATAATGTATAAGTTGTATCAGTGTGTCCAAAATTTAATAAAAATGAATTGTTAATTCTGATGTCTCCTATCAGATTCCGTAAAAATAAAGAAGATGGCTTTCAAATAAGGAAACGATAGATGTATCAATTTGAAAAGTGTAACATGTAGGTTTGAAAATTTGTCATCAATGCACTGTGTTGCCGTAGCATAATCGGATAATGCAATTTCCCCGGATTGGAAGAGATCCAGGCTCGAATCCCGTTAGCAACAATAATATTTTTCGATAAAATTGATTTCATATGTACAGGGTAGCCCAAAAAATGAGAACATCTGAGTCATTTCAAAACATAATATAATTAATTATAATTCTTAATGTAATTTTTTTTGCACAATAATAGCTAATCAGAAATCATCAAAACACCCCTTATTGTATAATCTATTGTTTTTAAATCTGGGTTGTTCGGTGGCCACATACCTGGCTCAATGAAATTAACATTCTCACGGCGAAGAAAGTTGATTGTATTTCTGGCTGTGTGAGATGGAGCTCCACCCTGCTGTAATGTCTAGCTATACTCCAGGCTTTGTTTTGAAACTCTTTGATCATTTTCGTAGCACCTCAACGTTTTTCAATTTTCAAATTTTTGATCAGAATATGGTCTGTCTTCTGCAGTGATTTTTGTCATTCTGGACAACAATTTGAAAAAACCAAATATAAACAATGGGAAAATTAATAATCAAAGATGGCGACCGGAAATTGTTGATATAAAACGTAATATAGGTATGTAAGTAAATTAGTAATCTATTTAAGCTATTGTTGATATAGTTAAACTAATTTTGATGTAATTATATTACATTTTACGAAATATTCTCACTTTTTTTGGGTCACCTGTATATCTTTCTAATTAATACATTTAATTTGTATTTTAAAAAAAATGACACATTAATTATTTTTTCAGACCCCTTCAATGCCAAAGGAACGCCCGTATTCTTGTGATGAATGTGGAAAATCATTTCTTTTAAAGCATCATCTCACCACTCATAGCAGAGTACATACAGGTATGAGCCCACTACACTACATTCTCTATTATCCGGTGTGTAACGTGCATAGTTAACCCTTCTGACAACCCCAAATGATTTAGAGTACGGCAAATGAATAACTTGGATACTTGACTCAATTTTGTTTTTAATTCAGTTTAATCCCTAAATTTTTTACAGTGTTGTCGCCAAAGTCATTAGAGACATCAATCCTTAAAATGCTTTGTATATCTAGAAATTAATCAATTAATATTTATATATAAGTATTTATATTATATATAAAAGCATTTATATTATTATATTTATATTATATATAAGTGCACTCTTTTTGTATTTATGATCAGTTTTAAATAAGTCCTGATGAAGCTTGAGATAAGCGAAACCGGTTGACGTATAATAAATTTCGTGGTTTCATACAAACTGATTGTTATTTTATTTAATATAATATGTTAAACCACAAAGTGATTACTTTCTACGAAAATAAAAATAAAAATTCATTATAATATTAAAGATTTAAGTTATTGAAGTATTAATTTATCATTATTTTATCCTGGGCGTAGGTGAGAGGCCGCATGTGTGTGCACATTGTGGTAAAGCGTTTGCTCACAAACATTGCCTCAACACGCATCTGCTGCTGCACTCCGCCGAGCGACCCTTCCAGTGCCACGAGTGCAAGAAGTCATTTACTCTGAAGCACCATCTGCTCACACATTCTAGGGTAAGATAGCAAACTAGAAACTATTTGCGGTAGGAATTCATTGATTTATAATTGCAGTCAATTTTTGTCATTGTGTTCCACCAATGCCCAAATGCCCTGTTATGAGTCAATATGACAACCTAGAAAAGAAAATTATTATTAACTGGACACAACATTAGAGTGTAGAAAGCTCGAAGAGTTACCACAT
Organism: Eubasilissa splendida; assembly: GCA_031772225.1. Classification (NCBI taxonomy): domain Eukaryota; kingdom Metazoa; phylum Arthropoda; class Insecta; order Trichoptera; family Phryganeidae; genus Eubasilissa; species Eubasilissa splendida. The sequence continues at coordinate 19,472,153 of CM062855.1, read as the reverse complement.
TGATGGGGATGTACTTGTTATCTGGCTAGAGAGACCCGGGAGTCAGACCAAGACTAATGAAGATGTATTATGAGGCATGTCTCATCTGATTGAGACCGCTGTGTTGTCAATATTGACACGAAGAAGAAAAATAAATTGCATTGACAAAAATTAATACTTGCACTCATAAGTAGTAAACAAAAAGTTAACAATTTTATCTCACCCACTGTATAAAATTTATTTATTCTTAAAATGATCTTGATTACCAAGTCCACATTGGTCAAGAAAAAATATTTTTCATAAAAATCTTTAGAATTTGTCATATTCAATGTGGATCTGATGGATTTAATCAATTTTAAAACTATTGTTGGCTTCTCATTTTATTCCTATCAGTTTGATTCTTCCATTAATAAGTAATAACTTTTTTGCTATTTCCTACTCTTGTCCTTTGCACATGGAATTTCACGCTTATGACATCATAAAGTATAAAATTTGAATAACTTTGTTAAATATAATTTTGTACTTATTGTATAGAAATAATATGGAATCAATTTTTTTATTAAAGGATTTTAAAATTTTTCTTTTCTATTTATTGAAATTCATTAAAAATGAGTTCCTTAATATTCCACCATGGTTTAGAATATATTCTAGACGACCTGGTCTGAAGTGTTAATGAGCAATTTAAAAATATATAATTTAGGTTTTTGATGACCATACAATACAATACTTTGTACGTAATTAGTGTATAATATTTTTTTAGTTATGCTCATCAAAATTCTATTTGTTTTTGCACATAGTATGAATCGTTACTATCTTATTTTAATATAAATTTTTTAATATGTGTTTATATTGCAGGTTCACAGTAGAGAACGTCCGTTTGTGTGTGCCGAGTGCGGTCGAGGTTTCCCATTGAAACGACACCTGGTGACTCACAGCAAGTTCCACGCAGGCGAGCGACCATTTGTATGCCAGGATTGCGGAGAGAGTTTCGCCCAGAAAGATCACTTGGTGAGGATAAAAATTCTTTAACACTATAATGCAATCTTATACCATCTGAACAGTGACATTGTATATTTTCATCCCTGAAGTATAATTTATAACATTTTATACCAATTTCACTAAATTCTAATTTAATATTCTACAATTTCCTGCATTTTATAAATATTTTTTTAATTTTTACGAAAACATGATTGAGACATACAATTATTATTATCCTTAGAAATTATATATATTGTAATTTATTATTGAAGCAACAATATTATTTCAAAATATTCTAGTAAACTTGTTTTCCTGGACCTTTGTAAAATACACTGGTACCTCGGTATATGTTTGCTTTGGTATACGTCTTGTTTGGACGTGAAAATGTTTATTTGGTATACAACCATTGTTTGGCGACGATTCGCATCCGTCAAATGGTGCATGCTTACTTCCTCGGTCTCATTCGGCTGAATTCGATTTTTGGAGAGGAGGCATCTCTGACACGAACTACCCACGAGCGTCAGTATGACCACTTCTACCATTCGGTGATCAACGTGCGCTATAACTCTGTGAGTTTCGTGTGATTCGGTGTTTTTTCATTTTTTTTTTGACCCTGAGTTCTAAGAAAGTTAATGAGAAGCCAACAAAGCCCAAACAAGTCATAATAGTATTGTCTGGAATGACCAGACAATGTCACATTTCTGAAACATCCTGAGGAGAAGGCAGAAGCAAATTTCTTTGGACAGATTTTTAGTACTTAAATGTCAAACCTGATAATCTCCACTTGTTAAATTTTAATTTATTTAATTGCTTTTGTATTTATATATTTTAATATTAAGCAGTATTTAATATATTTTATACAACCCCATCACTGTATAATATGCCAATAACAATAGGATTTTTTCTCATGGGAACGGATTGATTATTTTCCCTTTATTTCTCATGGGAAAAATTTGGTTGGTATATGTCCTGTTTGGTATATAACTCCAAAGATCTGGAACGGATTAAGAACATATACCGAGGTACCACTGTATATATGTTTTTAACATAGACTATGTTAATTCAGCAGGTACCCAATCAAATTTAGTAATATTTTTATGTTCTTTTATTTTTATCATGTGTTTCATTTTCATCTACAGGTGATGCACTCGAGATTCCATGGATCCCTAAACCCGTTTGTGTGTCCAGATTGCGGTGCAGCCTTCACGCGCAAGTTTCAACTGGTGAACCACGGCCGCATGCACGGCCGGGTACCACACTCGTGTCCCATCTGTGGCAAGGAGTTCTTGCAGAAAAGGACTCTGGTAGCTCACATGAAGTGAGGAAATATAAATTGATGAAAGTTATTGTTTTGTTAGCTGTATTCTGACAAATGTGATGACAAAAATAACAGCTAAAGTGATAACATTGTTACTTTTAGTTTCATTACGAACATCACATCCATCATCTGGGTTTAATCTGAGTTTATTTCCAATGTGATAATTTGTTTATCAAAAAGAAGAAAAACTTAATTAAATGTATGAGGTATGACAATTAAATTCCCGGAATGACCGTGTAGTCGCTTGCGATGTAATTGTATTGAAATTATGTGAGTATTCATACTAAACATGTGTACATTTCAAGCTGGGTAGTTAGTTGTTAGCTTTTGGGAAAGTAATGCAGATATCTGCGTGTGTACTTTGGTGTAAAAATGTGTGACTCAAATTGAGAGTAATCACAGCGCATTCACTGTGAGAGACTTTCTGGCCAAAAAAGCGATTACCCAATTAGATCATCCTGCTTATTCCCTGTAATTTCTGGCTATTTACAAAATAAAAAATTTGTATTGAAGGGGGGTATTCCAGAAAATGAGTTACAGGCCTGCTTCTAGAAATGGGAACGCCGTCTAAGTCACTGTATGGATTAATAATAAGGGGAGTACTTTGAAGGTGACCGTAGTCACTAGTGTATAATTCCCTAAGTCCATATTTATTAAAGGTGCATTACGGGAATTAAATTGTCACACCGTGTACATGAGCAGATATGGAAGAGATTTTAGTACTACCAGCTAGTGTACATACTGAATTTAAATACAATAAGAATATCTTATTCACAGGAAGAAATTAAATAATAAAGCAGTTTTTGATCGTTTCAATATTATTGGATATTTTCATTACCAGGCTGCACACCGGTGACTCCCCATTCTCATGCATAGACTGCGGTGAGGCGTTCAAGTGCAAGAACGATCTGCTGCAGCACTGCAAGATTATGCACCCGTCGAGCGTGACCACGGTCAGCGTGGGTCAGCAGACGAGCGGCACGCCCCTGCCTCAGCAGCAGCAGCAGTCCCAGCAGCAACACCAAGAGATCAAGCCGCAGATCGTGCAAGTGGTGGGTGCCGAGGGTGATAGACAAAAGCCTTCCGCTGTGCAGGTACCTCCACGATGTGAACACACCATTCGAGAGCATCTTCCAAATCCGATTGTCGCACCCTAGTAAACAAATAATGCATTTTGTGTTTATTTGAGACTAAATTGTCTTAAATTTATATTAGTGGTGGTTATAACTCACTGCTCACTGCTTATACACAGTTAAAACTCACTCAAAACACATAATGGTCTATAGAGCCTCTTCACTTCTCATGTGGACTTTAAAGTTTTCAATTTATAATAAAATATTTGGATTATATTAAAATCATCCACTTTGTCCTTAAAATTGATGACTCATTGTGAATTGCTCCGAGCTCTATTTTATTGCTTACATGTTTCATTTACTAATGTCTTAAGATTTTTTGATTTGGGTTCTGATATGATTTATGGAGGTTAGGATTTTGTTATATTTAAACAAAATTAATATTGTTTTATGCTTATACCCACCTAGAAAAGCTTAGTTAATTTTACTAATTTGTATCAGCTTAAAGTTTATACGAGGGCCATTTAAAAGTAAGAATCGTTTCGTTGTAAACCCATCTTGATTTATTGCAATTCAGACATTTTCTAATTATGATGAAACTGTTTTTTATAATAGAATCCCTGTTGACATCCAAGAATTTTTAAAACCGAGATGTGCTTGACAATCTCCTCGTTGAAGAAATCTGCCGACTGTTCTTTGAACCAGTTGGCAGTTTCGTGGGGGTCTTCATCGGTCTGCTTTATTAAATTTCGAATGATGAAAGTCCGGATGCGCCAGGTCCTGACTGTACGGAGGATAGCAGAGACCTGTAGCTCCCACCTAAATTTTATACTTTACTGTATTTTGAGTTTAAAAAATGAATCACCGATCGCGCCTCACTATTAATGATAGACAAAATTGATAAAATACCACTGAGAAATTACATCTGGTGCACTGAAAACTTTGTAAGTTCCTGACAATGTTCCAGTCCAAAGTGCCTACTTACATTGTTGTAAACGACTCTTACTTTAATAATGGCCTATGTATATATACATATATTTGAGTGCATTAATTACATTGGAAGATGGCTTGATCGTTAATTAAACCAAAGGTTGTTGTCACACAGAAGGACCGTGCGGATAGGCTTTATTTGTCATTTAAATATTTTTTATTGACAACTTAATTTATATAATCACTGGGATCGGTGTCAATGGTTTTCTTTCAATTTGCCAGTTAATTGGACCAGATGGAGGTATACAGGAAAAGAGCAGTCCAGGATATTCGTGTCAGGAATGTGGAAACTGCTTCAATACTAAGGTCAGTCCAATATACATAGTTCAAATTTCTTTAAGGGAATAATTAATTGGAACTTCTTAACCCATTGACTGCTGGCCCTTTTTTGGAGGTTGCGGGGGATGCCGGCGACCATACTAATACAAACAAACATGTATGGAAATGGTCCACCCTTCTTGGGTGTTGGCGGCACCTAGCGAGACAACATAATAACGCCCATGGGTGTGATCGGCAGTTAAATGTGTTAAGTGTGAAAACATTAAAGAGGGATTTTAAAATATCTTGTACATTATTTAAAACTAACTTGTAATTTTTATGTAAAATGTACTTTGATTCCCTAACCAAACAATCTTTATACTTTCTAATCGGTAATTCAAAATTAATTTTGATAAAATTATGAATTAGTCATAAAATTGCTAAAAATGATTACATTTTATATGTTTATTTTAGTGACAATTGTATCTTTTTTTAAATATAAATGTTGATACATACCTAGTTTATAAAACAGTTTTTTAAATATACATACAGTAAAAATGTAAACAACATAAGGAGCATCTCATGTCGCCGGAAAATATAATACAGTAAAACTCCATTAATTCATAACTCACGAGACCGTAATTTAAATAAAATCGAATTACGAATAATGAAAACAATTTTTTTGAAGGCAACATTAGAGAGAAATTTTAAAAAACTCGTGTCAGTTTACGCGTCCGCAATTTTGCGCAAGCCCGCCACTGTCAAAATCATGATTTTCATACCGAAAAACATGGTGACTGTCTATTATTTCAGCTTTTTATGTGCCGGAATGTTTATCAAATAATCAATTTCTCCTGAATAATGAAGGTGTGTGATGACGTGGCGAGTCCAATTTTAAAAACAGGCTTTTTCAAATGATTCACCAGTGCTTGATGCAACAAAATTACAGACATTTTAATTTGATTAGCGGTCGAACTCACCCTTTCCATCAAAATTGGGCAAGAAATTGGAATATTGAAAAGCCCATTATTTTCCCACGATTTTTCAAGTTTGAACTCAGGTATTCGGGATTGAAATTTTCCTGCTCATTTTATCTTTGACATCAATTTTTGTCAGTTTTTAAAACAAGTTCCATATTTTCAAATGGTCAAGGATTTACACAAATTAAAATGTTCGTGCCATTTTAGAAAACGAAACATGAATAAAATTAAGTATAAAATAGTTTATGTATTTAAATACAAAGGTTCCAGTTTCTTTATTACATTAAACAAATCACAACATTTCATAAACAAAAAACTGGATATAAAATCAATAGAACTGTTACACACGTTATTGCACACAATTAATTTATATATTACGAGATTCAATGAATATTGTTCAAATTATTTTAATTAGGCGTTACAAGGGTGTATAGAAATATATAATTCGCAATGCGCCAATTATCATTATCAAAATAATAACAAATCTTATAAAACGCACTGCAGAATTTGGTATACAGCTCTAAGCGCGTCGATCTATTGCGATAAAGAACAGCGCTGTGATTAGCTAAGGGGTGGAGCTAACTACAGATGTTTACGAAGGGATGATTAAAGTGTAGTCGTGTAAGATTGGTTTTAAAAACACTTGAATATGCAAATTACGTGAAAAATTATTTACTTTGGGTATAAAAAATGCAAATGAATTATCGGTAGAAATTAGTATGAAATGTTAATTTTTGGGGTAAAATATTTGAAAAAAAGTGTGTATTATGTGAAAATACGAAATATGGATACACAAATTAATGGAGTTTTATTTATGTAGTTATATGTAAGTAGTTTTTTAAAATTATTTTTTCAACATGTAATGGATTTAATTGAAAATACAGATGCTGTAAAATGACTATGTATTGCTGTCAATACTGATAAAACTTTATTAATGCGTTTTTCCTAAAAAATTATATTCATAAATATATTTTGTCTCTGTGATTAAAAAATTTACTATTTTTTTTTTTACTGTACTGTTCTTTTTTTAAATGCGATATAATTATTCAAATCAATTATAATAATAATAAATAAAACTTCCCACCATTATAAAAGTGATTGTTTTTTTATGTCCAGGAAGCTCTGGCGTTGCATGTTCGACTGCACACAGGGGACCGAACATTTGTGACGGACTTGTGCGCCTTGACGGCTGCCTTGCAACCTGGAAACTTCCTTAACCCCACCCAGGCACATCAAGGTTTGTTGTGCTTTGTCTAGTTGTGTGTATACATTCCTCAAATCTAGTTATGGGTCTTGTGATCACAGACAGGATATCATGTCTTTGATGTCACACCAGTAGCCCTGATGATTTACCCTGCAATTAATCCCAAAAAGTTTATCAATTTTGTAATGTAAATAAGTTTATACAGTAAATCCTTAAAAGTAAAATCCTTTTATTGTGAAGTCTAAGGGAACAAAAACTAAAATTTCGTTACATCGAATTCACATGTACTTCAAACATCTTTAACGTGTCATTTTAAGCATCGCATTAAACACAATAATACTAATAAAAACTAATGTCGTCCTTCCAAAAAACAAATATAAAATAAATAATAAGTTCCTAAATGTTATGGCCTGGCAACACTATAAACTTTTATTTTTTCCTTTGTTTCAACTTTTTTTAATGTCAAAATTATTTTTAATGTCAAAACTATTATAAATCGCGGTCGATGGACGATTATGATGAATTAGAACCTAGGTTTTTTTTAAAATTATATGTTAACGATTTCATGGTTTTTTTGTAAAAATAAAAAAGTTAGTTTGTGAATTTTAAATTTTGGCACCAATATAGTGGTATGTTGCTGTTTCACCTAGGATTTTTTTAATTGTTTTAAATCTCAAATTTCTTAAGGGCGCACTTTCAAAAATATTTCATATTTTCATGTTTTTTTTTTTTTACGAAAATGTGGTTTTTTATTATTCATTTATATCAGAAGTAATACACTAGATTTTACTTTTTTTAAAAGTATTACTTAGATTGGATCTTTACATGTAAAACTAATAAACTGAATTTCTTCCTAAATGATATTTGTATCGATCCTATGCATTTGTATTTCCATTTTTTATTGTTTTTATTAGCATTGTTCCATCGCTTCCTTAATTTTTGCTTAAATACGTCGATACAATATATTTTCACTCATATTTTATCCACAATATGAATAATATTGAACTTATTCACAACATTAGTAGCAAATTTCATAAATTAGAATTTTTTTTTACTGATTTTAAAGGATAACAATGTTTTCTTGAACATTGTATGTACGTTATTTTTATGTAAATCGCAATTAAATATTTTGTTTATGTATTATATAACACTGTTGTCTTTTAAACACTACCTGTCTGTTCCATAAATAGTATGTAATTATGAAACAGACATCACCAAAACGGCAACGGGGCGTTTTAAATCGATAATATTAAACAATAATAAATTGAAGCTGTAATAAATTTTTTAAATTTAGAACATTAATTTGAGCGATCATCTAAATATATGTAGGTACATTGTTCAATTTCAAAACATATTCATATACATGTGGGAATTAGGTACTCCAATAAATTATTTAATTTTGGTTGGATTAATTCAAATGACAATACACATTTTTATGTCCTTGTATATATCAATATGGACCGTGGAAATGACTCCAGATACAAATTATTTTTGATACTTGTATCGAATGAGAGAAAATCAGCAATTTTATTGTCGTCTCTTTCTATTCAAAACTTCGTCTGTCGCATGATTTACGTAATAAATAATGTAATTAATTATTTCTCGGATACTTATAGAATTTAACTATTAGTCTAATTTTGAAAGCATATCTAATTCGGGTAGAATGGTAGAAAAATAAAAGCACACCCGTAATATAAATAGTCTATTTAGTATCATGTGTGTGGTCAAATATATTTTCATTAGACAAATATAATTGTTATGTACATCAAACGACTGCTTTCATTCCTAAGTGCAGAGTTCATTACAGGCGGAACACAGGGACTTCAGCTGGTGTCCACGGGAGGCGGGGTGCTGCAACATACGGGTAATGCCGGCGGTGGGGGAGGGGGTGGCGGAACCGTGACAGCCGTGGCGGCGGCACACCTGGTGGCCACGCAACCACGTCCCAAAGTGCATTTCTGCCAAGACTGCGGAAAGGGATTTGCCTCCAGGCACGGGCTCCACCAGCACCACAGGAGGTACACTTGTGCATTATTTTAATAAGTGTCTTATCACTACTTTATCGAATATCATTATAGTAGTGCCTCATTAATTATGATTTCAAGGGGTCGCTAAAAATAAATTTAGAATTTTGCAAAACATCACTAATTCAAAATTCTCAAAACGGTATCTCTCTCTCTCAAATATTCCGCTAATTATTTACGAGTGCCGTTAATCAAAACCAAGCATTTAGCTACGAAGTATGCTGTGTAATTTAAACAATTAATGTGGTAAAATGGTGCATAGAAGAATGATCCGTGCGATCTATTTTTGGGTATTTTGTATGAAATTAATTCGGGACTGGAAGAAAGAAACGATACATGCAGGAAAACGATTATTCGAAGAACAATCGATCGAGATTTCACTGTATATATTTTTTAAACAAATTTAACACCTTTGCACATGATTTTTTTTTTTTACTATGTTTGCGAATTCAGAATCTATTAATTCGGTTGACACAATCAGACTTGACAAGGTTTCGCATAATTGATATTTTATTTTGATCTGGAAATTCGAGTTAGCAAGATTTTATTGTAATGTCAGTGAGCAAACAAATTTATTTGACAAATGCGATAACTCAGTAGAACTCACTGTAGAATTTCATTGATTAAAAATTTGATATAACTTAAAATTATTAAAATATTTCCTGACCCACGTTATTAATTTTGGTAAAGCCATTTGTTACTTTGGAAATTAATTATCTGGAATATCCAGCAAATAATAAATTATTCTAAATAATTATGAAATGTTAATATTTTTTTTATCCAGACACCCTGATGGCAGTTGTACATTGCGAACACACATCTGTGACACATGTGGAAAGGCATTCTTCCAAAAGAATCATCTCTTATTACATCAGCGGCAACACATGGAGATTCCGCCAAGGAATCACCAGGTAATTCTTGTATGTTCAACAATCCTTTATTAAGTAGATTAACTATTTTTATACCATTAGTATAAGAGTACAGCCACCGTAATTAATGCGCATGAGATCGGCTACAAACATATGGATGAAGATATTCGTCAAACTTAGGGGAAAATGGGCCTACACGCTGAATACTTGCAGTAGGCAAGCCGAAAAGCCATCTTTTGAATTTAATTGACTTTTTATTTTGTGCATTATTGAAAGATATATGTGATAACTTTCATAGTACAGTAAAACCGCGATATAACGAAATCCAAGGGCCCAAAAAATAAAAATTCGTAATAACGAATTCCCACATATAACGAAATAAATTAAAAAAATCCTACTACTATATGTTACGCGCCGTCGCAAAAAAATGTTGCGCGGCTTCAAAAAAGATCGCAAATTCTGCAAACAAAGGAGGAAGAAGGCCATAGGGAACTGAATACCTACATATTTTTAGTAGTTTTGTTATTATAACAGATAATCAAAGAAATTAAATTAAGAAAAGAACCTATTCAACACCAATTGGAAGATATTTTTGTAAATTCCAGAATATTGCAAACATAAAACAATATTTTAATTGTGTTTAAATGTAGAGCCGCTTCAAACATAGTTTTGGGCATGAAACAAAAAATAATTCAAAAATAAAAAAATTACAGTTGAATCGCGGCATTTTTATAAAATGAGTCGTATATAAATTACGAAAGTACTTACCGGTAACGGCGGCAACCACTTCAAAATATAATCGTTAACATTGTTCACTTAAAATAATTGTTTATTTTCCCCTGTTTAGTTTTAACATTTCTTTCACTGTCTCGTATAATTATTTTAGCCAATGCATCGCAGTGGGAAAATGCATCCACCGGTAATTCTGGTCTTCCCGATACGTATCGTTGGAGAACATCTAAGGCATGAAAAACTTCGGAAGTTGACGGTAACGAAGCAGATGAGATTTCATTGCTTTCCTCATTCAATGTGTCATTTTTGGTTAAAGTTTTGCGGGAATTATCACGTACTGACGCCATTTTAAGGTTTCACAAAATATTAGGAAATGTACTTTAAATAATAAATTACACTACACTAGTATGTATACGCAGATTTCAGTAAACACACGAAAACAATAGTTAATAGAAACACAAAATGCTGTACAAAAATAATCCATAAAATATTTTAACGAATTATTTATATTATTGACGAGTTCACATGAACTTATGTAAATATTCAGTTCGGTCATGCAATAATCGCGTTAAAAGCGGAACAAACTTAACTCTACAGACATTACACTGAGACTGACATTCCCAATAAGTACATACTGCAACTTTCGGGGGGTTCCTGTTAATTTTTGTATTTTCCAACTGTTTGGGTCTAGGATTGCAATACATATTAGAAGCGTATGCGTACGTAAAACGTGTCCAAGTGAACGCCGCAAGAATTATGTCAAATGGTTTTATGGGCTTACTATGAACCCAAGAAGAAGTTTGAATTGTTTTACTACCTTGTCGGCAGACCGCCGCGCAGCGCCGAAAAGGCCATAAAACCGTTCGCATACGGCAGATGCAGCGGCGCGGCTTTGTAAGTGCGAAATAATATTTTCATCTTTTAACATTTTTTTATTTCGTTATAAATTTACGTAAATGTATTGGCATTTTTTCGTACGGGACAAAAATGATTTTGTTATAAATATTAACGGGATTTCGTTATATAAATGCATTTTTGTATGAAAAATTGGTTTTAGGGACTAAATTTCGATTTTTTTTTCGATATACGTCATTTTTCGCTATATTGGGATTCGTTATATCGCGGTTTTACTGTACCACCAGATTCCCTCAGTGTTCTATCCTTTCTTTACTGTCGAGTTACTTGGGTTCAGTTCCTTGTAATAATAACTCCGTGTTACACGTTTATTATAAGAAGTATTTACAATTATTTATAATTATACAATTCAGAGAAAATTATTGGCTAGTAATTATTGAGAAGTGGTGATGGAAGGCCTCTTATAATCCTTGTCCTCCACCACTTATCTACTCACTCTCCTAAGACACACCCACTATACCCAGTTCTCACAATATACAAAATAAAAAATCAGTTTCTGGGTGGATTATTTGAAGCGCATTCTTAGACTGGTCGTACTCTACCCCAGGTTGGAAGAGCTCCATTTCTTATTGAATATAATTTTTTTATTAACTGGAATTGCGCATTTTTGTTGGTGGTTTATTAACCCATCGGTCTATCTCATTCCCACATAGCACTAGCCATATTGAGATCATTAAAAATAGTTTTTTGCACTATTTAAAAATTGATTCAACCTCAAAATGAGTTATTTTATCTTTAAATGTTATCTTTTCCAGATGATGCATTTTGACTTGTGCGTTATATTCCTGAATTTATATGGACGGCTCGAGAGGGGCACAAGTACCTCTGAATCGCGGGAGTCAAAACATGTCATTTGAATGAGCTCTTAAGAAAATAGAATAAAACACCATGCACATAGTTCAAAATATTATTGTCATAAAATTTAATGTTTTGAAATTTGCTACGTTGTTTATTTAATGAAAATTGATATTGCATTTAAAAATTATAAAATATTTGCTGTTATCATCCTCCTTCAATCTAGAATAAGCAAGCCACGTGATAAAAGTGCGGGTTCAAGTCCGTCATGTCTTTATTAGTATGTACATAATACTTTTATAAATGAAAAAATAATGGGGAAATTTATTTATTTATTCAATATTTGATTAATTTAATGCTAATATGTTGTGCTAAGCGTTTGGGTTTACACTGTCAATAATTTGACAGCCTACCGAGCTGTACATGGACAAGCAGCAGCAGCAGGAGTTGGCGCAACAACAGCAACAGCAGCAGCAGAACGGACAGCAGCAGCAACTCGGGGGAGAGGGCTCCCGGCAGAGTGAGGCCTCTAACCATAGCTCGTCCAGTAACACCAGTCTGCAACTGACTGGGCCTACACACATTCAGGTACTAATACTAAAAATACATTCACACATCAATGTGTTATTTAGGAATCTTTTTCAAAATTGTGAGTTATGACGCACCTGCATATGCAAGTATTGATTGACGTCTGCGGAAAACTTGGCCAGGTAAACCAGATACTGGAAAATAGTTATGTACTATTATACTGTATTAGCCTCAATAATCAACGAGCTTGTATGAGAAGATGTATGTATGTGGATGAGGCGAGAATTGCGTTTCAGGGCAGAAGAATGTGGCGGTGTATCCTCTCTGCCTACTCCTGCTGCGAAGCGGAGTGATGGTAAGTTAGTTGCAAAAAAAAATAAAGGTCATTGAGCTTTGAGCAGCCAGACTGATGAAGCAATGATAATGGAATAATAATAATAATGGATCAATTTCGAAAATATTTATTTTGAAGTAAATTTATTTGAAGCTTAACATGATTTTGTAAAGATCTCCTAATTATGTTTTTTGTAACGGTACAGAATTTGTACACACTCCTTGAACATGTTCGACTCCAACAATTTTAATGCAAACTGCTTATATTTCTTTGTATTATTGTTACTTAGTCGCAATCTCAGAAACCTCCATATTTTTTATTTGGAGAAAACGTGAAATCTGATAGAAGCATAAAGAACAATATATTTATTAATGCATTTCTTATTATAAATAATGATCCCTATAATCTGGTTTGAAATACAAAATAAATACAACATATTTTTCCAAAAATAATCTAGTTTCCATACTGGTGGCCTTTTAAATTTCGGAGTAACGAAGACTGCTATTGATTGAATTCTAATATAAATGGCAGCGGAAAAAGCGACTGATTTTGCAACTATCACCGATTTTGAATGACCAATTAATATAAAAATGAGTAAAGTTTGACTGCTCATAAATTAACACTTTTAAAAATTATATGAAAAGACAACTGCATTAAAAGTTAAAACAAATAATAATGGAGGTTGCTGACTTTGCAACCTTCACTTGTAGTTCACGAAATTATTTAAACATATATTATTTATAACTTTGTTTTAAACCACTTTTATGAGTTAAATTTAATACACCAACCGGTTTCAGAAAATATCTTTTCCTTCACCAGAATCTCAAATAAACTAATTAAAACCATGTTTTTTGCATGAAAGAAAAGGTATTTTTCGAAACCGGTTTATGTATTAATTTAACTCATAAAAATAATATTTTTTATTATTATGTTTGAAATCTGATAACATCCATTTTCGAAGAAACCACAAGGAACTGCTTTCATTGGGAGCTGTTTTATTTTAATTACTTCTGGTTCAGCTTTGTTTAATATTTCTTGACAACTAAAATAACAAAATTATTTATTTTCGCAACCTATACGTATTTGAAAATTTATTAACAAATAAACAACAACATAAGAGCAAACTACAGGGCACTGACAACTGAATTAACATAACCGGCTGATCTATTTGTTTGATTTTTTACATCAGCTCAAAATAAATAAACAAAGCAAAAATAATGTCATCATATTTGTTATTAAAAAATTTAAATCGTAATAAGGACAAAAATACTATTAACGTATTTTTGTAAGTTCGGACATGCCATCATTGATGTCAATGCCGACAATAATTTCCCTGAACTGAGATTCAGTAAGGGCTAGTATTCCATGTCTCAATTACACTGATCAAGGCAATATGTCAAGTATACAGGGAAATTATGTAAAACTCATCAAAAGGGATAAATTTTAGATATGCAGTCCAACAGGTTTTCATTTACAAACAGTACTTTTTTAAATGTGCATTCTTCAAGTTGGCCAGGAAAAGATACGAATGTCTTGTTATGCAAACAATTTTACATTTTGTAAAAAGTATGAACTTTCGTCGGACTTACAGGTGACGTATTTTATCTCCTAATAACTTTGACCTACCCTTATAAAACGCCGAAAAATTTGAATTTGAAATCATTTCGTGTTTTGGTCTTGTCAGTGGTTCTACTTTTACTCTTTGCTACGTCGATTTATTTTATTTAGGTAGATACTTTACGGGTTTAATTTTAATTTTGTTTTATAGTTAATTTTTTTATATGTAATTATTTATATAATAATAATTTTTTATAAATAAAATATTTTCATTTTTTAATTATCGTAATGTTTGTTAAAATACAATATTAGTTGTTATGGTCAAATAAAGCATGGAAATATTGAAATCACTGTTAAGAGGCAACTTTCATTTTTCCAGTTTGAATTTCGAGATATTTTTGCATTTTGCATACCCTTTCAAGATGAGACTGATAGTTAATTCTTTTACAATATCAAGTAAACATTAAGTGCGTTATTTTTTACGTAAATATTGCTAGAGTGAAAGGTATCAATATAAAAGGACAAGTATACAATTGTTGGTTTTCTTAAATTCCTAGGTAATAAGCTATCAGAAAATAGCCATTTCTTCAACATTCATAATACATATGTGTTGCCATTTGAAATTATCAAGCGAAAATTAAATAATTTGTTAAAGTTCTCACCTAAGAATTGTTATGTTTATGATAAAAACCATTGTTTGTGTCGATAAACGTATGATTATAAAATATTACAATTTTGCCCCGATTTATAAGGAAAAAAAATGACGTAAATTCATACTGATAAATAACATTGATAACTTTTAAAGCAGCTGTATTAAAAAGTATTAAGTAGTAGTAAAGCAGCTGTATTAAAAGCAGCTGTATGAAGAGAAAACTATTTATGCTAAAAATATATAATAATCATACTCCAGTTGTAATAAAAAAATTTTTTTTTATATATTTATTTATTGTTTTAATAAATTACATATATATTTAATATTAAAATATAAATGAAAATATGACAAAAGTATTATTATTCACTATTAAATAATTAGTTGTTCATCGAGCATATTATCGTTCTTCAGAATTTCATTGTTTTTTTCTTTACACGTATTCAAAACAAAATTTGATCCACACATATTACACTTTAAACTGAATTTAGAAATAAAACTTTATGTTCTTTCACATATTCAATATTCGTTCATGTGCACCCAAACATCGATTTGTGGGAGTAAATTTGAGAAAAGAATTGGTGTATGTCGACCACTCTTTTGCCATCCAATTTAGGAAGTTCACACTAGTCCACACATTCAATGCTCAGTTCGGGAACATCCTGAAAATAATTTATAATATTATTATTATTGTTATTTAGTTATCAGTATTTTTATGTCTAAAATATTAAAATACATGTTTATTCATTTATATGACTATAACAAATATATTTGTATCAATCAGACAGATCTGTCATGTATAATTCTTTTGATAAAATTATTTATCTTTAAGGATATGTATTTCCAATAAAAAATAATTTATCTGCACTACATAATATATGTATATTGAACTATGTAATTTATATTGTTAAATCAAATAGATAATTGTTATAGAAATGGTAAAAATTATCAGCTTACGTTGCGATTTTTTTTCAAGAAGTTTATAACCATTAAAAATTTTGTTGGAACATTTCCTAAAGCGTGTCAATGGATACTTTTTGACCTTAGGCATCTTGAGTCACAGGAGGCAGTAATTTCAGAACAATAATATGTATAATAAAACATATTAGACTTTAAATGTGAACTAAACCCAACAAAAAAAATCACGGGTTCGCAAAGTTCACGTTGAATCTTGTGAATGAATATATTTCATGCGCTGTCAGATTCTTAACGAAACGTAGGTTTTGACACATGTTCTATGTTGAAAAGTCAAAATTATAATCTGTTTTCGCATAAAAACAGCCCAAAACCATACAATTTACAAAAATAAGCAATTGGTATCGAGAATAAGTATAATATTCATTCATATTGTAGTCAAAATTTGTATTAAAATGTGTTATATAGGCAAATTTAATTAAAATTTATCGGAGCGCGGAGTTCACAACCGCCGTAGCCGTTTTGAATGCCATACTAACAGTGTGAGATATAATTAATAATATCGTATTTCATAAGACTGGAAATATATTATTTAAAAAATGATTATTGTGTTTCTGATATTAAACTTAGTTTTAAATAGTAGTTGAAGCCTCAAAGCATGTGAGTAAATATAGTATATTATTTAAAAATGTATGTTTTTACTAAAACAAAGTATTTTAAAAACGTCGAAAATTTATCAAATGTACTGCAAATTGAATGATTTATAACTCTTATTCATTTTTAACATTTTGCTAATTTGGTTTCCTATAGATTTGTCTCTGTAATCTTGACTTCAAGATTATAAGAAAATATATTTCGTTTATGCATTAATTTAGTGTATTGACTCAATTTCGTACCATGCCTAAAATGCATCTAATGGTCGCGGTCTTTCTTATAATATTTGTATCGTCTTAATTATGGCAAATAACATTCAGTTTATTAGTTTTATATGAATGTAAAGGTTCAATCTAAGTAATAGTTGAAAAAAAGTCAAATTTATTGAATAACTTCTGATATAAATGAATAATAAAAACCCACATTTTCGTTATAAACGCGAAAATATGAATTATTATTGCAAGTCGCACCTTAATAAGTTTTCCTGCTTAAGAAGATTTTATTTGGCGGTCCCTTGGAAAACGTATTAAGAGAGTTTCACTGTTGCTTATTGCGCTTGGTCACTATTGCATCCTTTGTATCCATTATTAGTGTCCTTTTTGTTTAAAAAATTTGCAATAGCCAATTGCTTTTCTGCTAGTTTAAGAATCAATTCAATATGAGTAAATAAATACAGTTTTTATTATATTTAATTAGCATGATTACCATTTTGCAAGTTGTACCCGTATACGATGTGAGAGGTCGAACTGGGGAGTTCTATCCTCCACCGACTAGCTAGGGGAGAGCATGAAGATTCGTGAGTTTTCGATCCCAGGATCACATACTTGCTTCTGTCTACTGCATTCTGCTACTGTTCTTTGTTGAGGAAATTTATAATATCAGTATTATGGGCAGCATTAAAAGAAATCTTTAGTATATAAAATTAGTCTATTGCAAATGAGGCATCATTACAAATTTTTTTATACAATCATGGAACAATTTACCTCAATAATTTCAATGAGATATCAAATAAAGTATTACCCTATGATGGGCATTTTACAAGGAGTCAAATTCACGGGATGGTGAATTTCAAGTTCTAAACAAAATGTCACTTATTAAAGTTCCTAGACAGGCCATGACATAATCAACATGATTTACTAACTTTCTACATTAAATTTATGACCAAATTAATCTAAAACTTGATGAACAGCATATTTACCAAATTAGCTTCAAAAGAAATTACCATAATTCTAATATGGTGAGTCTCCAACAGAAATCTCGATGACAACAATAATCACCATACTTGGCATGGATGATGTAACCTTATATGAGGAATTTCCCATCACACCCAATGTGCCATCCTACCTTTCGATCGCACGTTGACGACATGCAATCCTGGCCACAGATTCATATCGCCAACCGGCCAGATTGTTCCTCTATGATTTTGGGGTTATCATAACATTGAGAACACCTCCATTACCAAACCGTGATCGTCTCGTTCTCTGTTTCAAGGAATAGGAATTACCACCCCCATCCAGAGATGTGGAATTTATTCCGCGATCCGAAAATGTGGAGATTCTTCCCCCATCCAATAAAAGGAAATATCCCATTTCTGCAAGATACAGTTTATCATACAAATAGGTACAGCAGTTGAACATTTATTGCACTGGCATTCAGACAGATGATATTCGTCTTACCCTTTAATTATAATGAAGATTGATTGCTCCTACAATACTACATTATAACAATAATCAGCCGCTAATGTGCACGCAGCACTCAGTTTTGACAGTGAATGGCCGACTTCCAAATGAACTGCCACCTATAGATTATGCGGTCTGAAGTTTGTGCGTCTTTGGTGATAGGCCATCCCAAAAAATCGATCCTAAGTGACTACATATGAAAGTTAATTATTTTTAAGTTAAAAAATGAGTTTTTTTTGTAATCAATCAATCACTACTTGACTACATTCGCAACGTCATTACGATTTCAATGGAATACATGCATCAATAAGTGTCAATAGTAGACTTTCTCAATTAACGGCTCTTGCTTGGAACATAGGTGCCGTTATTAGGAAGCATGCTTGTATAACCGCAGTGAAAATACCAGTTGAGATGATAGATAATACATGTCACTTTCCTATATATTTTTTTTTTTTTTTAGTTAAAAGAGCTTTCATAAACGGGTGATATTGTGCTAATTTTTGTTTTATTTGTCTAAATGTTTTTTAATAAATACTTTAACCAGGTGACGAATCGTGAGGGGCAAGTCATAGGTAACCAGATCCTGATAGGTGGCTCCAGGAGTCGTCAGCTCATTGGCAGTCAGATCCACATCGTTAACAGGGAAGGAAAAACCATTGGGACGCAGATCACCTCCCCCGGAGGTAATCTGGTGCACACCATCAAACAGGAGCACATGCAAAACAGGTAATCAAACATCTTGTATTCTTTTCAGGATTCAGTGTTATTATAACATCTCCTTTCATGTGCACAGTCATCATCACAAAGATAAGCATTTGTCAGCCTGCAATTGATGAGACTAAGAATTCACAGAAAATAGGTGGTTAGGAAAATATTAACATACAGTAAGGACCTGGGTTTTACACTTTTCAAGGGAACGGCAAAGCTATACTATATGAAAATTTGTTCTCATTATTTGTAATTCAGATTTTTTCATTAAATTTCGGTTCAACAAATTTTGTTACTCACGGGACTGAAATTTAATAAAAAAATCCGAATTACAAATAATGAGAACAAATTTTCTTATGGCAATATTAGAAATAAATTTTTTTAATGTGGTGACTATTATTTTAGCTTTTTATGTACCAAAATGTTTATCAAATAACCAATTTCTACTGAATAAGGAAGGTGTGTAGCGACGTGGCCAGTTTTTTCAAATGATTCACCAGTGCTTGACACAACAAAATTACGGACATTTTAATTTGATTAGTGGCCGAACTCGCCTTTTCCATCAATATTAAAAAATAATTAAAAACTTTTAAATTTTCATGATTTTTCATGTTTGAACTCTGAGAGGTATTCGGGATTCTATCTTTGACATCAATTTTTGTCAGTTTTTAAAATAAGTTTAATTTTTTTTTAAATGGTCAAGGATTTAAAATACATGAATTATAAGATGTTCGTCCATTTTAGATAACGAAACAAGAAAAAAATTAGGTATATAATTAAATACAAAAGTTCAAATTTCTTTATTACATTAAACAAATCGCAACATTTTATAAACAAAAAACCGGATATAAAATCAATAGAACTGTTGCACACAATTAATTTATAAATTACGAGATTCAATAGAAATTATTTAAATGAGACAAGAAGACAAAAGAGATAAAGGTGAGTAGAAATACATAATTCACAACGCGCCGACAATCACTGCCGAAATAACAACAAATCTTATAAAACGAATTGCGGACTTGGTATACATATGATATAACTGAGTTCGTCTGCGGTTCTGCAAGCTCTAAGTGCGCCATTATTGCGATAAGGAATAGCGCCTCATAAACATGCAAATTATGTGAACAAAAGATTTACTTTGGGTATAAAAAATGCATATGAACTATGAATAATCAGGTTTTACAAATTATCGGTAGAAATTAGTATGAAATGTTATTTTCAGGCAAATTTTTTTGAAACAAGTGCAAATTATATGAAAATACGAAATATGCGTGCACAAATTAACAGAGTTTTATTGTATCTTCTCATGAAGTCATCGAACTTCGAGTGGTCAGATTATTTTTTATTGAATGCTTTAGGGCCTGAAGCAAAGATATAGAGTAATAATAGGTCAATTTTTTAAGTATTTATTTTGAAGTTGAAAATTGTGTACAATAATTTTTTCCATTAAAAGTATAGAATTTGTATCTACTTTGAACATTTTCGACTCGTAATTTAGTTAGGTATTCATCTACAAAATATTGTGGACCAGGTCTATTACAGATTGTATATAAAGACATTATGGGTAGGTAGGTTTGTGTTCCTGGAGTTTATGTTTTAATTTTTCAGTCTTTGGGAAAAATATTTTATTTTGTGGTTCTTCTTGTTATGATTAACCCATTCAATATTCATAATGCACCAGGTATGTTCGAGGTGTACTCAGTTTTGCTCTTTAACCCTTAAATTAAATTATTAGATTGATAATGCCCTTGTAAGGCGAAACGTGTCTCAAGTAAATTAAACGAGTAGAATCAAAAAAACAAGTGTTTTATTTCCACATATTGAAAATATATTATTTAAAAACTATTTATTGTGTTTTTGATTTAAAACTTGGTTTTAAATAGTAGCTGCAGCCTCAAAGCATGTGAGTAAATGTAATGTATTATTTAAAATCATTTATTTTACTAAAACAAAGTATTTTAAAAACTTTGATTATTAGTTAGAAATAATTGTAAGAGTCTGCGAAAAAAGAATGACATTGGTTTAAATCTATTACATATTATGTTTTGGGACAGGGACAGCCAGTCGGGTCTAAACTCTCAGGTGAGCCAACAGCAACAGCAGCAGCAACAACAACAGCAGCAGCAACAACAGCAGCAACAACAGCAGCAGCAGTTGAACAATGCACACCAGCAACAGCAGCAGCGTGAAGCGCACCAGATGACACCCACACATCATCAGGTAATTTTGAATGACTACCATATTTATAGGAATCAATATGTATAGGGTAAAGAGGGGGGGGTTAAATAGACTAAAAAGCATCACCAGCTGTGGAGGGTTTTAGCCTCTTCAAGAATTCAAGAATTTTTCTTCATTAATCTCTATTACATGCAGTTTCTTTTCATTCCTGGGTTTCTAAGACAGATGCTGTCGAAAAACGAACCCATCCTCGTGTCAATTTAAGGTTAAAAGACATTTAGAGGTCAGGTTTGCATTTGAATATTATGACAGGAGACAATACTTACAGAGATGTACCACAGCTGAGCTTAGAACATTACCCTTTTATCACAGGATTGGTAGGTAGATTCTCTAATATTTGTGTTACAGCAACCCAGGAGAATTCTTTTATCAAAATAAGGAGACAAAAGATGGGAGAAAAATATACACGAGGGTTGTCTGTAAAGTTTCCGACCTAACAAAGAAACAAGACATTTTTTCTTCAAATTTATTTTTATTTTTCTAGTCTCCTTGTAAATCTATACACTTCTCCCAGCGATGCTCCTATCCCTTTAACCTGTCCAAATAGTACTTGGAGTCTTTCTCTGCAAAATAGTTATTTACAAAGGTGATGACCTCATTTGACGAAAATCTCTGTCCTCCGAGTGCAACTTTTAGCTTAAGGAACAAAAAAAAGTCGCTTGGGGTTAGATCTGGCGAGTAAGGAGTGTGGTCAAGCAATTCAAACTGTAATTTGTAGATTTTCGCCTGGGCAACCACGAGGTGTGAGACAGCGCATTGTCTTGGTGAAACAAAATTTATTTTTTCTACAAATGTGATCGTTTTACCGCAATTTCTGCCTTCAGCCTGTCAAATAATGATGCATAGTATGCTCCTGTAATGGTTTTTTCTTTTTCAAGATAATCGATTGAGACAACTCCATGGCTATTAGAAAACAGTCGCCATCACTTTCCCAGCCGAAGGAACAGCCTTTGCCTTTTTTGAAGCCAATTCTTCCTTCGCAGTCCACTGTTTTGACTGTGTTTTTGTTTCTGGAGTATAATGGTGTATCCAAGTTTCATCTACAGTAATTAATTGGCGCCAAAACTCTGATTTATTGCGCCTAAACTGCGTCAACAGAGCGTTGGAAATGTTCATTCGAACACATTTTTGGTCCGGAGTGAGCAAACGCAGGCACCCAAAGTGCGATCGCTTTCTCATGCCTAAATCTTGATTCAATATGTGACAAACACGTTCTTTGTACATGTTCATAGCCTCTGCTATCTCTGTAACCTTAATTCGACAGTCATCCAGCACTATTTAGTGAATTTGAGTGATGTTATCATCAGTGGTTAGTCCCCATATACAGCGTCTAACTCGTCTTTAATTTGTGTAGGCGTATTGCTTTACAAAAACAAATACATACTTAATGACGGTTTGATGCTTGATTTTTTCCATTTTCACAAAAACACTCACATCGACTCACTCAAATGATTGTTAAATAACAACTGCATGTCCAAAATGGATGAAATTTCGGTGAGTATTTATCAAAACATGTTCCCTAACTTTTGTTGACGAGTGCTGCCATCTTCATGTTGAGGTCGGAAATTTTTCAGACAGCCCTCGTATAGTAAAAGCTCTTTAATATGAAATTGAGGGGACCAAAACTTAAAAAAAAAAAAAAATTTGAATTAGGAAAGTAGAATTTCATGGAAAGTTTTCTAAACATTTATAAGTGTGTAGGTGCTTCAAATATACATTTCCTCAAAACAAAAATTCATTCAAAAACACATCACGTCCCCATTCACACATATGTGAAATTTTGAAACACAGTGGACCCGCGTTATAATAAATCTGACTTCATTAAATTTGCATTATTACCTCTATTTTGTCATCATTTTATACATCTTATGCAGGTGGTACATGCCGACCAGTTGGCCGCTGCTCAGCAACACCAGCAGCAGCAGCAGCAAGCAGCCAGGGAGCAGCAGCAGCAGCAACAGCAACATCAACTGGTCAGTCTGCAGCAGCAGCACAAACAGGAAACAGCCCACCTATCCACGAGCAGTGCACACCTGGTATTGAGGAATCCCTCTCGCGGCGAGGTAGCCAGCGCTCAGCAGTTGGCTCAGCTGAGCCAGGTCCACATCGGACCAGCTCATGTCATCAAGTATGAGATCATACCGCAGTCCAGTGTTGTACAGGTGCAGTCCATAGATTAAACACTCTGGTTTTTTTTATCACATTTTTGTTATCATTTACGCAGCTAGTGTCAAATGTAAAGATGGAGGATCTTGGCAGCATAATCGGTAACGGCTCTGGTAAAATATATGATACTGTTTGGACTGATGTCGTTACTCTTGTATTGTTTGAAACCAATTTCAATATGGAAGGGTGACTACTCCGGATATGCAGTTGATGCAGATGCATATAAATTGCATAATAATTGTGCGCTGACCGAGGGTAGATTAGCATTTTTGCATTTGGGACCAACTGTTGAAATCTGTTGGAATCATGAACTTTCTTGAATGCTTAAACTGTGCATCTTCATATTATATGGTGTACAATTTATTCACAGAGCGTCCTTAACACTTGGCACCAATTGTACTCATTGAATTACATTATGTCATTTATTTTGTCGGAACAATTTTTGGTTATTATTGACGATAAATCTAAATGTTCATACCACAAACAAAAGTCAACTTTCCGACCAACCTTAAATGTTCATATAATGAAGACATAATTATGGCACCAATGATTGCTGAATATTTACTTGTCGCCTTGTTGGTGAGTATTACCTGCAAGCAGATTGAAATGCTTAATCATCTGTAATATACTTTTGACAAGATTTTAAGCTTTACCTATGTGTTTATATTCCTCCTGATGAACATTTTTCACTATTAATTTTGTTCTATGCATCAGATAAATTGCAAATGTAATATAAATTGTTATAACTAAGGCAAATGCTTTTTGGAAACTTGCTTTGACTTATTTTGTTAAATCTCATTCCCAGATGAATTTCCTGTTAAACTTACATTTTGATTACGTTTTTTTCTCTTGTTTCTTTATAGTTTAGTTTGGAAAGGTAATTTATGTTAAGTAATATCTGCATCAAATAATGTTGCTATTTTAAAACATTGAAAAATAATTATTTTTATTTAATGTTTATTCATTCATTCATTCATAAATAAAATTTATTTTTTGATGTATTTTAATACTTAAAACTGGAAAAATGTAGTATGGAGATGGGATATTGATAATATTATTTGGTTCCAGGGAGATGAAAACAAATTTATTGTGGTAAAACATTGAATAAGTAATCAATTGAAAGCTGAAAATGTAATGAATTAAGACTGCATTGTGTCAACAGAATTTCTAAATAATGTGCACTGAGCAATACTTATTAACATAATGACGGGAATCATTGCCATTTGTATTTGTTACCTATAAGTTTAGGGTTGTATGTAGCGACTTTTACTATCACTGTATAGTCAGCATAGTGATGGACCTCATCAGTCTTCGTAACAAGGGAATCATTATTTCAAATTCACCAATTTATTAAAATCACTATAGCGGTATTTTGAATATGTGATTGAAAATAATCAGCGTATAATATTGATCTAATTGTAAATCATAGTTAAGTTGTAAGTAATGGTTAAGAAATGTATTCAATGCTTATGTAAAATGTATTCATATAAATCCGGTGACATTAATGAAATTAAAGACTGGTGATTCATATTCTTAATGTTTCGTGTGTAATGTATTGAACATTTTTGTACAAACTGATGTTACGCAACATTGCTAAATTATTCATGCCTTTAAAGTCTTCGGTCATTCTTAAATAGTTTGCATATCTTTCATTAGAGGAACAAAATACAATAAATGTACAATGTAACAATTGTTTTTATCATACTCTGGAAAATATAATACGTATTAATCCAATTGAACAAATTTTATATCAGATGTATATAAATGATTTGTGGTGAGAAACGACATGAAGCTTATCACTACTGGGGTCTGAAATGAAGTTATTTTTTGTAAACAAAAGTTTTACACGCTTTCAGGTGATCGGTACATTCTTTATCATTAATTTGTTCAATACACTTTTGGAAAATCTGTCTTATTGTAACTACGTACTGTCTCCACACTGACCGTGTATGAAGGATTCTGTGAATTTATATTTAAAGATGTTTTATGTGATTCTATATATGATTTAACATATACTAGCTTGTAGCCAGTAGTTTTGCACTTAAGCTGAGTAAAGTTATCATAATGTGTACATATATAATTATACGAGAGTATATGAAATTGTGTAAACTATGTATAAATTAAATTATTTATTAGTGATATATATATAAAAGAGCGTTCTAAATTAGTCATTGTCCAACACCAACCATTTAAAATATACTCTCATTCAACATCTGTTTTGTATGGTTTTTATACATTGGTTTATAGTAAAACTGTGCAGAACATTTTATATTTCTGAACCCAAATTGTATTGTATTACGGCCCATAAATCAACTTTGTTTTATACATTTTGGCGGATGATTTATTTTTATCTTTTATCAGACTATTTGACTTGAGTTACAAATGCCGCGGAGCAAATTCTGTCAGTGATGATTTTTGTCCTTTATTTGTTTTTTCACACTTGCAATCATGTACTCAATGTGTAACTCTGCATGTTGAAGTATGCAAAAACTTTTTTATTCCAGAAACATGTTTCATGCTTAAATGACAGCTAAATAAACAATATTAAAATTTTAATACGGCATTATCAAAAATTAAAACGTTATTATGGAGGTTTTTTTTTTATGTAAGTGATTAAATCATCAGTCTATAGCAGGGTTCTGCGATTATTTATATTATTTCATTAAAGTATTTTCAAAACAGAAATATTATTTAAAAAAAAAAAATCTTTGCTGTAGTTGAAATGTATGTGAATTTTTTGCTTAGATAGTTAATTTGTTTCTTCTACTGGTTCTAAAAAACATTCAGATCCATGGCCGATTGCACAACCTTAACGCCTAGGCATCGTCCTGTGCACCCATCTTATTCTTGGGAGTCTCGGGGGCCATGTTCTCACTGGATTTTCTTCAAAGGCTTATCAAAATACTCTGTAGTCTTCATATCTGGTTGCATGGCCTGCCCATTTCAGTCTACTTGATTTTAGAATAGTTATAATGTTGGGCTTCTTGAAGATCTCGAAAGGTTGAGCATTGAGTTATAAATTTTGCGTGTCAAACAGTTGTTTATACCTGAGTACATAGTATGTTTACGGTGAAGTATGCTAAAGGTTGAAGTTATATATATTGATATTCCTGTATTCAGGTTTCCCAGCAGACCACTCTTCCTTGACATCCTTATGTATTTGATTTTTCCAATGGGGGCTTTAATTATTGTTATTTTCTCTTATTAATTATCTTTGTTATTTTCTCCAAAATATTGAAAATGCTGGGAAATTTATTTTCTCCTGCATACCCTAAAATCTGATAATCTTGTGGGTGAGATTTAGGATGATTCTTCCTTCCGCTTTAAGGGTTCCTCTTAAGCCAAGTTGAATAAGGCAGGTGATAACCTTGATATCTTGCTTCAATCCCACTGTCTAAAGTTCGAAGGATCTGGAAACGTCTCGTGTCTACTAATATTCTGCTGTCGGACCGTTCTATATATATACACTATTACTATATTAATCGCTTTTAGTATCTTAATACGTCTGTGCGCTGAATCGTAATCAATTTAGAAATCCCACTTTTTTAGGATTTGGCAAAGCGTTTACATTTATTTGTTTATTTATTATTACACGTTCACGCAATTCTTATGATTCTGATGGTCTGAACCTTGTTATTAGGAACCTCATAAATTTACGTGACATTTTGGAAATCAATTTTTTGTTTGGAGTTTATTTTGTTAAAAAAAGAATTGCAGTATGAGAGTTACCTGTCAATAACAAACATATCAGTCGAAACACTTATATAGTTACAATGGTAGGTAAAGCACAAATTAGCAAAATGCGAAACCAGTGGAAAGGTGAAATCTTAATACTCTTATAGTGTATTAGGTAGAGCAATGCATTGACTTAATATTAGGTAGACACGCTTTACAAATCATGGCGAATACACTAAGTCATGGTATGTATGAATTTCATATAAAATCTAAGTACTTGGCAAACTTCTAGTGAAGTAGCTATATTATATATATGTATTGCACTTTATTTTTCAACAGTATCATTAAACGTTCCTGAAAATTTTCAATAAAATATGATTTGACAGCAACAATGTAACATTAAAATAAGATTGTTAGCTTTTTAACAAATCAGTCACATAAATCTAGACGAATTGCATTGTATTTATATTTTTTATACAGTTTTTAATGTGATATTTCCTCAACGGCTTATAAAGCAGTGTGAAATGATAAAACAAATGAGAAAATAATGCATAATGCATTCTATAAATAGTTTTCCTTGTATGTGTAATGTTCGTTTTTCATATTTTGAGAGATTTTTATATACACAGAAGAATTGGGATTGTTTGATATTATTATTCTTAAAATACTATCACTGTTAACTAACTTACCATCATGCCGTTTTACTGCGGGGGGCGCCACACTCTTGCGCCAACACACAACTCTCGACTCATGCAAGCTTATCATGTATTATATTAATACTCTTAAAATACTATCACTTTTAATGTTCATAATCAAAATTGTATGTTTTCAATACGCCAACTTTGCCATGGTTTGGGAAATTCACTGTCCAACTATTTTGAGTTCCTGCAAATAAAATGATTGTGAATGTGATCGCTAACATTCATTAAACTTGATGATTTACTAAATTTGATGGATATCAGGAAAAATTTTAAATATAAATTGAAATATTTTGGATTATTCGCCAACGAAAAGAACATGGCCCGTCCACTTAATATTATGTCAGTGAAGTAATACAGGAATATTATTTTGAGTAATAGTATTTATAAAACCCGGTGAATTAAATTATTTTTTTAATATCAATTAAAATAAGTGTGGTATTTAGTTCATTCATACCTTTTTAGTAAACATTTTTATGATAAATATACATTTTTAAATTGTCTTATATATATATTTTTTTTTTAAATGTAGCAATAGTTAAATATTATGTTAGCAATCCACTCTCGCAGAGGCATGGCGAGGGAGCTGAGTATGAGAATGTACTGTGGCTCTAGGCTTGCATCGGCTATTCTTGGGTCGTCTCGTGCCGTCTGCTCTCGCCGCGAGTGTTCAGCCAGCCCTCGGTTTCTCTCGCTCCGCCTCGCCCGCCTTACCTCGCTTCGTCTACGCTCCGTTCTGGTCGGAGCGTGGACGAGGCAAGGCAAGGAGCCTTGGTGAGAGTGTACTTTGTACCACTCGGGTCTCGGCACCTCGACAAATGCTTCGCCCGAGGTGCCTTGGCAGGAATGGACTGCTGGCATTACAAAATAGGATATCCAGAAATCAGTTGTCATTTCAAAACTACAATCTTTTAAGTTGATAAAGCATTAAAAATATATTGCAACATATTTTTATTTTTAAAATATCCAAGTAAATAGATATTTTAATTTCATAAGCTCAAAGAATTTTTTGTAAACATAAATTTACGGGGTTTTCGAATTATTCTCATATTTATGTGATTTGTTGTTGATAACCTAATGGATATTACGTCCCATATTTTCGATTTCCTTGTTGTATATGTCTCACATATTGCGTGAGGTTTATTGGTTTTGTTTTATTTTTAGATCGAAATTAAAATTTCTGCTTACCATACTCCGCTAATTTTCAACATGTCAATCACTTAACCCCGCATCCATTCTATTATCCCGCTAATTCTCTTAAAGTACGGACTAATGTTCTAGATTGTTAATAAATAATCAAATTTATGTTCATATTTTTGTTTGTAACTTGGTTCTTCAGACCTTGCATGGAGATAATTGATAATTTATTTTTTGTTGACTCACCAATTTATTATTTGCTAGATTTTCTTTCCTCTCTCGAAACTCATTTAATATATACCAGTTTCAGTAAGAGAGTGAAAATCTAGATAAGAATAACTTTTAGGTTGCTGTAACCACACTGAAAATATGTTTCTTTATACATATTTAAGATAGTATTCAAATTCATTTGTGATTGCTAATGATTTCTTACAACCGCTTGATATTTGCCTTTTAATGATTTTTAATTATTTTTGGAATTTTGTAATAAATTATTTTATTTCTGCGTGTTCACACTTTTTTAGAACCCTTCTGAAATGTTCTTATTAATTTACAAAATATTGTTGTACTCTTTCTTAACGAATGGTTTTCTTTTATAAATATTCTTATATATTGCAAAATAACATTCGTCATGATTTATTCATAAGCTCTGTTCAATATATTCAAATACAATGAAATATAGAGGAATTTGAACCTTGTAGTCACGTCTACAGACGTCACATTAAATTATACTAAAATCTCGATTACTGCATAAAATCACATAGGGTGGGTTTTGGAACTGAGTGATCCGTATCAAAGATTTCTTGCACCCTTTTCAATAAACTGATTATAGTTACACATTAAAAAATTACAAGTCCTCTTTTCCAAGTTTTAGCACTTCTAAAACTATTGCGACGTTTCCATGTTTGCATTTTAAGAGAATAATTAGTTAAAAATAAAGAGTGATGTGTATTTAAATCATTTAATATTTTTACAATTTTAATCCTTCACGTACTATTTGTTTATAGAATTAGCGACTGTTTTACTCCTTTTAATTCTGATAACAAAAATATGCACTATTTTCTTAATGTATTTGTGTTCAGAATAAGAAAAACAAAACTACCAAATGAGTGCACAGAAAAAAATATTTAAATTCAGACATAAGATAGGCCAGAGGGGCGTGAGTTAGGGAAATAGTACATATGTATTTGGTTAAATACATTCATTTTTTTATGGAAGGCAATAGACCTTTAAAAAAATAACACGGGCGTGTATAAGAAAATGCATTAACTGGGTTGAAGCTAATGACTAGATGATGGAAATGTTTGGTGCTCTATCCTTCCTGCTTTGATAAAGTGTAATGATGTGCATGTGATCAAGTTATCTTGGAAAAACTGTTTCTTGAATTAAACATGCCTACTAAAATGTTGATAGCATTTTATGTAAATTTAAAAAAAAATGTTTGATTTTGTTAAGATTTTAACAAATTTAATTTAAATCATTTAAGAAGCTAATCTTCTAACTGTATAGCAAATCTGTTTAATGTTACCATTAATTTTTACAGTAATTTTAATACAATTCACCTTCAGAGTATACAATGTTTGCACACCAATAATCTGAAAATTTGACACATTGACCTAGGGATTTTTACTCCACCGTGCATGTTTCGACCTAATGTGCTACAGGAATGTACTTGCTGAACACACTGTTTTGGTTATCATGTTCTCAAACTACATCATGTGTGTAATATTATGTTAGCAGAATTTGTGCATAATAATAAATTGTGAGTCCAGACAGCATCACATTCGGATCTGACACGTAGTGTGGAGTAAGTATGTTTGGTCATTATCGCATACATTATATTATACATAAATATTTACAAGTTTCTCTAAATATTGTATTAAACATATCATTGTGACAGTCAGTTAAACAAGACCAGGAAATATTTAGTATTATATTAGATACTGGGTGATAACATTTTAAGTATGCTTTGTGCCATTCATTAATTGATTTTGCATATTTTACATTCCTGTTTTGATTATTACCGTCGCTTGTGTGTTTTTTAATTTTCAAATTTATTAACGCTATCCGTACATTGTTATTAGATGGTTTATTACATTTATCAGCCCTTAGCACATTTACCAGTGTATTAGTTGTTTAGTGGATCATTAAAAACATTATGTAAATTGTTTTGTCAACTACTAAAAAAAGTGGAGTTAATATCTCGTAAATTACAACGTAATAATTGTAATGTAGTCCACAGTCAAAACTGTAGACTAATATCACTACCTTATTGTCGTTCATTCGTCGGTATTACAGTTGTGAGCCCCATCTAGAACCATAGTACTCTTATATCAACTCCTATTGTTGACTACAAAACTATGACAAAAATGTTGTTTCGGTGTGAATATGGACACAAAAAAACAACCTTTATAATAACTTACAATGATGTCAAAACCTATTGAGGTCCTTATCAAAATTGCAATTGTGAATATTAAATCATGATAATTTGGTGACGACACGCAACATATTTTGTTAATATGAACATACAATGAGGGGCGGATTGATTATTGTACTGGGGCACCTTGAGCCTACATACCCGAGGCCCTTTAACTTATTTTTTCATTTCAGAATCAGTTTCATACTTTTAGAATGACTGCTTTATGACAAGTGCAATAAAGTTTTATCAATTGTTTCATATACCTATATATATAATTGTCAATATATATTATTTTTGAATAGATGAACATCTGAATAATGAAAGTAGTAAAAAGTTAATTATAAATTGAATTTAAAAAAAAATCATTTATATATCAAGTTTTTTAAAAATATTTTCACTTTTTTTTTCATATTAAAAATAGCGTTTTCAAAGCAATTATGTAATTCCCTAAATTGAACATTAATAATTTGTCTAATCTAAAATCTAACGAAAAATATGTAATTCATTATAATAGTTGCTACTTGGACAAACAAAACAACAGCTGGAATGGTTCAAATAATACATTTATGATGCATCGTTGCTTCACAGTTCATTTTATAAGCAAATAAAATAAAATATGATTAATAAAATTCATAATGTTAAAGTATACCCAGGCTTGTGATTGTGTTAATTACGAGTAATACACAAAAAAACTGCACAGTTCAAATATTTAATGATTTATTTATTACAGTATTTATCTACCCTCGCTATTAAAACAATTAGACAAGAGGTATGTTTTACTCTAACGCGACTCGTAATCGTAACGTCAGAATGTTCGAGACTCGCACAGCAAGATTACTTGTCTTCACATTTGTTTTTAAATGGGATGGTACGTACGTGTCTCAATTATTAGAAAAAATCAATGCAGTCTGGGTGGTCCAGCCAGATAACAAATAACACTAATTTTTATACATTTTTTTCTCTGTAAAAAATAAAGATTACATTCATAACGCACGTTGAGATGTGCAATATTTCATTTTTCACACAATCGAGTCACCCGCACCTTTGCACTCATCAGTATCTGAAATAATTTTTAGACACATTGTCTCATATGTGTCAGATTATTGACATTACACTTTACTTGACATTCTATTAAAACCCTTCTTAAAGACTGACCTAACATTTTCTTAATTTTCTTAGTCTTATTTTCATTCACTCACATTTGTGAAGGATAGCTGAGTCACGGTATATTTTTAATATGTTTAAAGTGATTTTTTAAAATCTCCACTAATTCTTATAGCAGCATCTTTCAAAAATATCTTCTAATCCGCTCCAAGTAATAAATATACTAGAATTTAAAATGTTCATCTGCCACATTAATGCTACTACGTTCAAAACATTCGCTTTCAATGCATTTTTATTCTCGATCTTTGTACGATGTTTAGTTCTTTTGTTTTTTAAACATGAATTAAACACATTTTATGTCAGAGTTTTGTATTCTCTACAAATGTGATATTTATGTAATTTGGATTATTATTTTTTGCTTGTAGAATTTTAAACATGTTTTTATTCATTTCTTGTATATGGTACCACATTGATTATTTTGTGGGTTATGAAAAAAGATGTGTAGGCATTTTAAAATTTAGTATACATGTAAACATTTATTTTATTAAAGTATTATGTGTTAAGACATCTTAAAATATAATGCTTGATATGGCTGAGCCATTTTTTTCGCAGGCGAATGTAGTTTTTCATTTTTTCATACATTCATTAAATCCTAATCAGAGTAAAATCAGTGTATGGTGACATTATTATCATTCATCTGTGTTACTATGCATGAATGTATAAAATGCGGAATTGGATTGAGGGTTTTCTTGGCTCTTATTTTGTAGAACATAATAAATGTCACAATAATGATTAACTTAAGAATAAGTTGTTTTAATTTTTAACTTTCAATACGATTTTGCCTTGTTTAAATAGTATAATATTGGAAACATATATCAATAGTTCTGTAATTATTAATGAATCATGTATATAGTAGTGATGTAAGTTTAGATCGGTCATATTTCTACTCACCGGAGTTGCTTGTAACATAAATATCACAGTCATCTTGGACTAATGTTTTGGTGTCATCTACGTACTGCTTTTGTACCTAAATATAATAGAATAATTCTTGGCTTTTGTTTATTTTTCTATTAAGTTATAATGTTAGCTACAACACATAGAACACACTCAGTGCTAGAAGTTCTTCATTTGCTTAATATGTTTAATATTAAGTGCAAGTTTTTGCGTGTTATTACTTTTTAATGGAAAAGCACCATGTAGTGGAAAGCTCTGAGTTTTATTCTGTCAAGGTATACACAATATTTGGTAAATATAGTAGATATATTAATATTTTATTTCATTAGGGTCAGGGCTCATGAAATATTTTCATTTTATGGTCAGTTTAATGTAATTTTCAGCATTGTACCTAATGAATTGTATAGAATTAGTGAAATATATAATTTTTTATCTTAGCTCGGTGTCATTATTATTTTCAACTGTATAATAAAGGATTAAAAGTACACATTCAAAGAAAAATTTTATTTTATAGAAGTCAAATGTATTATACGTGTAATAAACTAGTACATATGTTAATCATTGTCAACGAGTTGTTTTTGTCCTGGCAACTATTGTGTGAAATCTAAAATACAACCAGGATAGTTACATTAAAAATCCTGTCACTGTCACCAATTAAGAAAAATTAGGATTATATCATAACATGAGTTAAATATAGCCCTTTGCTAGTATATTATTAAACAATTTTGACCTAGCCCTTGGTTAGTATATCATTATTAATCAATTTTGACAAGTACATACATACTTAAATATAAGTGGAGTGTATGTATGTATTACACAATTCTTACTTTTCATCAAGAATTAAGTCCTGAAGTTATTTTAAGTCTACATACGTTAAGTATAGGTGTACATTGGAAAAATTTCAAGATTAAATTGTAATTGCTCATAAACCATCAGGGTGAGGTAAGTGGGAGGGGTATTGTTCGATACGCGTGATTTTCTGATTTGCCAGTCGCAATGAGTCACTGGTCGGGAGCGCACATTGATCAATATTTAAAGTGCGGTGATTCATTGGTTCGTGCGTGTCGCGCTTTTTGTACTCACTTTAATATTTGACGAGTAAGTGATGGGTCGAGCACGCAACTTATCTAGTGTTGTGTTCAAAAGTGAAGACAAGAAGGGACAATAGTTAACCAAACTCCTCCGGGACCATCAACGTCAGCAGCGACGCCAGAACATGTGGCTCAAGTTCGACGTGAAATTATGCATAAATCAATATGGAAGATTGCAGTCTGTACTGGAATAAAATAATCAACAGTGCATATTATTTTGAAAAAGAAACTACAGTTTCACCCATACAATACTTCACATACTGATAAAGCACATTTTCATATCGATGGCTATTTTAGATATATTAGAGATACTGGTGCCCCGACAACCCAAGGGAATTCCATCAAAAACGTTTTCATTGTCCAAAAACGACAGTGTGGTGTGCAATTTCTGCCTGAGGAATAATTGGCCCTTATTTATTTAACCAGCAAGAGACAGTCACTGCTGACGTGTATTGCCAAATAATCAATGAGTTTTTGGTACCGCAACTGCGGCTGTTTCCCGGGTTCAACAACAGAACACAATTTCAACAATACGGGGCCACTCCACACGCAGCTAGAGTTTCAATGGAGAAGCTGAGGGGAATTTTTCCCAATAAATTTATCAGCAAGTATGGAGACATACCCTTAGCATCTCGGTCACCGGACCTTACACTCACTAAGTTGAGAGTTTACAGCAACAATCCTCGAACAATTCAGGCCCTACAAGAAAATAACCGCCGTGAAGTTGCTGCTATTGAACCAACGCTTTACTCTCGCGTGTTTGCAAATTTAAGAGTCCGATTGCAAGAGTGTCTTGAGAGAAATGGACGGCATTTAAACAATATTGTTTATAAAACGTAAAATCCGCATCATTAAACATAATTTTGTATATAAAATATGTGAACACCTTTATATGTCACATGTATTTTCCTGCAATTATTTTTTAAGTCTATGTAAGCATACACCACACGTATGTGTTTTTTAAATCATAAAGGTTTGATATAGAGTTTTATAATTTTATACTACTGCACATGTAAGAATAAATTGATCATTTGTACTATAACTAATGTTAAAAAAGATATAAATGATGACAAACTTTTTATTCAACTTTTACATGGGCAACTGTTTGAACAGATAATTGCATTTAAAAGGTGGTTTAATTGGATTATATGCAGCTTATTTATGTAGATGATGCAATGTCAGTAGACACTAGCAACTGTGATTTACAGAATCTAGACTATGATATGTTGTTGTTTATTTTTTTTCTTACATTTGCTTAAATGCATAACTTTTTGCAAACAAAGGGTATTTTTTGTATTCTTTCGGTGTTCATCAACGGTACTCGTGTTGGTGGTGCTCTTTAATAACTGGATAATTTTTTGTTTCAATATTGACAACCCTAAGTAAATAATGGCGGTGGAAATAATAGAACCCCAATTATGTTGCAATATCCTTTGTGAGTTCAACTTCAACATAATGTGACAATGGCAGTTAAAAACATTTGAGATGTGATTGGCAGGGATGCAATAAAACTTAAAAAGTGTCGAATGTGGTTTAAAAAATTTTATTCTGGAAATTTTAAATTGAAGATGTGCCAAGGTTGGGTAGACCAGTTCCATTACAAAAGCACCGCGGACTTTTGGCCCAACGACAATACATTCACCACACAAGATCCAGCCGACCATTGATCCATGCGACATTAGATCCAAACACAACGGTCATAAACAAAATTTCAAAATGTTTTTTTTGAGCAAGAGTTTTCAAGATATCGATGAATCGAGGGGTGAATGAAATATGCATATAATCTTTTGCAGATTATGAAAATTAAGTAACCGATCAAAACAAATCCGATGTGAAATACAAAGTTTACAGTAAGAAAGTAGGATTCTTTAATTTAAAGACAAAAGTCATAATTATACAAAAAAATATAAATTAAGATTTATTATAACATGTTGAAAGATAAGATATTGTAATGTAAAAGTACAACAATATCATGCATATAATGATTATTTAGAATGTGAAAGATTTTGTGCACTTGGGAAATGTTGTATGTTTGCTAGGAATGGGAAGGCTGAGAACGATGTTGAAAAGAAAGTGACCAAGATGCAGAAAATACAGTGATATCTCTGGGTTTTGCACTAGTGATGAACATTGTTAAAGTGAGCAATTTGTTAGACTATTTACATTAATAATATACACTAGCAATTGGCGACGTGGCTCGGTTAACTAATCTGAATCAGCCGCTCAATTGAGCCGTGGGAACCGTCTGGATCTTTGAGCAAATTGAACCGTGGATCTTTTTGAGCAGTTGAATCACGGATCTTTCAAACGTTTGGCTCACGGCAATATATCTTTTATCTAAGCTCATGGCTTAGTTGATTGACAAATGTGTTGCTCGCCGGACGTATGTGGAATATTTGTATATATTAGTCATGTTTCACATTATTTTTGCTCTCAGGTATCGGTATTCGAATAACCATAATTTAAACAAGTAACCGGACTTATTTTTACACTTATTTATTACATTTATTAAAGGTTGCTTTACTAGGTCAAATTGAAATTCTTTGTAAAAATTAAATAAAAATATATTATGGCATTTGATTGAAATTCGTTGATTAAATAGTAGACATTGTTCAAACAAAGAATTTAATTTCTTCTTTTTTTTTAAAATAGAGATGCATACACGGAATACATGTCACATCAATATTCTTATTATTTTCAAACTAACTATAGGACTAACTTGCTGGTGTTCAGGAACGAGGTGCGAACCCCGACTACTAGATCATCAGGCCAACGTGTTAACCACTACACCAACAAGCTACTCAAATTACACACAAAAGTTATTTTTCAGCTTCACCCTCTCGTACACAATTTAAAAATAACGATTTTGAAAGGAAATGTCTACAATAATGTCATGCAGTGTTATATTGTAGAACTATTTAGAGTGATCAAGCAAGTTTTGAAGTGATTTACAGAAAAAAAAATTCTACGAGAAGTATTATAAACGATTTGGCGGCACTTTTAAACTGACGTATCTGAGGGTTTAATGTGCAGGAAGGTTAAATATTAAATGATATATTCTGACTGCAATAAAATATTTCCTGAATACTATAAACATTATATTTTTTTATATAGTACCACTAAAATTTATTTGGTAACTCAATGATGAGTAGGTAATAATAATAAAATATTATTATTAACGGATGACGCTCACTCTATACTTGATCATTTGATGTTCCTGTAAAAGTAACTTCAAGACGATACATATTCTGGTATGTATTAGTATGTAATCACCTCATCTTGATATATGCGTCATTAATCGTAATCTGTTCTGGCCACGGTTCGATTTTCGACTGATCCGTCACTCACTGTTCTCTCGCTGAAATTGATCCGATTAGCGAATGAGCCATTAAGGGTCCGGCTCAATGAACCGGTTCATTCGCGAACGATGATCCGCTATAACCCAAAATAGTGCTACCGATGCAGGTGGAAGAATTATAATACAGAAAATGAGATTGTTAATGTGGTAAAATTGTTTTTGAAATTTAAATTGATGATCTTGAGATATTTAAGTACATATGTGTGTGGAGAAGGTGGTCAGGACGATGTATGATATTAAGTGATTATGACACCAGAAGTAGAAGTTGTCCATGTAAGGTCTGATGTGATCAGGTAAATCAGATATTGAAAAGCCCCGACAATTAAACAAGAATGTATATAGATTTGGATGAGCTGAGGGCTTTACATCAGGACAAAACAGTGGCATTCTAACCTTTCGCTTAAACCCAGGGGAGAACATTAATAACTTACAAGTTCAATACAAACCTCTAGATCGCTGGTGTATGGAGAGAAGTCAGATGTTTTCGAAAAATTATAGTGAATTACACATTAAGCAATATTTGAATATGTCCAAGAACTAGTGATGAGCCCAAAATCACGAACCGTGAGTCAATCACTGATATCTTTGAGTCACACTCACTATCAGTGACTGAATATTTGAGAATATCGTGATTTGTGATTCATTTTTTTTTTTATTCGTATTTTGTTGTGAACCGTGATTCGGCGCCTGCGCATTTGAAACAAAATTATTTAATAAGGAATGATGTTATAATTAGTGATAAGCGCCATCTAGTAGATTCTGCCAAAAGGTTTTACGTACTGGTTACGAAACGCTGAGAATTTGACCCAAAAAATAAACTCACATTTTTTTAGCGTTTTCATTCTCTTTGTGATGATATTAAATTAGATATATATTAATTATTTATGCTAGATTGTGTTTTCTACGCAAATGAAGTTTTAATAATAGAAATAAATATGCATGAAATTATGTTTTTTATTTATTTTGTGTATTATGATATTGTACGGCGCGTGCGTATTAGTAATGAAACTGTAATCACAGTCACAATTTTCAATCACTGATATTGTTGAATACCAATCACAATCACATCAGTAAGTCAAGAGTAACATTTTTTCTCATCACTACCAAAAACACACAATTACTGGATTTTTACCTACAAAGGCATTATTATTAAATGAATATATGCTGTTTAAAATAGGATAAATGAATTATCAAATTTGGTCCATAGATGGTGATGGTGTAGTGGTACTCGAAGCGAGTCCACATACTAACATATATACAACTTTAATTTTTTTTTGATAAATGTGGTGATTGAGGGGTGAGAATTGGTGAACGTTATATATATATATATAAAGTGATCACTTAAGCTAGTCGAATACAGGTCATAAGCCTTGTAATTACCCCATAATTCCATATATTTTCCATTAAAATATAATAAAAAATAGCTTTATCTCTGTGGTGAGACAGACACATAAAATAGTGTTTGGAAATAAATCAAAATGTGTGATCTGTTGGGAGTGATATCGCCAGTAGTTATTTCTGGGTTTGCAGCTTTAGATATTTGTAAAATTTACTTATATATGCTTTGTACAAAAGGCGGCGATTTGTCTTGTTGAGAAATAGTCTGTGAACTTTAAATGTGGATATTGATGGATGGTGCTCTGAAGAATTTGTATCTATAATTTCTTTAATTTGGGTGCACACAAAGAAACCTGCTGTGTTAGTACATGTTCCCAGCACTCGTAAATAAAATTCATAAGGACTGTTCTGCTGTTTTGTTTTTCATGTTCTACAGTTCATTTTTAGTTTTTTTTTTATAGATTAAGGATAACTCTTCAAAATATGGAGTAATATATTCCTTTATTTTTTTGACTTCTTTCATATATCTATCTTGTTTGCCAGATTTAAGCTAATTTTCTAGGATTGTATGGACTTTATTATGATTGACTGTTTGGATAAGAGGTAAGTAATAAGCGGGCGATACTGTGCGGCCAATTAAGAGACTAGAAGAAACCCGGAATGATATCGAAATGCATCATCTTTCACCCAGACAATCCGCGCCAGCTCTAATAACTCCAGTTGTCATGGCTGTGCTGTGTGCCACTAGCTTTCAATAAATTGAGCCACTCAATCTATTATGGCTCCGTCAGTTTCCACCTCTTCACCAACCTCAAAAAACATCTGGGCGGAAAAATTTTTACTCGAACGGCGCTGTCAATGGTTATGGAATATTTTTAAATGTTGATATCGGTTTTGAAGTATAGTTCAACTTCAAGGAGATTAAATTGAAAGATATTTCAAACCATACTAGAGTATTTAATTTTTGAAGCTACGAATTTTTCAATCGACCTCATTGAAGAAGTCGCATTAAAAATCAGAAACAATAGATTTTTCTAAAAAGTATTCAAAGCATAAATTATTTTTCCTTCGTCATAGATAACCTCCCCTATTCCGATTAATCTATTTAAAGAAATCGACGACCCACTGATTTTTTTGCTTTTTATAATTTTGCAACACTGACCGTACTTCTGTTAATTTTTCAAGCGACTATGGTCTTTACAAGCATATTATTAGGGTATTTTCTCACGATTGAGCTGACTGGGTTCTAGTAGCTCGTACTTTCCAAAGAACTTATGTTGCTATCTTTATTTCACAAGTATAACTTAAATATATTTGTCTCTTTTTACTGGAGTATGCAGATATACTGCGCCGTAGAAAATAGATATTTGCTTCGCTTTAAATTTGATATCAACTTCCGGGCGGCCATTTTGCTAAAGATCGTGCGTGGTTGATATATTTCAGCTGTCCTGTCGTTCGTTTAATTCGCATTCGTGTTCTGTCAGGTTTTGTGATTCATTAGTTCATTGTTTTAATATGGGACGTAAAAAGAAGAAGGCATCGAAACCGTGGTGCTGGTATCCTTTTTATAATATAATTTATTAGTTGCTGTTCTGCACAACGGTCGTTGCAATCTAAGATGTAAGGTATAAAAATGGAAACCTCCCACAATGTAAATAGGTCACACCTCATTTCAAAATGATTTAATTTTGCAGCATTTTAGTGATAATAAATATTTAAGCATTTGAAATAACAGAATCTGTGGTCGGTATTGCTTTTCCCCCCTATTGCGTATTCTCGAAAATTACGTAAATTTACTTTGATTATTTTATAGAATTTAGTAATAAATTCATCTGCTGTTGTCGTTTTATTTCAATTTTAATTATGTTCATTTCAATTGGAGAAGTTTATGTCGTATATATCCGAATCTCGCGATTAATCATTACATCAAACATTTCTGCAATGCTCCAATATTGATTTTTTTTTATTCCGCAAAAAGGCGATATTATCTTAATTTTAAAGTTTCTGGTACTATTTTCGTTAATTATTTTGTTTTCTTCCTATAAACTTTCCTTAACACGGTGTGAACAGGTATTGCAACAGGGAATTCGATGATGAAAAAATTTTGATACAACACCAAAAGGCTAAGCATTTCAAATGTCACATTTGTCATAAAAAGCTTTATACTGGTCCAGGATTATCCATACATTGTATGCAGGTTAGCAAATGTTACTCAAATATACGCTTAGAAATAGAGTTTGACACTTTGGTAAAATTAAGCCATTTAAATTAAATGTTGAATATTCCAGGTCCATAAAGAAGCAATAGATAAGGTACCCAATTCACTATCTAATAGGTCTAACATTGAAATAGAAATATATGGAATGGAAGGAATTCCTCCGGAAGACCTCAAGGAACATGAAAAACAAAGATCAGGTAAGACTTGCTTCCTTGTTCAAATCTTTTAAAACACATTTCAACATAAGCAATTAATTAGAACCACGGTTTGCTCACAGATACTTCATGTACATTTTAAAAGATTTTACAATTCATACGCCTTAGTGGATATTCAGGTGACACTTGTAAATATGTCAGATATGGGCCAAACTTGTTGTTTTGACTTAGTTATTTTAGTATCCAAATAGCTGTTTGCAGAGCACAATAGAGCTAACATTTCAAATAGGGGTGTGGCATAATAAAATTGTTATCACTGCAGTGCCTAACAGCCTGAGGTCTCATCTGAAACCCAGAAATAATTATAACATTTTTGTCCAGCAGTGAGTTAAGTTTTATTAGTTGTATTATTTTAGACTGGTGCTATTGGTAGCTCGTCTGCACCTGTCTGCGTTGTCCCCTAACTAACTTACTATCACACCGTTTACTCACAGGGGTAGGCGGGGAGATAATAGAGCACCACATTCTTCTGTCCTAATGTACAATTCTCGCTTCATTCACACATCTTTTCATACAAGCTCGTCCAAGTTTATCTGGTTGTTCCCATATCATATAATTTCTGAAATATATTAATGTTAATTTGCATTAGGGTTAACTTTACCAGTACGGGTAGCTGTCATTTGAGTTAGTTGCACGACACTTACTTCATAAGGTTAAATTATGCAAACAATCATGTGTTTTTGGCAATGAAATTAGTGTCT
Organism: Eubasilissa splendida; assembly: GCA_031772225.1. Lineage (NCBI taxonomy): Eukaryota > Metazoa > Arthropoda > Insecta > Trichoptera > Phryganeidae > Eubasilissa > Eubasilissa splendida. Next base: position 19,429,699 of record CM062855.1, on the reverse strand, counting down.
AACCGTAGGTAAGTTTTTGGCCGAAGCCGATTGTTCAGTTCTTGCCATAACCTTCAGCCGAAGCTTTAATCGTACTTAGAAATCTTAGAACATGGACTAGAAAGTATATATAACAATGCAAATTCTACACTGTTACTTAGTTTTCTGCATTATGGTGTTTAAATGCCTTATGCCTCTGGAGACACGAGAATAGTGGAACTCAGGTAATATAACATTGATGAACTATATTTAGGTGGAGGCCGTGATGATGACAGTGACGATGATGAACCGGCGGCCAAGAAGAAAGCGGGCACAGGTCTACTGCCCGCCCCGCCACCTCCTGGGCCAGGCATGCCCCCGCCCATGTTCCCCATGCCGCCTGGCATGCCCCTGATGGGCCCCATGCCCCCACCGCCTTTCATGCCTGGCCCCCCACCACCGTAAGTATAGAGCAAACCCATTTCTGCACGTCAAATTTTATTATTCTTTGAAAGGATTTTACATTTGTACTTTTATTTTCATATAATTTTGCTTTAAATTATTACATTAGAATGTAATTATTTGCAATATAATTGTATGCTACTGCTAGAATATAATTACGTACAGTATAATTGTAAGGTATTATTAAAATTAATAAAGAGGTGGAGTGGGATTTTATCATTATATTATGGTGCGCGCAATGCCGCGAGCGGCGTCGGGAGTGATGGAGATTACCGCGAGAAAACGAACTAGGTCGGCATCCGATATAGAGATAAGGCCCTGTTTTTGTGGGAGTGTAATAATTATAATCAAGTCTTGAAGAACCTCTAGAAGTGTTACTTTTATGAAGATCCCTGCACAACCAAATAAAACATTTCACAGTGGCGCAGTTAAAAAAGACGAGATGGAGAAATTTGGGCAGTAAAAAGTAAGAAATTTGCGACGGGCCGCATCGTGAAAAAAAGGTGTTGTCACCTGAAGAGAGTTGGACTTGGTCAAAGTCTGCAGGCGTTGGAGCAGCAACTGGAAGGACGAGGAAGCCAACAGGTTTCTCAGGAAGGCAAAGAAGAGGAGTCCGGGCACAGAGTGGTCCATGGAAGGTGTCTCAGGTGGAGGATGCAAGCGGAAGCGGAGGACAACTGGAGGCAGTAATGGAACCAGGAAGCCAAGGACTAGGAGCCAGGATTTGGAGCCAGGGAGGAGAGGTCGTCCTCAATAGTCGAGATAAGTAAGATAAGTACTTTTTTCTGTTCTCTGTTGTTTTCGAGTCAGTGTGAGGTTATAATGGAGACAAGGGGTTGGAATCGTTTGGGTTCTCGGATAGCAGGGGGATCTTCAGGGTCCGATTCGACGAATATCTGATATTACATGATTATAAGTTCTTTTCGGAGAAGAAGAAAAAAAGCTTTGTTTTTGAATGCCTTGCAGGATGACAGTTTCGAAGATTGGGTGAAAGTATGCACTCTTTTTCTTCAGGAAGGTCGAATTTTTATAAAATTAAACAAAAAGATAGCAAATCGATTAAAGAGTTAGGGGTGGGAATAAAAAAATTAGCGACTAATAGTAAGTTTGGGTCAAGTTTTTTTTATATTGGGATTGAAAGTAGGAAAAATCCAGAATAAATTGTTTTTAGAAGCGGAGCCAGTAACATTCGAAAAATGCATCCAAATTGGGGAATGCATGGATCAAGTAATGTTAGAACAGGAGACGATTAAGCGGGAATAGGTTCATGCAATAATGGCGAAGCATCTTTGAGCGAGATCACCTAATAGAATTAGGCAGAATAGAGCAGGGAGCAAGTTAGAATACTATGTGGGGGAAGGCACATTTAAAAATATTTTGTAAATTTAGAATTTTTTTATACTATCTGTAACAATAGAGGGCACCTTCTGAAAATGTATAACCGGTATAAACAGCGGACGGGGGGAAATATTAATATAGTGTGACATGTCACTTTACAGTTGGTAGGTGGTAATTATAGTACCCCGCAGGTGGTACAAGTGGTCAAACCGTTTTGGGTAACGACAGCTAACCAAGAGAAATTGAAATGTTTATTAGATGGGGCGAGCGTGTCAGTAATTGCAGAAGGGATGTATAAAAAAGTGTTCGAGAATGTACCATCAACCAAGCAGTCGTTAGTATTGAAGACATTCGATAACAGGCCATTGGAGGTCGTAGGTACCTTATCAGCCCAGGTGAAATGGCAAGGCATAAGTAATAATTTTCGGTCGTAAATAGGACTTCGACATTAGTGCTCGGGCGTGACTTCATGGAAAGGTTTCATTTGGGGTTTTCGAAAATATGTTAAATCAGGGAATTGGACACATAAGAAACTTTGAGTAAGGAATTTACGGAGGTTTTCAGGGAATCAGGGAAACTTGGGTTAAAGGAGGAGGCAATACCAAAGTTTCGGAATAGTAGACCGGTACCTTTCGCAATAAAAGAAAATGTAGAAGCAGAATTTAAGAGATTGTAGGGAGAAGGTATTATTGAACCGGTGACCTGCAGTGAGTTTGCAAGTTGCATAGTGCCGGTGGTAAAAAAGTATGGGTCGATATGGGTGTGCGATGGTTATAAAATTACATTGAACCCGCAGTTAGTAGTGGATAAATACCCTTTACCTCGGGTAGAGGAAGTATTGTCAAAATTAGTACGAGGGAAAATATTTGTTAAAATTGATTTGAAACAAGCGTATATCCAGATTATGTTAGCGGAAGAATCGCAGAATTTTACTACGATTAATACCCCTTTAGGATTGTTTTAAGTATAAAAGATAAGGTTTTGAATTAAAGGGCACGGATTATTATTATCGCAGGGGGAACGGAAGAACAAGTTAGAATGCAATATAAGGGAGGCTTTACAGAGATTGCAAGATTGTTGTTTAACAGTAAGTATGGAGAAGTGTGAATTCAATGTTAATTAACTTCTTAGGTTTCATAGTGACGGAATAAAACCGTGCCAGCCCATCGTACCCAAAGGACTTAGGTCAATTACGCAGTTTTTTGGGAATGTTCAACTATTATTGACATTTTTTACCGAACATGTCAAGTTTGTATAACCCACTGTATGCTCTACTGAAAGAAGGTTTTGCATTCAAATGAACAGAGTCGGAGCAGGGCGCGTTTACAGGAATAAAAGATACGCTCATGTCGAACCGGGTTTTAGCAGCAGTGATGGTGAAGCTGGTTACAGATGGAAGTCTCTCAGGGTTTTGGGGCGACCTTATTGCACAAATACGATAATAATTTGGAGAGGCCGATACGGCGGAGAAAAATTATTTGATTTTGGACATAGAAGCATCGGCAATTGTATACGGAGTTAAGAAGTTTTATCAATATTTATACGGGAGAGAATTTATTTTAGCCGTAGACAATCAGCCGTTAGTTCGAATATCCAGAGAAAAAAGCGACATATCTAAGATAGCTGCGTCGAGGCTGCAAAGATACGTGGTAACATTATCAGGGTTTAATTTAAAAATTGAATATGTAAACACCAGCAAAAATGTGTTGGCTTTTTGAGTAGACGCCCGTTAGAAAATGGTACAGAGATTGATGTTGAATCGGAATATGTCAGTTGACTTAAAGAATCTGAAAATAGTGCGGATGTTGATAATGTGGAATCGGAATAAATAATTTTTTGGAACTTATGTAACGAGTTGTCAGTGATTCAGGGATGCGTTTTATACCAACATCGAGTTGTCATTCTGTCAAGCATGAGGAAGGAGGTATTAGGGTTATTGCATAGGTTGCATTTAGGGGTAACCGAAACAAGGAGTTTAACAAACAGTTACGTTTGGTGGCCGAAGATGAATAGGGATGTTGAACAATTGGCGTGAGCATGTGAGGAATGTTTACAGGCGAAGCCGGAAGTGAGTAAAAGTGAATTAAAAGTGGCCTTTTAGAAGCTCGGTTTGGTCTAGGGTGCATATCGATCACGGTAATCTGGGATTTTTTAAAATTTTGGTGTATACAATTTCAAAATGGTTAGACTGTGTGGAAGTAAAATCATTATGTTGGTGATCACGTTGGTGACAGATAATGGTACTTGTTTTGTTTCCGTACAATTCAGGGAATTTTGTAAAAGAAACGAGGCGGAACTGTTGACGTCGCCGGTTTATCAGCAGAGTAATGGGTAGGCGGAAAACGCGGTTAAGACGTGCAAAAATTTTCTAAAAAAATCTTGAAACTTAATCAGTACCCAAATAATTTTGATGAAAAATTGTACAATTTTCTTATGGATTATCGTAATTCTGTTCACGCCACCACAGGCATGGATAATGCTATTAGGTAGAAGGATTAGGTCAGTTTTTGATGCACTGAAACCTAGAGAGGAAGTAGAAGAGGTAAAACATCCGGTTTCCACGGGGATAGCGGCGAGGGTGCAAGAAAAACAGGAAGGTCAAAGGCAAGGTATAAGGGTAAAAAGAATTGCGATTTTACAAATGGAGCAAGAGTTTTGGCCAGGGATTACAGACCTCGGGATAATCGCTTATGGGTGCAGGGGATGGTTGTTAAAAAAATGGTAATAAGTTATATTGGATTGAAATTCAGGAATCAGCTCAGATCTGGAAGAGGCATGTTGACCAATTAAAGAAGCTTCATGTTGTTTGGCATGACAAAATAAGCTCGAAAGATACCGCGTCTGAAGCATCAGGGTTGGATGTTTCGGAGTGGGATCTGGCAGATAGGCTAGGTGAATTCTCACGGTCCTTTTCTTGTTTCAAGAAACAACCTTTGGAGTGGCAGGTTAAGACCCAGGGAGCCGCCATCTCGAGGGGTGAGGGAAGAGAAGAGAAGAAAGTTGCTGAGGAGTTAGAGAAGGAGAAGAATTTTTATTTTTTGGTTTAATTATGTTCAAAGTAAAATGTTAAAATATAATATAAAGGTTAAAGGAGTTAAAATGTACATGGAATAAGTAGCTTTAAGAATCACTTATTGTTTGGTTAGGATTGTTATGTATAATATGTAGCTTAGGTTATTTTCAGATTGTGTAGAAGAGTGTAAGTAAGATGCAAGGCCGGCTCTCACACTCGTGTCAGGTGTCACATCGGGAATGAGGGAGATTACCATGGGAGAATGAACTAGGTCAGCTTCCAATATAGAGATAGTTAAAGCCCCGTTTTTTTGTGGGAGTAATAATTATAATAAAGTTTACAGAAGTGTTATTTTTTATGAAGATCCCTGCACAACCAAATGCACACTAGTGCTTCTCAACACCATTACGCCTATCAAGATATACATTTTTTAAATGCCTTCCTATATAAAATGAAAACAAAAAAAATTATAAAGCCTTCAAATCACAAATCAAACAAATATTAGAAAACTCCGACAGCAATTACCAGTTCTAATTGATTATATTTATATACATGTATTTAATAATTTGATTCTATATTTATATATTACTTCTACACCTACCTTTACATTATTTTAAAACTTAAATACTCCCCAATTCAAATACGGGAATTGAGTTGGGTAATTTTGTGTAAAAAAATATATAATTAGTTAAGTTATGTATACACAATATATAATTAGTTAAGTTATGTATACACAATATATGTATAATAAAATATGTGTAAAATAAATTTAAATAAAAAAATTTATCTTTCTCTTTTTTGATACGAGCTTCATTTTTCTTTGTATGTTTAAGTTATCCTCCATATCTGATATGTATCTAACCTTGTGCGACAAGTTCTTTTGCACAAATCCTTTTTGGGGTGAAAAAGTGCAATATTTTTAGTCTTCACAGTGTTATTGATTTTGGGATAGATAAGTGTGCAATGACATTATTTGATTAACACCATTCAGACACAAAAATCATAGAGTGCTTTTTCGATACCCATTCTGATAAAATATATGTCTTCGACTACTAATTATATCAATCAAAAACATAAGTTATTACAAGTTTGGCTTAGAGCCGCATACAAACGTGCCAATTTCCTCTTTTACTAATTTCAATATAATAATTTAGCATATTTAACTATCTTACATTTTTGTTAGTGTTTTCATAACCGTTCTATATGTTCAAGGACAATGTTATAATAATAGATGTGACATTTGATGCCATAGTACTTGGTAACATTGCTTGCTTGACTTGCAGATTACGATGTTTATTTGCAAAAACTAAATGTTCTCAATTTTATGAATAGCATATACGTTATATAATATCATTTGTAATAGCACAACCTAAATCTATACCTACTAATGGACAAAGTGTAGGTGTGATTCAATAATGCGAATCACGTTTTGGAAATCATATACATATTAGTAAATTAGTTTTATTTTGATAATAATGTATATAAAATGTTAAACTTATAGTATGATGGGAGGAGTGCGGCCATTGTTCCCCGGCGGTGGCGTCCCGCAGACAAGTGCTGGGCAGGCGCCGCCCAAACCGGCCTTCCCTGCTTACAGGTAATATATTTAGAACACATATTTCTACGTATTGCACTTATTATTATTATATCATTTTTATTTTTACTGTATTTGTTTATGCAATTAATAATTTTAGAAGAGAGACTAATCTTGTGTACATATTTTCATCTTAGTAATCTTGGTATCATATGTATTAACCGCATTTCAACTTTTTTTCTTCTGTAAATAATGGCAATGGAAAAGAAATATACGTCATTATGTGACACATACGAACAATTTTAAAAGCTACTAATGAAAAAGAGGTGATCATTTATCACAATGAGTTATTTAAAGAAGCGGAAGAGATATATAATTGCCTACACATAGTTCTCAAACATCACGGCTTCCAACGATAACTATAAATGTTTTTGATGGGGAAATATATTCTTGGTCCAGTTTTTTAAGTTTATTTAATTCATTAATATTGTCTCCGAAAGATATATCAATAACGCAAAAGTTTCATTATATGTTTATAAATGTAATCAATGAACCACGCTCATTGCTTCAACACCTACCATCTGTTGATGGATTGTTGGACATAGCATTGGAAATTTTGAAAGCCAGATACGAAAATAAAAGATTGTTGGCGGATTCATATATATCTCGAATCTTAAATTTGCCGGTCTAGACTACCACTTCTGGACTTCGAATCAAGGTTTTAAATCCTTTATTTGAATCGATTCAGACACTAAGCAATCTAGGTTTACCTATCGATAGTTGGAGTTATTTATTACTACATATTAGCCTAACAAAGCTGCCTTTAGATATAAAGATAAGGTTTGAACAAATGTATGGCGGAAGTACGTCTACCTTACCTACATACAATCAGCTGATCGATTTTTTGCAAAATGAATGTAGATTAATTGACACGGCTTCGATGGAACGCGTTAATATTTCAAGAAATTCCATTCCACATGCTCATATGAATTCACTTGAAGATCGGAGACAGAAAGCGGTTAACACGGTTCAAAATGCTCGAGTTATGAAAAGAGATCGCAACGGTGCCAGTGAAGCGTGTTTATATTGTTGTTATTCGGGGCATGACATCGACGAGTGCCGAAAATTCGGTAGCATATCCAATGTCAACTGCAAAAATTGGGTGACAACAAACAAATTATGCTTTAGATGCTTCGGGGAGCATACGGCTGCGAACTGTACTCGTAACAAACAATGTACTCGATGCGGTAGTATCGGACACCACAAACGAATATGCATAGATGGCATTTTTATGACAAAAAATAGGCACGTTTCTCTTTCCACGCACCATTTCACCCGGCAGAAATTTACGTACGGATCGCAGACGGTATGATAATTCAGATTCGCCATCAGCGCAATCTTTGCAAAATGGCTATTTTGCATAGCAATTAACAAAGAATAATGTCGCAATGTTGCCCAAGTTATCGGACAATATAATCTTACCCACGGTTATTGTTGAAATAAAATCAGCGCATAATAATTTTATACGTGCGCAAACCCTGTTAGACTTCGGATCACAAGTAACAATAATCAGAAGCGACTTGGTAACAACCTTAGGACTGAAACGGCATTATTCTTTTACATCTTTAGTGGGTGTTGGCGGATTACCGTACAGTCACATTTGCAATACGGTATTATTGGATGGGGAGGAGCATATAAAACTTCAATGTCACAATTAGAAATCACTCAAAAAATGATAATAAAAATTATTCTAAATAAAAAAAAGACTATCCAAGTATATAACTTTTCACAGATTTACAAAAAAATTACCTTCATGGGGTTAAATGAAATATTGAATCCAAACATTTAAATGAACAATCTTTTGTCTAACTCAAGGAAATTCTAAATGAAGTTATTAAGAAGGATTAAGTTGAGAAGGCACCAAATTAGAGGCATGATCTTTTTTAAAAATTTGTCATAATATTTTCGAGACACTGATTCATATATTCCTAAAGTATATTTAGAGTATCTTTGTGATCAATATACTCTACATATTAAATTCTTATATTTTTATTCAATTGTGTAGCAATGTGACAATCAGTGCACCTCCGACCAGCACGGGCGGTGCGGGATCCCCAGCCCGACCGTTGGTAACGAGCACTGGGGCCGGTTCACGCATCATGCATCCGCCTGAAGATGTGTCGCTAGAGGAATTGCGTGCCCGTCTGCCCCGCTACAGAAGAGCGGAGCCTCCTGTACCTCCACAGCAGGCGGCTGCACCCCCGCAGCAAGTTGTGGCAGCCCCTGTCCAGCCTGATCAGGCCAGTTTGCAGCAGGCTATAGCGGAGGTAAGCATATCCTTTTTATACAATATAATATTTTGTCAATTAACTACAAGGTTCCTAAATTATGCATTTTTAGGTTCTGGTTGAATTTATTTATTCAATAGTTTTAGTTTGCCATTAGATTTAAATTTACTTTTAATATTTCAACGTCTGATAATATTTTGTTCATTAAAAAAATATTGGTGAATGGTTTATATTTTATCAATAACTATAGGTTGGTGCAAAAGTTGTTGACGTTTTAATGGTACTTATTTGTAGGTAGCACAGCTGGTCGTATTTTGTCATGAAATGTTTTTTTGTCGTCCTAAAAGGGACACTACCTGATAAGGTTGTTTTGGTTTGTCTTCGGTCATGTAACAATTCAAAATTAAAAATTATCAGTGACATAATAAAATTTGGTGCAATAAGTTTCGTTCTGGGAATTTATTATTGGAAGATTGGCCCTGCGTTGGATGTCCCATTGAAGTTGCTGACGAATATCTTGTGGTGAATTCCGATCAAAGTCTGACTTTAAGATAACTTGCAGGAAAAATGGAATATTAACCACTCAAGCAATCATCTCCATAAACTGGGAAGGTGTCTCATTTGGGTATTGAATAATTTGTCACAGAAGAATTTAATGGATAGGCTGAATACGTGCAAATTGTTGCCAGACAAAATGGGGAACCATTCTTGGATCACATTGTCACTGGTGATGAGAAATGGGGTTGTGTACAACAATATTACATGAATGACAACCCAAAGGAGAATTGTTAAAGTTGGGTCAGTGGGTATATATTCCTGTAGAAGTATTTTTATCATAAGTAAAAATAATGTTATGGTAATATAATAATAAAAATTCGTTAAATTCTAGTGAACAAGATATACAGGGTGTAACAGACCTAGTCCATAATATTTTATGGTTGAATACCTGACTAAATAGCGAGTCAAAAATGTTCAGGGAATATGTGCCTAATCTAACGTATCAGAGATATAAGCATTTAAAAAAAATCGTAAATATACAATAATTTTGATTAATTGAAATATTTTATTGATTCCAAATTATATATTGAATACAAAAAATTATAGGTAATCAAATTTTTTTGTTAAATGATTAAGCAAAAATATAGATTTATAATTAATACATTTCGCTAATATTTATTTTGAAGTACGTAAACTTAAAGCGTAACATGATTTTGCAAAAATATCAAACAATAATATTTTCCGTAACACATATCCCTTGAATGTTTTCGTCTCATAATTTAGTCTGCTATCCACCCATAAAATATTGTGGACTAGTTCTGTTACATGCTGTATATTTTTATAATGAAAACACATTTTTATTATGATATCACAATTTCGTGATATTTTAAATTCAAATTAAATTAATCAATTAGAAAAATATACAGAAAAATCTATCTATCGAAAAATATTAACCAAATAGTAATAGGTCAATCAATAACCAGGAGACCCCAAAATCAGCAATCGTTAAAAAATGTATATATCTTATAGTGTATACAAGATATGTATAATTGATTTGGTGGACACAAATGACTCCCGAATTTCTCTTTTGATTTCGATAAAACTTCGAAAAACTAATCTTGTAAATATCTCGACTAAATTCGTTAGCTAGTCCGATCCGTCATCTTGTTTCAAAATGGCAGATGTGCAAAAACTTAAAGTCATGGGCAACTCCATTCATTAATATTGGTTCGAAAGAAGGTATATATTCCTGTAGAAGGGGTTGAGCAGTAAAATCCCATTTATTCGAAATTCACCTCAAGTCAAAAGTTTTGGAGCAGAATGTGATCCTTCAGGATGACATCCTGAATGAAGAAAATTATATTTTTTGAAACCGGTCGATGTATTTTTAATTTATTATAAAAAGTGGTTAATAAAACAAAGTTAAGAATTTAAAATAATGGATTTTAACCACAAAGTTGATTATGCTAATCTTAAAAATAGAAGATTTATTTGTATGATGTTCATAAATGCACTTTAATAATTAAATTGAGCGTAGACTACAGTACTACGTAGAGATAATAGAAAATTATTGGTGGGAAGTATTTTACCATTATTAGATTTTTTAAGAGTTAAAATGATAAATATTTCAAGAGTTTTTTTGTAAATTTGTGCTATTTTTGGGCTAAAATAAATTATTAGGAATTTATTTTTTGTAACACAATGATGAGAAATGTTGTCCATTTCTTTCTGTACATATACTGAAAATAATACCGGTTACACCTTCATACTACTCTCACTTTACTGTCACTTTGTCGCTTAATCACACTACGCAGATGCGTTACAATGTCCGACAGCACCGGTTGGCCGTCCAACAGCAAGCGGTAGCGGTACAGCAACACCACCAGCAGCAGCAGGCGCAGGCCGTGCAGCACCACCACCAGCAGCAGCAGCAGGCCCAGCAACAGCAGCAGCAGCAGCTGGCGGCCGTGCAGCTGGCCGTGGCCGCCCAGAAGCAGGCGCAGGATGCGCATGCCGCGTTGCTTCGATCGCTCCCTCGTCCGCCCCCGCAGCTGCTGCCCATGTCTCTAGGCCAGCTAGGTCGCCCGCTCCACCTCATGCAGCCCATGCCCCAGCATATGGGCATGCCGCAGCTCAACATGCTGCGGCAGCCCACCATGCAGTTCCCGCCAGGTCAGTTTATTTAATTGATTTTACATTCATATATCTTCGTATTACTGTTCATTGAACTCTGCATTCACACTGTTAGGGAGTCAGTGGACAGTGTATTGTTGTGTGTTTACACACATATAAATTATTGTCTGGTGATCGATCATCTTTAGGGTGTTGTCCACATTATCCTCTGCCAATCTTTCCTGGAATTTAAACTGGCCCGCATTCTTAGAGTATGTAGTTGAATTGTAAAGGGCTACATCGGAGGGCATGTCTCGCGTACATGATGTGCTATAGTATAATAAAATAAAGCTCTAAATATTGCATATTTATTAATTAATCATGTCCTATTAGAGACATAATCAGGCGGTTAATCTCTAGATGTAATAGAATTCAATAACCGTATCAATAGATAAGTATTTGCAATCTCTTCACCGTATCGTATTATCATTTGATATATGCAGTTTTCCAGTTTTCCAGTTTTTGTTCCCACGTCAATGCATTTCAGGATATCTATTTTCATTCAGAACTTCTGGTTTTAAGAAAGAATCAATTATGATAACTAGAAATCTCGTTATTATTTTTATGTGTAACTGTTTCTAAATAAAAATATATGGATTCATATAAAATAAAATACACAACACACACTCATGCACAAATATGTGCGATAAACATAAACAAGGAGTTGTGTTTATGAGATATTGAAGATCATGGGGTCTCCTTACCTTTGTAAAGCCATAGGTAGTGAGTTGATTGTATGAGGCGATGGAAGAATGTGCTAACTGCGCATGTCTAAGTATTTATTATTTCTCAAAGGTTAGCTTAGCCGTATTCCACCATATATTATGATGTTAATAATTAATTTTTTTATTAAAATGTATTTATTGAATAAAAAAAATCATTAAGATTTTTAATGCAGAATTAAAATATTTTTCTTTTCGACTGTGTGCCGTGTAAGCAAAATGTGCTGAGGTTAGGTTCATTCAATCTGCTGCAGTAGCGCAATTTGATATTTATCTGTAAGAAAATGATAGGTCTAGCGGTAAGACACTCGCCTAGTGATCAAACCGGTCACATTTTTAATGACATAAGCCAAATGTTCACCTATGGGTCAATCCATATGAAATGTTCCAGCACTGGTTGCTTGACCATTTTTAAAAATTTCATATTTTTTGTGCAATCACCCTAACTTGTTGGTAGTTCAAAATGACCAACATTTTAATTTTATTGTTTTTGTTTTTTGCGTGGAAACCATATTTGTTTTACGGGGCGTAGCATAGTTAGCGGAAAATTAAATATCTCAAATCCAATTTGACCTATCAACATGGGGTTAAAGTTTTTTTTACAAAGAGGTGGGAACTAGTTGTGCTCACACACCAAATTTGAACCCACACACCAAATTTGAACTCTTAGACCCATGTTCTAAAAATTCTTAACGTTTAGATATTTACAAAAACTGCACTTTTCAAGGCTAAATATCTCTAGGGGGAACCAGATAAAAATATGAAATGTCAGCCCAAAGTAATACTATATGATGATATTATGCACCAAAAATTTGGAGAAATCTTTTGATATATGAACTCCTAACCCTTGCAAAAACATCCCTTGAAGATGGAACTTTTTAAAAATTAAAGTTAAGAATTAAGGCTGAAATTTCACACTGTGGGAATGCATGTAGTGTAAATGCGCCAAATCAATCTTATAGTCCGTTTCTTTCTAAACAAATTGGTTTTAATCCCATGTTAATAGGACAAATAGGAATTGACATATTTCAGTTTCCGCAAACCCTTTACATTGCAAAATATGCTGCGCCCCATAAAACAAATATGGCTGCTATGCAAAATCTAAAAACAATAAAATAAAATTATTGGTTATTTTGAACTACTAGCAAGTTAGGGTAGGGTGATTGTACAAAAATATGAATTTTTAAAAAAATGGTCAAGCAACTATTTATTTAATTTTTGGACCTTTATATTTAATGACCTGTATATTGAATAAAATTAATTCTATAATTATCTGGCACTTTGTTACTAGATTGAATATGAAAAAATATATCTGGCCATTTCAGTCTTTCAAATGAAACAACTGAGATAAGCATAATCCACTGTAGGTACCCACTTCACATGTTCAATAAGATTTTAATTTGATACCAGAAAGTTGATTTTCTTCCTGTTATTGATGGGCTTTTTAACCAAGTATAAATATAATAAAGAAATATATGTTTATAAATTCAATTTCCTCCAGTGTGAATGCAAGAGTTAAATATTAATTGAAAACAATTTTTTTTTTTATTTCTGTGTAAAAATAAAATGGAAACATTTATTTATTTTATATTATCTTTATTTTTTTTACTGAAATCATTAATTATGTGCATAAGGTTGTAGAAAGATTTATTCCAGGTCACAGATGATCGACTTTATTATCCCAACAAATAAAACATTCCTTTTCATGAATGTAAATCTCTATTTTTAATTTTATCATTTACTACATAACAATTTACATATCTCTAATTGATAGCATTGATTTTGGATATGTGTTACCAAATGCTGAAAACCATTTGATGCCAAATAAATAGTAAATATTTGAAATCTTCATGAGCATCAATAACTTTGGGTTCTTATTACTAAGATCTAGAAGTAACTGAGATGGTTAGTAAAACGCCAATGAAAAGATAACATTGGCCATTTACTGCAACTTTTAGTCAAATCCCGTTCTTATTATACTAGTCATGGTAAATATACAAATTATAATTGATTATAAATTTTGTTATAAACATTTTCAAAGAAAGAAAATGGCTTTATTCTGAATCTAACCTAACCTAACTTCTCTTTAAATTTTTTATTTAACATTTCAATACAGTAGAACCGCGTTAATTTGAAGTCCAAGGCATAAAGATATCAAATTTGTATTATGCGGAACTCCGTAAGACATTTAAGGGACTAAAAAATTTATTTTATAAATTTCGCAATGCGATCGTGTAAAAATCGAAAGTCTTAAAAAAAGCCACTAAATTCGTGAAAAGCATATATATTTTGACATATTTCACGAAATCATCTCGATAATGCAATATTTATTATATTAATATAAAATCTCAATGTAATTTATTATATGTACTACTGAAACTAATTTGCCTGAATATTAGATCTATTTCTCATAACAAGTAATGTTCTCGGGAACAATTATTAAATAAAGTAGTCTAAAACTATCACTAAATTAAGAATAATAAGAACAAATTTAAACACCACATCAAATGAGCTTACACTGGTGTCTTCGGGATCACTCGAAAAATTTCACCTGAAATAATAAGTTAACAATAATGTCATTCAAGAAAAATAAAGATTATTAACACAATAAACACAATGTTATTAAACAATTGTATTTCTAATAACTAACACAGTTATTAGTAAAATAATTGAAAGGGGAATTTAGAATAGGCGAAAAACAATCTTAAAGTGTCCAAGTAAAAGCAATTAGCGCAAACAATATGTATCTATTCTATGTTACAAACTGGTAAAGCAGCCAACTGAAGAAAGTGTACACAGAATTCCTCAATTTTATTGCGACATAATATATACATAAAGGAGGAGGTTCCACACAAAGTAGGGTAGTAAGGTCAGATGCGTTTTGTATCGGCAGATATCACCAAATACATAAAGAACGTTTCACTCAAAATTTTTGAATTATGTGATGTAAAAATGTATTGAGCTATGATGCCAGGGCCTGAAAATTATTTCATACTTTGAGTTACCGGGGTTTTCGTATGAAAGGGGTTGATTAAGTATGAAATTGACAATTTGGGTCCTGAAGTGTTTGAAAATTTCAAATTATATTGAATGTCGAATAAAAGAGGTTTGAATTAACAAGGTTTTACTATATTTATTATTGTTAGGTTAGGTAGTTTGGATATTTATTATTACCAGTGTAGTAAGTAAGGGATGTGACTTAAAATCCCAAGTAGGCCAGAAAAAAAGCACAAATTATTTGTAATAAATGAGTGCTCACATATATCTAAATAATTCAAAATTTAATGTGTTCTTTTGTATGTATTTGTATTTAGAGGCTAAAGTGAGGTCAGTGGTAGGTGTCGCCACGCAAAAGCAAAGATAAAATACAAGGATATGTGAGATATAATATAGATTACATCATGTCAAGATTATTACATCGCTGGCCATGGTGGCCGTATCAATATGGTCCCAAAGTTACTGATGCTCGTGGAGACTTTGCGCATTTACTAGTCAGTTTGCATTGTAACAGTTTTCAGCAATTGACGGTAACGGATACACAATAAAATGTTAAAATATATTAATTTATTTATATTTGCTTTTTATGATTAACTGATTCCTGTGTAAACAGTTGCAGAGTCACGACACATAATATCCAAGGACTGTTTTTCTCTTTATTCTACATACAGTTCTCAGTCAGGGAGGTCTTTTAACATTTTTATTTGCTTTATTTATTAAATACACACAATGAAAAAATATTTGGTTATTTTGCTTAGTTTGTCTTATCAGATTTGATTATATTTTCTACCCTTTCACTACATTAATTATTATATTGTATATAAAACCTGTCACCCTTTTAAAAAATCTGCCAAAATTAAAAAAAAAGAAGATCTTTCCTCAGTAATTTTTATGTATTTTATAAATGGTCTTTCAACATTCAATGTGTAACAGTTTTGAGCATTTGTTTGAATTCTTTGATATTGAATTAATTTGATTATTTTACTTTTTGATGAATAATATTATGTTTGATCTACACTGGAACCCCTCATTTACATTTTTGTGAAGTTGGCAAATTACAAAATTTCAGTTACCGAGGGGAAAGATAATAATATATACCATTATTTTACAAGCCTAACTAAAACAAAACTAGTCATAAAATATACTCACTTCTTCTTATTTCTCAAATGTTACTACAAATGTTAAAAAAATACACTAGTTTTTTTTTCCATAATCTCGTACTTTTGAAACAATATTTTAATTAAAATACTTTCATAATATAAATTGTAGACATGGACACAAGTAAAGTGTATTTGCAAAACAATCCATTCTGACAAAACAATCTTGATTTTACAAATCCATTAAATCACTTTCAATGCCATTTTTATTTAATTTTTTAAAAATATATGTATTGTGTGAAGAAAGTATGCTATTTTTGCATAATGAGAGCTTTATTGACTAAAAACAATTATAAATTGGACATAACATGTAAAAAATATGTTTTGATGTCAAATAAGTTAACTTAATTACTGTCATCGACTCTGGGTCTCATTCACACATCTTTGCTCAACATCTGGTTGAGCCTTAAAAGTAAATTTTTAACCATTTTGCACTTACACTTATTTTAGCTCTGAAATCATAAAATTAATTATTTTTTCATAAATTATTGCTTCTATCAGAACTATCATTTGAACTGGACGCTGTTTTGAAGCGCATTTAAAGTTCTATGCAAAAACCTTATCAACATAATTAATCCGTACACTGCCATCTATCATAATATTTTAATTAGTTTTTTTTGTGCATCTGTGATAAAGAAGGAACTGTGGAAGGTATAATAAATCATTATACTCAAAAACAGCGTTATATACTCCGTACCCTCTTGTTCCACCCATGTCTTCAATTGTTATTAATCTTGTCATAAAGCTTATTATAAAAAAGTTTGTTGAAATAAGTGGATGAAAGGCGCTTACTTCAAACATCTACAATTTAAAGAAAGCCACGAGCATAGACAGTCGGTAGTGGGAAGTAGTTTCAATATGAAAGTATATATCAATGTGCAATTTCTTCTGCAGAAAACATTGATTAGCATGGAAAATTTTGCATAAAAAGTTAGGGATTTAATTCAAAAATGGCAGTATGTAATAGGGGTTCCACTGTATTCAGGGTTTAAAAGAATTGATAGATACACAGAGGAATGTTCTAAGCTAGGATTGGTACAGATTCCAAAATACTATGTATTTTTAAATTTAACAATATTTAAGAATTTATAAAAGTATATACTGGGTGTAAAACATCTATTGCACAATATTTTAGGGGTATATTAAAAAATGAGTTGAAAATGTTCTAACTGTATGAGCTTAATTTCAGCCGCGTCAAGAGATATAAGTATTTAAAAAAAATCATAGTTATGTAATTATTCCGATTAATTGAAATATTTTATTGATTTCAATTTATATATTGAATACAAAAATTAAACTGAGTGGCCAAAATGTCTTTTGTTTGATGATTTAGGGTCTGAAGCAAAGATATATAGTAATAATGGGCCAATTTTACAAATATTTATTTCAAAGTGCGTACACTTAAAGCTTTAGATGATTTTGTAAAAATCTGATACGGTAATATTTTATATATTTTCAACTCTTAATTTAGTTAGGTATTCATCTATAAAATATTGTGGACTAGATCTGTTGCACCCTGTATATAATCTATAATTTTTCTGTAAGTAGTAGGCTTTCGCTCATCATTAAAATTTTCCATAGAAAAGTTAAAAAAGTAAATAATCTTATGAATGCAAATTTATATACAAAAATATTTTAAAGTGCATTTTATTGGTCAGAAATAGCCTCAAGAACCGGTTATGTGATCAGTAACAATTTTTTGCTATGGTAAAAAAAAAATACGTAAGTAAAAAAATTTACTTCTCGAAAGTACACCCGTAGTAAACTCATTTTACTCTCAGAAAAATGTGAATGTGACAGTTAAATATGGCAGACTCTTCACAGCTATTTCAATAGTCATCTGCCACATTGATACTTTGACAAAATACGACAATTCTGCTATATTAGTGATGAGAGTTCGTCCGATGATGATCTTGTTGTTTAATATACATTAGCATATAATCCGAAGTGACAGATCTCTAACACGGGGGCAAATAAAGCCACAGATATAGCATATTTCATTATTATTCGCCTTGCTACACTGAGAGGGGAGATTGTCTTTGACAGTAGTAAATTTGATGTACTAACAATCCGAAATTGATTTTTACAATTTGTAAAAAGTTACCATGGTAAAAAGTTACTACTGATCACACGACCGACCCTAAATGTGCAGACTTTTCAGTGATTTTTTGAGAATTTCATTTCTCGAATGCACGTCTAGGGTAATGTTATCCCCCCACTATTGATTCTAAATACGATAGATATAGATTTAGTCATTTGTCTGTGTATCTACTAATTTCGCAACTCCGGTGTATAATATGTATTATGCAAATTTTTGGTTCAAATAATAAATGGTTCCATTAGGTTTTGTCTTACAAAGCTAATAAAATCTGGATGACTTGTCAATTTGTGTATGCTGATGAGTGGATGAAAGAATGAGAGAATGAGAGAACCAACGTGGCACCAATATCTTATCGGGTCATTCATGTTTTGTATGCCCAGGATTATAAATAAAAATATTGCATATAAATGTCTTCATATAATAGTATTCATTGGATACTAAGAAGTGAAACTGTACACAATTTTCTTTAAGACATTAATTTATAAATGTAATGCAAGCTAAAATAAAGAATATTGCTGTATGTTGGTGGTTGGTGGCTGTAAGTGCCGGCAGATGTGACTATTTGATGCACTGTGTGTGATTTCTAATTTCTCTAAATGGAAGAAGAAAATAAGTCTGTGACCGAGAATGTTCTCAGCTATGTTTTGCTCTTTGGTTATGTCTACACAATCTTAATTTACTTTTAAGTGTTGCCAATGCTGCCTATTATATTTTTTGTTTTTGTTTGTTCTGTTTTTTTGATACGGTTGATAAAGTGATGTGATTGGGCCCGCCTGACAGTAAGTCACACTGATCGCCCACGGGTCTTCACAAAGGTAGATCATATTCCAAGTACCAAGTTACTTACCTGCATTATTCTTTTATATTTATACTTTAATAGGCAAATAATCGCCGTGCCATTTTGTTTTCCTGTATATTCTCTTTCTGTCTCGCTCTGATATGATATTATGTTTTTTTTTTGTACTGTCATACAAATTGTTAATTTTTATTTCTTTTTTACTTTGAAAAGTTACATGTTAAACAAGTTACGACAAGTATTTTAATTTTATTGTAATACTCTTCGTCCAATAGAATGTTTTGACTTTTGTCTGCTGTTTTTTCTCTTAAGTATACACTCATCACATTTGTCATTGTCATATTTTAAGTTTTATCGTAATTCATAAAACAATATTAAAATGTAATTGTACAATTTAAAAAATATATATTTGCCATGTGTTTTGAGGTGATGATTTAAAGTGCCATACTCGCCCGGGTCCTTTGAGAATTTGGGGAAAGTTTGCATTTATCACATAAAAAATGTAATGTAAAATACTGAAGCGATAATCCCCGAGTTGTCGGCCTCTAGTGGACGTGTGACACGCTTGGATTACTTAGCACAGCTGTGGCCCAGTTATATTGTATTTGAATGTTTGGCATGGTTGTGAAATGCTTCAACAAATCACATCTTGGTTTCTTGGATATTAGATGCCTAGATAGTTATTATTTCAGAACACTTTTAATATGTGGTAGGTTTTCTTTTCATTACTGATATTAAGTTTGGTTCAATATCTAGATATTGGTGTACAATTTGACACCCGCTTTTGCATTTCTTTATGCGTATTCAATGCCACACCACTTGCAAATGTTTGCGTTGGTTTAGGGATAAGGTAAGTGGGATGCGCTCATAAAGAAAGCTATAGGCTGTGTCAAATTGTTTGTACATAAGTGTAACACTGCCTTCTCACAGTTCTCACAGGTGCTTTTATTACAGTTCATTTCTTGTTAGGGGAGCTCTGTCTTACCGCGACAACCTGCTTCCGTAGTCTTCATACACCCCCATTTGTAAATATAATGTACTTCACGTCATGTAACCGTTTTCATATATATTATGATTATTCAAACTAAACCTAGTAATGTCGTTGAGTGCTGTTAAATTATACATTTCTGTCAAAAATATTTGAGGCGGCTATTTGGTAACTCGGGACGCACGATAACGTATGTTTGATAATTGATCGGTTGCCATTATTATTTACCAAGTTGTGGAACTGTAGTAGACAGCTTGTGATACTTGTGACGGGTTAGTGGGTAAGTAATGATTTATTTCAGTGTGAATTTCGGCACATCATTGAAAAGTAGGTACCGGGGATTAACATTCCTCAATTGTTTGACTTGCCGGAAACTCCACCCGCGTAATAATGAATGTGTGAGGAGTCCTAACCACCTAGACGGGAAGTGTCTGAGCGGGGCACAATTTTGTTAATGATATGATCGGCGGCAGAAGAGATACGCTTCGCTGGTATCCCTGTTCCTGCGGAACTATCGTTGGGAGCCTATGATTGGCCTCACCCTTAGCTAGCTACTAGGTGAGCCAATAATTTAGACAGGTGATTGTGTTTGGGCAATCACAGCAGTTCATCCGCTGCTGTTGGACTATTAGTGTGGTCCCCTGTTACTACTATTACACATGTATATTGAGTTGTTACCTAAATGTATGCTTCATGGTCTGAACCCGCGTTGTGTAATTGCAACCATCATTTGAATCATACATACCTTTGTATGTACTACTTGAATTTGTGACTTTTTCTGTCAAATTGGTTTTCATGTGTGGGGGTTGACTAACATTATCATTAAACTGTAATCTTCCTTGGCTAAAGACTAAGCAAATCCTAGCAGGTATTAATAAGCTTCAATTAAAATTATACATCATTTTTGGATACTAATCGATATTAAGTTGTTTTTATATATATAGTATTTTATATCTTTGACACTATTAATATTAATGCTATTGTTGGCTATTCTTTCACACATGGGACTGTATTTAAGCACTAAGACTTGGAGATTCAACACGGTTTGATTTTTGATGAACTCCTTCATATTAATTTACGACATAGAAATGTGTTCAATGTAATCTGTGTTGGAACTCGTCAAGTCTTTATCTTGATTCGGACATTTTGTACTGGTATTAAAGTTGTTTTTAATGAACATTGATCTTTTGTTTTTAATGGATTAATGCTCAAAAAGAACTTCAGCACCCGTGTACGATATGCTGGACAAAGCATCATTCGCATTGTTTGCACGTTCACGCTCGAGTCCCGTTGAAATATACGCGAATCGGAGTGACGCAAGTATCATTGTTTTGTAACGGATTGGAGCGCGAACGGGACAATGCGAACACTATGTGGAGCGGGCATAAGCCCTCAAGCTTGCGGGTATCGGAGAATAATGATGTCTTGTCCTGTGATGTAGGAATGATCCCCCTGGGTGGCATGATGGCCCCGATGCAGGGGATGCCCATGTTCCCGGGAATGATGATGCCACCGCGCTTCCGGTGATCCCCGCGCCCCCCTCTCTGGATCCTCTACCCCTGATAGCAGCCAGCAACGACCATCGCTACCGTTCGGGGATACACTCAGTAAAGCTTCTTCATCATTAAACTTGACCGACGTCTGTTCGCTCCGTGAGATCAATCGTAGAGTTTTATTTATTTATGTTTGACAATGTTTTAGCAACAAGATTTTGACATGTTCAATGTTTACGACGATAAGTGAAAGTTGGGGGTGTACATAAACGGTTTTGGGTTCTCTCAGCTTACTCGTGTTTGAGGATAATCAATAGGTGTGATCGACACGATTAATGTATAGTTATATTTGTCCAAGCTCCGATGTTTGTGTTAATGTATAGCCTAGTTAATGGTTCATAGTCTCGGACAGCATGCTGATGATGTGATGTGCAATGTTTAGGAGTATTGGTATACATATGTTGATGATGATGCTGTACCATATATTGATGTATTCTTACCTGTCGACAGATTGTAATCTCGGCTGTGACGGTTCCGTGTTATTAGAGAGCTCTGTATTCAGGGAAGCCGGTATAGCCGGTAAGTTTCATATAACCACTTAATCCTTTTCTCGCTCCTTCAGTTGTTTCCCTCTCAGCTCCCTAACTACGGTATGCCATTCGCTTTCTATGAGACAATCTTTGTTCAACTCGATATATTCTAATAACACCACTGTTTGAATGGTGATGACACTATTAGCGGTGGAGGGAATTATTATTAAGTGTCCAGGACCTGGAGGAACATCAGGTCAGTTATGTTTTTATTTTACCTTCTCTTTGTCACCTGACAAGACATTAAGGTAAGCCCGAATACATCTTCTCCATTAGCCATTTTGTTGGAAATCAGAATAGCCGTTTCTTTATAATGTTATCCAAAATACGACGATGTCTGTATTGCACATTTAATCGTAGCCTATATTTATTGTATTCCAATCTTAATGTGAGCACCGATAGCTTTGAACTTTTTTACTCTTTTGTAATTTTGGATAATGGGAAATCAACCGTCCGAACCGCTGAGTGGAAAAGGTGAAATTTACAATTATGTAACCATACATAAAGCAATCATCGTACGACAGGTGACGGGCAATGTCGCAACGGCTATTGTTGGACCTTTTAACGGAATGTCTTCATTGTTTGCATTCAATCAATAACACGCAAGTTTCGTCCAATGCCTACAATTCTAAGGTCCCTTGTTATTGCACAACCAACAATGTCAACAGTCTAAACTCGTTTTGGAAAGGGTATTTCCCACTTTGCTACTTTACTAATTTGCCATTTGCTAAAGGAAGAGTACCGGCGTGGATGTTGCTTTGTTGGTTTTGCGACAGGTGAGAAGTTGCAGACTGTATCCCATGAGAAGGAATGCTCTCTGCGTATCGTATCACAATGGCCGTTGTTGGGCTGGCACTCCCCTGTCAAATCCAAAAGCTGAAGTATTCATTCCGATCATTCTTTTAATATATTTTATTTTTTCATCACTAAATAACTGAAACAATGTATTCTTGTTTTAGAGATGGCGAATTATTAATATAAATAAATGTTATATATTTTGTGACCATTGCTATCTTGTAATTGTATGGAAGGGAAGGACGTTGAGCATAATAATATTGTCTCACATTTTGCTGTATATCCCCTGAATATAACTGTTGCGTACTTCAGCTAAGATTGACAGGTGACACAATTATGTCACAACATTCTGTTGTTGGATTGGCAGTCCCCTGTCACTAATTTGTTATGATTTAAGGCAGTTTTTATGATTATATTACATTTCCCAACTGAATGACCAAGTAAACTACTGAAAACTATTATATTCATTCCTTTTATCTCTGATTGACGACGCCATTGTTTAATAGATAATTATTAATGTCTACCACTTACTAAGAAGATATCATTTACTTTAAAAATAAAAACAATGGTATGACCATTGTGTTTCCAAGTAGACAATTACATACACCTACTTTTGATGTATTTGTGAATTTTTATTAAATTTGATACTTATTAATGATGTTAAATTATATTTTTTAATTACCATTTTGGATGTTGTACACTGTAACAAAGATTGCAATTAGTTAAAGCTGTTTAGATTAAAAGTATTTATTTACTGAATACTTATATTTGACTATGCAAATTTTTAAAGTTTACTCGATGCTTCTAAATACGAGTAGCTTGCTGGCATTTGGATCGGGAAATATTAGATATATTGTTTAATATTATTATTGATGTAATATTGTATTGCATACTTATAGTTTAGTAGTTCTGTTTCAATTTTTAACATAATAAATAAAAATTCCAACACTAAATTTGTTTAATTTAATTTTCCTTTGGTCTATCTTTAATGTTTCACAACTATCTTTAAGGTGCATGACATACAGGCTACTGTTTAGTAAATGTGCTGCAAAATGCTTGTATTATGTTGGTATTAGTGTCTGGTGCTTGCGAGCAATGTGCGATCTAAGCTGTGCGTTTGTATTTGATTTGCCAACATAGTGCACACAAATTTTAACAACACAAAAACTAATGTGTATTTGACTTGCTAATAAAGCTCATCAGAAATGTCAATTTATTTTGATAACATGTACAAATATATTTATTTTGTATATATACAAACTCAAATAAATAGTCTTGTACTGGTGAAGTAATGTTTTCTTAATTTCTCCCCTGCGGGAAATTTACTTGCAAGTTAATATTTTAAGAATGAGTGAGATTTTGCCTTTGAAACATGTAGGACAGTACAAAATGAGTGCAGACTTATTAACTGTTTTAGTGCCATTGTTTTTTACTCATATATACTTAAAAATGCCAAAGAAATCTTTATTTTTTATGCCATTTACCCTTGTTTTGAAAAAAAACTGTATCTCTTCCAAAAATTGTCCAATTCGAATTCTGTTTTCGGTGTTTCCTTTATAAAAACTTGTACAAGGGAAATAAAATACAAATAAAATTATGGAAATATATATTGTGAAGAAAAATTACAACAAAAACTGTAATCTAAAAGTAAAAAAGTTAACATGTGCGCTTTCTCGCACAGACTCCATGAAGTCCCTTCTTACAGTGCGCACAAATCAAGTTGCTCCTCTTCACAGCGCTGTAATCCTTGCTGCTGCACACTACGCAGCGCCGTAAACTACGCCCAGGTAATTTTTCTAATCCAAAACTTCGAGGGGAAAATGTCGTCTGAGTAGCAGGTTCTGGTCTATTTTTGTTGAGCAACCATTTCTCTCCTAAATCATCAATTATACTCGATGTAAATTTCAATCTTGTCATTTTTTTTTACGCTTTTCTCACTATACAATATATATGAATTCAACACCATCCTTCCAAATATATTGAATACAACCTTTTTCCAAAATTTGAGAGTTCTTCGTTCATCCAAATAGGAGTATAGCATTTTGTCGCTCTCATCTACTCCGCCCATAAATTGATTATGCGTGTGTACCATTGATGGTATATTTTTCATAGATTCGTAGTTTCCTCTCTTTTTTGTGACAGTTACATTTGTCATATCGCTGTGCGTAGAAATCAAAATAACCGTTTTTTTTTTTGACTTTTTATCTCTAAAGGAACACATTAGCGTTGGATCGTTGGTAAAATACTTGGGCTCATTTACTGGTACCTTTGTGGCTTCTTTTGGAACAAGCTTCTTATTTCTACGTATGGTTCCTGTTATGTATGTGGCTCTTTGATAAAGGGACCGTGCAAGTTCTACACTGGTGAAAAAATTATCCGTGAACAGGTGGTATCCCTTGTTTAGGTAATTTCCCATCGACAACAGTTTTTCTACGACAACAAATCCCAGACCTTCGAACTTCGAATTCGAACTTTATGTAACACTTAGAGAGATTAAAAATTGCCTATGCGTGCGCACAACCTCCCCTACAGCACGCCAAACGGCGACTGTTCTTGCGAGCGCGATAGCGCTCGTGGCAATTTTGAACATTACGCGCACGAGCGCGATCGCGCTCTTTGGCACTCTAATGGTTAATCCAAACATTATCTATTGCATCATGAGATTAAGGAGTCTCAAGAGTAAGATTTTATCCATGTATGCATACTACTACAATTGAAGACACAGCATGCGTAATGTTTGTTGTCAGTGGTGGCTTTGGGACCAATAGATGAAATAAAGAGAAGAATGACATTTTGAAATGAAATATGGCATGATTTGAATCATACTCATAGATAGGTCATAAATAAAATAATTTTTCTACAAAAAACTTATGGACCTGGACTGTCTCGTTGAAACACGCATTTGAACCCTGTTATAAGTTATACATAATATGATATTATAAGATTTGTCAGCGAGTTGAAATCTTCAAATTTGATATTTGTTTAGGAATATCTAATGTAAGTCTACACACGGATGAGGCTTGTCTCAGAAACGCGTCTTGAAAGTTGCATAAACAACGGTACACAAAAGTTTGCAGGGTTAAGATATGATTATAAATAATAAAAGAACGCTTTGTTTAAAACCACTATTTATTGATTATTCAACATGTTTCGATACCTATGGTATCTTCTTCAGGAAATAATGTATACTAAAATTAAAATTGCAAGCATAGATAAAAACAAAAGTATAAGTGGTGGGTTAATTAGGAACTACTGTGAAAACAAATTAAAAATGTGACTACACTGGACTCTCTTTTTACACGGTGGATACGTTCCATGCGATACCGTGTAAAAAAATATACTTAAATAAAAAATAATGGTGAATAAGTTTCCTTGTATAAAAATCAATTCAGGATGTTAAAAAATAAAATTCTTTATTGTATCTTAATTTTATTAAAAAAAACTAAAAAATCACAACAAAGATTAATCAGACAATACTGACAAAGACTAACCCGTTTACACACATTTGGTATGACATCGCTTTCATCACTTGAGATATCCAGAGCCTGTGTAACATTTCTTTTCAAATTTTCGGGTTTACTGGGTTTAAACAAAAATTTTGTTATCGATCGCTGTGACTATTTTTTATAAGTTCCTTGTATGACTCTTGGTAACGAGCCATTCAAGCGGTAAAATCACGTTGAAATTGTAGAGTTCGTTCTACATTGTGACCATTTGTTATAAAATGATTTCCAAGTTTATTAGCTAGTTGCAGGCTTTCAAGGATTGAATATGCTGTTGTTGGGCCTCCTTTATCATCATCACAAAAGAATTTTGAACAGGAGACCTTAATCCTACATATATTTTTGTACTTCAGGAACAAAAGAATTGCTGAACCAATCTGTAAACATTCCTGCTGTCATCATTTGCTCAATTAATATGTAAAGGTTTCATAAGACGATCTCCTGAAGCATTGCTACACATTAGTAATGTAACTAGCAGTTTTTTCTGTCTTCGCTAAATATGTTCTGCTCGGCATTTTTTTCCAAAATAGGCCTGTTTTATCTGTGTTGAAAACTTTGTCTGGAGTGTATTCTCCATCTTAAATTATTCTTTAGCTGCTGTTTCATTAGTGGATGCGATTTCACCTTTTATTTTAATGTTATGCATCGCATGCCTTTTGAGAAATCGGAACAGCCATCCCGTGCTTCTTTTTTCAAACAGACGAAGTTTCCACAACATCACCCGATTTCCGTTCTTTAATCTGTTTATAAAATCTTAAAGCCATCTGCTTGATAATGTTACCATCTATGGGAATTCTTTTTTGCATATTATTTTCTATCCATATTACTAGAGCCTTTTCCATTTTTTCTATATCTCTTGTGTATGATGATGATTTTGCACTGACTTTTGATTGTCTTATAGCAACTTCACTTTTTTTTAATGGTTCTCACTGTTGCTTCATTCAAACCAAACTCCTTAGCCTCGGTTGTTGTATCTCTAAAATTAAATGGCAGACAGTGGTGTTAAAAACAAATACGTCTTTATAGCAATGATATAAATATATTATCCAGACGGGAATATAAATTTTTAAGATATTTTTGTCTTGCTCTACTTGGCCTTATATGCAGCAGAAGACTGATAAGAATGGAAAAGGATTGTTAAGACAAGTCACGGAGGGAGAATAACATCCAGAACAACTACATCCAGTACTGGGCTGCAGAGAGAGATTTAAACTATGACAAAAAAATATTAAGTATTAAAAACACAAGGTAAAAAATCAAGGTTAAGATTAGCTATGAGCGATATGGTTCAGATAACTGAGCCGGCACAAATTAAACCGTAGATCAATTGAACGGTTGAATCATCGGTTCGATTGAACCGTTGGATCTTTTGAAAGCATGGCTCACGGCTCAGTTGATTCGTTGATTGACAAATGTGTTGCTCCTCGGACGTATGCAGAATATTTTTTTATGAGTCATTACTATTGCTCTCTCTTGGATATCAGTATTCGAATAACAATAATTAAAACATCTAATGTCCTATTTTAAATGATATCAACTATTTTTAATATTGTTTTCATTTATTAAAGGTTGCTTTACTACGTTCAGTGTAATGAAATCAAAATTATTCATAGAAATATTTCATTATAATGCTATTTTATCAACATTCTTCAATTAAATAGACGAGCTATTTTTAAACAAAAAAAAATTAACATATAAAATAACTATTTTTTCATTTTAAATGTTAAATTATGCATCTTGACTCGGTAGTATAATATTATATGTACTTCCTATCTTTAGTAAATGGCCGGTGAAACATGTATATTGTAATTTTCAAAATGGTATGATTTAAAATTTTTTCTTTGTCATTAGCTGAGTTTGTTTACATTCCTTTGATTGTATAGTATAATACATTTTTAATTATGTTATTATGCATTTAAATTGAGTTATTAACTTAAGGTTTTCATGACATAAGATCTTTTACCCGCCTTTAAGTGAAACATGATTAATATTAATAAATAAAAAAAGACTAGCTGTTTTTACATATCTTATTTTCATCAAATAGTGACATAAGAAGTTTTACCAGTCAAGCTATCCACAGAAATATCACTTGAAGCTGCATCCTATGTTGCAAATAGCACAGTGTGGTTCAAAACTTCTTTAATATTTGTTTATTAAATCCACTATTTTAAATATTAAGTTTAACTTGAAAAAACATAAAAATATGTAAAATATCTAAAATAATAAATATTAACATACTCTAGTAAAAATCAATCCTCATGATCTAAGAAATCTTTTTTTTATGTGGTAATAAATTAGAAAATAATAATATACATGAATATATGTTATTAATAATTTATTTACACCGTTGATGGTTTGCTTTGCTCTTTCACCCTCCTCGCTGATTTGTTCCTCAGGGAAGATATGAGATATTAGTCAGAAGCAATTCCTCTCTCAGTACAACAAAAGCATGTACCTACTCACATACAGTATAAGGGCCGATTGTGTGATCAGTAGTAACTTTTCACTAACGCCCGTAGTAAAAATCCTTTGCGGGTTGTTGATACCTCAAATTTATTACTGTCAAAGGAGATGTCTATAGGCGTGACAAATAATCATGAAATATGCTTTATTTTATGCATTACCTATGGATTTTTTCGCCTAGGCATTCGAAATCTGTCATTTTGGTGGTGAATTTTTTTCATTTATTATGTATTAAACAACGAGATCCTCATTGGACGAATTATCATCACTAAAATAGCGGGATATTGAATGATTAATTGTTGTATACTGTAACTTTTTAAGTATCAATGTGTCATATGACTTTTGGAACAGCTGTGAAAAGTCCGCCATATTTAACTATCGATTCTGGTTTTTACTATCGGATATCGGAAAGTAAAATGAGTTTACTACGGGATGTACTTTCGAGAAGTAAATATTTTTTTATTAACGATCAAACAACCCGTTTTCGCAAAAAAAATTACTTTAGTAACTTTTTTTACTTTAGTAACTTTTTTAACTATAGTAAAAAGTTACTACTGATCACACAGCCGGCCCTTAATGTGTGTGTGATTTTAAATAGCACTTGCTGCAGTGTTAGGACTGCACCGATCCGTATAGTGTTTAAGAAATCAAAATCGACGAAAATCTTAAAATAGAATGCCCTATTTCAGAGAATAACTGCCCCCTATGTAGTAAATAAATCTCATCGAATTTAGGATTTTAATTATCTGTTAAAATGCTTTTCGAAGCGATAATTCAGGGGTAGAAAAATGATAGGTTCTTCAGGCACCAGTTCGAGATAAGGGTTTCTTTAATAAATTAATTTCATTCAATCTTGTCTTAAATTATTTCGGTGATTGGTTAGGGTGCTATTGGTGGAAAAGCGATTCATCAGAATAAATAGTATAATACAAATAGTATTTTAGTTTGTTCCAAAATCCATCTGCATTTTTATGACATGTTTGTTATCGAGTTCGGGACTTCGCCGAGCGCGGAGCTTGATGGCCGATTGATTTGATAAAAATTGGGCCCCAATGCAAATTGGAAAAAAGGGCTCTCTGAATTTTTTATTTTTTAAAATTATTTCCAATCTAGTGCGTACGTATGCTCTAATATAAACAACATCAATATTTCCAAGTTACCATAACTTGCTCATATTTACTTAGTTTAATATGTATATCGTTTATAAGATAATAATATTATTAAGGAGAACACATATATTATTGTGAAGTTGCAGTTTTTCAGAACATAGTTCTGTGATATTTTAATACAAATTAAATGTATTAAATAAGAAAGATATACGGATAAAATCAATTTATCGAAGAAATATTTTTGTTGCCACCACGTGGTTTTAACCATTAATTATCAAGAACAAAATTCATCTCTTGTCTTCTATATCTAATAATAACACATTCGTGAAAAAAACGAATATGTGTTTTGAACTGAAGAAAAATTCGCTTCGCTTTGTGGCAATTGTGGCCCTTGTCGGAACCCGATATATTAGTGGGGTACCTACTCGTACTACTGCATTGATCGACACCAAAAGTGTTGTAGGGCGCGAACGTTTTGGGCACCGACGCATGGCATCGGCTAAATTAGCGTAGTTACGCGACTGTTTGTTAGTTTGTATTCGAACACATTCAGTGTCAGTAATCGGATTATACCAGCTGACGTGGGATTCGCTTTTTCGCAAATGACCTATGGATTCATTGGAATTAACTTTTTTTATTTCATTTCAGCTACTCGTACCTGGGTACAAAAAGTGATACTGTAATCACATAAAAACCCCGTCTCTGTTAGGCTGTCCAACGGTTACACGTGCCGCAATAATATTTAATGTTATGTAAGCTCTGGGGTTGGACAAAGGATCGATTTTATTGAATGGGTTAGACGCGGTACCTACTTAAGTACATTTCCCTAGTTAAGTACAGTAATGAACGTTTTAAAATAAACGAAGTAACCTTAACTAATTATAACCAAATGTAGTCGAAAAAAAGTAACTGTACGTAAATAATTTATATACACCTACACACACTTTCATCAATCAGTGCCCTCTCGCTGCCGTCCCACCAGCTTCTTCCATTTACCTCCAGGGGACCGCTCCTGCAATGCTACATTCACATGGCCACCGCGCGCATTTTCAACTTCTTATGCGGCGTCCACATGGATGTGATTTGTGACGTCACAATATATTAAAGTGGGCCCATATACAGCTTTAAAAATAGTCAGTTTGGTCTGTATTTATTACTACACTTATAAAGAGAAAAGTGAACGTAAATATGATGCCATTTTTTTGCAATGCCACTTGTCCTTTTGATGCTCTTTATATTCAGAATATTATCTGTGTTTTTTCTACAAATTGAACTCATCCAACTGTACTCTACTCTTTATCAATATGCTATTAGAGAAACTTTGGGAGAACTACGCCCTTAAGTGATTTTTTTGAGCCAATAAATGCATCGTCACGGGACACGGTCCTTTGTGAGATGGAAATAGTTAAGCTGCCTTCACTAATGCGCACGGTACGTTTTCTTGATTAGATTTTTGTTATTAAGTGAATTCGTCAAGGTCGTTTATTTTATGGCCGTGTATTACTTTTGTCGTATCGTTATGTTACTTTTCAACGAAAAGTTAAATAAATCGTAATAATAATATGGCAATAACATTTATAGGTACTCGATCAGTTTCTGATTTATATGTATTGGTTACGGAGCAGTCTGTAGCGTCTTTCTACTTTTGCCTCTGCACTAGGAAAACATATATTAATACAACTAAACCGAACAGCTAAATATGCGTATAATATAGAAAATACACTTAAGTACACCTTTACTTTTACTACGCAATAAAATGCCTAGTATTATTAAGGAGAACACATTCTTATTGTGAAGTTGTAATTACTCAGAACATTGGTCTTTGATATTTTAAATACTAATTAAATGTATTAATTAGAAAGATATACATATAAAATCAATTTTATTTAAAAATATTGTTGTTGCGCCACCGGGATTCGAATCTGGATCTCTTTCCAAACCGGTCAAAAATAATGTCACTGTGGCATAGTTGGATAATGCACCTTCCCCGGTTTGGAAAAAGAACCAAGTTCGAATCCCGGTGGCGCAACAATAATATTTTTCGTTAAAATTGATTTTATATGTGTGTCTTTCTAATTAATACATTTAATTAGTATTTACAATACCTAGTGTAACTACGCTTGTTTTCAATTAATTTTATTCTAATATATACACACACACGATTCTTTGAAGCAGAATGCCAACAGCATGCTGCAGTCAGGAGGAGAAAATCAAAAGACAGAAGAAAAAACAAGACACGAGAGTGTTCCTGTGTCCAGAGCTTGTAGATTCAGGATTGGATTCTTCAGCCACCTAAGGACCCACAATCGAGGAGGATTGTCTTTCTTGGACATCAGGGACAGCCGACGATGATGATAATGATGACGTACATATATAAAATCATATATATATAGGATGAGGAGGATAGTCTTTCTTGGACATGAGGGACAGTCGACGATGATGATAATGATGACGTACATATATAAAATCATATATATATAGGATGAGGAGGATAGTCTTTCTTGGACATGAGGGACAGTCGACGATGATGATAATGATGACGTACATATATAAAATCATATATATATAGGATGAGGAGGATAGTCTTTCTTGGACATGAGGGACAGCCGACAATGATGATGACATACATATATAAAATCGCGCCACAAATTCTGGGAATGACCCATATTTTGCTTCTCCCGCTATCATATATTATATTATATACTCCTAACACATTCGTCGGTTCTTTAAATTTTTTTTGGTCACCTTAGGTCTTCTTATATTTACACGTAAATACACACACACACATACACACACACACACATATATATATATATGTGTGTGCGTGTGTGTATATATACACATAGCATGGTTGAATAAATAAGAAAATCTTGAAACTTGTTAATTACTTGGCAGTAATCAGTGACGTCATGCGTATTCCCGGTTTGCGGTGGTAATTTCCCGAGGTCACGTGTTAGGGCTGCAACACAGGTATTAAAATGGGCAAATAAATACAAAATAAGCAGATATTATATAAGTATGAGAGTCGTCATATTTTGAATGGAATCTTGAATAAATAATATAGTCCAGCTTCCAATGTTCGGCTTGCTGCGTGTCTGTATCACAGTTTGCGTTGTATCATATTGGGTGCATCATTAGACGGTTGACGTCTAATTTTTCTTATTTTATCTGCGTCATGAAGACAAATCCATTAAATGGGTTTAGGAAAAAAGTTGATATTGCTATTTTTTATTTTCTATGTTATTTGTATGTATTGTGCGTATATCAACCTCTATCATCGTCATCGCTGTAGGACAGGGGTTGGCAAACTTGTAAGACAAAAGAGCCAAATGATTGTACAGCAAGGTTCATTATGTACACACAGAGAATTTTTTTTCTTCTTTTTTTATTAATATTAAAAATATAATACAATTTCAATAATCAGTGGATTTAAAGTGGAGTGTAAAGTTTGTTTGTTAAAATTTGTAAATATTTTTTAACTTCAGTTACACATTTATGATAGTCCGTAATTTATCTAATTGTGATGGGGAGATTGTTAAAAAATTTGATACCTTGATAAATATATTGATTTTGAGTTGCGGTATATTTTAGTTTTGGGATATCAATTTTTTGATCTCTATATCTTGTAGATCGGAATTCGCTTCTAAAATTTAATTGATTTTTAATTTTGAAAATTTGAATTATTGATTTTTTTTTGTGTATGTCTACTATTTTTGGTACTTTGAAATTTGTGAAAAGTTGTATACTTGGATAGTCTTTTTTTTTTAGAATAATTTTTATTATCATTTTTTGAGTGATTTATAATTGTGACATTGAAGTTTTATATGCACCTCCCCGTCCAATAATACCGTATTGCAAATGTGACTATACAAACGCGTAATATATTATTTTCAGATATGTAGGTGATAAGATGTTTCTGAGTCTAAAAAATATGTAGGTAAAATATGATTCAATTGATGAAATGGTTAGTGTTGATGGTACCAGAAGTAGAGGACGTTCGCAGAAGACTTGTATGAATGTGGATGAGGTGAGAATTGTGCATCAGGATAGAAGAGTATGGCGCTCTATCATTTCTGCTTAGTTGGTTAATTAATAAAAAAAATCTCTGATTAAGAATGGGTTTTATTTATTTAATTATTATGCGAAGCGAAAATATCGTGTTTTATTAACTAAAGTAAGTAGGTACGCATGTACGTTTTGTAAAATATAAAATATAAAATAAAATATATAAAATAAGTAGTTAAAACTGATAAGAGGACCAAGTTGGGCTCAGTGAAAAATGCAAGAAAACGTTCAAAATATTTTATTATTAAAACAGAAATATTACAAGGGGTTCACAAAAAGCCCAATAGTTAAGAAAAGGATCGAAAGAAGCGAGGCATTAGGCACTAGGGAAATCGCTAGGTACGCCACATAGATCTCTGAACGGTGGCGCAGCGAAGGTTCACTAATCATTCGTATTGAGACGGTACAGGCTAAAAGCCACTGGTTCTGGTCACTAGCACTGGTGGAGCACTGCTTTGTAGGCGCATCGGTGAGCACCGCGTGTCGAGCAGCGACGACAGGTGCAGTAGACATCAGGCAGACGGCGCGGCGGAACAGCGCTCGCATGTGATGCAGCGGACGGCAAAGAAGCCATCGATCGTACATCTGTGAAGATATAAGGAAACGAGTGTATTAATTCTTGCAGTGGACGTAAAATATCATGCGGTGAAAACATTCTACATCAGCGTTATTCATGAATTTATACCATTTCCATGGTAATTAGTTAAATGTCATTTATTTATAAGAGTTTGTGGTGAAATTGACATATAGCGGCATCTAGCGACGACGGCACAATTAACGTCGGTAAGAACATCAGCGGGACTCACAGTTGCCAGAGGTCACCTGTCATGCGAGCTGACTGACGCTGCACGACCGATTGTCTCCCGAGCCTACACTCGAAAGCATCGTTCGTTTTATCTTTGTGTATAATTTCCGCCTCGTATCTATTGTAAACCATTGCTCAATAAAATTAGTATACCCCGAGTAAGTACCGCTTTCAGTCTACGCCCATGTCCGAATACCTCATTCCACATACCGCAAGGTGGATATAGAAACATCATGAACACGAATGATGAACCGACTACAGAGACGGTTCACCGTTCTCAATATAAATCCATTCCTCCAAAGTTTAAACTTAACCTTAAGTGTAATCCTCGGTTGATTTTCAGTTTTCATGGAAAATGACAACCTAAACTATACATATTTTCATTTCTTTTTGATGACAGAACATGAGTACATAATAAATGAATAATAATTAAAATATGTATATGTAGGTATGTACGTATATATATTATTTAGTTAAAAGTTGAAAATGACATAATAACATTCTTACATCTAGTATGCAACACATAAAAAATATATATCAATTAACATTAAGTAAAGAGATTATAAATATAAAACATATTTTGCAATTAACCTACGAAAAGTAGCAAAACTAGTTGCTTCCTTCACATTTGCTGGCAGTTCATTGAACAGTTTGAAACATTTCTAGTGTAAACTATTTTGTGTTCCTGCCAGATTTGTTTGTGTAACTTTAAAATCCCACCGACTTCTCGTAGGATAAGTGTGGACCTCAAAATTATATTATATATTTTTATTCATGTATGATGGCAATAATCGATTTTTAATATGGTCATCAAATTTCTTACAAATGCTCATCACGTGGGATTATTACGGTGCGAGTACCCGCCGTAACCTAAAAATATGAGTGAGTATAAATTGTGTATGATCCAGAAGAAATCTTCACAAAAGTTGCTCACAGTTAGGCAACACAACTTTACCCTTCTGAAGAAGAACCATACCTACAACGGTTTATTTGGTAGACAAATCTTCATTTCCCATGAGTTTCGGGAGTTCCCATGAGCCATGACATGTGTGTGCTTGGGTGCCGTACTATACACTTATTTCTGGATTCGTAAGGGGAATTTCAGACCGTTTGTTTACCCCTCGACATCGTCGCCTTAGGGTGGAATGTTTTATTTGTAAGCGGAGGAAACATAATGTTTTTTTTACGTGACGGAGCATTTTGATTTTAAAAAGTTGTTTTGACAATTATTTAGCATAACGAATGAGCAAGATTTTTTATGAGGATTTAGAAGTAAGAAAGGAAAACGAAATAACATAAAAACTAATCAGTTTTGGTACAAAAAAGAAATGTGAGAGTAGTCAATAACAAGTTTTTTTTTTATACATTGACCGTCGTCATTGACTTCGGCGGAGTAATTGCTGGGTACAAGGTACTGAAAATGTTCGTTATAATCCGTCGATTTGAGCAATTCGTCACATGAAGCAAGATTTGCGATGCATAAGAGTGCAGGTGCCAATATTAATATATGGAAGTGAAGCCGAAAGAAGTCTGAAAGCAGTGGAAAATCTATATAGGGTAAACCGGGGTCAATTGTACCAGAGGGCAGTAGTACCAATGCAAATAACTCGTAAACTATTGTAGGTACATATATGACACGCTGTCAGGAGGCGCCTTTGATATGACTTGGTGGAACGCGGACGGTTGCATTTGTAAAATGATTTTTTTGCGCGCCAAAAGTAAGTTTTTTCAATCTGATTAATAGTTGGATATTATGATTTATATGCTCTGTTTTTATAATTTCATTATTTCTAATATTTATTTCGATATTTGTATTATTTTATGACGGGTTTTGAAACGCCTATGAGTAGAGAACAATCTAAATTCTATATTTTACTATTACTAGCACAAGTAAACATTTATTTTCGTCGTTCATTGATATTTAAATATGTTAAGATATAAATGTGTTTGTTTTGTCATTTTATTATATTAAAATAGTGAATGTTTATACAAACACGTCAATTAACAAAAAATGTGAAAATTTTCATAAATTTAGATATATTTTGTATTATGTTAAATGTGGTGGAAACTTTAAACTACAATTTTAGAAAATAATAAAGAAACTATTTTTCTTCGCCAAAATGTTTAAAGTGCGATTACTTTATGCCTAAATTCTGTATTTTAATCAATTTCCCCACTCCCCTAACCCAACCCCTGAGTCAGTTGTACAATTTTCCTCGATGTATTTATATGTTTATAGTTTTATTCTGATTATAATTAGAAAAATGAGAATATAATAATCTTAAAGATAATTAAATTGTCTATTGTTGAAAAAATTAGTTTCCTGTATATTTCTTATAGCCAACGATGGAAAAAATTGCAAAACGCATTTTGTTATAATTGACCCCGGTCAACCCTACAATAGAGTGAAGATGAAAAAAAAAATGGTTAAGGGTCACTAAAATGGTTTGATCGTGAGGAATGCACGAGCGAGGAAAGGGTGTAAAGTAAATATATGAGGCGAAAATGTTCAAGGTATCAGGATTTAGAAGGTGTGCGTGAAAAACCTTGTGTAATCAGATAAATCGGATATCGGTAGTTTTAAAAGCTTCAGCAACAGGAGAGAGAGGCTGTATGAGAAGATGTATGAAAGTGGACATGGCAAGAGTGGTACGCCAGGACAGCAGGCTGTGTATTCTGTCTTCTCTGCCAACCCCTTCGGAGAAACGGAGTGATAGTAAGTAATATTAGTTACTAATTGTGATGTTCTTGGGATTGTATGGTTGTGTTTGTGAGTGTGAGGTGAGTGCCGCACCACCGGCGTGCGTGCGAGGCTATAAAAGGCGGCGCGCGGCAGGGCGCGGTCTCTTTCTCCGCGTGTTCATCAGCTTAATCGTTTGACCTATACGAGTGATATACCTTGTACTAAATTGTATCAAATTGTAATAAATGTATAATTGTTACAAAGTCTATTTCTTGGACCTTCACATTACGAGGAGTGCACTGAAGTTTTTGCACAGAGTTTGTGTGTATGGAAGAAATAAAGAAAAATGCATTTGGAACCCTTTTCATGCAATAACTCAAATTAGCTTAAAATGTTAGTTGGATTATAGGTATTATAGTATAGGGGTCGCATGTCACTGATTTAATCATCCTGAATTAACACCGTAATCTTTGCTGTATTGCGAGGCTAATCTAACGTTTTTTTTTGTGATTTTGCCATCATTTTAAATATACGGTGGTTAAAGTAATTTTTTTAAAATTATAATTAAACCAGCCCGCCTTGTGAGAATTTTCCTGACGGACTTCCCGGTCGCAGATGCCGGATTTCGGGTCAGATTAGATTATCTGCTAACTGCCATCGGCGACCAACCGCGGGTCGCGGACTAAACACCGGTTACCACGGAATTTTTCAGTACTGAGCCGTCGCCTGTAATTGAAAATTGGCGTTAAGTCGCCAGAATCGAACATATTCTATTTTTAAATTGAATATAATACATAATATTTTTTTAACGAAGAAAATGTTTATTTAGCAGGTACCCCAATAAAATTGGTTATTCTTACTGCATTAGAAATTTCGTAACATTTTCATGTACTTTAACATTCATTTTGTGTTTTATTTTCACCTTCACCGTTACCGGGATCGACACCAGGCGCCGCCAAATCCATATTGAAATCAAAAAGATTTTGAAAACATCGAGTGTCGATCCCGCTACCGCTCACATGTAAACGAGCGCTCTACCATCTTGTTATTCCCCCTTTAGAATGTGGTGTCAAATTGTTATATGAAGAATGTAGTGTTGATTTTATTGTATTAGAATATTATGCGTTGATTTATATTTTGGGATATTTTATTATTCAACATCAAGGTTTAATACCGATATTGAATTTTATTTGAAAAATAATTACACCTGGTGAGCTTAATTAGTAAATTAACTATGAATAGTTTTTTCAAACAAAGAAATGCAAGGATGGTTTGATTTAAGTATTTGAGACGCGTAACGCGTATTTTGTAAATGTATTTTTTGGAATAGAATTATAACAGATTTTTTGTATTTATTTAATAAGGTTTTTGTGTGGTTAAGCTCTAACATTTGTAATTATTTATGTAGGATAAAAAAGATTGAAGTCGCCTGACTTGGAACCGATTTACGAATACACAATGGGGCCATGCTTCAATACACAAGAAAAATTCACGAAAAACGAGTGATTATAAAATGGAGGCCAGGCGAAAAATGGAATAATTTCAATTAATATTTGAACAAATGGTTACTTAATATGCTGAACGTGATAATGATTTATTTTATTCTATATTATGCTATCGGGCCTTTCCTTCTGAATTCTTTCAATACTTTACTTTCAGATTGCGATCGTGGCGGATTAAAGCAGAGTTTATTAATTAATAATCTAGAATTATTTTTAAAATTTATAGTGATTACGTAAAAAAGAGTCTGAATACTTTATCTCTACCGAAAATATAAGATGTACCTAAAAGATCTCCGAAATGCATCCGGATTTTTTTGAAATCAGTTTTATAACCGAATGTTTAAACTATTGAATGCTACCGTATCAACAGTTGATACGTCCGTGATCACATAGTGCGCCTATTTCATGCAATATTTTAACATATACTAAAAGATTCCTAATACTCTGACGGTGCTGACATCTTCGGATATTTTTGGAAAATAAAAACGTACTGTACCGTTATGTATGTTTTCGTATGGAGTTTATGTTTATTACATGCTTTGGTTTCGTATTGAACAAGATATTATCTCTATCTGAGACGATAAATCATGCGCAAGTCATCTATTTCGATGTTTTAATGCGTATTTGGGCATTCAAAAATATGTGCCGCGTGTGAGTATTGGAATGTCAAGGCTCGGAGTAGCGTTCAAAAGGATAAGGACCAAATTAAATGTTGCCTGGTTGAATATATACTTTTTCTAATCTCTTTCATCATTGTTCCGAAAATGATTTTATAAAATACGTCATAGAAGTTGCAATAATTATTTTAAAACAAATTAGATTCATCTATTTGTTTTAGTTATCAATAAAATACAGACCGGTAAGTGAATAGACATGAAATAAAGCGTACATATAGGAGAGGGGTTCGGAACATTAATTGCAGGGACGAAGGAAATTCTACATACATTATTTGTGGAAACATAAATCCAATAGTTTATGACACATTTATGCAACAGTAAAAGTATTTACTCTTCGAAAATTAAATTTTTGTGTAAACAAGAGGTATTTTTTACATTAATGCATAATATTATATTATCAGCGTTTAAATTTTCGTTCCAACCGAATCACATATTAAAAAAAATTGCGGAGCTATTTGATTGCGTAATTGGTACCAAAGTAATCACGTGAGTAACACCAAACTGAAAATGTTGAAGGAAGGAATTTCCGTTAGTTCATGTCTATATATTTGGTAGTCTGTGATTATAACCTATTTATTAAATAAGATTTTTAGTTTTATGGAATTTTTTTTTAAATTACATTTCAAGAGACACAAAGAGTACAGAGTGCAATCCATTCACCCAATTCAATATTTTAAAGAACTTGTTATGCCAATGTTGGATATTTTGAAAAACTAAAACATATTCCGGATAACACTATTGATGTGTAAACTGAGTCTCGTACTGGAGTCATATGCAATTGGCAATAAATAACACGCTGTATAAAAAATCTCAATCTCTTAACACAGATGAATATTATTTCCCGGAATAAAAACGAAGTCAGATGACGAAGTATTGGTCGTTATATGAGGTGGTAATGTTTTACTAAAAATATTTGAAAAAACACATTATTTAATATCTTTTGCTGTTTTGCAACTTTTCTAATATTTTATTAAACTTTCTCTAACTTCGGGATGTGAATAATTTTTTATAGCATGGCATGTTAAAAAATGCAGCAATACCAGATACAACACCTATACTCTATAGTGTGCAAGCACTATGCTCGTTTTACAAATAAGAATACTTATCACGGGTTGCTTGTTGCGAGTTGCCGGTTGTATATTAATCTGGCGAGTACTAACGAGTACAGGTCCGTCACGTGATAATTGGCGCCCCGAGGCAGACATTAAATTGCTAAATTTTCTCGACCCAAAATAGTTAAGCACACTTTTCCTAGTGCAATATTTATTTAATATAAAATAATGTTACATATGTGAAATATGATGTAATTAATTACAAACTAATTTTAATAATAATAGTCTCAGATCGTTAAGGTGAGTACCGAGGCCCAAATCCTTCTCGGATTCTCACGCATGTATATGAATGTCGTAGTGTATATTAATGTTAATAGGTGTTGGTTTTGCGGTTAGAGCAGGTTGATAAAATGAAACGACTTATAATCGGTTGCGTTTATAGTCGAATAATGAACAAATAAATTTACACCGTTTGAATGTTAAAGTTCGTGACTAGCGAAACTCATTGGAGGCGGTGTCGAGAGATGCGTCCGAGAAAATGGCCAAAAGAAAAGTGATGGCTTCTCGAACCGGTTGCGTCGCAATGTATTGTCGTCTGAATTCTGTCGGTATTCGGCGGCGTGCAATGGCTGTAAAATGTTTGTTTACACGGCCAGATCTACGAGGCGCGAGCAGATCTCCACATAAGTACTCGTTGCATGTAACTTTAAAATGGATGCCTTTGTGTCATTAAAATTTGATATTATAGTAGTGTGTTCTTTTTCAGCATATATATAGAATTTCTTTAAGCTCATTCCTCAAACTTTTTTTTCAGATATAACGATGTCAGATAAGCGTCAAATCTATGCGGGGAATAATGTCTGTTGCGCTGCTTTCAGTATCACGAAAACCCGTCAATTGTCGTGGAATCACTGAATATGAAGTTGAAGTTGAAGCGCTGAAGAAATTGGTTCATTTTGTTTTTTTTTACGTTAGCGCCTCTTCTTCTTTGGCTAGATTATGCCCTATTGCCCCAGATGGTTTATTGACATATCTAATTATTATTTAGTTCATAAATTCACTCATAAAGACGGTCCGTTACGGCGCCCCCTGCTGTCTAGCGCTCGAAGTGATCATCCCGTTCGCTCGTCGTAAGGGCGCCCCTGAACTTACAGACCTGCGGCGGTGACCGGAGGGGAAGGGGTAGGGGTAGTTAATCACGGGGCTCTTCTGGTGATTGAGTGAGGTTGACTTGTAGAGGGATTAATCTCACTTTATAAAATAGGTCTAAAACAGACCGGTCATATTTGTATTTAAAATTATGAAATTAATTCTGAAATACTTCAATTAACCCTGAGCGAGATCCATAAAAACTGGGTTTACGAACTAGAATTTCTGGGTTATTTTATTTGAATTGAATCTAAATGACCGACACAGATATTCCTACAATTTATTTACTTTTATAAGAATTACAAAAGTATTTGATATACCGATTATTCGCGAATCAAATGAATTTTAAATTTTTTATTTGAGGTTAATAGCGGCGAAAGCACAACACATGTCGAGGAAATAATGCCTCAAAAGCGTCATTGAGGCCAATAGTTTAATCCCCGTAAGTTTTCGACGTTTGGTTGACCCGAAATTTTCTTATAATTGGGAGATTACTGCACGCGTCCCAAATTCAAATTGCATAAAGTTAGAAATGATTATTCCAAAGGTAATATTTTTCTTTTCTATTAAAGTTAATACGTTAATAATATTCTAAACTTTTGTGTGAACACATTACTCGCGAGTACTTCCACGCTTCATTTCAATACGAAATGACCCCCTTTCCTAGCTTAGTGAAACAAAATAATCCTGAAAGGCGTTTTTGTTTCTCTTTGGAGTTTGTGGGAGATTTTTAGTGATATGTTATTCATTCTCATATAAAACCGTTTAATAGTTTCAAAAATAATATTACGAGAACGTGTTTTAAGTACAGAATGAATATTATATACCAGGCCAATTTTTTTTGGTCGTCTTTTTGGTTTAGCATTTTATAGTCGTAGAGAGTAGTAGATTAAAATGTATTATGGAGCATTTAACGCCTCAACAACGTGTTTTGCAGCTCAATATTGATGCTGTAATTATAAATGGTGATCGCTATCGTCACATGGTGGAAAACTTCTTGGTTGCCGAATTGGGTCGATTGGGCCTGCAACACATGTGGTTTCAACAGGATGGTGCCACCTCACACACAGCCCGAGCTACGCTTAAAATGTTGCGAAATATTTTTCCCAGTCGCATAATGTCAAAAAGTGGTGATCGACTGATCTTCTCGATCACCTGATTTCACGGCTCCCGACTATTTTCTGTGGGGGTACTTGAAAGAGAAGGTCTACGCCAATAAGCCAACAACAATTCCGATGCTACAGGACAATATTCGAAATGAAATTGCTGAAATAACACTCGAAGTGTGCGGGAATTTTATGAAAAATATGGTTAAAAGAGCACGCATTTGTGCCGCTGCCAGAGGCGGCCACTTGGCCGATGTCATATTCCATACATAATTGTAATAAGCCAAAAATTGATAAATAACATTGTATATCAGGGGGAGGGAGTGGGTTGGCCAAAAGGAGGGAGGGTGGTGTCTATGTTTTGCATCGGATCCTAAAGTTTAACAATGGAAAATTTTGTTTAAATCGGTCAACAGGCAGACAGACAGATTCAGTTTTATGTAGATGATGTAAGAAAAAATTACAATTATAATAAAATATTTTATTATGTTTAACACAATCTTTAAAGATGTGGTTATTTATTTAATTTCTCAATTCTGTGAATTTTAATATTATTTACGAAAGCGCGTCATTAGTTAAAAAAACTATATTTGTTACATAATTATATTTTGTATTTAAGATTTTATACTATTTTTTATTTTGTACTAATACACATCTTTAATTTTTTTGCCGTTTTGCAATAAAACGTTAGTGTGATAATTTTGACTAATTGACACGAGGCGTTTGCTCTATTTGGCGCCAAGTTTGTGAAAATAAAACGGAAGTTTCCTAGTTTAATCCTGCAATCGTGTATTCCCGGAATTCTGGGAATATTAAAAAGTCAGAAAATGGGAAGTTGACGTGCACTTCTTGCTATGGGTAATACCGCTATTTTCGGAATGAACGGTTGGTCATCTCGTGCGGGCAACTTTCCCGACCATCTTGTACATACTTGGATCACTCTTAAGTTAAGAACAATTATAATTATAAGAGTGTGGCGCTTTATCCTCTCTGCCTACCCCTGCGGGGAAATGACGTCATGGTAAGTTAGTTACGATTTAAAATGTCAAACAGACAATTTGAAAAATCTGTTGAAAAAAAATTCGCAATGTAGTGTCTTTAGAAAAGAAACTAAAATTAATCGAAGCGATTGAAAATGGTGGTAAATTTACAGTTGTAGGTAGAGATTTCAAATTGCCCGAGTCTACAGTGCGATCAATTGTGCAGCAAAAAGATAAAATTAAAAGGGCTGGCGAAAGTGCTACTCCGATTACAGCGACAAAAGTTTCGCGAACCAGAAGTTTATTGATGACAGAAATTAAAAATTTATTAAGCAAATGGATAGAGGACCTAAATCAACACCATATGCCTGTGAGCACTCAAATAATTATGAAAAAATCACCAAGTTAGAGATCATTTAAAATCTCACAATGGAGGAGAAGAAGTTTTTAAAGCAAGCAAAGGTCGGTTTGATCGGTTAAAAAAATGATCAAACTTTTATTGCCTTAAAGCGATTGGCGAATCGGCTAGTGCAGACGTAATGGATTAATTGACGGTTATAGACAAATTTTACACAATATACGTAGAGAGGCCAAACAAGGAAATCTAGATTTTTTTTTGCAAAGCGGAAAAAAATAAAACAATGAATTATATTTTATATGACATTGTTATTTAATGTTTATTTAGAAAATAAAACGTTTTTTAGAATCTTAAGCGATTTTTTTAAAATCCCCCGTTAATCGCGGAATTTCGTTTATCGCGGCCATATCCAGAACGTATCTCCCGCGATTGACGGGGGTTACCTGTATTATATAATGCAATATATGGAAGGTTGTATAGCTCTGATGAAAGACTAAAATTCAGCATAAACAGATTTAAATATAGTTATTCTTGCATATTTCATCTAAATTTTCTTCACGTCATAGGAGGTGTTCCCTGTGTTGCTTAACATATAAAATGTAAATTAAAAAGGGATTATAAGCGATAAAAAAAATG
Organism: Eubasilissa splendida; assembly: GCA_031772225.1. Classification (NCBI taxonomy): domain Eukaryota; kingdom Metazoa; phylum Arthropoda; class Insecta; order Trichoptera; family Phryganeidae; genus Eubasilissa; species Eubasilissa splendida. The sequence continues at coordinate 19,384,709 of CM062855.1, read as the reverse complement.
GCATTAATGAATAGCTATCATAAAGGCGTTACGAAAATTACTACGGAAAAAGTATACTTGTCGTCCATATGTCATACCCATATTTGTCTCAAGCGACATGATTACCAATACAATATGATGCAGGTACAATGTACGCAATTACAACATTATTGTCGATTACATAACACGACGGAACGTGCATAAAAAATATTTAATAAATTCCCCGTCGTCATGAAAAACACAATCGAAAATTACTACTTATTAAAAAAAAAAAAAATTAAGTATTATGATTTCGAGAGATCAGGACAGGTGTAGTAAACTATTAGTCTAATAAAGAAAATTGATTTCACACGCTCATCTACGCGCAAATATGGTTCTACTGAAAGTTCTAAAATCTCATGGTTCATGTCCACGGTGATCTTTCAATGAGACTTTGATCTCTGAAGTCAATAAGTCTAATTACTGACCTTTACCCACTTTTGAGACGAATTTCCGAGAGAAATCTCATGCGTAGACAGACACGAGACAATACGGTTTGGTATTAGGAGTACATAATGCGTTTTTATCTTTCATTCTGGGTTTGTTTCTAGAAAAAGTGTTTTTAATTCAGTGCTGATAAATCGATGTTTATTGGTGCGTTCTGCCAGCCCCACCACCCGTCTCGCTAGATACATATGCACAGTTTTGAAGTAGGTTAAATGATAATATTTTTCGTCATTCCCTTACTTCTCCTTTACCTTTACAGGCATCCCGCACACTAGAGAAGTGCCTGTTGCTTTTTTTCTTCTTATAAGATCTTTTTCTCCTTCTCCGTCCATCGATGTAGTCCACCTCGACATGCTTCTCCAAGCAATCTTACATTCTCGAAAGATGCCAAAAAATTGGAGGATACGCCTCAGGCTATCGTCCTAGATCTAGGATCCTTCAATAATAATGTATGTAGAATGAAATACATATTTAATTCATGTTTCATTCATGTTTCGCTTGCTAGCTTTGTGGTTCGAATGATCTACATACATATAATGGTATGCGTTACTTGTAAACGTGTTCAGTGTACTTGTAGCTGTCAACTTTGAATATGATCACACCTGCAAAATTATTTAATTTTTTTTATTGAATAACACCTGTCTACACAAAGGGTGTCCAGCGGAAAATTTTCAAGATTAAATTGTAATTGCTCGTAAACAATCAGGTTGAGGTAAGTGGCAGGGGTATTGTTCGAAGTCTTGAGTGTCTTGAAAGAAATGGACGGCATTAAGACGATATTGTTTATAAAACGTTAAATTAGCATCGTCAAACTCCATTTTGTATAAATAAAATATGAGAATAACACTGTAGTTTTAAAAAAAATTTAATATTAAACTTGAAAATTTCTCGTTGGACATCCTTTACGTATATATATATATACGTAATATATATAGCTCAACGTGTTTGTAACGTTGAGGTGGTCTGTTAAAGAGTGATATGAATGATGTAATCGGTATAAATTTCTGTAGTTTATCGAAATATGTGTATAGCTCATTGAACCACGTAAATAAATAAAATAAATTTCGATTTTTTATTATTCGGTCAGCAATTATTACATTTTTTTACTAGGGCCAGTGAACGGCCCCACCACTTTCCCGAAACTGTTTCGGGAACCGGTGCCCTTGTATATATAATACTAGTTTCTCTCAGCCAAGCATTCCGATTATAAGCTGACCATCGTAGGCCAGCAGGCATGACACTGGCATCTCATACTGAGGGCTTCGGGTTCGATATCCTGTAAGGACATAATACATTTATGACATTTTCTCAAGCCTGGGTATTACTGTGATGTGTTTTATTACAGTAATTGGGCCTCACGGCCTGTTGTAGTGTTAAAAATAAAAAATAAACAAATAACGAAGCTAAAATTATTTGCTGTTCACTGTCCCTTTGAGGTGGGTTCAATCTATATTACAATATAATACAATATAGTTATACTTTTAAAATTAGCAATATTAACTTTGTGGTTAAAATTCATATTTTTTATTTATTATCTTTTTTTTATTAACCACTAAATTGAGTTTAAATACATCTACCAGTTTCGAAAAATACAATTTTTTTCTTCAGGATGTCATAACTAACTAAAACATATGATAAAGTATAACAAAAATTAAAAAGACAAAATGAGATAATAGTAATATATGACTACGCCAAGTGTACACACAGGTATTTACAATCAGGTTAACCACCCACCTGGCAGGTGAACAGTATGGCGAGCATATCACACTCCCTTAATGTAAGACAAAATAAACAAGATTGGTGATTTACGGTTCAGAAAACACAATCCAGCAACTCCAAATTGGCTAAGGGAGACGAAGTTTCCCATAGATGAACACCATACCCCCATGAACTTTCGGAAAAGTCCGAGATTCCAACCATTCCGTAACAGACCTTCTATTACATTATAAACATTTTATAATATTCTCTTTTGAATTTCGCAAAATCGCACAAGACTATAGAATATACTCCGGTGTCTGTTCCATCCGGCAAATTACATTATTTTAAGTATTTATTGTACAAAAAAAAAAGTTTTTTTGTCACGAGGAATACAAGTTTAAAATGCATTTTGCCGTCAACAATGTGGGCCCATCGCGCTGCATCAGGGCCCTGCGAAGTCATCTCCTTTCGGCGTTAGTATTCCGAGGCGGGCCCCCGCGCGCCCCCGCGCGCCCGAGCCTCCGGGGGGTGGCCGGGGTGTCCGGGGCGGGGGGTTACGCAAGCCTCGCGGCGGCGGACGGGGCGACTCACGGCCATGTCGCACGGCCGGTGCCGTACCGAGCGCGAATTTCGATAAGAAATTCGTTATAGTGGCGTGGTATAAATTGGAACCAATTTTCAATGGAGATGATAGTGTGCAATGAGTGTGTTATTAATTTTTCTTTATTATATATCGCACGTACTCGTGTATACGTATTATCAGGCGCGTGCAGTCAGTACATTGAAATATAATGTACGTAACTAGATATTTTGGGAAATAAAAAAAAAATTAATATTTGTCTGACAGGATATTACGATATATTAAAGTTTGAATAATATGATAATAATTATGGGATATTATAAATTATTATTTCGATTTATTTTGCAGAAATTATAGTTAAGTACAGCTCATTTCAAAGTACAAACGCACGCCGACGCATATTATTCATCTAAGGACAGCCGGTTCCTCCGTTATTGAATGCATTATAATATGAGACATGAATTCATATTACAATAGTTTATATAAGATTAGTGATTGTGCATCTCTTCATGCACAAATGCTCACGTAATTTTAGACAACTACGTCACACATGTCACAAAATGATGAATGCAGTACCCGCGTTACCACTTACCGTCACCAAGTTGTCTGTGACAGTGTGGAATGACTAGCCGGTCGTCTCATTTTGTAAAAACTCGAGTCGAAAACTATTAAAACGATTTGAAAAATAGATGCCACAAATTCATTTCAACTTATATTTTTTAGACTGAGTGAAAATAAATCATAAAAAGTATTTTTGTTTTTACTTATTAACCTTTACCATACCATGATATAAAATACCCGAACGCAGCCATGCTGTCAATTCGTGTTACCGTAAATAACAGCTAGAAAAAATATTTTTACTAGCTTAAATGGATTTAATGCCACGAATTTACTCTAAATATTGAGTATTCAATTTTGAAAAAATGATTAATTACGTAATTTAGAGCATTCATTAAGTCTTATCTTCGTTCTTATCTCTCTTTATTTAATTAGTGAGAAAGAAACAATTATATTTGTATGTTTGTTGTCCTTTTCACTGTGAAAATAGTGTGTGATCTCTGTCTTTCATATGACAAATGGTATTTTTACCAACGTATTTATTTTACAACGGACTGAATGGAAAAAATAATTGTTTTTGTACGATTCCCTTTTCATAATTGGTTTTTCACTAGTTATTACTAAACGCTAATATTTTCTTTAAGATTATCTAAAATATGAATTTTATGTTGCATGTATTTACCGAAATATTACAGGTTTAATTATGTCGGTAGACTTGTGTTACTGCATGGTTTGGGAAGGGTTAACAAATAATGTACAGATATGTTTCATGTTCGCCTTTATACATTTTATTTAAACAAAACTACTTTAATAACAGTTCAATTCAATTCGACATTAGGCCATTATTTCATAAATTGAATTCAAAGTCTTTGATTGCGTTGAAAAAATGACTAAGAAGAATTTTGTGAGTCTTCGATGAATTATACAAATTTGAAAAATAGGACGATAGATTTGACGTCAGGTAAATTTGTGACAAAATTTGATCATTGATTGTATGCGCATGTCAATAGGAACGTAGTACTGGATCCGCATTGTTCAAATTAAATTACACCACTGCTATAATATTGTGAGGAGACGACATAGATATTTGAGGGACCGAAAATAAAAGCGACTACATTACTAATCTGAAAAAAAATGATAAAATAGCACGGGAAATTGCGGTGTACTAGTTTGACCTTGATGACAAATGAATTAAACAAATATCTCAATTAAATTAAAATACAGCTTTAAAAAATTTCAAATTTGAAAAATATTAATATAATGTATAATTTGTATAATTTTACTAATAACACAACTATAATACATGAGAAATAATATAAGCTTTAATTAAAACAAAAATTATGCTATATATTTTATTTTGTATGTATTTAAACCAAAAAAAAAAATTCTTAAAATTAGAGAGGCGCGTCTCATAAGTTTAAGTGCATTTTTATGAAACACTTAAAAAGTTATACATAAAAAAATGTATAGTCGGTCACGACTGAGACTTGAACACGAAACTTTCTATTGCCGGTGTAAGTTAAGGTGAAACTGTATAATGTCGTAAAATTCTATCTAGATATGTAACCTTATTAGAAACACATCTAGTTTTCCCCATTGAAAGCGATCATCTTTTTAATCAAAGTGTTTCTCAAATACATTTGAGTAGAACCTGCCACGTTATAAAGGTTCTAATAACTTACCTTTAAAATGAAACTACGACAACTCTTCAATAACTATTAACATAAATTGCTTATAATGTATCCCATTTTTCTTCCCTCCTTACCCTTTCCACTTTGTATGCTCAGTTTAAAAACACTCTTTTGTTTCTTTTTCGATTTTTTAAAAAATATCTACTATTTTTTAGTTTATTAAGTACTATTTATTTAATTCCGAAGAAACTTCACCGGTGTTATTTTGATATATTATCTTATTATTGTTACACTGTTTGTTTCTCTAAAAAAAAATAAAAAGGTTACGATTTAGAAATTGAGATTTTTTAATGAGCTCTCTGAATCCGTAGTTATTTAATGTTTTTATACAAAATCGTAAACTGGATGTTTTCGAATTGACTGAATTGATTTTGTACCGTGTTCTTATTTGAAGTACTAGGTCGTTAGAACTGTTTCATGTGAATGCTTAAACATTTTTGTTTTTAAAAATGGAATAATAGTTGTATCAGTTATACTACAAGTTCTAAATTTATTACGATAGCAACCAAATATTTTCAGTATATCTTTCTAGATGATTAATTTAATTTGTAGCTGTATTACAAACTGTTATATTATCTAACCCATATGGAAACTTTCAGGGTCGGGAACGAATTCACTTTTGTCAACATTTTATTATGTTCAATGCTAGAATATAAATGTAATGTTTTTGATGTTGTATACGTATTTAATTTTTATGTTAATGAAGTGTGTGTTAAATAAATTGTATTATATTTAAGCTATTTATGTGTATACAGCTGCGTATAATGTAAAATAATTACCTAACCCATGAGGGCTTTGAAATTTAAAATAAATAAACATTGTTTTTAAGGAGAACACATTTTATGAAATTGCAATTTCAGTACATAGTTTTATGGTATTTTCAATATATAATAATACGCATTTCTCCGGATAGGAAAAGGTTCAGGTTCGAATCCCGGTAGCAACTAGAATGTTTTTTCGGTAAATATACCTTTCTAGTTGTTTAATTAACATGCATTAAATAATCATAGAATATCAATTTTCATTTGATTGTCCCCATTGATAGCAATATTTGAAACTAGTGTTATCTTTAAATATACATTTCGAAAAAGTGGAGGAATTTTCAGTGGTCGATGGGCCCGCCCGCCGCCGGAGAGCCTCATTATCCGAAGGCCGTATAGAGAGCGGTACCACCAATAGCAGACGGCGTTCAGCCCGCCGGGTCACACATTCGTCGCTCCTCGCGCGGTGGAAACCTCGAGCGGTGCGTGCCCGGGTCTCGATCATTCGCACGTCACTTGGCGGTTGTCCGCACTGTCCGCAGCGTCTCTTCGCCGTCAGCAGCCAGCCGCGACCGAGGAGCCCAGCGAACGCCAGTCAGCGAGCCGGCAGCGACCAGCGGCTCGCAGTCTCCCCGTGAACAGCGCCGCCGAGCGACGGCGGATCGCGGCCTTTATTCGCGCCTTTTTGCATAAAATATTATACGAGTACGCGTAGAGGACTTCACCGTATAAAAGTGATGCAAAAATTACCTCAGACAATTTTATAATAGAGTTACGTTCTTGCGAGTGTTGTAATCGACTTGGAATATTGTTAGAACAAATTTAGAACCACTTAGCGCGTATTTTCTCGGTTGTGGATTGGTCCACATCCGTTCGAGAGGCTTTCTCTGGATTCTGTAACAAGTGTGTAAATCCGTCTGTGTTTGTTGATCTCGACCGGCGGAGCTGCGAACTGATTGATCGTCGATAACCGGTAAGTTTGGCAATGGTTTTTTTTACGAGCGATTTAAGTCGTGCCGTGAATTAATTCCCGTTTGCGTCGCCTTGTCGAGAAAATGAAATTATTGACTGGTTTAATGGCAATTTATGTCGACCAACTTAGTATGCACGTGGATAACTGGAATTGTAATGTGTTAACTTTCGGAAGTTTCTAGCATTGTTTATATATTATCGACTCGTGTGTAACATATTACGTTTGTGTCAAGGTTTGAACGATAATATTTTGATATAATTATGTGATACAAAGTTTGTTTCGTCTTGTCATTTTGGATGTTTTATTAAATATTTTTGCCATATCATACTATATTTCATGTAATATAGGCATACATACTACCGCAGTATATTTCCGTAGGGGTAAGCAGAGATAATATAATACTACATACGATTCTCACGTAATAAATAAAGAGTCAAAGATTTTAATGCTATATAATTAATATTTTTTAATGAAAACATATTTTTGTTGTGATGTTGCAGTTTCCGAACATAGTTTTGTAATATTTTTAATACAAATTAAACGAATCAATTAGAAAGATATACAGAAAAAAACTATAAGTCGAAAAAATAATTCCGGTAACAACCAATATTATAGATTTTTAGATATATACATTTTTCTGTATATCTTTCAAATTTATTAATTTAATTTGTATATATATGTATTAATATACAAAATACACAAACTGATTGATAATTATATAAGATTTCTAAAATATAGTGTTTTTATAGTATTAGAGCCTTAGACTTTTTAGTTAATTAAGCACTTTATAATATATATTATTATCTAAAATCAAGCTACGATATATTTAAAATATTTATTTTTAAAGAAAACATATTATTATTAAAGTGTATTTAAAATTATTAATACAATTTTACTGTACATAATGACGGTTTCTAAACAAGGGTAGAACCGTCAGGTCGCAATAGAGCTATTATCAGGCGAAGATTTGATATTTAACGGTTATTTTTACCTGGGCTATGTGCAAGTTCTCAGCTTTGGATTTTGTGGGTGACGTAGAGCCAATCCGTTGATAAAATATTTTAACCTAACCGCAGACATACATAAATTAAAGTGCAGATAAGCTTAAGCAGTAATAGGCATTTAATTTTTCATCCGATATGCATTTTTTCTCACGCTGGCTGTATGTTAAAAAACTGAAACACGTACAATATAGCTCATTATTTAAACCAGCAGAATGGAAAATTCATTAATTTACAATGGCGATTAATGTAATTCTAGAGCGAGGAGAAATGTACGCGTTCGAATGATAATAAATCCGAATTCATTGCGCGCCAAAAGGTTCAGAATCCATCGAACATTTACCAATCGCCAATATTTTATACAGTACGATCAAACACAAAATGAAATTCCGTTGAACAATGCGAATTTTTGTTTTTATGTAAAATGAGAAATCTCAATATTGCGAGTCACGAGAAAAATATTTATACGCATCGGAAATATAATACTAAATAATAAACCTTTGTTCATTTTATGTTTGTAAGCGATTGATCATTTTAGAATAATATTATATGTACGAGTATTTCCTGGCAACGCCTCTTCCTTTCGTTTTCGCCTAAAGGGATCTACACTAATTTAATGCGAAGTTTAGAAAGATACGGCTTTTGATAGAGCCTGTAGCCTATCTTTTGATTGAGCTTGTAGCGTATCTTTTGATGTCGTTGAAAAGTACATATTATTTCACCGGGGTATACAATTTTACTGGGGTACATAATTTTAACGGTGTATAATTTCAATGTTACATGATTTCACTAGGGTACATAATTTCCAGGGTACGTTTTACTAAAGTACATAATTTCATCTCAATACATTATTTCACTAGGTTACATAATTTTACTTGGGTACGTATTTTTTCTAGAGTACATAATTTCTAGGGTACGCAATTTTACTAGAGTACCTACATAGTTTCCAAGGTTTGTAATACTACGTTCTACTAAGGTGCACAATTTTACCTGGATACATAATTTTATTAAGTTATATAATTTAACTAGGGTAGGTACCTACATAATTTCACATGGGATATATTATTTTATTTGGGTACATAAATTCACATGGATACTCATTTTTTTAAGAAACATAATTTCGTAGGGATCTATAATTTTATTTTGGTACATAATTTGACCAATTTAAGTTTTTTTTTTATTGTAAAGCCGACACGTGGTAAATAATTTGACAGTGATTTGTGGACCTATGATTCCAACTCCGACGTAACCTAAACTCTATTCCGAGTCATGTTTCAATTTTCAAAACTGCATTTGAAAAGGCGACCACGCGCTCTCTGTTCGTCGGCTGCCAAAATATTTATCAATTTGTTGTTTTGACTGTAAAAAAGTGTATCTCGATATCTTATTAGGTGTAATAGATCTTGTAGTCATCAGTCAGGATTTATTTACAAATGTACCATTTGATTCATAGGAACAGGTGCGTATGTTTCGAAACACCAGATAAAGTTTCTCGTAAGATTCCCAGCAGATCCCGCTCAGAAGTCAGTGGTATTAGGAAATACTATTATTTAAGAATCGAGTCCCTGTAACAAAAACGAAATACGGTGAGAGATTTTTCGCGGCGCGTGACTCGGTATCGTGGCGATCGTGAGCATCGCAATTACACAATACAATGTTCCGGCAGAAGCCCAGACGTGTGTCGATACCACGAGGAACAATGTTCTGGCACAAGCCCAGACGTGTGTCGCTACCACGAGGAACAATGTTCTGGCACAAGCCCAGACGTGTGTCGCTACCACGAGGAACAATGTTCTGGCACAAGCCCAGACGTGTGTCGCTACCACATGGAACAATGTTCCGGTACAAGTCGATCAGATCGACATGGAACAATGTTTTTTCATTAATCAACATTCGGGTATTATTCAATGTCATTCGAAATATCGGATCATCCTGTTATCTGCCCGCCGCCTCGTAGTTATCTCCTCACCACTTGTCAGTTTGGACTGTTATCTTTTGCTCTCGTTCTAATACTACCTACCGAGATTCGAACCTGGATTTCTTTCCAAACCGGGGAAGGTGCATTATCCAACTATGCTACAGCGACAGTACTTTTTCAAATGAATACATCTATCTTTCCATTATTTGAAAGCCATCTACTTTGTTTTTACGGAATCTCAAATACTTCTATAACTCTAATTAATACATTTAATTAGTGTTTAAAACATCACAGACCTACGTTCTGAATAATTACAACTTCACAATAAGAATGTGTTCTCTTTAATAAATATCTTTAGCAAAATTAGTCAAGGCCACTTATATATCTGAATTTATGTAGGTATTTAAAATTTTAAGGTCGCGAGATTTTGAATATCATGTTTTTAAAATTCCACACCTGACTGTAGTTTTGGCCAACGAGCAACATTTTTGATCTATTTTTGCGGCCACATGTGCCAGAACTTTAACAAAGTTCCAAAATTAACAAATCGGGACATACGGACCATATCCTATAATAGAAACTTTACCAATCCATATTGAATTTGCTTTACACGCTTTTCATAGAGCTCCGTGTATCTTTCGCCACATGCACAACTGTGTATATGTGATCAGTGGCGTAACTACAAAAATTGGGCCCCAATGCAAAATGCTAAATGGGGTCCCCTGTATATGTATTATATATAAGATGTAAGTATATTAAGTAATACGCGATGTTATTCAATAAATATTACGTACAAAATTTGTATATATTAAAGATTCATAATTTCATGATAAAATCAAAAATGTGTTTTTAGGTATTTTTGCACACTGGCAAATGAAAAAAAACTTCATTCATTTTAAGGTGATAGTTTGGTCCTTAACCTAACGCATACGTTAATAATGTTTCTACACGTTATTGTAATACATTTTAAAATGTAATAAATCTATTTTTGTTGAGGTGGATTTTAAAAATGATTAGTTCGTATTAGCGCTGGGAATAGTGTTGATACTAAAATTATTGTAGAACGAGGACCTTTTGGGCCCCTGTCTAAGGTGGGCCCCAATGCACCGCATTGGTTTAGTTACGCCACTGTATGTGATTCATTTCTATGGAGAGAGCATACATTTTTATGAAATCAGAGGCGTGACGCGGTACGAATTTTGCTTTTAATATGAAAACGTGCTTGTTTAGTCTAGCGGTAAGATACTCGTCCTTGTGATCAAGTAGCAGGCAGTTCGAAACTAATCCCGGGAGACCACTAAGTCTAATTTTTTGATAGTACATGCGCTTAGTTTAGTTTAATTTGAAAGCAGTAATAATATTTATATGACATAAACGCATCTCTATTAAATAAAATAAAATAGGTGACTATAATCATTACTACACCCCCGAGTGGGGCTTGGCCTCCTCAAAAATTATCCTCCATTGACCCCTATTAGCCCTACGAGCCATTTTTCTCAAGTCCTTATTTATTATTTCTAAGATATAAATGTCTTTGAAGACATTGTTGCGCAAAGCTAAGATTAGCTTCGGCCTTACCAAGATCCTGGGTCGTGTTGCTCTTGTGTTCAGTAGTGACTTTGGTGATAATAATAAAATAAAATTAAAGAATACAGTGGTAAAATATTGAGAAATTAAAACAATATCAATCTACTACGCTAATATGTTAAATTACTTCTCTATATTAAGTAAATGTGTAGTTAAATATAATATATAAATAAGTTCAGATTACAATTTACTATCAATACAGAATCTTGGAATTAGTGGAATGACTTTATAATAAGGGTTTATTATTCATATAAATAAAATTGAGTTTTATGTCAAATTGTCCCCGATGGATCATACAAATAAATTTTTACTAGTAATGGTAATAAAATTATTTAAAAATTCCTCAAATTTACTATCAATATAAATAAAATCGAATAAAACAAAAACTAGGGAGCATATACAGGGTGTCCAAAAAGTCATTTTCATTTTGGTAGCGGGAGAGGGTTGGGGGGTATGCCGATCGCTAGTCGCGTCCTTGGGAATTCAGTCGCTATGGAGCGTACCCTTACCAGTTGGAAAACTGATATCCCGATGAGATGACATAAACCGGCCTCCACGTAGCCCCTACTTGACACCAATGAACTCTTTCCTATGGGGCTACCTTAAATCAAAGGTATACAGAAACAATCCTCCCTATCTGGACCAATTAAAAGAAAATATCCGAGAATAAATGGCAGCGATCACGGAGAATACGTGCCGAGTAGTTTTCAGATATTTTGCCTCCCTTTTAGAAGAGTGCCAGCGAAATAACGGATCACATTTAGAAAACATAATTTTTAAGAAATAAATTCCTAGGGACTGTACTTAAATGCGAAATAAACATTTATTTATTATACCCATCCATTATTTTATTACATTTTTTTTATTATGACACTGACTTTAAGGACACTTGTATTTTGTTAGAAAAATATAATATTTTCCAGTTTGAAAAGATTTGTTGTCACTGGCATAAAAGATAATCTAATACCATACACGTTAATTGTGTTGCCAAGTCTGGAATAGGCATTAAATCATCATTTTAATGGATACAATTATATGGAGCTTCAAATAACACTGCACAGTGGGTGAGACATGGCGAATGGCGTCGTCGCCGACCCGACTCATTCCGCCGAATGGTACAAAAAACCCTCTCGCTTCAGACGGGATGCAATTCTTCAGGAGAATGATTGGTTTTTAAGTGATCCCTCCTTTAGCTAATGCGGTATAGTGAGAGAAAATTCGCAACACACCATCCACCGTAAAAAGTGTACCGATCAGTTAGTACATTGTTTAATTGCTTTTTTCTCAAGTTTCAATCTTATATAATATGTTGTATTCGTGTGATCAATGATTCTCTTCGTTTTGTTATGATATTCGTTCTTACTAATTAATGGATAAAACCGCGTAAAACTTAATATTCTTATACATAATACCTACATATACGAGGGGCCCTTTTTTCCATTATGCATTGGGGCTCATTTTTTTCGTTATGCCGCTGTTTGTATTATTTTCAATGAATACTTTAGACAATACGTAAGCTGTTTGTCGCAAGATGAGCACTGCTTGAAAGGAAGAGTATATAATATATTTATTCCTGTCTCTGGTACGACACACTAACGATGAAATCTAAGATAATGGTGGTAATCCGGGAGAAGGTCAATTATTCACTTACAGCTTTATGGAATTGAATTCTCTTTTATTAATTTATTACCATTTTATTATATTTTACACAAAATATGTATAAAAATGTTAACATTTCTCTTTGATTTTTGTAACGATGATAAATTTACTAATCATTTACGCCAGAATACATTAATTCTGTTAATAAATTGTTTTAATTCTGTATTCGGTATCTAGACTACAACAGAAAACTTTATCTCTCGCGAATCTTCGTGGGAAGCTCGCAATGATGTAAGGGTGCCGGAATATTAATGCGGCCATTTGAGTTAAACCTACACGGACCAATTTCACGAATGTTCACGAAATCCGGTGCCGCGTTCAAGTAACGGCCGAGAACCTTGAGACTGGCCCAGGCCTGGGTTGCCGAGGCTGCCGAGGCTGCCGGGGAGGGGACGGGCCGTCTAGACAGGGGCCGGGGGACGCCCAGGATAGGGGTAGTTCGCGGAGGGTCGCGTAGGGCTGCCAACTCGACAGAAGAATGTGCTAACTTTCATCTGTAGGGATAAAAAGTGGCCTCGGAATTTTTTTTATCGTTGGTTAGATATTAAAAATCGACAATATTATACAAAAAATTCTTAATGTAGTGCATACATAAGTATTTTTTATATATGCTCTAGTATAAACATGATCAAAATCGTTTCTTGTACTACAACTTATTTTTCACATATTTGCTTAGTTTAATTTTGAATCTATTTAGTTTCTCCTCATTTCTTATATTTTCTGGCATTTCATTAAAAATCTTAATCGCACTATACATCATCGATTTCTGAGATATATCATTGATACTTACTTAGTTTAACGATTACGATAAAACTAGTACTCTACCTTATCTTCTCTTACATGCAATTTGTTATTTTTTCTTGTTGTTTCCAAACTACTACACCATCTGTAGTATTTAAATAATTACATGAGTTGGAAGTGTGAAAAATTCTAGCAACGAACTCTCTAAGAACAAATAAATTTTCTTAAAACACACATCGTTATGCTTACTAAAATAAAATAATATTAATGAATCGTTAACTCGAAGAAATACTGACTTAATAAATCAAAATGTTCAAAGTCACTGTCAAACTTCACATCTGTTCTTATTCTCCCTATTCCCTATTCAACACTTGCGATGTACGCTTATGTTAATACTGCACATAATAACACCAAAATATTTATGTCTCAAATCATGCTTTTAGGTAGTAGTATCTTAAATAACTTCTATTATAGTTTAAAATAAGTTTGTTATTTTATATATACAATATTTTGTCTCATAAAAAAATGTACACAAAAAATTAAAAATGCATTTTAGATTCGCAAGCACGGAACACTTCATTATTATTTACTAAAAATGTGCATATTTTATTAAATACCAAACACACGCGCGCCCACACATTACGTATTCATATAATTCCGGTTTATTATGAGTTTTTATTGTAGGTTAGGAGGAGCTGCATCTTTTGTGCATTCTGTTATTCGCCAACATTGGATAAAAAGAGGGATTAATCAAAATACTTTTTACAGCTAACGAAACGGAAATGTATTGTTAATAGATTTTTAATAATTAAAATTCACATCTCACGCAAAAATTCACAGAATTGGTTTTTGTCACGCTGGATTTCCGCTGGGATAGCTAAACATAATAGTCAAATTTTTTTCTTCGTTCCAATCGCTTGTTTCATCCGTGTTGGTTTTTGAAAATGGGCGTCTTATTTTTGTACTAGTTATGTTTGATACATTTCTGAGTTACTAAACATATCCACACACAAATAAAATACAACATTGAGCTTCTACATTAATTTAAAATGGAGACAAAATAAGCAAGAAAATTATACAATACCTAATTCATTTTATGTATTATTAAAATTTTAGAGCTTAAAAATATTATGACGAACTGTAAATGTTTTAAAAATATATACTCTGAACTACTTGCATTTTATTTATGAGGATTTTGTCACTCAACCAACCCTGAGGGATATTCGCTTGTCAAAGTGTCCGGGTATTCGCTGGGTAGATGTTCATTATTTTCGCACTTCTTTTAATATTTTTATAATATTATATACACCTATTTTAATGCGTTACATAACTCTTTGTTTGTTTTATAATTATCTGATTTACATATAATATATTTATACATTTTCTGTTATCAGGCGGCGGGGGCAGTCGGTCTTTGGCTATGATACATAATGTTCATGTGTTACCACCGGAACGGTTCATTACATATTAATATAATTTTAATCATTTGTACGATTAGATATTTGTTCGCGTTAATTAGTTAACATCGATTGTATTGTGGTAGTTTTAAATATTGAAAAAACGTTTTAGGGAAACATTGGCCAATAAGGCAGGGCCTGGCAACAAGTAATTCTGAATCTAAAGCTGATTGATTTCTGCTAGTTTTGCATAATATAATAATATTATTTCTTCAATAATTTTCAAAATTTTTTGAAGATAAGTACAGCACTTTTTCCTTTATCTTTTTCCTATATCATGTACGATGTATGATATTTGTACAAAATTTTTGTAAAACTAATAAAAAAAAAATGGATAGTGAGAAGTTTTAGAAACCCGAATGACTTCTATTAAAATGAATGGAAGCTATTAAAATGAATGGAATTCAGCCCTTCCAGAACCACCGGAGCGCGAGGCGCGCCTGGGGTAGGAAGTCGTGTAGGCTCATCTCGATATTCAGTTACGGTGAAATATTTTCAAACACGAAAAGGGGTGGAAATTTATCTCCTTCACAGTCGATATTAGAAGCTCACAAAGATAACATAGTTTATAGAAGTTTGTTACTGGTACATTTTTGTAATATCGAATGGAAAATAAAAAACAGGCAATTTAAAAATTATAATCGTTTTTCATAAACTAGCGAAGGCTTCGTTTGTAAGGCAATGAGGCTAATAAAATAATTTTTTAGTTCAAAACATAGGTACTTCTTGGAAACGAAGGCATGCCCAGATATTATATAAATGTAACAGTTGAGTACACTCAAATTTTTCCCTTCTCGGAAGGGCCAACATCGCTGTACAGAGGGAAAAAATTACAGTAAATGTTGTATATTATGTAATATAATGAAATATTTTGAGGCATTAAATAATACTGCCAGTGTGTCATTATGCAACGAATTTAAATACATGTTATGTTAAATACACATTGTCATATTATACTTTTTAAAATACGCCTAATTGATGAATATTAAAAGTGATATATTGAATTTGCAGATGCGATGTTTAAAATTAACATTTTTGATATTACGAGATGTGGTCATATGTAGTGGATGTACTCAGAGTGACATTTTAAACGGTTGATTATATGTTGGTAATAATTAAAAAATATAGAATTGAAAAAAAACATCCTAGATAAAATTGGAAATACATTAAAATAAAAAATATATTAAATTGAAAATTAATAAAATAAAAATAATTAAAATTAATTAATAGGCAGCATAAAAATCTAAAATAAGATAGAGGAATGTGAATTTAATTATTTTACTAGACAAAAAATATTTAGAGGAAAACGGTAAAATGGCTAATAGGGGAAAACGTTAAATATTAAAACAATATTTATATCGGATACGTAGAATTTCCAGTCTACCGCTACTAAAAATGTACATTTTTTGTAGGCTGAGTACAAATAAATACCAAAATTATAAAAATGAGATTGAGGGTAAAGTGACGCAGAAAAAAAGAAAAAAAACATGGTTATAAATTTTGAACAAAATAGTTAAACGACCTCTAAAAAACCTCTACGTCAGGATCTTTATCGTAGTCCTCGGGAATTTCTGTTTAAATACGTACGTTTGTTTAAATAAAATACTAATGCAATTGATCGGAGTTCTGTGGAGACAAACCATACAACATTATTAACAGCTCGTCATCTGCCGTTCAGCAAGTGTAGTTCGAGTCCGCGGCGTCTAAAATAATAAATGCCAACAATGATCATAAATATCTAAAATATTCATGATCAAGTTAAAATCCCGGAAGATATTGATTTATTTAATAGAAAATTAAATCTATACAAACTGCACGTTAATACTCCGTATCTATTATGCGCATTAATTAATTTTTAATCATTTATAAATATTTAAAAAAAATCACAATAGGTATATGTTAAAATATGTCGGAACAAAAGTTTTAGTACTTTCTATAAGAAATTGAAAGGAGGGTGAGTATGGTGAAATAAAATGAATAGTATTCAGAATGCAATTAATACCAAAAGGAATTTGTTACATGAAGCAAAACTAGCAGTGCATAATGCAGTGCTGGTGCCGAGACTACTGTATGTAAGTGAAGCCTGGAATTAGAAATTAACGAATTTGAATAGACCAAATTCGGTGGAAATGCGGTCTCCCAGACGTATGTGTAAGTGTATGAGTAAAGAATAAATACATACGAGCGAATGTATGAAGGCAACAAGAATAGAAGGTATCAGCGAAAGCGATAAACTAGATATTGGAGAATGGTCATGAGAATGGTCGAAGAGCTAACGTGAGAAAACGTATGAAAGCGGGCGAGCCAAGAGTGGTATACCAGGACAAAAGGGTGTGGCGTTCTATCCTTTCTACCTACCCCTGCGGAGAAACTACGTGGAAGAAAGTCAGTCAGTTACGATGTTTTGAGGCCAGATTTGGATCGGAAATGCATAAAAATGTTTTTTATTCATAGTTAGAGATGCATGAATGAAACGTATTTTTGTACTCAAAAGTGGTTGTTAACCTTTATACGTTTTTATGGGAGTGAGCACCACTACCCCCTGACCGACATTTGACCATTTTCCCTTACTCCGTTTAATTGATTTAACTTCCCGAGTATAAAAAAATATTTTTGTAATCTTTCAACCTATTGGCGTTCATTATTAATATCACCCGAAGGAGTTGCGACGGAAACATTTTAAAGGTCACTGGTAACCACCTTTTATATTAGTCACAGCTTTGTTTGAAAAAATGTTATATCAAAAATATAGGCTCGAGTACCTCGACTACTTATAATAAAAACCTGAAGAGATTTTGACCTCGATCGGCGATTATATCCAAGATTTTTTATCACGTTCGGCGGAGGCCATATTTCATTTTTGTTGAAAAC
This sequence comes from Eubasilissa splendida, assembly GCA_031772225.1. Lineage (NCBI taxonomy): Eukaryota > Metazoa > Arthropoda > Insecta > Trichoptera > Phryganeidae > Eubasilissa > Eubasilissa splendida. Next base: position 19,366,749 of record CM062855.1, on the reverse strand, counting down.
CGAAATAAGCTCTTTTATCCTGAAACCACATAAACGTTTAAATTAATTGGTATTTTATTTTCGTAAGGTTTTTCGGGATAATATATTTCAAAGTAAATGTATTTTTTTGCTGAAAGTATTTTAAAACATCTTTGAAAAATTCAACTTTATTAGGGCTGCCGGTTGATCGTCGTTTCAATGTTCCAAGGATTTTTATATTTCCATCCTCGACAGGTTTATGTTAGAAAATAATGTTTGAAGCACTAGATATATGAGAAGTTATCTACCAATTAATTCAACATCGCTGTACCAGAGATCGTGGGATGACTTCGAATGGGAGGTAAATTCGACTAGGAGGTAAAATAAATATGGAAAATCACATAAAGAAACAGACGATGTTATAACGAAAAGCGTACATTACTCATTTCACAGTATGGTCATGAAATAACAGACTTAAATCGTATTATATTAGGTTGGTAGAAAAATAAATGCGGTTTATGACCTTCAAATTCAAATACGCTTTCTCAGCTAATAATTAACTTTATAAATTGACGCAATTTTGCCAATAAATTATTTATTTCTGTGGTGTAAAATTCCGGAGCTTTGACATTGATGAAATCTCGAAACACACTTTTGGCAACAGCTTGGTTGTTGGAGACCCCACATTGCAAGGAGTTGTCGAAAAGCTTGAAAAAATGATAGTCGGTTGGCGAGATGTATGACGAGCATGCCGGATGTTTCATAGCCCATAGCGAAGGACTAATTTCGTAACAGTGTTTTTATCGGTTTTCTTTCAGTTCACGAGGCACTCATTTTTCAAGCTTTTTTGAGTTTCCTTTTGTTGAACTATTGTGCAAATCGCCCGCGATCTTCATATTTAAAGCTTCCGTCCCCAGCACCAATTTTATGAAACCATATTGCGTTTATTAACAGTTCCCGCACCAAAAGCGTAGTTTAATTTACGAGCAGTTTCTCACTTTGAGCCCGTTTTGAAATCATACAAAAAAATTGCTCTTGTTTTGCTTCATTTATCATCTTTAATTCGATAGCCTAATTTTGAAGTAAAATGACTTATTATAGACACTTGAAAATAAAATGCGCTTTAACATGACACGTGAACACAGTGAAATTACTCTTTCACTGAAAAAATTCTAAAATTGAATTCAGAAAACAAAAACGGCAAATATTTTTATACCAACTAACATAAAGTGTTTTATTTTGGGAACGAAACACGGAATTTGTTACGTCTTAAAATATGTGGATCTGGTAGTTCTGAAAGCATAACATTTCCAATTTTATTGGTGCAGCATGATTGATATACATAAATAACATTTTACAAAATATATTTGGCAACTGGTTTCTTTCTACGCTCGCCAAGCGATATTGATTTTATTTCATCTGAGATATTGAGTGGTAAATAGTGCGATGTCAAGTTGGTGGTTGGATAAGCCAAACAACTATTGTTCATAGAGGAAATTTATAGCTCTGATGTAATGCTAGCATTTAGTATCGAAAGGTTAATTGCTTTCCCTAGGTTTACTGGCCATATCCGTGGTGATGTCTCTCATTTCCTACATTTATACACCTTTACCTCTCCTCTTCTGCCCCACAGCCTGAACAAGAAACAGGTGAACATATTGTACAGCTAGAACTTAAATTGTGAAAATGACACGCGTTTCGTAAAATATATGATAAAAAAGCGATTAAACAAATACATCATATTCGTTATCTCGGTGACTATATATTTTATTCAGTACCCACAGACGTCAAACTTAGTTTTGACACTTTTTATAAGCCACACACTAGTATGTTTGAAAATTCTCGTTCTGGTAGGTAGGTAAAGAACTTCTTTGCGAATTCAGTATTTACATGGTAATAAAAAAATAATGCATACCTAGTATCTACCTACGAAGCCACATAAATATTTTCTATCAAATGAAGTTTTAAAATATAATATAATGATATTTAATTCCTTCCCAGGGAACAAAATACATCACAGACACACGCGATATATATGCACAAGTATAATGCGATACATATCAAAATATGTATAATATTTACAAACATACGTATCAAGTCTTTTAAAAATATTTAAAATAAATATACATAAAATAGGGTTATTTGATAAATAAAAAATATATTGTACACCAACATCAGTTGAGAACAATAATAATAAATATAATAATAAATAACACCTTGCAAAAACTAAACAGTGAGTACTAAAAAGCGTATGTTTAATAGTTATCGTGCAGTTTTTATACAAGATCAGGATAACAATCAACGCTTTATACATGTGTGGACAAGCGCTTGCTAATTCTGAATAAAGGTTAAGGATGAATAACTAAATTCAACATTCCAAGGTGTTGCACAGGAGTTGCACAATGCATACTTGTTGAGCGAGTAGAAGTTTGAATTGACTAATCAATGCACACTGGAAGATACGAGTGTCACAAAAACATAAACAGCTATATTTATCTAAATGGATGATTTAAATACTAATTATTCGGCTATGTAACACTTATTATTATGTGCGGCAGCTGCGCCCAGCCGCGAACACGGCTCACCTGGCACCTCGAGGCTCCTCAGCATGCGGCGACTGTTCACGAACGAGAAAGCCGCCCGAGGGAATTCGTAGAAGCGGACCGCGCGGTGGTGGCCACAGCATTTGAGCGCAAACAAAGGGCGGTTGAGATTGTGGTCGTTCCTTAGAAACACTAAACAAATTTATGCATGGAGTGTGATACCAAATTCATGGTGTTAATTAAATGTGTTAATACATAGTACGGAATCGGGAAGAATGTACGAAATGCCAATCTGAATGGACTGGAAAAATTTTCAAGTTCTAAGCAATAAATGAAATTCGACTTCGATAATAGGATGCATGTTTTTTCCTATTTTGGTGTTTCGTGAATTCGGGGTGCGTCTTACAATCGCTGTAGAATTCCGCAGTCGTGAGTAATTTTAAAAGTGATTCGGAAAAATCGGACGAATCTGAAGAAATTTTAGACTCTAATGGTGATAGTACCTACATAAATAATATGCATATTTTAAAATGGTTTCTTTTGTGATTGTATGACTTTGTTTATTATAACAAAGTGTACATGTTTTTATTATTTATTGTTAGTATATAAAAATAAGAGTGCGTCTTATAATCGAGGTGATAGGGTACTTTGATTTACATGAGTTTGTATTTGAGAAGTTTGTTTGAATTGATACATTTAATTTGTATTAGAATAATATCTAATGCGAACTTGTCAACCGAGGAAAGATAACACAATGGAGACCTGGTACCGACACCGATGTATGAAAGTGAGATGTAGAGCTAGCAGAAGAGGAACGAAAGTATACTGAATGCAGTAGAAATGAGATCTATTTATGACAGAAAATAATGAAGAAATTAGGAGAGAATATAAAGCTAATCTTAGCACGGTTAATAAGATTAAAAAATGATCGCTTAGGTTTTAAGGAGGAGCAAATAGTAAAAAAAATATATGACGCAAGTGTTGATGGTACCAGAAATAGGGTAAACTAGGTACTGGAAGACAGCCCTGTTAAAAACCTTAATAAACGACAAGCTTGCACGAAAAGATGTATGAATGTGGATGAGGCGAGAATTATGTGTTAGGACAGAGTAATGTGGCGCTCTATCCTCTCTGCCTATCTCCGCGGGAAAACAGCGTATTGGTAACCGAGTTAGATGATTTAGTTGAGATTAGATTTTTTTTACGAGTGTTTATAATTTTTTTCTTCAAATGAAATGGTAACACTAATCATCATTGAATTATCATTTAAAACAGCACACGCTATTATAATATATTGATACAATAATAATTACCAGCACAACGGGAACAAAAATGCCGCAAAATCTACGCTGACTTGCCAGTATAACATTGGACCTCACGATTTTGCAATCCTAGCGGGATAAAAAGTTAATATTGACAGAGTGTTTTCTGAGTCAGATACTCCGATGTGGTTCACTTTTTCAAGCGTGTACGTGTACGGTAAATCAATTAATACACCACAGACAGAACCGCATGATTCTTACACACGAACTATCATTAGAAAAAAACCCACTTTTCTACGCAGCAATTAAAACCAGTAACTAAAAATAGTACATTTTGTAACTGCGTATAGGGAAACGTTTATTATTTTGGGTAATCGAAATGTATATGGAAGTGAATGAATGGAGTGTAGGTATTGGTGGATAAATTAAAAAAGAAAGGAAGGAAAGGTTTTATAGCTAACTCATAAAGTGTACATTGTCTCACATAACGACAACGATTTTATGTGTCAAGCGAGTAAATATGTATATATACATTTCTTTTCTGTGAAGTTCTGTGAAGAAAAGTTCAATGTCACGACGTAGAAAGTTTAATACTCTCATGGATTATGTAGAGAGCAGGCCCGTTTCTACCATTGGGCAAGACTAGGCGGCAAAGTTTTAGGGGGCGGAAAAAATAGTAATTTCAAATAAAACAGCGAAAAAATTGAACAAATTAGGAGAAAAATTAAAGTATCGAACTGTTTTCAAAAGCGTGCGAAACAATTTGAGTTACCTCAAGATGAGAACTTCCAAAGAACTCATGGATTTGTGCATCAAATTGGAAACAGCTCTAACCCGACGCAGCTCTGGAGAAACCTCATATTTTCTAAAGGACATTGACGCGGCAGCTCTCTGCTCTAAACTTTCAGGAATAAATAATCGAATACAAACAAATGCAAAAACCAAATATGTGCTAAACTATCTATGCCAAAACAAGTTAGCAAAGGGTTTTCCTTATTTATTCGTAGCTCTTCGTGTCCTTTTGACTTTACTTCGATATTAGTGGAAAGTGCGGAGAGTAGTTTCTCAAAACCTATCTGCGCAGTTCAACAAGCCAAGAGGGACTCTTGGGACTAGCCACAATTTTAGCCGTGAAAGACATGGCTTATCAGCTTGATATTACAGATCTTATTAAAGACTTTGCTAAAATAAAGACAAAAAAAGTACCCAAAACATTAAGACGAAGAACCCAAAACATAATTGAAGTTAGAAGAGAAATTTAATAATGAAATAAAATATCACGAAGAGTGCTTACTTAATGTTTGATGTGTTTTAGTGTTTAATTTTGAATACAAGTTATTTTATATGTGATGCATTAATTCTACTAGTCTGGATTACAGAGGGATAGAGTGATGGTAGTAAAAGGAAGGAGGCGGCATTTTTCAATTCTCATCTAGGGCGGCAAAACACCTAGAAACGGCCCTGGTGGAGAGGTTCCAACTCAGAATGAATTATTAAGTATATATTACAATATTGAATGCAATCGGAACATAGATCGTGAAAGATTATTATTAAATATGTTAAAGGTTTCGTGTTCAATTCACGGCGGCTACTTTTTTTTTCAGTGACATACTTTTTTTTGGTTAATTATCAATTAATTGTTCTGAAGATCGTAACATCATCATTAAAACATAAATTTATAATTTATTTGTAAACATAATTTCATTTTTATATTATATTATACATTTGTTATCGAAACAAAAATATAAGATATAAAATCGATTGCTACTGAAGTCAAACACTACACAAACAACTGAAGTCGTACATAATGTCCATAAAACAACTACATATAATCCGATAAGACCAGTGTTTAACCAGGCATCAGTAATCTGGACTCTAACAAAGAAAGATGAAGCAACACTAGATTGTATTTGAAAGAATGATTCTCGGGAGAATTTTCGGAGCTGTAAAAGAAAATGTGCGGCGTAGGCGTTGAAAGTAACAAAATTTATAAAATTAGGGAGGCTTTGATGGCTAGGCCATACATAGTGTACAAATGAGGCGCAATGAATCCGAAATGGTTGGTAATAAACCCAGTGTCGCAACTATAAAAATTGGGCCTCAATGCAAAATTGAAAAGAGCCCCCTGTATATGTATTGTATAATATACAAGATATATACATACTAAGTATCACGGGGTACTAATAGTTTAATAAAATTATAAAATTAGACTTTTGTATCGTACAGTTTTCACACTTTTATCATCATCATCAACTTTTTATTGGTAATTATAGAGGTATTAAAATGTAATTATTATGGCACAAAGGTATAAAATAATTATTAAGGAGACCACATTCTTATTGTGAAGTTGTAATTATTATAGGTCTGTGATGTTTTAAATACTTTAAATAAATAAATAATTAAATATTTAAATACTACTATAACATATTTGGTAAAACACATTCCCCGGATTGGAAAAAGAGATCTAGGTTCGAATCCCGGTAGCGCAAAAACAATATTTTTCGATAAAATTGATTTTATATGTATATATTTATAATTAATACATTTAATTAGTATTTAAAACATCACAGACCTATGTTTTGAATAATTACAACTTCACAATAAGAATGTGTTCTCCTTAATAATATATAAGTTGTATCAATGTGTACAAAATTTAATAAAAATGAATTGATATTCTGGCGTCTGTTATCGGTTTACTCAAAGGTATTTGAGATTCCGTAAAAAACAATGTAGATGGCTTTCAAATAATGGAACGACAGATGTATTAATTTGAAAAAAGTGTAACATATAGGTTCGAAAATTTGTTATCAAAGATACTGGCGCTGTAGCATATTTGTTAATGCACCTTCCCCGGATTGGAAAAAGATATCCATGTTCGAATCCCGGTAGCGCAAAAATAATATTTTTCGATAAAATTGATTTTATATGTATATCTTTATAATTAGTACATTTAATTAGTATATAAAATAATTAGTTGGATGAATTGTTATAAGATAATTAATTGTTAGACGTCTGGTGGCGTTACTATAATATTAGTGAACGCTGGCGTGTCGCCCAAAACGCTGTGGTGTGTCACCTTTGACACGCATGTCATAGGTTCGCCATCACTGTTCTAGGACTTTCTTTCTCACTGGCAGTTATTTTAAATTACTGATGGTAAACCGTTATGTGACTGTGTTTGTGATGATGATTGTAACAGAGATTTAACGATGATTGGTAGCTAGAACTTAACTGTTAGAGGTTTACTTTTTAGTGTACCAATCATTGCTCGAATAATTACGTTAATCCATAGGCTTTTCCTTTGATCTTTAGGCAACATTTAATTTTGAAAGTAAGTAATGTAGGCTTTGGGCTTGATAGATGTGAAAACGATTATCTATAATATAAATATTAAAACGAAAAATAATTAAGCGATTAAACATAATATAAACATTAAAGAAAACCGTTAGTAATATACTTGTTAATTATACGGATACCACTTTAAGTAAATAATAAAAAAAAATATTCGGTTCCTAATATTTTCCAAAATTGAAAGTTTACTTCCAAAAGTAAAGATAGGCTAAATAATCTGTTACGATGCTTTGTTAAAGGTTAAAGGTTAAAGGTATGCAAACTTATTTACTTACTTACCATCACGCCGTTTCCCCGCGAGGGTAGGCAGAGAGAATAGAGCGCCACACTTCTCTGTCCTGACGCACAATTCTCGCCTCATCCACATTCATACATCTTCTCATACAAGCTCGTCGATTGTTGAGGCTTCTATAAGAACCATCCTCCATTACCTGGTTTACGTGGTCGTGCCAAGTCTTCTGCGGACGTCCTATATTTCTGGTGCCATCAACACTTGCGTCATGTATCTTTCTTACCATTCTCTCCTCATTCATCTGTTCCATATGGCCAAACCACCTACGTGATCCTTTCTTAATGTTAGTCACTATAATAACATCAGCTTTACATTCTTTACTCTCTCATAACTAGATTTGACATATATACGCCTAAGTGATCTCGTTTCCACTGCATTCAGTCTATTTTCATTCCTCTTCTGCCAGATCCAGGCTTCACTTCCATACATCATTGTCAGTACTAGGACTCCATTGTACTTTCATTCCTCTTCTGCCAGATCCAGGCTTCACTTCCATACATCATTGTCAGTACCAAGAGTCTAGTCTTGCCTCGGTTGACAAATTCCCGTTTCAATTAAAATTAAACATTTTTTAACGTGCTACTTTTAACGTAGTTTCATGATTTATTTTATCAGTTGAGCTTCCAATAATATGTACATATTCTATTACAACGGTATTCTGTCTGCCTTGAATGAAGAATTGATCATTTTTGATAATATAAGAAAACATAACATAAATAAAGGTTCAAATACTAATATCTGAAAAACAAGTAACCGAGTGCCAAAATCTAACATTTGTTAAAAGATTATTGTACAACACAATCTCAGCGTTACACATTCTATGACCACACTTTGAAATTAACCTTGGTTCAACACGTATTTAATTATAAATTTTTAGTTCAAGGACATTTTTACTCAACTAATGTACTAATCTCATTTACAATATTTTTGTAAATCTAGAAGTAAATCCTGGCGAGGATGCATTGACACTAGTTTAATATTTCTTTATCGACAATTTTCTTTAATTTAGTTTACTTATTAATTATATAACTTATTCCCAAGTAATGATGTTTTTGGAATGTTATTTTTTGTGACGATAACTTAATTACGCTTTAGAATACGGTTTGGAATTTTCTTACAAAATACTTACACGCACCTTTGTGGGAATTTTCTGTTGTTTAATTCGCAAGGAATTGTCATGAATGTTAGGTAAACGTAATTATGTAACACTGAAGAAAACATTGAATAAAACTAGCACTAGAAAGATATATTCAAAAGGTAATCAATAGTTTACATATATAGAATCAATGTAAATTAATTTATTTACCATAAAATATAGTTATGTTTAAGATTTCTTGAAAATATATCAATGCAGAAATATTTAGATTTATCACAATTTTTTCTGCGATGAATGAAGATAGAGAATTATGTAAAAAAATAATTATTTGAATTTTCACACATTTACGTAATTTGTGGTACCTTACGTTCCATGCATGAAAATTTTCCAATTCAAATAGTTTTCAATAAAACGATTTTTATATTTATTCCACGCACTCAAATAACTAATCGTATCTCAGAACTGTAATAATGTCAAAATGCACATTGAAAGGCGTGCCTCAATATTAATGACCCGCCTTGATCAATTGACAGATAAACAAAATGAAATCATCACGTCGAAATGTGTAGATTATTTCTGCGATGTCTGCTGATTGATTCGAAATAGACGATTCTTTTTTACGTAAAGCATTGGACTTTTCTCGTACTTGACCTCGTTCTAACTCAAATAGTAATAATAAGCGTCAGTTAGTTCCCAGGACAAGGCTAACAACTGCTTGGAATAGTTTTACGAAGTAGCTTTTAGAGTAGGTACCTTTTGGTAGGAGAGCCACGTACAAAGTAAATAATAATCGTAGCGCCTTCCTGTGACAAAAGTACATGGGTAGGTACCTAACAGGTTGTTGCGACCTAAGCGAAAGTAGTTTATGTCACTAGAACAAAATGTCAACAAATAATGTCCTTACATTTTTCTCAAAATTTAAATAAAAATTAGCGAATTTAAAAGAAACAAAAATAAAATTTTAATACAAATTCGTGTTCGGTGAATCATTGTCGGCATGTTTTTATTGCATATGTGCCTTTTCTTTACGGTTGAATAAAGTGTTTTATTTAAAAATAACGGAGCCCGAGTTCTGGTCCCATAATGTGGCGTAATTAATTAAATCAGGCCCATTAGGGCATTGACACTGCGAAAAAAATAAGACCGTTTGTGTGTGTATTGTAAATAAAATAAAATAATAATGAGTACTATTTGATTTTATTCATTTAGGAGAACACATTCTTATTGTGAAGTTGTAATTATTCAGAACAGACGGTCTGTGATATTTTAAATATGAATTAAATATATTAATTAGAAAGATATACATATAAAATCAATTTTATCGAAAAATATTGTTGTTGCGCCACCGGGATTCGAACCTGGATCTCTTTCCTAACCGGGGAAGGTGCATTATCCAACTATGCTACAGCGACAATATTTTTAGCGACAATTTAAGCTATCTGCTTAAGTCTGCTATTAGTTTACTCAAAGGTATTTGCGATTCTGTAAAAATAAGGTAGATGGCTCTGTCAAATAATGGAACGATTAAATGTATTAATATCAAAGGGGTAACAAATAGGTTCGAAAATTGTCGCTAAAAATATTGTCGCTGTAGCATAGTTGGATAATCCACCTTCCCCGGTTAGGAAAGAGATCCAGGTTCTAATCCCGGTGGCGCAACAACAATATTTTTCGATTAAATTGATTTTATATGTATATCTTTCTAATTAATATATTTATATCATATTTAATTGATTTTGTTCATTTAACATTGAGTACAAAATTGGTATTTTGCTTCTTACAATATTCGCAATTTCATAGGCGTTTGGACTTATTACTAAGCAAATCCTAGTTTCGCTTTACGGCGATTTTCGGTTTGCGGTGATGGTCTGGCCGCTAACCCGATATATTAGCGGAGTTCTGATGTATATATTGCTCAGGTCTTGACGTGTTTTTATAACACGTGAGAAATGCGTATCAGCGCTGGGAATGCAGCAGTCCGGCAGCAGCATTGGCGTAGTTACGCCACAGGTTAAATGACCGTTTGAATTCCCTTTTATTTAAACACTTATGTTCGGGACATGTGCACCACATCACACGTGATAGAGTTGATGCATTGAGGGCGTTTAGCTTTAGTAATGTGTTTATGTTAAGTATTATATTTTATTAATGTATTTTATTATTATATTAAGTACATACATATATTTCATTGTTTTAGCAATACTCTGTACGTCACGCGTACCAATTGCTTCCCTATAAAAATAAATTGCGCCAACTTATTAATAATTGTTGCCATAAATGATGTATGCATTTCCACCCTTTCCGCTTTATACAGTGTAAAAACATTTTTTTGTTTACAGTTTGTTAATATGTACGATTTTCAATTTATTATGTTTATTAAGTGAAACATATTTTTGTTGTAAAGTTGCATTTTCAAAACACATTTAATACAAATTGAATTAATCAACTTGAAAGACATAGAAAAAATTTATCCATCGAAAAAATATTTAGTATCCCGGTAGCAACAATTTTTTTTTCGTAAGATACATTTTTTCTATATACTTTTCTAGTTGATTAATTTAATTTGTATAATATTATGTTTATTTTTATATATTATTTTTTAGTTCGTATGATACTCTTCTTTGTTCAGCTACGAATAAACTTCACTTGTATTATTTTTATTTTTCATATATTATGTCAGATATTATTATTGTAATGTTTGCAAATATATATATATATATATATTTTTTAAAATAAAATTAAGATGAGTACACGGAATACGTGTCGCATCAATATTATTACTGTTTTCTTACTAAGCTCAACGCTTGTGATAATAATGCTAAATAGGACTGACTTGATGGCTTTCTGGAATGAGGCTCGGACTCCCGACCACTAGACCACAAGCATATCTAAATAATAAAATAAAAAAAATGTAAGGAAATTTGACAGGTCATTTTCCCTTGAAATATACGAGTTAGGTAAATATGTGTCCTTTTTGTTCCGAATGTACCTATAGCTATGCTGCTGATCTGTAGGTAGGTAATTATTAAAACTATTACATATTTCGTGGAAACCGTTCTATATTTGTCCTTCACATCCATCCTAGGACAGGTTTTAACCACATGTTATGTACACGAAAAAAATATTTTGATGCGGACTGTGATCTAGTAAGGTCATCGATATGGGCAAGTACTTGTAATAATTAATGTAATCTATTTATATATATTTTAATATTAATTAAATGTATTAATTTGAAAGATATACATATAAAATCAACTTTTTCGAAAAATATTGTTGTTGCGGCACCGGGATTCGAACCTGTATCTCTTTCCAAGCCGGGGAAGGTGCATTATCCAACTATGCTACAGCGACACTATTATTAGCGATAAATTTTGGACTTATATGTTACTTTTTTGATATTAATACATTTAATCGTTCCATTATTTGAAAGAGCTATCTACCTTATTTTTACGGAATCTCAAATACCTTTGAGTAATCTGATAGCAGACACCAGAATTATCAATTAATTTTTATCAATGTGTCCAAAACTTTATGAAATTGATAAATCTGGCGTCTGCTATCAGATTACTCAAAGGTATTTGAGATTCCGTAAAATAAGGTAAATGGCTCTTTCAAATAATGGAACGATTAAATGTATTAATATCAAAAAGTAACATATAGGTTCAAAAATTTATCGTAAAAAATATTGTCGCTGCAGCATTGTCGGATAATGCACTTTACCCGGTTTGAAAAGAGATCCAGGTTCGAATCCCGATGGCTCAATAACGCTTTTAACAACGATTTTATATGTATATCTTTCTAATTAATACATTTAATTCATATTTAAAAATATCACAGACCTACGTTCTGAATAATTATAACTTCATAATAAGAATGTGTTCTAATAATATTATTTAATGTTTGCGTATTTGTGAATCTCGATCAGTTTGTAATGCAAATTCCGTAATAATATAATTTTAGTGTTATTTTATTTTTCGTTTTTGTTTGATTCCGATAAAAGCGAGTACCCGGGCATCATGTTCTATAGTCGGTAGACCATCGGACCATTCAGAATCGTTGCAGCCAGAGTTATCTATGAGAGATATCTCGACCGAGATAGAGAGGTGGCAGACCTTAACATTGTATCCGCGGGCGATTTCCGACGAAACGATGTTATGCTTGGCACAGTGAAGGTCCCGTACTAAGGGTCCAATCTGGAAACACGTTCACACTTCAAGCCGAGTCTGTGCCGGGACGATTGGACCGTGCGACTATAATTGCGTCAGATTTATTTATGATAATAATAAATTCAAACTTATTAATCATACTATTAAGGTCATACTCAAGGTCGTTCAAGGTCATATGACAATAACACATTCTTTAATGATCGTAAACGTTTGGATATTTCGGTCGATTAATAATTCAATATTTAATATAATGCAAATTAAATTAATTAACTAGACGGAAAAAATCAATTAATCGAAAAAATATTTTAGTTGCCACCGGGATTCGAGCCTGGACCTTTTCCTGTCAGGGGAAACGCGTTATCCAGTTTCGCCACATCAACTGAGTAGGTTGATGATACATTTTTGAACTTATATGTTGTATGTCTTTCAAATTGATACACTTGTTATTACATTTTTAAAAAGCAATCACTTTTATATTGCGACAAATCTCAAATACCTTTGAGACTTGTCGACTTGAGAATTTTATATTGCGACAAATCTCAAATACGCTTGGAGACGTCAGAATTAAATCAATTATTTTTACATCATATAAGTTCAAAAATGTATTGTCAACCTACCCAGTTGATGTGGTGAAACTGGATAATGCGTTTCACCTGATGGTAAAAGGTCCAGGTTCAAATCCAACTCAAATATTTTTTCGATTTATTGTTTTTTTTCCGTGTATCTTTCTTGTTAATTATTTTAATTTGTGGTAAAATACCACAGAACTATGTAGTAAATAACTTCAACTTTACAATAAAAATGGTTTCTCCTTAATATAAAAAAATATGTAATCTTTATTAATAGTTATTAACTGTTAGCAAAAGTTGCAATTAAACGAATACATTATTTGAGCGAATGATTATAAGTGCAATTTATATCTAGAATGCACTTGGATCGTATTATTATGCACTACACACGTAGTAAATCGTTTCGCTTTGCAAAATATATCAAAATAACTTTTTTTCTTTATTAATGTGGCATTCAATGGTGACCTCGTGACACATAATATACTATACACATGACACATAATACAGGGTGAATATTATGTTTCAGGCCTATGTTGATTGACTACCATTTTGGTTTGGAAAATATTTAGAAGTTTGAATTTAGTAGTTGTAGAGAATAATTGATTCCAATTTATTATAGATCATCTAATGTCTCAAAAACGTATTGAAATTATTAATACATTTTACCTAAATAATAATGACAATGCTGTAACCATTAATGGTGATCGCTATCGTCACATCTTGGAAAATTTATTGATGGCCGAATTAGGTCGATTGGGTCTGCAACACATGTGGTTTTAACAATATGGTTCCACCTCATACACAGCCCAAGATACGCTTGAAAATTTTCCTGCCCGCATAATGTCAAAAAGTGGTGATATCGACTGGCCTCCTCGACTATTTTCTGTGAGGGTACTTGAAAAGAAAGGTCTTCGCCAATAATCTTATAACAATTTCGATGCTACAGGACAATATTTGAAATGAAATTGTTGAAATAACACTGTTGTAACACTGAAGTGTGCGAGAGTATTATGAAAAATATGGTTAAAGGAGCACGCTTTTGTGCCGCTGCCGTGATCAATAAAAACCAAATTAAAAAATGGTGTTTTTTTTACTTAGTTATTCAAAAACAACATCGGCCTGGAATATAATATTCACCCTGTATGACACATATCAGTGTTTAGTGGCGGATTTTCAGAATTGCGAAAATCGCATTTGTGAGGGCCCCCGCTTTCCAGAGGTCCCCAAACTGAGAAAAGGGAAGTGAAACCAGGAGCAACAGAGAAAGTGAAAAAAAAAGAGGAATGAATTTAAAAAAAATTAGAAACACTTTGGATATTCACGATTTCGTGTACGTTTGCTCTTTGTCTAAAAGAATTTAAAACATCGTCTCTATATCTGTGTTGGTGTTCGTAGTTTACGGTGTGTTGCGATATCGGGGGCCCCTTGTTTTGAGACATGCGGCCCTCAAAATGTCCAGTGAGTCAGACTCCTGTACTATAAATGCACCCCTAAACGTACGTAGGAGGGACTAAAATTTATAGTTATGTGGAACGCCAGACCAAGGACGCACCGAGGAAAATAATTCAACATTAACTTCAAGTATTGGTCAATAGATGACTGCGTGTAAATTTACTGACATCGTTTCGAAAGCGATATGAAAAGAAGCACACCTTCTGCATATTAAGTGATACATACATTATTAAGTGATACATATATAAAGTGCAGTTCTGGCTCCACGAAATGTGTTGCACTAATTGCATCTTGTTTTATTCTTTATATGCTATCTAATTGTATCTTGTTCTACTCTTTATATATATATAATAATTTTTTTCTTATACATTGAACATTGGACTTACTTAAAGTTTCACGTTTTAATTATATGTTATTTAATTGCATCTTGTTTAACTCTTTATATATATAATTTTGTACATTGATCATTGCACTTTGTTTACTACTATTCCGGAAGAACACTGTCTGCTATAATACAGTCAAATACTAGTGTTGCAGGCAGGGTACCCAAATATATGTTTTACTTTACTCAAATGTTTATCCGATTATAATATAACACACAGTACAATCATATCAATAAATAATAATAACTATTATTATTATTCTTTAAGTAATTCACATATTTATTGATTATTATTTCTCTCTCGTCGTTATCCTCATTGTTGAAGGTCGTGATCTCCTGCGTAGATCTTCCTTACCATCTGCCTTCATTTGGATCTGTCCTGGTGTCTGGATGTCTCTAAAAGAGAGATATCTTCTTGTTGCTTTCCATCCAGCGAATGTGTCCAAAAACTTGCATAGTTGAGTTATATACTCGTATATTTATGTATGAATATGAATATTTTAAACATTTTTTGGATTTATTGGACATATTAAGGTTCTCAAAGACGACGTTTAGGCAAAATAATTGTTGAAAATGGTTTTATAATTAAAGAGGAATGAAACCAAATATTTTTTCTAGCTTAATTAAACTAGGTTCAGACATTGTTTGTCCTTATTTTGTCTTCAAAATATATTTTAATAGGTATTTGATGAATGAGCCATGAAAGTGGTAATTTTTAGGAAAATACCAAAGAATTAATAATTATTGACAATTATTGGCCTAATCCAAACAAATTTTATAGTATCACTTTATATACTGCTTAAAACAATTCATTTAGAATATTTTACGTAATAAATAACATTAAAGTCTTCTTGATAACACACCTACACATAAATCTTATGTACCTAAGTGTTTAATAAAACATTTTTTGACAGTTGTTTTTATTAAGGGTGTATTTTTAACAAAAAAAACATAATAAAATATGGATACAGTGTCTACTAGTTAGCTTAATAAATTAATAAAATTAAATTTAAATGCAAATTGTATCGCACAGAATTACTCGCCGAGGAAGCGCCAATTAATTGATTAAGACACGTGTCAGAAATTTGAATGTGTAATCATCGGCGTGGCGCCGAAAAACCCGTGGGATAGATTTCAGGAAAACAAAGACGTCTTAGTAAAACACCACAGCGGCGGCCTGTCGCCGAGTAGGTACTTGCAAATATGACTATATGTATTGTTATGTATCTGAATAAAAACAGGGTATTTTGCAGGCGGGAACCCATTATCGATTGTGTCGTGTCGCTGTAGTGCATCGATATTGAACATATTTTGTGTTTTATTTCTTTCGACCTCATAATTATCTGCTGAAAAGCTGAGATCGGCGAATCACCATTGTCTACATTCTTGTTTCCTGTACGGAACAGTAAATTATGCAATTTAACACAGAAAACGGAGCACTCACGAATGTTGGGAGATCTCATTGGCAACTGATTGATTATATGCACACTTGTAACAACTTAACAGTTTAGTTGAGTAGAAATCGAGGGGTTCATCGATTTCGGCTCAGTAATTTAGTCGCGGTAATAATCGAATGGATGCGCTTAGTCTTAGTCTGTTACATTCCGTATATTGTAACGTTATAAATACGTTAGCAAAATTGAATTATTTAAATCATCGAAATGATTCGGATAGTAATAAATTTTTGAATTGCAACACTCTCGCACTTGCGCGGTAGGTTGTCGCGTCAGGCCCGCGCGCCAAGCCCACGCGCGCCGCGGAGAGATTCATTCGCATAGAGACAAGCCTAGCGGATGGCCACGCTAATCGCGGGTGGGTTTTTAACCAGCCGCCAGGATAACGCTGCCGGCCATAGAACGAATTAATTTAGGCTCATATAAATTAATAAATCCATAATGGGATACTGGAAATATTGTATTTCCCACTTGGGTGCGGGATGAAGAACTCCAGAACTACTGTTGGACGATGTCAACACCATGTCACATGTCATGTTACGATGCCACGATCTACCGATAAGGCTAGCTAAGGAGAAAGCGCATCCCAAACTCAAGGTTATGTATTATTGTTGTTCCATTTTACCTATCTGCACTGGATTGTGAACCTATCGTGATGGCGGCTCCATATCTTCAACTTCGGATATTCCGCGCAGACTATATTTGTCTAGAATTACTCTAGCTTGCATTTGTAAGGATCGCCTTGTAATAAACCAATGTGATTAACAGTAACTTCTTTAAATAATGCAGAGTAGATTCCTGTCCATCCGAATTACACAAGTTATTATAAATTTATCACGAGTGATGAGAAAAGTCGTCAGCAAGGTGAATTCTGAGTTCCGTACCCACATTTCATGTTTTCTCCGCTGATCTGGCCGGTGGAGGATAGATCGCTAGGCTAAACCACAACAATACAACTTTTTTTTTTCAGTTTGTTTTATTCAGTCTTCAAAAATGTTCATTGTCGATATACGAAAAAAAGCCAGGAATTATCAAAAAAAAAAACGAAAATAGACTAAATGCACTGAAAATGCGGTCGCTTAGGCGCATATAGTGTTGAATGGGCATGAGCTAGAAGATAGTTAATAAAATACTATATATGAGGCGAGAGTTGAAGGCAAAAGAAACAGAGTACTTAAAACATTCAATACCTAGCGTGGTTAAATAAACCAGCTCCAATAAAATTTACGAGTGTGTGCATGAGAAGATGTATGAAAGCATACAAAGCAAGAGTGTTACGCCAGAATAGACGAATTCGGCGGTTTATCCTCCGTGCCTACCTCTGTGAAGAAATAGCGTGATGGAAAGTTCGTTAGTTAATTAAACAATGCCGGCGTTGATGAAGTTCTTACAAAACAGTGACAAGGTTATTTGTAAGGCGACAAAATAGTCGCTTAGTCATAATGGAAAAAATATAAATTCAGAATATTTCTTTAGAATAAGAAATTAAAAAAATATGAAATAATTTTGTTCAATACTTAATAAGAATCGGATGAGGGTCTCAGAACACCTATTGTGGACAAAATATTACTTTCTTAATGGAAACTAAGTAGCTGTAGTTAACTGATAACCCTCCGAAGCCTAGCCCTCGTAAATTAATATGACTGATGAAACTTTTAATTAAAAGTTAGTTACCGAGCCATTAGCAAATTAATAATTATTTTTGAGATCTAAATGGGTTAATTTTAAGGGTGTTAGGGTGGCACGAGTCGTCGCGTCGGCTTAATTGAAAAACGCCGTAATTCTAAATCACACAGAAACATGTTTGAAATATAATATTATAAATATATATAATATTTACGGTATATAAAGGTACACTGCTTGAACATACTGGTGTGATCAGAGTATTTTTTTATTTTTATTCACTTTCAATGGTTTGATAGCTTTACGGGATTACTAGAAACGTTATTGAAGGTTACGGAACGGTTTGAAGGACCGAATTCTTTTTTATTTTAACCTATCACACAAAGAAGCGTAGTGCAGAGTTTCGTACCCCGATTTCCCTTCATGTTGAAAATATATTAAAAATAATGTTGGTGGAAAAATTAAAACTGTTTCCTTAGACTTCTTCGGTTATTATAACACTAATCATATTTTAAATTTATGAATATATGTAAGAATATAAATTAATATGATGTAAAAATTTATAAATTCTTGTATTTACAAAGCCCCTTTTCACGTACATTTTTATTTATTAATCTGTTATAATTCAATACAATAATAAGTTTTTTTTTTAGTTCTACAACTTCTCTAAAAAGCATGTACTTGTGCAGAGAAGAGGATTATATATTATAATTACTATTTACAATAACTAGCTTATAATAAAATAAAATACAATAAATTAATAGCAACAATATAAAAATATTATAAATTTCGGGATAATTCGGGATTCTTTAAAGTATTTTTTGATCGCATTGATTATTTCTTTATCATTAATTTTCCCAATGTTTTCGGGTAAACTGTTAAAATTATTTTTTCCTATGTACGTATAGTGGTGTTGTGCAAATGATGTGTTAAGTTTTGAGCATGAAAATACAAATTTAAACCTAGTACGATTTTCAGTAATAAAATGATATTTCTCTTTTTCTTTTAATATTTGAATAATAGAATTTCTTTTAAGTAGATCACAAAATGTCGGTACTTGGAATTCTTCGAAAAGTAATTTTGTCGGATAATCTTTTGATTTTTTTAGTATTACTTTTATGATAAGTAGTAAAAATTCAAAACTTCAAAATCATGGCAAATTAAAACATCTGAATCTTATCGCTAATAAGTAATCATATTTACATAAATAAATAATTTATTACACAATTATTAATAAAAACAAGTAAATTTACGTGTACTTATATCACATAGCTTCGTTTCCTGTTTTTTAAATTATTATTGTCAATTTATATTAATTAATTATTGATTAAATATGTACCATATTTACCTTAATACGAGGATGAAGCAGGCATATTTACTTAAGCAATTTAGTCTTGATGTGTTTGTGATCTAGTGGTTACGATACTCGACTAGTGATTTAGTGGTTGGGGGTTCGAGCTTCGTTTCGGGAGGCCATCAAGATAGTTTTATTTTCATCGCACCAGCGTTTAGCTTAATTTGAAAATAAAAAGAATATTGATATGACATTCTGTATACACATCTCTATGAAAAAAGTCTAACAAATAAATTATACTACAATATATTAGTTACTAGTCGGTTACAATTTTCGAAGATGTTAAATTATACATGTAAATACTCGATATAAATATGATTTACTATGCTTCTGATCAAAGAAAACTATGGTGTGGTTGAGGAACTTCACAGTCTATTATACATGGACTAATTTGTCATTTGGCATTCTGTTTTTAGTGAAATGGTTTTCAAGCCATCTATTTTTAGTGAAATGGTTTACGAGCAACCTACTTCTAGTGAAACGGTTTTCGAGCAATTTGTTTTCGCGAAATTGGTCGACTCCCCACAAACAACCCACTTAAGAATATACAAATGTACGCCTACGGCAAAATGTAAATTTTTTGTTTTTACTCACTCGCCAGAATATTGATTGAACTTTTTCTACCCTGCTTCAAAGGTAGCATTAAGTGTTTATTTTGAGTTTTTGTGTATTGGTTCCTACACTCGCGTGTCCACGAGTAATATGTCTTCAAAGAAAATATAATTACGCCTAGCCCACTTTGCTAATCTATTAAGTCATCTATGCTTACAAAAAATGGTTCAGTAAAAACAAAAAAAATGTAGAATTTCCTTATTGTATTCTATCCCAGAGAATATATTTGTAATCCAATATTTTTTACAAACGGGTATGTTGTATATATATAATTGGTAACATTAAATAACTTTACGGGAGTTTGAAATTTTTTAGATGACAAATTCTGCTGTTATAAAAAATATTTTATGACTGCAGAAACGGAGCCACGAAAAACTTTACACTCCTGTTCTGATAAAAATATACGTAATGTGTTTCTTTAATATGTTTTAAAAGTTTATTCCTCTTCTCAGATTTAAGAATACGTTTGTACTATATTTGTATTATAAAAACGAGGTCTAAGCACCTAAAACAGTAAATATTATAAAGTCAAAAATGTTCATATTATAATACTCGTATAACACGCGAGGGAAGTTAAATAAAAGTGTATAATAAATGCCAGTTGAATTGGATAGAGTAGATATATGATTCGGCCAAAATGAATGGCGAGTGTTGAAAATCGAAACGGATGAAGCGTTCCGGACCAGAGAGAAAAAAATGAACGAATAAAGCTGATTATAAGTTTATGTATGCGAATATCGAGTACATTATATTAATTAGTTCATTAATTAAAAAAAAACCGTGATCCTTTACATTTATTTTTATTTGTATAAATAAACCATTGAACATTTTTTAAATAATACCGGTCCGGCTTGTTTTTCATACAATTAAATGTGCAAAATTTTTGCCCTGAGACAGGTGTTCACTTAATAGGGCGGAAATAAGATTAAAAAGAGTATATTTGTAATTTATTGTAATTGTAATTAATTGTTAACTGTAATTATATGAACATTTAAACTTATTAAGCGATACTTTTTACACCAGATAATCAAAACTTTTTTTTTTCCGAGACTGATTCGTCTCCACATTGTCTCTGGTCCTTACGAGACTGATTCGTTTCCACATTGTCTCTGGCCCTTACAGCCGAGAGTTCAGCGCTCGCTTTTTCCTGGAGTTCGATTCCAGTCGGATGGAAAAAATATTATTTTGTGCCTAAGTAATAATGTTTTATGGCATATTTAATAATAACATGTTAAGTTCGAAGTGAACATATTCAAAATCATTTGATAGAAAATGGTCATGGTTTTGATAAAAAATTTGGATTGTCAATTTTGCATATAAACGGTGTTGGTCACAAAATAAATAATTTGGAATCGTTGGAGATAAATAAAGCGTGTAAAACTAATCAAAATATTATAAAATTTTTTCCTAAAAATTATTCGAGTAAATTTGTATTAATTAACAATTTGAGTTAAGTACTAAATTTTTTTTTTAAATAGAATAGATTTAAAATAGATTCTGGTAAAGAAACAATAATATATGTTTTAGTTAATTATGACATCCTGAAGAAGAAAATGGTATTTAAACTCAATTAAGTGGTGAATAAAACAAAGATAATAAGTCCAAAGTGAACATATTTATTCACAAGTTTGTTTTAAGCGCTCATATTAATTGTAATTGTAATTGTTTACCTAAATACAATAATTTTGTCCTCTTAGTTACGTCACAATGTAATTCTCCTGATTGATGATTGATGATTGATGAAGCCACTTATTTCTGATTAATCTCTCAGATTTTCCGAAACGACCCACTCTAAAACGTGATATTTCTCTTTGATTGTCTTCATTCTATGAAATAAGGCGATCAGATTTTCATATCATTTTTCGCCCGCAGAAAATTCCACGAAACGGATCATTTCACAAATAAAGTTAGTTTTTTTTTTTTGGTTCACAATTTTCCAGAAAAATCTCACGAAAGTAGTAGAGAAATATGAAGAGAGAAAATATTTTCAATTTCAGATCATAGACGTACCATAATTTATAGATAGGGTATCAATTCAATCTTCGGCTTCTTTCACCCCTGTGGCATAGTTTAGTGTGTGGGTTGCCTATAGACGACCATAATTGATTCCTGATGACTGTAAACATCTAAAAAATATTGCGTTAAATTTTTAAAGCTCTCAGGTGTGAGATTATAATTTATTAATGAAAAAGAGGTTTATAAAAGTATTAAAAGAAAAAAAAAATCATCGAGTTTCCATTACGTAATGAATGTGTGGATTTGGATTTATCCATTATTTATCTTGATTCTGTCTGATATAAGGCGAGCGAAAAAAAACAAAATATAAATTAGGGTTATATTGGGACCGATTTGCTTTCTGGATTGGTTAAGTTTAGAACAAAGGAAATTGTATAAAAAAATACGGCGTTACTCCTTTTAGATTGAGGCTATTTTAGGTCTCACATAATAATGAAATCATAATTACAATTTATTGCGTTACTTTTTAATTTAAAATGTATTGCTAGGTAGATACATAAAAGAATCGTCATTTAAATTGATAATTGTTTCCAATATACATCCAATGTACATCCAACCCATCCGCACACCATTTAAGTTGAGAACGAGTGATTATATTCATCATCATATTTGGTGTTATGGACCATCCGGGTCCATGGTCAATTTCATCCAGGCATCTAGGTTTCAAATCAAGTCTCTTCGGTTCAAAACCTGCAATCTTTCTTCATCACTCTTCATTAAATATTCCCGTCTCAACTTGGGTAGCCTAGTGGTCGAGTTTAGGCCGAGGTTCCCTTTCGAAGACCTTTTAAAAAGTTCAAAAAATCGTTTATCATATCTTCTTGTGCATGCAAAAATGCATGTTACTAAAAATATTTAAAAATATCTAAACGCTCTATAGTATACATCTTTTAATTTTATTTATATATTAGTTTAGGGCGTGAGGTAGGTCGATGAATTTTGTATTCCTGGATTAATGAATGTACCCATCTTTTTATTTTATGAATCATTGAAATATACCTTCTGAACCAACGTAGAAATAGATTCAGACACGTAGAAGCATCCGTTATATGAGTACACCTATATTTTTATGTCCGTAATTATATAATGTAATAGTAACTGACAGTTTAGAAATTATATATACTAGGGGTTTACAGTTAGATAAATTTGAAATATTAGAAATAAGAAAAAGTGTTAACAGAAAGCTTAATATTATAAATAACCAAATCTTCTTTGCAAATAGTCACCTTTTAAATATGTTTTCATATTAGTTCTTACTTATTCACCATTTTATAGTTTTGTTTTTATCTGTGCTTGTATTTTTAATTTCAGCATACACTGTTTCCTGAGGATGATACCATAGGTATCGAAACATGTAGAATAATTAATAAATAGTGGTTTAAACAAAGTATTTTGTATAATTATTATTATTAAATGTGACTTTAATAAAAATGTAATAAGTAATGTAACAACCAAACGTGCAAAAACAATGGAATACTTATCCATTTTGTAATTAATACTTAATCATTGTTAATGTTTTATTACATGTAATGTGAGGTAAAAAGATAAATAAGGCACTTCGTTCTCATTAATGGATTAGGCAGGAATGAAATGTATCATCTGCCGACACCGAGACGAAAGTATTTCCTTCTCAATATGTACCTTTTGTTGTACTGTTCGACTGCGTGTGGGACTAAAAACGGTGTATTTACGATAACATCAACTAAAATGTATTGTAATATTAATTAATATCGTGTTAAAGAATTGTAAATATAATATTTTCTTTTGATGACATCAAAACATCTAAAACGAAGACTCCACGGCATTATTTGTTAGCTTGCTTGAATTAAAAACATACTTTAAACGAACATTAAAAATATCCCAGTTGTGTATTTTGTTTTAAAAATGTATTTTAATTCTTCTAAATTTGATTCAAATTAATACATCTAAGATTTGTGAAGTTTGTAGGAAATTTTTTTAATTTTTTTGGCGTCAATGAATGCGTCAACATTTTCGACTCAAGACTTTGCTCCCGTGAGATTCTTTGGAGACATCTCTTATGTTGCATAGTCCCCGTGTACACACCATGTCTCAGAGATTCGCCATCGTGCGCCTCATTTCACGTACGTCGAATGTCAAATGTGTCAAATGTCGGTTGGGTGATTTTGAATCTCTCCATTTAACACCTTATTTTAATGTCAATGTTTAATGAGTCTAGATTTTAGGTTACGTTTATGTGCATATGTCGAATTTTGTTGTCAGATCGAACGTCGTCTACTCTGAGTTTATGGTCAAATCAAAATGGACGACGTATCTCAACTAAATCTTTGAGATTATTTCATCGTGCCTCTTTCCGCGGACGCGGGCCTTTACAAACGCCATTCGTTCGTGGCATATAGCAATCGGAGGTTTTGCGCGCGAGTTAGCAATTCCACACATTGATTATTCAAAAGTGCTAAATATACCCCAAACCTCCCAGCGCACGATGGTTCTAATCCAATATCACACATTTCCTCAAATACCTTTCTAGAAACGGCCACTAAATTTTGCCGGCAAATTCTTAAACCTGAAGATAGGTTTGAAATTTACGAGACGCAAAGAGATATCGCGCGAGCTTGCGCGTTTTAAAAAAAACAGCGAGAAATTGCGTGAATCGATTTAATCTTCTAGCACTAGGTGGCGCTCTGCCCGACGACTGTTGGTGTAGCGGGTCTGGGGTTGCTAGGGGGCGGCTGGTGTGGATTCGAGGGTGTATTTTAAAACGACTCTTTACTGAAATTAAATATATTCATTATAAATGCAGCGACAACGTGTGCCTAATAACTAATACAAATTATAAATCTCAAAATAGGTCATATTAATGTTCTACTTTATTTTTTAGGAGAACATTATTAATTCTGGCGTCCGCTATCAGATTACTCAAAGGTATTTGAGATTCTGTAAAAATAAGGTAGATGGCTCTTTCAAATAATGGAACGATTAAATGTATTAATATCAAAAAGGTAACATAAAATTTCGGAAATTTGTCTAAAAATATTGTCGCTGTAGCATAGTTGGATAATGCACCTTCCCCGGTTTGGAAAGAGATCCAGATTCGAATCCCGATGGCGCAACAACAATATTTTTCGATAAAATTCATTTTATATGTATATCTTTCTAATTAATATATTTAATTCATATTTAGAACATATTATTATTGTGAAATTGCAGTTTTTTCAGAGCATAGTTTTTTAGTATTTATTTAATACATATTATAAATTAATTAACTAGAAATCATCAATATATCGAAAAAATATTTTAGTTGCTAGTTGTTTTTTAAAAATGGAATAATAGATGTATCAATTTGAAAGAGCTGTAGCATATAAGTTGAAAAATTTGTCTTAAACTTACTTGGTTGGTTTAGCGAAACTGCATGACGTATTTTCCCTGAAAGGAAAAGGTTCAGGTTCGTATCTCGGTAGCAACTAAAATATTTTTTCTATAAATTGATTTTTTCTGTATACATATCTTTTTAGTTGATTAATTTAAATTGTATTATACTTAAATTTTCAAATCTCGGGAATTCCTGGAAATATCGAGACCATGAATTTTATATTCATATGTATATTGTACAGTAGCTATTAATGATATCTATATAAATAATCATACATTAATTTTATTTTTATAAAAAAATTAAAACTGATGAAATACCTGTTTATTATTTCATAATGTGGTAGCAGTTTTTTTAAAATGAAATTAAGTTTACATATATATTGAATACGAAACACATACATCTATAAAAATTACAAAACACAGTCAATTTAAAAAATAAAATAAAAAACATATAAAAAAAAACAATTAATAAAGAAACATATCGGAAGACAATATCGTATGTATTTGGCCAAACTCAACTGAAATCCCCTAAAGTTTTTCATATAATTTCATCCCATACAAATTTTGTTTCAAAATATGATGAACACATTTTACAATGAAACATAATCCGCTGTTTAAACAAATTGACAAAACCATTTACTTCAGAATTTTTCTTTTAGTAGTAAATATCTTTGGACTAATTTCTCCTTAATGCAAATCTTCATGGCTGATCATATAAACTATGGAAACTTTCCTTTTATATATATATATACTTAAGCATGCACTGCTCGTCGCTGGGTCACTACCTGCTGTATGTCAATGGATAGTAGGATTAACTCATTTTGTTTAAAATTAATAATGTATAGAAAAATTATATGTGTCAAGTCTCAGGTTATTTTTTTAAAAAGTCCGGAGACTTGAGACAGCATAAAACCATGGAATTCCCGGGTTGTCTCGAGACAGAATTCCTAGTTGTACTTAATATTATTATAAATGACCTCAAACTCGGCTTGTTTTCTCACATAAGAGATGCGTATCCGATCAAAATATATGTATCTATAACAAATAGAAATTAGCCACGACTTGTGTAATAAAAAGCATTAAACTAGACTATGGATTTCATTAACACATTAAAAGTATTCAAGGGTTGATAACGAAAAATTAAATATTTTTAATTAATCAAGTAAATCGATCTTTATATCATTACTGGAGGGTGCTTTTTGGAAAATGACGGACACCTTAAGAAGTTGGAAACGAACATTTGATGACTAAGTATCGACGCACCTTCTTGACCATCCGTATGTCTGCGGTAAATAAATCATTGTTGATTAGATCAAATTTTGGCCAATCCCATCATTCTATTTTTGTCGTCTTGTAGTCATAGACCTTCATATTATGAAAATTCTCCGGCATTAATTTTCCATAGCTACGGTTAGGTAACTAGACTGTGAGATGTATGAGAAATATTTGTTAATAATATTATTCAATTTCTAGTGTTGTATAAATTTTAATTGGCAATCAAAAAACGAAGCTCGTTTGACTGGTTTTCTAGAAATCCTATAATTATTGTTTCAACGAACTGTATTGGTTTACGGTTAAAAGAAGACTGTTTATTTATAATATTTATTTGGAATTTTTCACAAACCTGATGACTGGTTCTGCGATATCATCATAAAAAAACGGTTTGCATTAAATATTATCAATTTACAGTATTTTTATTAAATATTTATTACAAAAATCTGAATACGAGTATATATGTAAACAAATAAAATCAATATTTATTTTCAAACATTCCATTGTTTTTCAGAGCTTCTGTTCAAGAAGATAATATTATAGATAGAAATTATCTTTATTTTAGTAATATTATTTTCTTCATTATTTGAACAAAAAGTTATGTCGTTTTTGAATTTTTTAAATACCTACTGTATTTATACTTCCTTATTAAATACTCGTATATTGTTACGGTTCCTTTGGGCCCCAGATGATGGGAAGTCATAGGGGCCACCACCGATTTAGCTCTGCTGGGTCCTCAAGTGTGTGTGCGTGCGCTCTGGTGTCGGCTGCTACCTCGGATGGGATGATAATGATTCAAAGGCAACTCTGCTTTACATATTACACATTTATTTACAAAACACAATTAATTTCGACATTGGATGCACGTGAAATGTTCTTTAAATCATCTTTCTTCAGGTCACTTAAGTTTAGCGCCAGGATTTATCTCTTGCTCCAGGAGTTAGTTCGGACACCATCTCGTCCCATCCATGTCCATAACGCCCATACATCGGCCATTGCTCGCATGCCGCCTCCTTCCTCGTTGCAGCGGGGTCTCTCCTCAACCCGCGGGTGGACCAGGCTCATTCATCTCTGGGTCCTGCTGTCCCGCTGTCCTCTTTTCGAGCGTTCCCACCAAAAGTGACGTCTCGCCCCGCTGCTCGCCAGAGTCGGATTCTCATCTCTGATTCGTCCATTAGCCGATAGATAGCCAGTCATCATAAGTCGGTAAAGTAGACTGCCCAGACCTCGACTCGCAAATTCAAACATCACAATATATATACATATAGGTCACACCTTTCAACCGTCTCTAGCCATAAAATACCTTTCTTGTGATATTAGTGTGTATTATAATGAATGCTTTCCGTTTCAAATTTTGTTCAGTTGCTCTCTAGGACCATGAGAAAAATATAGTATCTTTCCTACCCTCCAGGTCATATCGCCCCACCAAATTTTGCAGACATCTTACACTTTAGGGCTTCCTCCCCACTCCATATTTGAAATAATAATAAGATATGAATTTCGCTCTAAAGAAATTGGAATTAAAAAAAAAGAAAATTCGGAGATTGGTGAGAAAATCTCTTGAAAAGCTTCTAAACAGAAAAATGATATTTTTATACATTATTCAACAAGAATTCAAAAATAAGTACCTCAATATTGAGTCCAACCGCCGATCAGTCGTAGCCTCCAAACAGTTATCGGTGTGCACCTAAAACTGTTCTCGCATTACCTCGTACTACAGCGGACCCGTAGTGTTATCACAGAACACAAACGCGCAGCTTGATTAAACCTGGTAAAAAGATTGCCTAATATCCCACGGTGCTATTTTTTATGCTCAGCGAACACGCGATAGCAAATTTATAACTAAGAAACACTTTTGATAAGAACTTCGACCTCCGTTGGAATATTGAAGTTGAATCTATTTCGCATTTCAAAATAGCGAAGCTGTAATTATTTAAAGTGCGTGTTTTCCAAGGAGTGTTCTTTATGCTGAAAATACGTACATAATTTTAAGATTACAATATCTTTTACTGTCAGGAATTGTTTTCAATGGCGAATAAGATCGGTCGAGAGTGACTTGGTGATGATTTATAATATTTTATTCTTCTTTCTTTCAAGACATTTGGAAGAAAGAATATGTAATCCCAATCCGTTCAATCAAGGCGTATTGTCCGCCGTTTTTTTCGCGACGTATTGTTTTTTTAATTTGACGTTTAATTGACGTTTGTCATTATATAATTTTTAATTAATTAACATTAATCATCGAAAACCAGACACATATACATCACATTATGCTGTACCACTTGGAGAAAGGGGCGGAAAGTCGCCGAGTCATTTCGCGATCTTTTCGGCGAAGGAACAAGGGTGTTCAGCCGAAAAATTTCAAGATTAAATTGTAATTGCTCGTAAACCATCAGGGTGAGGTAAGTGGGAGGGGTATTGTTCGACGAGAGTAATTTGCTGGTTTGCCAGTCGCAATGAGCCACTGGTCGGGAGCGCACCGCGCGTTTGCGGTTGAGCAATATTTAAAGTGCGGTGATTCACCGGTACTCATTTTAATATTCGACGAGTAAGTGATGGGCCGAGCACGCAACTTGTCTGGTGTTGTGTTCAAAAGTTCAGACAAGAAGGGACAATGGTTAACCAAAATCCTCCGGGACCATCAACGTCAGCAGCGACACCAGAACATGTGGTTCAAGTTCGACGTGAAATTATGCGCGAACCGCGTAAATCGATAAGGAAGATTGCAGCCTGTACTGGAATAAAAAAATCAATAGTGCACGTTATTTTGAAAAATAAACTATAGTTTCACTCATACAAACTGCAAATCGTGCAGTTTGTCAACGAAAATGACTATTCTTTACGTGAAACCTTAGCGAAAACGATACTGGAACGTTTTGGAACAGCACGAACGCTTGGAAACATATTGTTTACTGACGAAGTACATTTCATATTGATGGCTATGTTAATAAACAGAACATGAGATACTGGTGTAACGACAAGTGTATTGCGGAATGATCGACGAGTTTTTGGTACCGCAACTGCAGGTGTTTCCCAGGTTCAACAACAGAACATAATTTCAGCAAGACGGAGCCATTCCACACACAACTAGAGTTTTAATGGAGAAGGTGAAGGGGATTTTTCCCAATAAATTAATCAGCAAGTACGGAGACATACTCTGGGCACCTCGCTCATCGGACCTTATACCGTGCGACTTTTTTTGTGGGAATACCTTAAGTCGAAAGTTTACAGCAATAATCCTTGAATAATTCAGGCCCTACAAGAAAATTTCCGCCGTGAAGTTGCTGCCATTGAACCAACGCTTTGCTCTCGCGTGCTCGCAAATTCAAGAGTCCGATTGCAAGAGTGTCTTGAGAGAAATGGACGGCATTTAGACCATATTGTTTATAAAACGTGAAATCCTCATCGTTAAACTTCATTTTGTATAAATAAAATATGAGAATAACATTGTAGTTTTTTTTTTATTATTTAATATTAAACATGAAATTTTTCCGCTGGACACCATTTATTAGCGAAAGTGTTTAATGATTGAGATATTCGTGCGTTGTGTTATGTGCGGGGGACGTGACTTCTTCTCTAGCAGGATATTCGGACGGTATTCGTATGTTTTGCGCGCGGGTTAGAATAACGCATCTGGTACACACGTATCTTTAGCGACTCTCAGAGATCAGTCTCAATGAGAGATTATCGTAGACACAGGTCACTGTCACCAGTGTTCGTTATCAGCCGAAATAAATTGCGTCGTGAAATTTCTCGATAAACACCTTCCGATTTTTATCTCCATATAGGATCATCAATGGTATGATAGACTGCCCCCAGATTGTTGGTCTGTTTGACTATCACGCACCACTGAGGTCATCGAGACACAATTCGTTGTTCTATTACAGTGGTAATGTCAGAACTCATGCATTAGCTAACTCCACAGTCCCCAGAACGCATTCTTTCGGGAATGAATGTGCGGAGGTAGTCGACATTTTTGCTGTAAATTTATCTCTTTATAGGACTACATTATTAAAATTTTTTGTGTCTCAACTCAATGGTAACGGATAGATTGCTTTACTTCACATTTCATATTTATTTTTAATTTTGATTATGAAGAAACATGCTGACATTATGTATTTTTTTTCTTTATGTATTGCATTTCTGATGAAATTTTCTGTTATTTTACAAATTATCTTAATGCGTGAATATGGCGAGTATATAATAATAATACATTTTTTATGATGCGAGTGATGGACGCTGTTGCACGATGACTACAAATGGCATCCAAACAAAATTAATGTATCTATACACATACGTAGTTATAATTTTTCTGTGGTTAAAAATCTTCAGGTGATTATACAAATATTATATTAGGCTACCACAAACATTAATTGAGCAGAACGATATTTTATTAAATAATGAATCATAGTTAGAATACATAGGTATACGGGTGACACGTTCGCTACTAGTTACAAGTTACAAGGTTGAGATTTAGTCAGCATTTTTTCAGTATCATTTCTTGGACCGTGCTTTCGTGTGACGCTTCGAGAAAAATGTTTTCAAATGTAGTTGGGGTTTTATCTGCTAAACGAATCGATTTCGCAGCCTCCATTGTTTTGAGAATAGTTGACTAAGGCGAGTGATTATGTGCGAAGTACTTTAATTCTTAACTGATAAATCAAGCATTCAAAGTTTGAAGTACTATTCCTGTTTTTAACAAATAATACATTTAGATTAAAAAACAAAGGAACTTTTATTATGGCTATGAATCACTCTACCTTGATCACATATCTTAAAGGTATGATTTGAAACAATTGTACGTGCGCAGTATGTTACAGTTTTAAATGAGTTTAATGTTAGTTATTGAGTTTCTAGTCGACGATTGTATTTTATATCAAACTACCGAGATGAATATATTTATTTATCATTACGTTAATATTATAATTCTATTCATAGTGTAAACAATAATGCGAGATATTCCGGTGACCTACGTCGTGATTGTGAAGAGAACGAATGAGATTCATGGCATCTTTGTCTAAACCTCCGGAAAAATTGCGTTAGATGTATACGTTTGTAATTTTTCACGGCCATCAAATGATAATAGCGTTCCTTTTTCGTGGATCGGTTTTAGTCTCAGTTGATGTTTCGGGCAACATTTCAATGGCTATTTATCAAGGCGTGATGATGAAAAATAAAATGATAAACGTCAACCTGGCATTGGTGCATTATTGACATGTCAACAGGCAATATCGTGCCGACGAGTTACACGTTCAACAAAATTGGTCTAACGGCCCATGTTCACGGAATGAGATAGATCTCAGAGACTTAATTGAAGTAAACATCTCAGTACATGTGTTGAGATTTTGATTTAGAGATAAAAGAGATCAGCATTGGTAGAAAGAGAGAAAACTTAAACACGTATATGTGACGTTTGGTTTGACAGCGAGACTCGACGTCACCTAGAACCGTAGATAACTACGACTATTTATTATGAAAGTTAGACAAACAGAAGGCATTAAATTATAAACATATATTCCGTTATAGCTTCTGCTGGGAAGATTAAAATTCACCCAACTGACGAACGTAATATGGTTTATGGACTGACATTTGTCGTATAATCTCTGAGATATATATACACGGGGACTACAACAGTTTTAAAAATCTCATTTGCAGACACGGCCATTAAGAGTATTTGTCTCGTAACTCGCGTAAAACAAGGTGTAGAGTGCGGAGCGAGCTGTCATTTATGGTGTATTCTATTGTATACCTAGAGCAGAATGACAAATACTGCCAGATCTCTGAGATACTCCGGGCAAAATTTCATCCTGTGTTCACGCCCCTAAGACTGGTTGCGTATCTATACTGATTTTTATTTCTTGATCATTGATGTGACTTTCGAACTTACGTAGACCCGTAGCTCAAATGAAAATGGGTGATCGGTGTCTAATAAATGCTCAACCAATGTAGATATTTCGGTATGAATGTGTTTGCTCGCCTTTTTACGATAAAAATCAACTCACGGCAGAATAACAGCAAAAATGTTTGTAAATAGTAGTATGTTCAGCGCCGTTCGACAGACGTGAGACCACGTTAAATTATTGCCTGATACCATACATTTCTGATCATCTATCAATCATTTTAATTTAAACTGTTTGCAGTCTGCAAAGAAGCCAATATTTTAAATTATATCAATATTCCGTGTTGTACGATAGTTTGATTTATCAGTAGTACCTACACTGAAAATATTACACATTCATGTAACATCACACATTCTGAATTTCATACGCCTTCACCTTCCATATTGTTGTTTTTTGAACGCTTTTTCTAATATATTCATTTTAACCGCGATCGCTAGCTGCTGACGGAATTTAAATCATTTACACAAAAAAGAGGACGCAGAAGATACAAACACTCGCATGTAACTCAAAACCGTAATCCTCCCTTCAACTTTACCGACAAATAATTTTTCAACAAATCTATTAATCAAATCACTTCGAAATTATGTTAAAATTTCAACTTATAATTGCTCAAATATTACGTACAATTTTCAATACATTATCTTCAAGCAGTAATTTTGCCAAAAAACGCAATTAGTAATATAACTGGAACGTTCTCTGAATATTAAGTAATTTTACAATATGTGTAAACTGTATTTGGATACACGACAACGCGCTCTGTGGTAATCTAATATTAACATCTTCAATATTAGATAAATTACATTGTGGCCACGTATTATATAAATAATAAAATTTATTTAAACCACTATTTTTTGATAAATCAAGATGTTTCGATACATACAGTATATATTTCAGGAAAGAATGTATAATAAAATGAAAAAGGCAAACATATATAAAAACAAAACTATAATAGTATAAGTGGTGGGTGGGGTATATTAACTATTCAATTATTTCGAGTGGAAATGCATCTTATCATTCTGATGCAGTCTTTAAATATCATATCGATACATTACTTAATGATCTTACATAGCTTTTGATTCCTTATAGTATTACTTAGATTTAGTACATATATGGTCTTAATTGAGTTTAGTATTTTCACGAGGCATAGTTTGAACCGTATCTGAACAACTGACTTAATGATAAAATAAAAAAAATGAGTTATTAAAAATGTCAGTAATTTAATTAAGAATTCAATTAACAATCGACTAAGACAACCTCAAGACACAAATTTCCGATATATCGAAGAATTCGCAACCAACAAACTAGAAAATATTAAACGATTTTCTTTTAAATATCAATAAAATCTTGTAATATAAGAATGTCCTGTGCGTGCATTTCTCGTACTGGTGTTTGCTATTCAATTGAATAAAGCTGACAAAAACATCGGCGCTTTTCCCGAATTCCAAGTATTGCCAAACAAAGGCGTAGCATTAAGGCTTTAGAGAACAATGGATATTTTTTTGGGTGCTTCATCAATGCTACCCACAGAAAATACTAAACAACTGTTCCCGATGTCATCAGATTAGGTTCCTCGCTTATATGTTGTACATAAGCTTACTTTGAGATACTGGTTAATAAAAACAAAACAAGATTAGTACAGCGGAATTAATTAAAGGAATGCCACTGATTTTTATGTATATGTATTCTGTCTCGCTTTTTCGCATTAATGTTATATTCTGTTTCCCTCTTTATGTACATATATATAAGTGCACTCTTTTTGTATTTATTGTTAGTTTTAAATACGCCCTGATGAAGCTTGTACTAAGCGAAACCGGTTGGCGTTTAATAAAATTTGTGGTTTTATACAAAGTGATTGTGTTTTATTCAATCATTAATTATTTCACCATTGTTTAACTCTAATTTTTCTGCATTTAATGCAAGCAACAAAATCTTTCCAAGATTGCACGTGTTACCGTTAGTAATAAATGCATTGAGTTTAATGTGTTTATGATTTTAAAACATACCTACTACCAATAACGCGTAATTATAATTGATAAAAAAAAAAACATTTTAAATTTCTACATTAGTACAGATAGTGTATTCGGATATCTCTAATGATTGTATAAATTGAATTTGGTAAAAATATGAGGAATTCATCATACAAGTTTATGCTATAATTGGGTGTTCTTCTGGGGTGAAGATTTAACTCTTAACTCTTAATCTTAGGTAGATTCACTGCGAGAGGTTTGTGAAAAGAAAGGTATGAAATATCTTATTAGTAACATGAATTATGAATGAATAAGAAAATTAATGACGTGGAAAGTGTGTTACAGGATACAAGAGTGTAGTAATGTTCTAGATATTCTACTTTATCTCGAAGAGAAAGAGAGGTTTGTAAAAAGAAAGGTATGAAATATCTTATTAGTAACATGAATTATGAATGAATAAGAAAATTAATGACGTGGAAAGTGTGTTACAGGATACAAGAGTGTAGTAACGTTCTAGATGTTCTACTTTATCTCGAAGAGTAAGAGTGCGTTAGCAACTTTGACTTAAAGGTTTTTCCTGGAAGTTGTTTTAGAGTGGAAAATAATCTTTTGATTTATCGCTCTGACGGAAAGATATGATGATCTGCCGCAGGCTGACGGGTCTAACTTTCAGGCAACTCAAAACGTCAAGAAAATATTGTATTGCGTGTGTCTAGGTACTTATATATTATGAAGTGGAGTACGACCACAAATATAACATAACATCCTACTTTATTACTTTTGTACGTAGCTAATGGTTTCTGATCACTTACGTGCAAAGTACGCTATATTGAAGAATTTATTAATATATTATTTATTAAAGAATTATTTTAATCGTATACAATATATACGTAAATGCTAGTGGTAAAGTGAAAAATGAATTTTCGCATTGAATCCCATTAAGACGAAATTTGTGTTTGTTCTCGATTTAACTATTCCATCTATTTTTGGTTAGTTTTTGCATATTTGAACACTCACATTTTGGTGTAAGAATTGTTCAATTCTTTCTCTGGTTAATTGCATTATATAAGCAATGCTTTGTTGTATTTAATTTAATTTGACGAAAAAATAACAAGCTAGTTAACTACACTTGATTACGCATCTGAAGACTTATGTTTTTGTGCTCAGTAGGAAGGTAGTTGATAAACAACAAATTGTTCTCTGAACCAGATGGCCGTGGCATCCAAGTGCAAAAAAAGGAACAATCGTAGGAAAGAGAAAAGGACAATTCAATGGATTATACAGGAATTAGACAAAAGAGAGTCTTCTTCACTGACTGAGAGTTGGAAAATATAGACACAATGAGATTACCATAAATATTACAAAACTTTTTGAAGGCTTTAAAATTGTTTAATGCATAAGATTATAGATAACAAATAAAAGATTTGAAAATTCGCGTACTTTCACAATATATATTATTATCTCATATATTACAATTTTTTTAATACTTTTTAAAAAAATAAATAGATATAGTACAATAATATTTAGGTAAATAATAAAAAATTAATTGAATGTGCAGTAAAAGCAAAATAACAGTTGTATAAAAAAATGATGTATAATATGTGTATCGCACAGAATTACTCACCGAGGAGGCGTCAATTAATTGATACGATAAGACACGTGTCAATAATTTATAAAAAACCCGTGGGATAGATATCAGGAAAACAAAAACCTCTTAGTAAAATGTACAGCGGCGGCCTGTCGCCGAGTAGGTACTTGCAAATATGACCATATGTATTGTTACGAATTTAAATAAAAATAAAGTATTCTGCATGCGGGAGCCATTCTCGATTTTACCGCCGTAGTGTGCCTATATTGAACATCTTTTATGTTTCATTTCTTTCGACCTCATAATCATCATCATCATCATCGCCGGTTGAGAGAAGCTGAGATCGGCGAATCACCCTTGTCTGCATTCTTGTTTTCTGTACGGAACAATATGTAAATATATATAATATGTTGTTGACGTAGTCAAACGAGTGTCTAGCCAATATTCCAGTATAATTAAGGTGTTGTTATTTAATTTAATTAAGGTCGATCACGAAGAGCTATAGTTGCTTGTGCATCTCGTCAAATAACATTTTAGTGCCGTGCTGAATCATATACGAACTGAATGTGCCCGGAGCGCCGCACATTTTTTTCAAGGGAGCAATAAATCAACACATCGCCAAATTTCTCGTAGTACGAAAATTACAGTTTTTTTAATGTAATTAGAGATAAAAGACGATCTTTATCGGTTGGTTCATTATTTCCTTCAAATAAAATATAAAGACAACATTTAAATGACACATTGAATCAGTTAGAAAATAAATTTGGTTATCACCGTAATACGAACCCGGATCTTTATCTGAACGTGGTAACTAGTGATGTGTGACCGTGAGTCAATCACTGATATTTTTGAGTCACATTCGCTATCAGTGATTGAGTATCTGGGAATGTCGTGATTCGTGATTCATTATTTTATTTTATTTATTGATTTATGATTCGGCACACGTGTAAATGAAATGAAAATATTCATGAAAAAATTACGTTATAATTCGTGATAAGCGCACATCTAGTAGATTCTGTCAAAACGTTTTACGTATTTGACCCGAAATGCTGAGAATTTAACCCAAAAAATAAACTCACATTTTTTAAGGGTTTTCGATATTAAATAAGATATATATTAATTATACATGCTAGAATATGTTTTTACGTAAATTAAGTTTGAATGATATAAGTAAATACGCTAAAAATTATGTTTTAAAAAAAATATTTCGTGTATTGTGATACCGTGAGGCACAAGCGTATTCGTAATGAAACTGTGATCACAGTCACAGTTTCCAATCACTGATATTATCGAATATCAATCACAATCACAACAGTGAGTAGCATTTTTTCTCATCACTAGTAATTATCTCGGCAAGAGACAGTTCCGGGTTCGTATCCCGGTGTTAAACCCTTCTATTCAATTTTAATCTATTTTGTTTTAAATATCACAGAACTATATTCTAAAATTGCGACATTACAAAAATATATGTTTTCATTATAATTTGATGTTATTTTTATTTGTACAATTTTTTTGCGTAAATTAAATAAAATGTTTGAACGATTCTATGGATTTATTGTGCATTTAAAAATATGACAATACGTTGGGTTAATTTTTTTATTTATCAATTTAATTAATATATATAATTATATCGTTAATGCAATTTAAATATTAAACAAATATTTGTATAATATGTGCAGTCAGTGATTTGAGTAAATGGCACGAACCGTCCTTTGATGGATTAGCTCTGTTGGCAAAAGAAATGATACAACAAGTAAATGTATTATTTTTTGGTACGAGCAAATAAATGAAATATTATGATTAATGAGCCGAACATCCGCACGAAATACTATTTTGTTTTCAATATACGTCAATCATTTAAAATTTCTAGTTTTGACTCAGGTCCGACCACCTATTGAGAGTAATAGAAAGTATATTTATATGATAGACTACGTCATCACATTTTTATACATTACACGTCATTACAGTATTATAAGTAATGAATTTCGAAAAGCATTATTAAGATATTTTTTTTTATTTTTTAAATTTATACATTATCAACAGGTCATTAATGACCTGATAGGGTGACATTAAGGTGTTGATAAAAAAAAAACATTTTGAGACAATTAGGGGAATAACTTGTTACAGAATACACATTTTAATAGTTGAGAGATTAGCAACACTGTTAAAAAATAAAAATAAAGTTATTAGGGGAACAAATTCTTATTGTGAAGTTGTAATTATTCAGAACATAGGTCTGTGATATTTTAAATATGAATTAAATATATTAATTAGAAAGATATACATATAAAATCAATTTTATCGAAAAATATTGTTGTTGCACCACCGGGATTCGAACCTGGATCTCTTTCCCAACCGGGGAAGGTGCATTATCCAATCCAGGTTCGAATCCCGGTGGCGCGACAACAATATTTTTCGATAAAATTGATTTTATATGTATATCTTTCTAATTAATATATTTAATTCATATTTAAAAATAATGTTATATGATGTACGCTTTTGTACTTGTACATATATACTGACGTACAAGTACAAAAGCGCGTGCGTTCCAATGTGGATGATGTCCAATCATGTGACATGCGATAGTAATCCTCGGATTACGGATAGAATAGTACGAATTAGGCTTATATTAAGAATATATCACCCTTTCGAACGACTATTAACCAGGTATATTACAATTTAGATTTTAAACTGAGCTTGTGTTATGAAGAATATATAGCGTTAATGGATGGGATCTGGCTGTAAAAATTAAACATTCTAAATGAGAGAGAGAAATAGCTTGTACATTGGTTTTGTAAAACTTGAAAAATAGGTTTTTACTAGGTAGAACTCCACAATCAAATATGAGAAAATAAAACACTTATTTTTTTGATTCTACTCATTTAATTTACTTAAGATGCGTTTCTCCTTGCAAGAGCATTATCAATCTAATAATTTAACCCAACAACTTGTATTTTCATACATTTTTAATGTTTCTAATTATTCTAAGTAAGTTGAAACTGAATGGTTACATAGAATAATTAAAGGCATTCAAAATATATGGAAATCCTCAGTATTCCAATGAATAATGTTGTCTCTTTTCATCTCATGCAAATAAAATTGTATAGCTGTTCTCTATTAAAGTTATAAATACAAGTTGTTGAGTTTGATTATTAGATTGATAATGCGTCTCAAGTAAATTAAACGAGTAGAATAAAAAAAATAGGTATTTTATTTTGAAAAATAGGGTCGATTGGACAGGGGTATTTAAGTCTATTTGTCAAAGTATTAAGAGTGCCTAATGTAATTATTACACATTAATTGATATTTTACTCATTTTCGAAAAACTATTTTATATCAAATAAAAATAAAAATAATACATTTTTATTTAATTATATTTGAAAATTGCTAAATTTTTAATGAGATTTTATTTTTAAGTACTTAAAGTCGATTCGTTTTTAAATATCCCCTCTTTCCAACACCTTCACTGAAATCAAACAGGTATATGCATGCATACATCTAATACATACAGCCGCAACATACAACACATACAAATAAGACCTTCAATATAGTAGAATTAAAATTAATTTTCCGTCAGCTGAACACTATATATGTTGTAAAATATAAACAATTACACCGAAAAATTACAATTGCAATTAAACCAACAACCGAAAAATCGGTTTAAAAATTACGTAATTGTATTTGAAAGTAAACATGTTATTAATTGAATTTTCGTACTACGTGTTAAATGAAGGCCTAAGCGTCCGCAGTTATGAAGAGTCAATCAATGCAAGGAAGTAATGGCAAGAAAAAAAATCGTGTAAATTTGGTATATTTTGGAATTGATTACAATTATTATTGAACACATGGGAAGTGGGTACCTACCTAGGTTGGATACGCAAAGCCCAGTTGAGTCATTTGAAACACGACCACAGAATAAGACTTTTTCCCCGATGATTATCTAATGACGTGCTCGTTGTATAGTGTTTACGATATTCGCCTAGTAATCTAGTGGTTGGGGGTTCGAGCCTCGTTTCAGGAGCCTATTAAGCTAGTCCTATTTTCATAACATAAGCGTTTAGATTAGTTTGAAAATAATAAGAATTTTGATTTAACATGTATTCCGTGTACGCATCTCTTTTAATTTATGTTAATATTAGTGATTAAATTTTAGCCTGCGTGGCTAAGGATTAGCATATAAATCTGAAAGCAGCCCGCGGTGGATTTGAATTCAATTATGTAATTCTTCTTCTTTTAAACAGGCAATCCACCCTTCAAGAGTGATTTGTGCCATTAAACAAGTTAAAACATTATTTCATAGAAAGCAGTACAATAATATTATAGAATAGGGAATATTGCGTTACAAGTTAATACCATTGACGTTCAAGAAATTTGCTATTATATAGCTTAAATGTGGCGAGTTAAGGGAAAGAAGATGACACAAGTTAACCGGGAGTTGAAAATTACCATTAAAAAGATTGTTGTAAAAAAAACCTGTGATCCGCAATGGATAGGCAAAAAATTATGTGATTCATTTATGATTGTTTTTATTCACTTTGAAGAAAAAACAAAATATTAACCAATAATTCCGTCAATATGCGTTCCGGGCAGCCGAACAATCTAAATGGTATTAATTGCATAATATGTGTTAGCCGCCAACGGGTAAATACTCCGATCAGTCAGGTATGTGATCACTTGTACTTTTTATATTGCTTGAAGCAAAATTAGGTTAGAATGTTAAGCGGGCTACTCACGTATATGAATATTTTATTATTTTTTATTAAGTAAAAACACAGTTAAATGGTTTATGAATCTATAATATAATATTATGATTCTTATTGTATGATATTTATACGTATAAACTAGATACATTATATTAACGAAATACAGTAAACTCCCTTTTATCCGGCACTGGGGCTGGAGGGTTGTCAGAAGATATAAATTTCCGAATATCTGAAATCCTTAAAGTACCATAGCATGAAAGTAAACTCATTAAATCCCTATTATATACCTACTGCTAAGGTAGAAATAAAAGTATGGTTTAAGTAAAGAACAAGCCTCACAGTTATTCAGATTGAACCTAATAGATTCCCCAATGTGTGAGTGTGGTGCCGAGGAGGAAACCCTTGACCAAATCTTTTTTGCCTATCCATTGCGGATCATAGGTTTTTTTTACAGTAATCTCGTCAATGGTAATTTTCAACTCCCATTTAACTTGTGTTATCTTCTTTACCTTAACTTGTCACATTTAATCTATATAATAATCAATTTTTTGAACGATAATGGTATTGACTTGTAATATAACATTTCTTATTTTATAATATTATTGTACTTTTTTCCATAAATTAAAGTTTTAACTTGATTGATGGCACAAATCACTCTTGAAGGGTGGAATACCTATTTAAAAGAAGAAGAAGAAGAAGTAAAGAACAGGTTTAATTAAATATATAATATTTAATAATAATAATACATTTATTATTAGGTTCACTTTTTACATGTATTATGTACTTACATTGATAAATAATGTCTAACGGTCCGACGTATTACTCTTCCAAATTAATATTCATTAAGTATACATTTTCACCTAGTTCATTACTATACATACCAGGACAGAAGAGTATGGCATTCTATCCTCTCTGCTTACGCCTGCAGAGAAATGGCGTAATGATATGTTAGAATTTGTGACATGTATGGCGTGTAATTAACTTTATTATATTAAATAAATATAAATACTTTTTTAACGTTATTTGTCTCGCTGGAGTAATGTTATAATTAAAATCTCATCATAAAAAAAAATATAAATATACAACAAATATTGCGATACTTTTGTTGTTTTACATTAAACTCAAATAACGTGCCCCAGGGTTGATTGAGTGAGCATACGGTAATCTCTAAAAATGTATTTACTAACAACATATCGAAGAATTCAAATGATTCAAAATAAAACATCGCTGGCATAAAATCTGTAATTATGTATCTATGTCAGTAGCCACCTTTACAGCCTGGAGCTCTTAGACTTTACATGCTGTCATGTAAAGAAAACTATTTATGTATCAAACATATGGCAACAGAAATGTGATATTTTGCGATTTGCACATTAACATTTAAAAACGTCAAATCCACATTAAAAATAATAATTTTTTGCTTTATCTTTAATTACATTTATAGTTTTTTTAAAGTTTAATTTTTATATGTTCAGTAGCTCTAAGTTGCTGCTGAGATCCAATGACATTATAGTTATTCTACGGAGACTATCCATAAATATGGAAAAAAAAATTACAATTCTGTTTTTGTTAAATTCTTTAACAAAATACATTGCACTGTGAAAGCATATCATTTGAAAACTAAAAATAAATATAAAATAATAAAACAATTAATAATAATGAAAAAATTAGAAAGATAAAATTTCAAACTAAATAAGGTCATCACCGGAACTTTAACAACATAAAACTTTCTATTACTGGTAGACAGCTTTACCAATTAAGTTACAACGATCTTTACAGATCGCCAAATTGAATTTTTTTTATCTATTATACGTACGTTTTCTAAGTGAGATATACATTTTTTTTCTATTGGAAGTGACCAACTATTTAATTGCAATGTTTATCAAAAACCTTTGTTTATAACACGTTAGGTAGTGTCAGGACTTCCAGTCCATTTTATTAACAAATTAATTAAATAAAAAAAATATTAACAAAGTATTTAAATAGCGTTTGCTTTTTTCTAAAACATAAATATTTACAGATCTATAAACATAAGCATATTGTACGATCATTGTATGATATAGTATAAATTATTCTTATGAGATAAATGGCAATCAAGAGACTATTCGTCAAACTATCCAAGAATCTGACGAGCAATTGTTAGTTTTAGTAATAGACAAGCGATGGAGGTAATTGAAAAAAAATCTCTGTCTTGGTATAACAATCAAGAAGTTTATTATACAGATGGGCCAAAAGTCGCGTAATCATTTAAACAAAATTAAATAATATTTTGTATTTTAATTTTTTTTATATTCTACATATTTTTTACGTGAAATACATGAAAAATAATATCTTGTAAATGACCCCCATTATTATCTCCACAAAGGTGAGCTCTTTCAACGATGGTCTCCATAACTGAATTAGAATTATTAAGGAGAACACATTTTTATCGTGAAGTTGTAATTATTCAGAACGTGGGTCTGTGATGTTTTTAATACAAATTAAATGTATTTAGAAAGATATACATATAAAATCAATTTTATCAAAAAATATTGTTGTTGCTACCGGGATTCGTACCTGGATCTCTTCCAATCCGGGGAACGTGCATTAGATGTAACATATAGGTTCGAAAATTTGTCGTTAACGCACTGTGGTGCTATAGCATAATCGGTTAATGCACGTTCCCTGAATTGGAAGAGATCCACGTTCGAATCCCGGTAGCAACAACTATATTTTTCGATAAAATTGATTTTATACGTATATCTTTCTAAATAATACATTTAATTTGTATTGAATTAGAATTTCTGAAAATTGTTATTTTTTCGAAAATTTACTTTTCAAGCTGCATGCATTTTGGCTGCATCTTACTGAAGGTCAATCAATATTCGTGGAGTAAAATTCGAGAAATAGAGCCAAGAATTTGGCATGCTGTATAAGAGAACATCATTGAAAGAGATAGTAATTGTTAAGACAATAATGAAAATTATTCATAAGATATTATGTTTCGCGTACAAGTATAAAAAAATTT
The DNA here is from genome assembly GCA_031772225.1 of Eubasilissa splendida. NCBI lineage: Eukaryota > Metazoa > Arthropoda > Insecta > Trichoptera > Phryganeidae > Eubasilissa > Eubasilissa splendida. Next base: position 19,322,831 of record CM062855.1, on the reverse strand, counting down.
CCGTTCTGTGTTTGTAAGATAAATAAAAAAATAATAAAAACACAAAAAGTTTTTTAAACGGTGAGGTGACTTTTGTTCCACTCTGTATTAACGCATAATTTCTTAATTAAAAATACTATCTTTTATTGATTTAAAATACTATCTTTAATTGATTTGAAATACTTGCTCATCTACCTACAATCAACTTCCTGTACAGCGTAATAAAAATGCATAATAAACAAATGAGTGTTGTGTTAAACAAATCCGTGTGTAAATTAGCATTTCCCGCGTTTTCAATGGCCGCCATTTGTTAATAATATTTTGTTCAGTTGTCTCTCGATCGATTCGCTTTCATTGTCGGATTCCATCAAGGTTGTCCGATCGCCGTGTGCACCAGCGAACACGCCCGGCGCAGCATTGAAATGGCAGCCGTTTGTGGTGAATTCGGTAAATGTGATTGGTTAATTGGTCTCTTCGAATTAAAGTAATCTTGAGAAAAAATCAGTAGCCCCATAATGGCCCGTATCCACGGAATGAGACACGATGAGATAAATCTCAGAGATTCACGCACGTGTTGCGATTTTGATAAATTCAAATGATTAAACTTAAAAATCTGTTCGAGATTAGTAGGAAGTGATAAAGAACGAAACCCACGTACACGACGTTCGATTTGTTCCTTCGAGAAACATAAATACCTATTTATTCTGAATGTTAGACAAACAGCAGGCAAACATTGCAAACATTAATTACGTTTTAACCACAGATTATCAATATTATTATAGAGATGAATTAACGCGAATTACTTGTTTCAATATTTTCAGTTTGGTGTCACCCACGTGATCATTTTGGTACGACTTACGTAATAAAATATCTCCGCCTCTTTTTTAAAAATATATGATTCGATTGGAACGAAAATTTAAGCGCTGATAATATAATATACATTAAATGTAAAAGTTTAATTTTCAAAAAGTAAATACTTTTACTGTTGCATAAATGTGTATGACACATTACAACTATCGGATTTATGTTTCCACAAAGAATGTGTGTAGAATTTCTCTCGTCCCGCAAGTAATTTTCCAAACTCCTCTCCTATACGTACACCTTTTTTCAAGTCTATTAATTTACTGACTGGTCTCTGGTTTTAACTATAGATTTCTACTAAGAAACTAGTTGGGAGATTCAAATTCACCCAACTGACGAACAGAACATCAACGATCAATGGACTGACATTGTGAATGAGGCGCGAGACAGCGAATTTCTGAGACTTGTTGTGTGCACGATGGACTAAGAATGGAAGTGAGAATAAGAAAGCCGAAAGTTGTCTACAACGAATCTAATGGGGGCATAATCCTAACGTTCGGGCAGATCTCATTGTAAAATGCATACACATAATAATAAATGAATAAAAAATAAAAAATGATTTTGTAAAAATAGCACAGGAGACAAAAGTACAATCGACTGAATCCTCAATTCACAATTAAATTAAGATTTTTTTAAATACACATTAAATGTATAAATTAGAAATATATGATTTGTCGTCAATGTACTATGTTAGTTTAGTGTAATCGATTAACGAATTTTCCCGGATAGGCAAGGATCCAGATTCGAATCTCGGCAGCAACAAAAATATTTTTTCGATAAATTTAATTTTCCTGTATTTAGTGTATGTATTAATATAATAAATTAATAGCAATTATAAGTTATAATATTATAAGTTTCGGGGTACATATTTATATTTAAAATTGTTTTTTGATGGCAATAATTATTAATCTTTCTGATGTTTTCGGGTAAGCTGTTAAATATTATTTTTTCCTATGTTGATTTTTGAGCATGAAAATACAAATTTAAACCTAGTACGATTTTCAGTAATAAAATAATATTTTTCTATTTCTTTTAATATTTGAAGAATATAATTTTTTTTAAATGGATTATAAAATGTTGGTACTTTGAATTCTTCAAAAAAGTAATTAATTTTTTTTAATATTACTTTTATGACATTTTTTACTGGATTCAGGTTAGTATTATAAGCTAATTGATACATAATAATATATATGAATTATAAGGGTTTTTGTGGATACGATAACTCCCTTAATTCTTACCAGATTTAGATGAATCTTTTTTGGAAAATTGACCTGGTAGATATCTTGGTTAAATTTGTTAAACAGCCTGATCTGCCGCCTTGTAACCCAATTAAAATTTCATCTAGATAAAAAGCTAAATAAACACACACACACACACACAGTCGAAATCTACTTAATTCATGCGGCTTGAAAGTATTTAAAAATTTTTAAACATTTCAGCGTATGTGAAAAATTATTAAAATATATACTTAGAAAGCTATGCCATACCGGGAATGTTTTCGTGCGACCACTTTCTATCAGCTGTAGATTGATTCACAGTAATGTTCCTCAATGCGAGTATCTATATATGTATACAAAAATGTAACAAATCACAATAACCTGTTTTATTGAATAAATTGTTCACATTATGCGACCTGGTGAGTGACGATAAAACAGTGCATTGCGGAGGTGTCTGTGATTGTTCAATCAGCGACCATTTGTAATGCAGGTCAGTGAGAAATCAATTTATTATTGCTGCATAATATACGAGTTTAGTCTTCGATTTTCTAATCACTTGAATGGACTCGTTCGTTATGGCTTCACATCACAGTGTGAATTCATTTTTGATACTTATAAATAAATACGTACACATAAAGCATTCTAGATTATTGCGTTAAATTTATTATTATGTATTACTTATATTTAACCACGGGAAAATTATATACGACAGACTTATTAATTAACTTTAATTAATGGACCTGATTTACTCAATTTAATAAAATTTTAATTGTCGAAGATTAGGAGAGGCATTAAGAGAGGAACTGGAAGAGGTAACGTAATTAAAGTACCAATATTTCGGGCACTGGAATTTATTTAAACATTACAAATGTTCATTTCACTTCATTATTTGAATTTTTTTTACACATAGGCAGACTATGACAATCGCCTATGCATAGAGTGTGTTTTCAGGTTTGAAAAAATATTCATAAATTCAGTTAAATAAAATAAAAATCTTCCCGATGAAGAGCTGAACCCCGGACGTGACAGGTGGGAATATTAACCAATGCACTGCCGACGGAGATAAATAAAAAGTGAAAATAAACGTTTACAAATATCTGAGACTCTTTATAAATAAGTTAATTAATATTTTAATATTTTAAAAATAAAATAAGAGTAAAGGAGCATTTGAGATGTTTGAATAATAGTGGTTTTTCGGAATTTCTAATCATTTGTTAGAAAATGATCATACTTTTGATAAAAATTGGGATTGACATGACATGTAAACGGTGTTGCTCTTAAATGAAATAATTTGGAATCATTGGAAATAAATAAAGCGTGTAAAACTAACCAAAATATTATGAACAATCAACTAAATTTAACAAGCCCCATTCAATTTTTTTTTCTATCATCAAGTAAAATAAATTTTGTATCATTAAGTTAGGTACTAAATAAATTTTTTAAATAATTATTTCTTTTTTAAAATAGATTCTGAAAAAAGAAAGAATATAATATATATTTTTAATTAGTTAATGATATCTTGAAGAAGAAAATGACGTTTTTCGAAACCGGTAGATGTATTTAATTCATTAAGTGGTTAATAAAACAAAGTTAATAATTTAAAATTAAAAACTTATTTATCACTACGCTTGTTACAAACTATTTTTAAAAATAAATAAACACAAAAATCAACATTATATTATATACTAACATAAGTATATAACAATTTGATACCACTGTCTAACAGGGTAATATCAAGATGATAGAGAACTTACTGAAATGTTGCGGGATCGATACGATGCCTTCAAAATCTATTTGACTTCTGTAACGATACGGTAACGATCAAATATAAAAAAGTAAGGTAAACAAACGTGGGTGTAAATAAAAAAAATTTAACGCTCTATTTTTAACGCACTTTTCGTTACAAAATTTACCGGAGTACTCGCTGAATGGAACATATTCAATGTTAAAAATCTCTGTGAGAAATATTTTTAGATGATCAAATAAATAAATTATAGGTACCAGCCCAAAATAGAAAATGACGAATGAGCTCATGTCTTGGAATAAAAATAATGACATCAAATAACACCATAATAGTGAACAGCTATAAATATACAAAAATAATTTCAGGTAAGGTATGTAGTTTTATAAATATCTGGAAAGCTTAGAATGCATCCACTTTTATTGAATACAATATATGAGAAAGCGTATAAAGCATCCATCATATTTCCATTAACTGGTGCTACATTACTGTGCGCATCTGTTAGATACATGAAAGTTTATAGATTCTGCGTACAATGTATATAAAGGCATGTAATGCATGCAATGTACCAATATTATAATAGTGTTGTAATTATGTACATTTTATCATTAATTCAACATCGGACTAGTCCAGATTACTATAAGCAGGGGTTTTATTCAATCATTTAAATATCTCTAATATAAAAATTACTGTATTGTACATGGTAAACAGTTAATTCGAAGCGTAACACGTGTCGATGAACGTCGAAGACTGCCGTATGTCATGTGATTAGATTTTGTTGAACGTTGTAGCTCACGAACTTCAGTATATTTGCGGTAGTTTTCAATATCTTTTTTTACATTCCTCAATTGTCAATTTGAATAAATCTCATTAATACCTCATAAAATATACTGCAACATATTTTTCACTCAATTAAATCTAAATGTTTTTACATTGTACCTTAATGGCACTAATATACAATCTATTAGGGGCAATAACTATCAGTTGATAATTTGTATATTATAAATAAATAAATAAACACAGTAACAGTATTGATTGGAATACTTTCATCACATTTTTCACTGAATCTTCTTACAGTCGACATTAATTGAAAGTCATCCATTATATTGTCTTCAGTCATAACTCAATTTATACAGTTTCTTAGAAATCAGAATCAGAATTTCATTTAACGACTGTTTAGATTTGCATACATTGCTTGACTAGACTTGCATACTTGCATACATCGAACCATTTTTGGCAATAAGCCTCCGCCCTGATCAAAAAGCCGAGGCAGATAAGTTCTTTATTTTAGATTGTTAACTTTGTTTTATTAACCACTTAATGAATTAAATACATCTACCGGTTTTGAAAAATATCATTTTCTTCTTCTGGATGTCATTAACTAATCAAAAACATATGTTAAATTGTTTCTTTAACAGAATCTATTTTTAAAAAATAAATTTATTACCTAACCTAAATTGTTACTTGATGATATAAAATTATTAGAATAAGACTTGTGGTTAAATTTAGTTGATTGTTCATAATATTTTGGTTAGTTTTACACGCTTTACTTATTTCCAAAATTAAAATTTTTTTTCCTAAAAATTATTCTAATAATTTTGTATCATCAAGTAACAATTTAAGTTAGGTACTAAATTTATTTTTTAAGCAATTATTGTCTTTTAAAAATAGATTTTGTTAAAGAAACAATATAACATATGTTTTTGATTAATTAATAACATCCTGAAGAAGAAAATAATATTTTTCGAAACCGGTAGATGTATTTAATTCATTAAGCGGTTAATAAAACAAAGTTAACAATCTAAAATAATGGATTTTAACAACAAAGTTGATTTTGCTAATCTTAAAAACAGAAATGTTCTTATTGGTAGTATTTAAAATTGATAATACAAAAAAATATCTAAATTGTACGAAGCAGCGTTACGTAACAAGTTATAAGCCAATTCTCTCCGGATAAACGATAGACTACTTAATCTAACTTACTTGTGTTATGAGTTACGAGCAGAGATTGTCGAAGATTTAAATAATATTAAAAATTCTCATCGCATCGACGAAATGTGTCTTTTTTTTTTTTTATCAGTTTGTATATGAGGGGTATATTAGCAGTTAGTAATCTTGGAAAAATATACAAAATAATGTATGAATATAGAAACCCAGAGCAAGTCATTCTACAGCTTGTAAACATACATTTGAATCGCAAACATATCATTATATAATAGAAAAGTATTTTTAAAGTTCACATTATAAGCAACTTATTATACTTTGTACAAAAGTGGCTGCTGAAAACATTTGACCAGTTTGTTGTGTAATTTTCGCTCCTGTTTTAAGTCGTGATTATTAAAGTATTAAAATTACAAGTCGAATAATTTGAAAGCAACGTCCATGTCCCGATCTATGACAGACTTAATATTTAAAAAAAACATACGAATTCTATCTGGTCTGCACAATGGATGGATCCAAACAATCACAAGGGTAATCGTCTTAAAATAATCCAAAGATATATTCCCCGCACCTCTTGGTTCTCCAACAGGAAAGTCTCTAAAAGAACAGTAGCAAATATCTCTAGAATGTGAATTGGGCATTGTCTGGTGGCCTCACATTTGTTCAGAATGAACATAATAGACTCCCCAATGTGTAATTGTGGTGCCGAGGAGGAAACCCTTGACCATGTCTTTTTTGCCTGTCCATTGCGGATCACAGGTTTTTTTTACAATAATCTTGTCAATAGTAATTTTCAACTCCCGGTTAACTTGTGTCATCTTCTTTCCCTCAACTCGCCACATTTAAGCTATATAATAGAAAATTTCTTGAATGTCAATGCTATTAACTTGTAACGCAATATTACCTATTCCATAATATTGTTGTACTGCTTTCTATGAAATAATGTTTAAACTTGTTTAATGGCACAAATCACTCTTGAAGGGTGGATTGCCTCTTTGAAAGAAGAAGAATTTGAAAGCAAGAAGTTATTCTGCAGAAGTCTGCATCTAAAGTCCGGAAAAGGGAGTGATGCTCCGAAAAAAAATCAATCAAATTCTTGCATTTTGAGAGCAAATATTGACATTTACAAATTAAAAATATCAATAAATATTAAAAAAAAAAAATAATAATTTTAGAATCTAAATTATCTTTCAACAATTCTAAATTAATTTTTAAATATATTTTATCAGTTTTTAGCATTTTGCTTAAAATTAATATTGCGATAGAAAGAGCTGCCTTTGCTTTTATACCTCTAATATATCATATTATTCCAAATAAATCTTTATATTAATTATGTTCTTATTAATGCGGTGGATGTTAATTTCTCACGAATTCAAAATAGATATTATGAATATGGATTGACTCTCTTTGATTACGAGAGCGCTTACCGTTTCCATAATGACATTCCGTCTACCTACTTAGGAAGGCACATTACGGCAAGGCTCTCGAAATGAGTTTCATAAAACCAAGCCAAATTTTCTGGCCATGAATTCATTACACGTAATACATATAATCATACTATACACGAAAAAATTGACAATCCTTTTAATTTATTCGTTGAAATATGTTTTCAGATTGGACGCGGCCATTGAGATGGCGGTCTCACCAAAATCGCGGGCTTTTCAAAATGGCGCCGTGCTGCAAATGGCTGCCGTGTTCTTGTTGTTCACCCGAGTCACGGCCATGGATAATTTGAGGGTGGCGTTCGAATGGAAGCAGTTGGATTTTGCCTACCCCAGCGAGTCTGCGAGGGAGGAGGCTATTCAGAGTGGGGATTTTATTCCGGAGAATAACATTCCAGTTGGTTTGGAAGTCTTCGGCAACAGACTGTTCGTCACGGTGCCTAGGTGGAAGACAGGAGTGCCAGCTTCTCTGTCGTACGTCTCATTGAACGGTAAGATTATTATTTTTTTTAAATAGTGGTGCAATATACGTGTTTTAACTTACTAGTTGACATTTTAAAGGGTAAATAAAGGGTTCCAAAGTAGCTACCTGCAGTGTTATTTCGAGTATTGTGTTGCTTATAGTTAACGGGAGTAGTCCAAACATTGCGTACGTAACACAAAAGACACCGCGTTGCCCGTGTTAACGATGTGCGACGCAAGAGAGATTTAGTTGAGATAAAATCTCAGTACTGTGTACACGTGGTGAGAGTTTGATCTGGAGATAAACTCAGAGATCAGCTTGAGATTAGTAGAAAGAGACAAACATTCAAACCCGTGTTCACAATGTTAGATTTGAGCGAGAATCAAAACGTACGCACAAACGTCACCTAAAACTATACATAATCACGATTATTTATTCCACAAATTCACCCACTCAACTGACGAATGGAAAATCAATTGGTCAATGTACTAACATTTGCCGTTTGACGTACAAGAAGCGTAAAATGAGGCGCGAGAATCTTTTTGTGTTAACAGTGGATTGTGAGAGCCGAGAGTTTTTTTTACAAAAGAGATGCATACATGGAATACGTGTCTCATCACTATTCTTAATATTTCCAAACTAAGTTAAAACGTTTGTGCTGTGAAAATAGGATTAACTTGATGGCTTCCTGGAACTAGGCTCGAACCCCCGACCACTAGATCAGTAGGCCACTAGACCAGTAACCACTAGACCACAAGTAAGTCAAACGCTATCACCAAAGAATCTCATGAGAGTATAATACTTGTTTCGAAATGAAAATTTGATAAAAATCTCAACATACACGCAAAGAAAAAAAATTAAATTAGAACAGCAATGATACGATTCTTGGCATCTCGAGGACCGGATTTTCTGGGCCAGTATGTCCACTTCAGCTGACGTTTTGACCTTGAAATATTTCAATCCACCCTTTTGTATATTGATATTCCAAAAGTGATTCCAAAAAAAAGCGTTTCTTGTCTGAATATGTTTTAAACACATATGTTTTACCACCATATATGTTTTTCTGTTTCGAAAAAATATTCATAAATTCAGTTAAATAAATTAAATAAGAATAAAAATCTGCTAGCGGAGAACCGAAAGCGTGATTAACGATGATTCCTACCGCGATACTACTCAACAGAATTTCTATTAAAATTTGAAAAAATTGTTGTTTTCAAATCTCTTAAGCCTTGTTTTAATACTAGTCTGTTACGAAGTTTACCAGGTGTAACTATTATTTAAATAAAATTAAATATTATTAGTATTAAAATTTGATGTTAGGAATGAATAAATAATAATATATGTATTAAAAATATGCATTCACATATACATACAAAAGCAAATAAAAAAATCAGTATTCTATACTCATATGACAATTTAATATCACAATATAAGGGGGGAGGACAGCTAAAATGGTACAGTGCTCGCTTAGCACAGGTACATTTTGAATTTTTACGTTTTTATATATTTAGTTTGGTTTAATCATAATTATTTTGTTTCGTCATTTTAACGGATTCTGTTTTGTACCTTAAATACTATAATATTACAATTTCAAATGAAACCGTTCAAAAACATATTCGGATAATCTTGGTTAACAAAAATACACATTTACCCTTTAAAATATTCGAGTTTCAACAAGAAGTTTTTACGTCAAATAGGTAGGTATACTAGGTAATATATGAAAACTGTATATTTTTCAATAACTGAATATATTACATCTTTTAAGAAGAATTTTGAATAAGCAAGCATAGAGTCGAGTAGAAGAAATAGAAGACTTTATATTAAAGTAATTTAGCATTGCTTAATAAGACGATATTAATTTTAGTATTTTAGTAAATGTTATTTCATATGTTAAAACATTTCATGTTCGACCTTCACCACGACCTCAACAGATAAATATATGTAGCTATTCGTGGGAGTTTTCTTTTTTGTTTGATAAGTAAGACATTATTTTATTAAGTATTTTCCAAAGCAATAACGTGTGTATTAAAAAAAAAACTCATTTCAAATGAGAGAATTGCTTATGCCTTTTTTTTACATTAGATTATTACATACAAACAGATTGAACATTGCAGATTGTAATTATATATATATTATAAATCTCATCTCCGCTCCTACCAGGTGAACACCTGTCTTATGGGAGATTTTTTATACATTTAATTGTAGGAATGATACGCCAATTAAAACACCGGAATAATTTAAAGACAAGTGTCTTTGAAACAGAATGTTAATTATTTCAGTGATACAGTAAACGCTAAATGACTGCTTTAAAATACCAAATACTTATTTTAAATTCGTTTATCGCGATACAAATTGTTTCTTGGGAGTAAGTAAATTCTTCTGTTACTGTAACGGCGCGTATTTATTTTCCTCGTTTATTTACTGAGCAAATAAATTTCACCTGTATCACACACACACATCAGCAGTGGTAATGAATGTTTACAGAAAATTCATCTCTATATTCATAGATCGGTACAGTATGATTATAATGCTGTTGGCATTTTTGTGTTGAATAGTAAAATCGTGCAATACGGGTTATTCGCACCCACCCAGTGGCGTAACTACGCTAATGCAGCCATTTCCGTGCAATGAGGCCCATGTTAGATGAGAGTCTAAAAGATCTGGACCCTGCAAAACTTTCGGTATCCGTAATTTTCAAATATAGCGATAATTTTTCTAGCGTTAATATGGACTAGTTTTAAAGTCCATCACACTATAACTGTCCATAACTGGAATTATAAAATATAAAACATGAAAATACGTTAAATTATTATAGATGTATAATACAAAGTGGTACCTCGGTAATATCCCGGGTTGGGGTTCAGACCATCGCCGTAAAGGGAAAATTACTTTCTTGTGTGAAAATGAATTTTTTGTGCATTTGATCGCATATAAACACATTTACTAGTGTGTTTATTAGGCTAGGGTAATTCTGTTCTTCTTTATAAACCTTCGTAGCACTATATATTGGTAAATAGTAACATTACCTAGTTGTATGCATTTTGAATGTTACCAGTGTTCGTGATCAGCGCATCCAAATAAATTGCCTCTTGAACTACCACACATTCTACCACCTGCCAAGTTTGTTGTGATACACTGGCACGACTCTATTAATTTCTAAAATAAATTGCAAAAAATGTTAAAAATAATAAGATTTAATTGAAAAAAATAAAAATAAAACTAAATTCACGAACATTTGAAATAATATAATACTAATCACACCAGCAATTATTATAGATGGCAAAAGTTATAATAGATTTAAAATTGAACTTTTTGCAAAATACAAGACACCTGACTAAAAATATTGCTAAAATAAATTTCACTTCTGGAAAGGATCGATAGATTCATTAGTACTGAGTATTGTAGAATAAATAGTATATATAAATAAATAGTATATATATATATATATATATATATATAATAAATGTTATTATTCCTCACATCAACTACTACAGCAGCATTTTATTTTTGGCTAATGAAAAAGAAATGCTACAATTATCTGCACTGCAAAATAAAGTTTTGAGAATATACACAGAAAAAATAGATATACTCGGATTAGTGCAATGTTGAAAGATCTGAATAGGATGACCTTTAAGCAGAAAATATATTTCAATGTTATGGTGTTTATTTGTGCTGCAATGCAATATTTTATACACAGTATACATATGGGGGCCACTTTTGTCCGTTTTGTATTGGAGTCGAATTTTTTTCACTTACGCCACTGCATCTACCTACTGTGTCAGTGAACCGTTCACGGTGTTGAGCATAAGGTCACGTGGTCACAATGGATCACAACTATCAGTTGGTGTCAGTTATTACAGTTACGAGCGGAGAAACTGACGTCAGTGTGTACCTGAATGTATTTGAAGTAATGATGTGAAAAAAAATCAAGCGATGATTCAACAGTTAGGAATTTTTTGCCTCAATTATGTATCGCATTGTCTAAGGTGGAAGAAAATGTGGAGGTGTATACTATGTATATATCAATACTTATTGACATATTTATGTGTATTTAAATATTTTTTAACTAAGAATATTATAATTCTTACTTAAAAATCTACCCACCTCATCTATAATTTGTAATATATGAATAGTATAAATAATTTTGTTATTTGACTGTCGCTTTTGAAATTCACTATTCACCTTTAGTCCTCTTTCGAATTTATTATCAGAATCACTCATATTCCTGAATATATTTTCTTCATCCAATCGCTCGTCCAAATTCAAAAAAATTCCTCTTCTTTTCGTACCGCTATCCCCGCCGTCTTGTCACCTCCTAATTCATTATTTGGTCCAAATCCACCCACTTTATCAAATCTACTTTTATTCCAAATTTACTATTCCATCTAACAATGTCCATGTCCATACCTGTTTAGTTTGATTTGTATGAATTATATAACTTATTAATATCCTTATTTTGCCTCAAAGATGTGAATAATATACTGTATTTTCTGGGCTTCACTACCCAGAATATCGTCAATATCTGAAAAGTCTACCGTAACTCATCTTCGGAAACACAACACAAAGGAATAACACGTTTCACGGTCATTACTTATCCCAAACGAGATTCATGTGTACTTACCTACATTCTAAGGCTGTACCACATTCTTTAAATTACTGCAAACAACAAATGCATACAAAAGTTACATTCCTATTATTGTACTGTCTGACATTGAACGTAATAACCAATAATTGACATAATGTATTTCTCGTTTTATTCGATAGAATTAAATATGATCAGACTTTTATCATTATTATTATAATTTTCACTGTTTTATTTGCCAAAGCGCTCGTGCACAATACTCGTTAGAATTTTGGAAATATGCAACACTCTGAAAACAAAAACTGTTCACATAAAATTAACGTATATATTTACATAATAATGTGTTCATCTATACAAACGAATACACACTATACACTCTAGCGTATATTTAAATTCTTTTGATTTATTTTGTAGCACTGCGAACTACTTTTTATGAGATTTTTTTAATGTATCGTAATTTAATATAACAATATCTGAGATAAATAATTATGAACATAAATAATTCGCCTTTACGCAATTTATCATAGATTAGCATCTTTTTTTAATTGAAAATAGAATGTCAGAATAATTATTATTGGTGGCGCCCTGCCTCGCCTACGTAAGGGGTCGTAAGTCATGAAATTGTATATGTATTCTCATCTTGTTTCAATTTAATTTAATTAGAGTCATCTCCGGTAACTAATATTTAACTAGCATCATTAGAAAATATTTACTTTTTCATTTTTATTCACAGTAATTCTTAATTGATAAAAATAATGAGTCTAGAATTCAGAGCTAAACGAACATGGCAATAAGTAGCATTGCACACCAATTAATAATCAAAAAATGGAAAAAATAAAAACCAAATCATTAAAAAAAGAAGAAATAATAATGTTAATTTAATTAAATATTTAAAGAAGGTGGCATATAAGAAAATAAGGCGAAAGAGCAGGGACAAAACAATTACCAGGCGGTCTTATTATTTAAAGTCTCGCAAAATAACGGTTCATTTTAATTGAGCAGCTTTAAGATTTTTAAATGTTTTACTGTATGTACTCTGCATCTTGTGTAGCACAACGCTAGTACAAAGAGTTATGTGCTGTTTGCTTACCGATGTATTACCTGCTGTATATGCAAATAAAAATTTGGATAAATCATTGTTGAACACATGTTCGTTATACTTTTTTTATCGTAGTTTAGTCTGGCATATATCTTTTTAATGTTGCATAATATATAAATATGTTAAATTTTTTTATTACAAACTAATGTTTAACTACGCATATAATAAAATAAAAAATTAACATTTACAGATACGAACACCACGTCACCTCTGCTGATCCCTTACCCTAATTGGTCAGCTCACCGAGCTGAGAACGACAGCGTTCCCGAGCTGGTGTCTCCTTTCAGGATTCGCGCCGACCGCTGCGGGAGACTGTGGACCCTAGACAGCGGTCTGACAAACATTCTCAACAAGTCGCACGCTCTGGCATCACCCCAGCTAGTAGTCTATGACCTAAGGACAGATCAGCTAATGAGGCGTTTTGTCATCCCCCCAGAACAAATAGAAGAAGACTCTTTCTTCGCAAATATCGCAGTTGAAGACACATCGTGCGAGGACAGCTTCGCTTACGCCGCCGACTTGGGATCACCGGGCTTAGTTGTGTACTCGTGGCGCTCTCAGTCATCCTGGAGAATCAAACACCACTACTTTCATCCTGATCCTCTTTCTGGAGATTTCAATGTTTCTGGAATTAATTTCCAATGGGAAGATGGGCTATTTGGTCTTGGATTATCAGCTCCCGGCTCAGATGGATTTAGCACTCTTTACTTTCATCCGTTAGCGAGTACAAATGAATTTTCCGTATCGACCAGAATTCTCAGGAATAAAGTGCTGGCTGACGACAGCTTTTCAGAATTCAAACTCCTAGGAAACAGGGGACCAAACGCGCAGTCCAGCGTAGCGTTCGTGGACAAGACGACCGGAGTATTATTTTACGCGTTAGTTAACCTGAATGCGGTGGCTTGCTGGAAGACCACCAACAAAGCTTACACGATCGAATCTCAGGGCCGGATTTACATGAGCAACGTCACGATGGTGTTCCCTAACGACGTAAAGGTCGACGACAAAGGAAACCTCTGGGTGTTGTCCGACAGGCTACCGACTTTCATGTACTCCAAATTGGATGAGGAAGATGTAAATTTCAGAATTTTGACAGCTTCCGTAAAAGACGCTATCCGAGGTACGGCGTGCGACACTACGCTCAGTATAGATCTTATCAACAAATTCAACGAGATCATCAAAATAGGGAAAAACAAATCGGCCGATGCGACCGCCGCCGCTGCCTCTATCCACCCCATACTCGGTGTCATCGTTGCCAAAATCTTGTGTCTTCTGTCCATATTCACAAAGCACTGACTGACTATTCAAAGTGTGAAGTAATGCCATATTTGATATCCATTTGGATAATGTGAGAATGACTTTAAGTCGGTTACCAATAGTGTTTTAAGATTAAATTTATTTACTATCATTAAATGATATAAATATGCTGTTCAGAAATGCATTTGATACAAAAAGCAATTTGATATTTAACCAAATCGAAAGAAACAACAAAATAACATATTTATGTTGAAGGACTGTTCTTTGCGCCTTTAAATTCACTAACCTACTCAATATGCTTCGTTCGTTCACTAATTCCTAGCTGTTCAAACAATTATGAAAGCCCTCAAAAAGGTTCTGTTATATTTAATTTAAATAATTAAAGGATTCTGCAATGTTTTGGAATCTATTATCTTTCTGTAATGTCTGAAGTCATTGCCAATATAATATTTATTTGTTATTTCTGAAAAATCTTAAAATTAATGTAGTAATTAAAAATGGATGTTTACTGTCACTTAAAGTAATTTCCTTTAATGGTAATGATAATAATGTTCAAACATTTATTTAATGACTTTTGTAATATTAAAATAATTATCACACTGAAATAATGTTTATTAAATATGATAAAAGAAAATAAGCAGTAACTATCTTTATAAGAAATTGGAAATATACTATTACCTACATTCGCTACCACAATTGATAATTTTCTTAAGTGTTGATTTTAACAAAACAGTTAATCCAAATAAACCTATCATAGGAAAGTAGTCCTACCATTTAGTCATTATTTAATTTAAATAAAACACCAATATTTTCTGTATATTAAACAAAAAAAACATGTTTATGCACTTTATTATTTTCCGATAATTTATACAAATTTTATAATAGAAAATATTTTTATTATTTGGGATTTATATAGTGGGAAGTTATATTTGTTAACAATTTTAACCGAGGCATTAATAAATTCCTATTTTAATAATATCTATTTAATAATTTATCACAACATTTTGTTAGATTATTTATTGCTAATTATAAAGTATTTTATAATTATTATCATAATCATTTATAAGTAAAAACATGTTGCTGCATAACTTAAAAAAAAGTAGGTGTTTTAAAATAGCTTAAATATGTAATATATTTGTGATTTTCATTTATGGGATTTTCAAAGGAATATTTATTAGAGGCTTTTTTCATGTGTATTTAGTAATTATGCCTTTAGGATTATAAAAACCATACTTTAAGTCATTATAAATTATCATTACTGTATATTTATATCAATATACCTCTGAAAAAATAATATTGAACATATCACAATGCCTTTATTCCTTTTTATATCTTTCAACTTTCCAAATTCACTATTTTCAAATCACTGAATGAATACATTTTTAAAACATATTAACACATAAATAATGAGTTTGTTTTTTTGGTTGTTTTGAAGTTTTGAATAAAAAAGCATTTTAATATAATTGGAGAAAGCATCCCCTAGACCAGCGACATCAAATACCTAGGTGTTACACTAGATTCCAAACTTACGTGATGCAAACACATTCTGCGCAATGTATCTACTATTAGGCAGGAATAGCAAGCCTGCCACCGACAACAGGCTCCTATTATACAAGGCCGTCTTAAGGCCTATACTCCTTTACGCAGCCCCCGTCTGGGGTCACACGGTCAAGGCACACATAAATAAACTACAGATCTTCAAAAACAAGGTCATACAGCTAGCACTGGGTGAACCTAAATAGACAAGGATCAAACACCAAAACCCCACGATAAATGTATTGTCCAATTATGATATAACGTCCTCTCGCGTATCAAACGCCCCAAAACCGTTCTCCTTTAGAGGTTAACTACAACACTGCCCCCAGCTAGCAGTCCCTGCCCCACTTTCGCAGAAATATTCAATTTTTTTCATTAATAATAATATTTTAGCAGGCCCTTAAGGTATACTGTATGATGAAGGAGCGAGGGGTCTACCAGACCCGGTACTCCGTAAGACCGTAGATCAAAGTTCAAAAGTTAATATAATAATAAAATTAATCGATCTGCATGTCCGATTTTCAAACCTGATATTTACAGATTTCATTATATTGATTTCGCATTTTTCTCACAGATGGCAGTAGCATACACAAAATCCATCCGACGTAGATATGTAACAACTACCAAAAATGTACATTGAATAATCATCGAATTATACTTACGATTATGTTATATTTACTGTATTTTTTGGGTGAATACTAGAATTCTAAAATGTAATTCTTACAAGCTATTTTTAAATCAAAATGTATGTCGAGTGCTTTTGTTTGTCAGTCAATAAAATAAATATTTTCGCACATTCCCGTTTGTTTTTCTTAAATTTAACATGTGGACATGGAAACCAATACATACAGACCTAGCAAAAATAGTATTTCGTTTGGAGTGCTTTCTCGAACAGAAACTATTAATATTTTATTATATTGTATGTATGATTTTAATATACAGTGTGTCCCAAAAGTCTTTAATTTTGGTTCATTTGCTGCACCGATACAACGAGCCAGAGCCACGCCGATCATTAGCCGCGACCTTAATAGTTGTTCGTGAAATTTTCTTTCCCTGGAAAATTGATATCCCGACGAGGTGACATAAACTGGCCTCCACGTAGCCCCGATTTTGGACCAATTGACTTTTTCCTTAAATCAAAGGTATACAGTAACAATCCCCCTCCTGGTCCAGACCAAGTAAAGGGACTGTACATAAATACAAAATAATCATTTTTTTATTAAATCCATCCGTTATTTCATTACAGAATTTCTATTATGAAAAATACTTTTGGGACATACAAATACATTATATTAAATATTGATTTACTAAACTTATAAAATTTGACAAAATAAAAACGTATATAAATAATAATTGTCACTATAAATATGGGTTGTTAACAACAAGTGTTTTATTTTATATTGTATATAGCATTGACAATTTGGTGACTAAACATAGGCACATAATAAATAAAATACAATCTACGGTCATCAAATCTCTAACAAATGCTCATTACAAGCATTTACAATGATAAATGAAGTATACACATACAATTTAAAAGTTATAAGCATAATACTATACATGTACCTAAACATATATTATTATATATGTTATATATGGAATATATTATTTATATTATATTTACGCCATTATGAGCTTTTACAAAATTATTTATAAAAACATGTGCAGCTCATACAAAATAATTCACCATAGTAAGTACAATACAGTAGAGGTACACACGTAACATCGGAATATATACAGAGTGTAACAGACCTAGTCCACAATATTTTACATTACTAAATTACTGGAATACATATAAATTTCGATTCAGGGAATATGTGCAAATTCCGTACCGTTACGGAAAATATTATTGTATGAAATTTTTACAAAATCATGATAAGCCTTAAGTCTACGTACGTCGATATACATATTTGTTAAATTCATCAATTATTAATCTACATCTTTGCTTCAAGTCCTAATTAATCTAACAAAAAATAGTCTGGTTGCTCGAAATTCGATGACCTTTAAATTTTTGTATTTAATACAAAATAAATAAAATATTTCAATAAATTACAGTTACGATTATTTTGTAATACTTATAAATCTGACATGGTTGAGATTAGGCACATATTCCTTGAATATTTTCGATTCATAATTTAGTCAGGTATCCGCCCATAAAATATTGTGGACTCGGTCTGATACAGCCTGTATATATAACAAATAAAATAATTTAAAAAATTGACGGAAACAAAAAAAAAAAGGTACACAATATTACCTTGTAATATGTAACATATTAAAAACTATAGTTTTAAAAAAAATAAGGCGTGTAAATTTTTTTATTGCGTAGTGATAAATTTGAGAACATGTTCAGTGATATTGTCAGTATACCTACAATTTAGATATTCGTGAAATCGGAATAAAGTGAGCGATAATGCTGTGGTTTTCATGCTTCCTTTTTGATTACTAAATTATTCTTCTAAATCTTCCTATCAACTGAATTATTAACAATTTTTTACAGATATTACATCTCGTGTTGAGACTTTTTAACCTCTTCGTTTTTAATGTATGTTTCTAGATATCTGCTTGATGATATATTTATCTTTTTTTTTTTAACAAAGACCAACAAATTATTGTATATTGGGATCAGATTGGAGAGCCGTACTCTAGTATGCTGTGAACTAAGGACACACATAGAAATATATAACTATTGATGGAATAAATAATATACTTTTAAAATTGGCAATATTATCTTTTTAATACATCTACTGGTTTCGAAAAATACATCAAAATACATTATTATGACATCCTGAAGAAGAAAATTGTATTTTTCGAAACCGGTAGATGTATTTAAACTCAATATAGTGGTTAATAAAACATAGATAATAAATAAAAATATAAATAAATAATATTTTTTTTATAATATCTACGCGTTAAATTCACAGCTATTCATTATTACAAAGACAAGAGTTATCATTATTTTGTTAATTATAATTCCTTCAGTAATAATTCAGACAAAATTAATTCCTTATGCCCTAAGTCCTGTTTATTTCTGGTTAGTCTACGTAAGAATTTATTGATTTTCATTGTCCGCATACAAAATTACAGTCTAAAACTAATGTTCCATCTAAATTTGAATCACTGAGTGAGCTTAAAAAATCTTTTGTGCAATTTAAAGGACTGATGCTATTATTTGTGCGCAGGGGGAGAAAATAACAAAAGCATTACCATACCAGTATAGGGTTGCTGGTAAAGCCTGGGTTTACAACATTACTAATGAAGATGTATTAAGACGCATAAATAGCTCAAGAGAACTATTAACAACTTATCAAAAAAAAGCCACATTCTCCGCAATGAAAAATGTGATATTTTACAATTCATTATGTAAGTGAAGATACTCGTAGAAGGCAGCAGAGCTAGTGGTATAAGTAGAAAGAGATTATCTTGGCTGTGTAACTTCAGAAAGTGGTTTAAGTCCAAAATGTTAGTGATCATACACAAGATAAATTAACATATTGCAACATGGTTGCCAGCCTTTGATAGAAGGCGGCACATGAAGAATAAACCTTGATAAAAATTGTGTGCGCGTTATATTTTTTTGTGTGCGCTATGATGGAAAATTGTGTGCGCGCGTATACACGCACACCTTAGATGGAACATTGTCTACAATTAATTATAATGAAGTTTTAAAATTAACTTAAATTTTTTGGCAGAATGTTGCCGTAGTCTTACATAGCTCGCCGGGAATTGGGCTGATAAGATTTTAACTTTTCAGGGTTCATATAGCTGGGGTTTTGACTGTCGGAATTAATCAGTATGTGAACATATTCCTTATAATTCTTACAATTAAATAATTTAGTATATTGTTCGAATCCCGGTGGCGCAACAATAATTACAACTTCATAATAAGAATGTGTTCTCCTAAATAATAAAGTTGTATCAATGTGTCCAAAATTTAATAAAAATGAATTGATAATTCTGGCGTTTGCTATCAGATTACTCAAAGGTATTTGAGATTCCGTAAAAATTAGTAAGATGGCTCTTTCAAATAATGGATAGATTAAATATATTAATATCCAAAAGGTAACAAATAGGTTCGAAAATTTGTCGCTAAAAATATCGTCGTTGTAGCATGAGTTGGATAATGCATCTTTTGCATCGTTTGGAAAGAGATCCAGGTTCGAATCCCGTGTGGCGCAACAATAATATTTTTCGATAAAATTGATTTTATATGTATATCTTTCTAATTAATATATTTAATTCATATTTAGAAATTATTTTGTTTTTCATACAAAACATAGTTTCAAATAGTAGTTGATACCCTAAATCTTATAAGTAAATATAATATATTAATATTAATTAAAATCGTATGCATCAAAAAATTAAATAGTCCTTCAAATTTAACATTGCTGATAAGAACAGTTTATTAATATGTTTAGTACGGATTTGTTTTTTATAAAAAATCTAATATAGTGTACAACTTTTGATATAAATAAATAATAAAAACTCATATTTATAATTGTTATTGAATGTTCTCCTTTAAGTTTTTTTTATTATATAATACAAACACACAATTTGCAAAAGATTCGATTAATCTAAACAATATATTGAATTTCCTAAAGCATTAAAAGTTCTTGATTTGGTTAAACTATGCCGGGCTATGCCGATTGAAATAAAATAGGCGCAAGAAAAATGCTTCGATTAAATAATATACCCATATTCTTTTTAATAATTTGTATTGGATATTGGGAAAAGACGATTTATATTATATTCGGTAGATATCTATTGGATATTTCAAACTACAATATACATGATTCAGAAATAATAAATGACCGAAGAAAGAATTATCGTAGGACTAAATAAAACAATGTACACAGTCTGTCTAATGACCGGCTAAAATGGCAATGGGCTGGACACTACCCGAAAGAATGGCAGCATAATTTTTGTTATTATTATTATTTTAGGAGATGATTATTAATATAAAATATCAATAACTTTGTTTTTAACCACTTTCGTGTGTTAAATTTAAAATCGGTTTCGGAAAATATCATTGCCTTCACCAGGATGTCAAATAAACTAACTAAAACGAAATGTCAAATTGTTCTGAGGTTTTTAAATTCTATTTTTTTAAAGTAATTATTATTTAAAAAAGAAAATCTAGTACCTAACTAAAATTGTTGCGATGGTGAAAGATGTTTATAAAAATCACAATATCTAAAAAAAATACACTACCTACTGCAGAAGGTACATAACAAATATCTCTATGCTCATTACGTATGATTCAGCTTGTTGATTAACTCATGATCAATCAGCATTCAACATCAGAATTGCTCTTTCTGGTATGTTATTTGGAGGCAAACAATTTGATGTTTGGATAATATTCACAAATAAGGATTTCCAAGGATCGTGTGTGTGTTTCAAGAATGTTTACGGTCGATGGAACAATAACCACACGGCTGTATGGTTAATAATTAACCTTGTCTGTTAATTTCTCTCGGGAATATATGTTTCAAAATCTTGAAGCAGAACTTTATTAGACACCACCAATATTTTCTACATTTTACCCTTTACTTTCCCAGTGGTTCCTGCAATCCTTTTATGACATCGATCCTGTGAGCTGAGAGACGATCTACTCTTTGGTTTCCAGTACGGAGCAACAAAGCTAACTAATTCGGCCGATTACATTTTCTATATTAGCCTTAAGGTGAATGTCTTTATGGTGATTGTAAAATCTTTAAGACATTAAGATTTTAAGACTTACCTTTCAAAAATAATTCATTTTTTATTATTAATTTATAGATAATAGATTCAACTTTTTTAAAACTATTACTTAGATAGGGCCTTAACAATAATGTTAAACTAATAAACTGAATGTTATTTGCCATAATTAGGAGAATATGAGAATTATAAGAAAGATCGCGACCATTAAATTTATTAATTAATAAAATTGCCTTAATATTGAAAACTCTTAGATAAAAGAAATATATTTTTTTATAATCTTGAAGCCAAGATTACGGAGACAAATCTACATTAAACCAAATTAGCAAAATATTAAAAATTAATAGAGTTATAAACTATTCAATTTGTAGTACATATGATCAATTTCTGACGTTTTTGAAACACTTTGTGTTAGTGAAAACAAATTATTTTAAATAATATATTATACTTAAATGCTTTGAGACTTTAGCTATTATTTAAAATCGAGTTTTATATTAAAAACTTAATAAATTTCTTTCTAAATAATATTTATATCGATCCTATTAACGTGTGTTTTTTATTGTTTTTTAATCGGCGATTTGAAATAAAAAAAAAACAATTAATTTAATGGTCACGGTTTTTATTAAAATGATTATATTTTCTTAATTGTGGCAAATAACATTCAGTTTATTAGTTTTACATTAGTATTAAGGTACTATCTAAATAATAGTTTTTAAAAAAGTCGTATCTAGTGTATTATTTCAGATATAAATCAATAATTAAAACCGACATTTTTGTAAAAATATGAATTATTTTTGAAAGCGCGCCTTTAACATTTACAAACTAAATGCTTATGTATTAACTTCTGTGTTACGAAATACACTATGTCCTTTGATATATACAAAATATTTGGATAAACATAATTTCTATTTAATTATAGATTCTAAAATACATGCAACATAAAATTCATATTTTAGATAATCTTAAAGAAAATATTAGCGCTTAGAAATAACTAGTGAAAAACCAAATATGAAAAGGGAATTGTACAAAAACAGTTATTTTTTTGATTCAATCTGTTGTAAAATTAATACGTTGGTAAAAATACTATTTGTAATATGAAAGACAGAGATCACACACTATTTTCACAGTGAAAAGGACAACAAACATACAAATATAATTGTCCCTTTCTCATTAATTAAATGAAGAGAGATAAGAAGGAAGGACACATTATTTATGACTTAATGAATGCTCTAAATTATGTAATTAATAATTTTTTCAAAATTGAATGCTTATTATTTATGGTATGGTAAAGGTTAAAAAGTAAGAAGTATGCATAGTCTACATAATTGCAGAATTACGTGTTGTTGAGGGATAAATATTGCGAAATTATTAGACCTGAGATATGAATAAATATTTGGGTTGGTCCATTGTATCCTTCGTATGTTTTTTTGTGGTTAATAGCTTTATATCATGCTTTGACGTTTTTATCGATGTATGGCCGCTCGAAACAAGACTGTTTGATCATTCCAGTTATAATCGCGTTTGTCGTAAATTCACGTGCCATAATGTATTGCCCACTTGTCATGGCTGTGAACGTACTCATAATTTTAATAACTACGGTAATTACAGTGTAATGCCGATAAGTAAAAATAAATATTAAATTAAATTTGAATTAAATGTATTAATTCGAAGGATATACATATAGAATCAATTTTATTCGATTGGGAGTCGAACCTGGATCTCTTTCCAAACTGGGGAAGGCGCATTATCCAACTATGCTACAGACGACAAATTTTCGAACCTATATGTTACACTTTTTCAAATTAATACATCCATCGTTCCATTATTTGAAAGCCATTTTACTTTGTTTTTACGTAGCATAGTTGGATAATGCACCTTCCCCGATAAAGAGATCCAGGTTCGAATCCCGATGGCGCAACAATAATATTTTTCGATAAAATTGATTTATTTCTAAATAACATTTAATTAGTATTTAAAATTTCACAGACCTATGTTCTGAATAATTACAACTTCTCACTAAGAATGTGTTCTTCTAATAAATTATTAAATTATTATTTGAATATGAAACAGATTTATCGATTTTAAAATATATTTCAATAGAGAAATTCATAGATTTTAAAAATTGAACTGAATGTAATATAATATAGTATATATTTTGGGTTATTCTGCTTCGAGTCTGATTCTTTAATTAAAAAATAATATCCGCTTATTATAATTGACGTTGATTATAATATGCGGAAAGATAAACCCTATTTTTTAAAATTCTTCAACAATAGGCATTCGCAATAAAACGTTACGTAGTATAAATTCTGCAAAATTATAAAAACTTAAATTCACAAAATTGAACACTTCAAAAATTCCACACAAAAGAAACCTAGCTCAATTCATGTTGTACCGTGGAATTGTCGCATGGGGCGGGACGTTCAATACCCACCTACACCACTTAAAATAGTATAAAATAAATTATAGAAAATAATTCCGTGAGTTTAGTGCAGGTACTAAAGGTAATACATATTTACAAGAAGAACGCGCTGTTACACGGATATGAAACAAACCTACCGATAACTTATAGCTCTCAAAGAATCTATCTATCTTAAATAATAAGTAAGTATTTTAACAATCTTTCCACTTCTATAAGGATTAAGAAAACTATAAAAAATATAAATTAAAAATATTATAATATTAATTAATTCCAACATTTTTCAATTCTCTTAATAATGTAAAATCATATAATTTTTATATTATTATTATATTTTAGTTTATTATTCATTGAATTATAAATAAAAACAATTAAAATTATTTTATAAATACAACAGATAAGAATAATCTCCTAAAAATCAAAAAATGAAAGAAACATTAGTTTGTTGTAAAGTGCTCATGTCAAAGTTGCATCGATTACCTATGCCCAAGTTTAATACGGTGTTTTCCAGTGTTCTGTATTACAGTCTGCTTTGCGGAAAAGCTGGAATGTGTCATTATTTGCATACGCTCGCCGTAAATTATGTTAGCTTAATTACGACCTTTCTGTAGATTGCAAATGCCGACGATGATAAAACCATACGATTCCAGAAGTTTCTCTTAGTGTTAATCCGAATAGCATAAACGCAACTTGCATGTAAGCATTTTAACTTAACGGGAAAATTATTTGAAATGTTACCAATTAATTAAATAAATATTGAACATACTGTCTATAGAGTAGGTAACTGAAAAGTGAAGGTATTTAAATTAAGGCTTACCGTGTTTGATAATTAAGGGCCATCTATTTCACAAAAATATGTTTAGTATAAATAATTAAAGAACTTTTATTTAATTCAGTTTCATAATAATATTAAATACGACAGACTGTTTCTGGTGTAATACACAAAATTGATTATATGTAATTGTTTTTTTTAAAAAATATTTATTTATTTAAGTACTGACTGTAAAATTGGTTATCATTAGGTTTATTTGACATTTATAAATACTAAGATAATAGTATTTGTATAAATTTAACGGTAATACTAAATCTTATTTTACAATTTTTTTTTGTGTTTTTGTGAGTTATTAAAAAATAAAAAATCGTTTTAGAAAGAAAAAATACGTTTTAAAATATCCAATCTAGTATATTTATTTGAATAAAAAAAAATTATGCCTATTAAAAATATGAAAAATATTTATCGTAGTCAATGCTTCGGGTCTAATTTTAATGGTTATAGTTAACCAGTAGTAAAATAAATTATTTTGAAAAATTACAAGAATATTAATAAAAAAAAGAAGTTTAGTGTAGAAATTATGAAAAACTAATAAATAATAGTATATACATGAAAACTTATAGAAAAATAAACTATTTATTTAACGTATAATTTTCCGTAGATAATTTTCTGATGTAATCTATTTATCCATACTAATATTATTTCCGTGAATTTATGTTGTATTTACTGTAGAATTAGTTGGATCACGATGCCTCCTGTCGCCGCTACAAGATAGTGATGAGGAAACCGGAAAGGCTAGAAGAGGTGAAGAAGAAGCCGGAGTTTGAGGAGAGGTTTGCTCAGTGCTTGAGTGGACCGAAGCAGATAGTCAGGTCCATAGTTCTACTGACATGTACGGTGGTCGTCTTTTTTCAGGTTAGATGCCTGTTCCATATATGCATTATATATTCTCTAAATATATTGTGACTTCATGTCAATCTGAAATGGACCCAGTCCTGTTCGATTCATGGTTAAAATAAAACATGAGCTTATTTTTTGATATAATTTAATTCAAATAATTTCCTGATTTTTAGCCGTTTTGTAATATTTGTCATTGATTTAATTAAACTTTTATTTTTAATTTTAAAAATTCTGCAATTGAAAGAGCTTGTCTTGAAAAAGGTATAAAATATGAATACTTATTTATAAAATAATAGCATATCGTTTTTAATGAAAACATATTCTTGTTGTGAAGTTGTCGTTTAAGAACATAGTTCTTGGATATTTTTTGATACAAATTAAATGAATCAATTAGAAAGATATACCAACAGAAAAATCTATTTATCGAAAAAATATCTATCTAGAGAAACGCTTTAATATTTTGATATATTAACTGATTACATTAAATTAGAAGTTAAAGCTTTAAGTGCGGGTTAATGATTTAGTTGAAAATAATGTTTCAGTGTTACATTGCACTCATATTGTAGTGCATTCAAATATGTTTATGACATAAAAAGTGAGTGGCTTCGAGGATAGTTCGTGTACTACAGGAGCCATCATAGTTCTACAAATATTCTGAAATAAATATTTATAGTTGTCCAGATATATTTTAGTAATTATTAACGATTAATTAAAATGAGGAAGTAATCAAAGTTCGATTAATTTCTCCCACTCAGATTGCAGAATGTTTGCGAAAGATCAGAAATCCACCAACGGCTACCTACACCCACTTTGACTTCAATGAGACCATAATGTACCCGGCTGTCACAGTTTGCAGGGACCCGCCGTATAAGCCGGAAGTACTTGATGCAAGTATCCAACATTAATAGTCAATAATTCTCAGAGATGACCAACCTTATGTGCTGATTGCACCGAGATTTTAAATCTTGTCGATTGGGTTCTTTTATGAAGCATGGGGAGCTTAATAATGAGTGACTTAGAAACAAAACTTACACTGTCCAAAAATCATGGAATTACGATAACAGTAGTTTGCAGCACCATTGTATTAGGTTGATGCATAATTATTCAACGTTTTTTCGCAACCTTGTGTTTTTTTAAATTTGACGTTTAATTGACATTTGTCATATTATAATTCTTTAATAGGGTTAGGAAATTAAAATGCGTATCAAAAATCATACACATATATTCCACATTATGCCGTACCACTCGGAGAAAAGGTGGAAAGCTGCTTTCATTTCGCGATCTCAACGGTCGTTTCGGCGAAGGAATGATTAGCAAAAGGGCACGCCGAGAGTGGTTTGTTCGCTTCAAAGCTGGTGATATCAGTTTAGACGACAAGTCAGGAAAGGGTTGATTTTCGGATTTTGATGACCAGGCTTTTCTGGTGGCTGTGGAAGAGAACGAAAATTGCACCACATGACACTGGCTGCGAACTTCAACATCGATCAGTCCACGATTGTTCGTCATCTCAGAAATCGACCGGATGGGTCCCGCATAATCTCTCAGACAAAGACAATTTTTAGTTACGTTACGATATAATAATACAATATAATTTTTAAAAAAACGTCGAATAATAATGCATTTACCAAATATCATTATATTTAAATAATTTTTAATGACATATATCATAATACTACAGTCTATTGGAATGATTTTTTGTATTTATTCATTTAATACGTGTATGTATTGGTTTCTTATGTTAAAAGCGTGCTATCAAAGTGTACATCAACAAATTTTTTCACGAATAGATATTAATATTTGAGTCACGAACGGAGTTTCCTCTAAACTGCGCGCGTATGCAAGTGCACATAATTTGCTAAATAGCACACATAAAATAATACAGCGCGCACACAAATTTTAACAAGACAAACTCAAATACTGGTATGCCGTATACCAGTGAGGTAATGTTTTTCTTAATTTATCCCCCAGCGCACAAATCAAAACTTAACATTGTATAATATAACCGCACACATGATGATCCAAAAATTAGAGAAGATATTGGTCGCGCGGCTATATAACGCAATTAATTAATTCCAATATGAACAATTCGAGTTTTGATACTGCACTACTAATAAATTCGTAGATAACAAACAATTTCAAGGAAAAACTAAATTATATAGTATTAAAATGTTGGTAATATTGTTTCAATGTTGCTATTCTATATTAGATGTTTTAATTTAATAATTTTTTAATAATAATAACTCAAGAATTTTAACGGGCTATTTTACCGTGTGATGTCGATTTTGGACCACGTTTTAATGTCCTTCGTCAAGTATATGTCAAGGTAAACACTTGTTTTTTGATTTACTTGAGTCCTTGTCATGGTTGAGCTTTCGTCAAGGTTGATGTTATGTTACGTAAAATTTCGGTCACGGTGAGAACCACATTTCATCTACGTCGGAATTGAAGTTAAAAAAAATATTTTTCATCATCCACAGATGCCTTCGGGCGTCTCGCTCATCGGGACCCCATTTATTTATCGGTTATAGCATATATCAGAGACAAAAGAACGCGTCCGCCTATCCCTATCATCAGACCGGTCAAATGTGTCAGTTACGGTAAAAACCGATACATGATATTATTACACATACTTCAATATTATCACCGGGAAAACGGCCACAAGCTTTCTAATTTTCATACTTTACTATTCTATTCGGTAAGACAGAGTACATTGTGTGAACATTTAAAGTATTTTAAATAAATTGTTTGAAAGATAGATAAATTTTCAATTTAGATCAAAGTGTATCAGATGTAAAAATAAGTTTGTGGGATCAAAGAGTATATCAAAAGGTATTCCTGAAACATAAAACTGAAAAAAAAAACCTTAAACCATCGACTGCGAGAGAGAACGATTATCGTATTCTGAATACACTCGAGAATAGCTTCAGTATTTTTGTAAAGTTTAGTTCAAAGCCCCGAAATAACCCATTGAGCTCGATTTTTCTTCAAAGTAAAATAGACTCGGTTTCCAAGTGGAGACAGCATAATATGCATCATTTTTGCACGCATACGTGGAAACAGTATAATACCGCTGTTTGGCACGCAAACGAAAATACATAAAGACGTCATGTTGAAATGCTTACGTCTTGGGACAAAATTCGAGGACTTTACTATTAAATGAGAATTAAACTATTAAGTATTTAAATTTAGACGAATTTTGACAATAATACGTTAGGCCAAAAGTTTTTTGTAAAATAAGTTTGTGTCCCAAATGAAGATTTCATTTTTTATGCGTACCTTGGGATATATATTACACATTTATGACATTCCTTAGATAAAGTATTGTGAAGGTATTGATTGATTATATACAACCTACAGTTTTATAAATTATTGAGTAGTTATTGATAGATTATTTATGAATAATCTACAGTTTTCATACATATGGAATAAAAAATTATTGATCAATAGAATCTAAGAATGTGGTAACTATGCTTGCATGCAACGCTTTGGAACGTTTATAAAATTCTCTACAAATGAATCAACACAATGTAAAATAATACGTATTTTATGGAGCTTGAAAATAACCAGCTTGAGTTAATTGAATTTTTCTGTCAATTTTTTCTCCCTCGTAACAGATGTACGGGCTGTACGGCCATCCGAGATTTACATCCGAGTGGAAGTATTTTCCTTTCGAGCAGGTGGACCTCGACGCATTTTGGCACGCGGCCACTTACGACGACACCGAGAATTTTATTTCTATAGGTCTCAACACAACCTCAAATAGTAAGTCTGCACAATATTATATTACACCGAACATTCCTACAATAACTTGAGCGCGCATTTGTTTATTCTCACGCGAGAGGTCCGTCGATGTTGGTCTAGATGCGATGCTGCGCGTGGGAGGATGGTCCAATTATCTGGTCATTTTGCTAATGAATTTTTGGGAATGGCTGGATAAATTTTGAATATTGTTCTTGGTATATTACGTGGTTTGAGAAGAAAGATCTTTGAGTTCTACGATTGTGGCCCGTATCCACGGAGTGAGTCACGATGAGATAAATCTCAGAGATTTAGATGAGATAAATCTCAGCACGTGTCGAGATTTTGATTTGGAGATAAACAAGAGATCGGCTTAAGATTGACAGAAATAGACCCAAACCCGAATACACGACATTATATTTCACAGAGAGATGTGCATTCAAACGTTACCTAGAACCATAGATACCTACAACTATTTATACTGGAAAGTTAGACATACAGAGGTATTAAATTACAAATATTTATATCATTTTAAAAGCTGTTGGGGAGATTCAAATTCACCCAACTGAAGAAGTGGTTGAACATCAACGGTCAATACACTGATATTTGAGGTTTGGGGCGCGAGAGAGCGAATTTGTGAACACACAATGGTCAACTACGAAAGTCGAGGGTTGTCTCCATATAATCTCATGGGACCATAATCCTTGTTTCAGAGATTGTCTCGAATTGTAAATCTCATTCGTAGTTACTAACCATTATGGTGCGTATAAATAGAAAAAATGTTGCCCTCTAGACTCGGAGAGGTGGGCGGTAGAGTTCAGTGTCGGTTGATCGGCTGCTCTTCATATAAAATAGTGCAATATGCAACGAATGACTCACATTAATTCTGTACTGTCCTTTGTCGCGACCCGCGAGAGAAACATTTCAACCGTGGTGATATACCCTTAGAAAATAAATATTTTTTAAAAATAATAATATCGGTATAATAATATATAAAGTATTTATTTAAACGACAGTGAAATAATTATTGTAACAGGATAAGGTGGATGGAAAAAAGTGTCTGGGAAAACTTAATCAATATATAGAGTAATTATAACACTTTCAGGTCATGAAACATGGTTTCATAATAAATTTTTATTTTATTGAGGGATTTTATAATAATATTACAAAATGCTTTTAAATATATTTTTAAAAGATCAAGAATAAGGGAAGTGGATTCAGCTAATAGATTTTTATGTTTTGCCAGAAGAATAAATAAAAATAAAAGTTATACATATAAGGGATGAAAAAAGATTGCTATCCACTTCAGAGCCTTTTGTAATCTATTGTTTTCTATGTACCACGACGGTACCGACGTTGGTCTCTGACGAAAACATCTACCGCACTGAATTAGAACCACTTTATTTCAGGCATAAACTGGCCAAAACGACATGGTGCTGTGGGCACTTCGAGTTTTAATTACAGGCGGGAAAAGCGTGCATGATGGTGCTGTGGGCACTGAAAGCTTTATTTACAGACGGGCAAAGCGTGCATGATGGTGCTGTGGGCACTGGGAGCTTTATTTACAGACGGGCAAAGCGTGCATGATGGTGCTGTGGGCACTGGGAGCTTTATTTACAGACAGGCAAAGCGTGCATGATGGTGCTGTGGGCACTGGGAGCTTTATTTACAGACGGGCAAAGCGTGCATGATGGTGCTGTGGGCACTGGGAGCTTTATTTACAGACAGGCAAAGCGTGCATGATGGTGCTGTGGGCACTGAGAGCTTTATTTACAGACGGGCAAAACGTGCATGATGGTGCTGTTGGCACTGGGAGCTTTATTTACAGACGGGCAAAGCGTGCATGATGGTGCTGTGGGAACTGGGAGCTTTATTTACAGACGGGCAAAGCGTGCATACATTTTCTATGTATTTCAAAGTACTAACCTATGACATAACGGCCCCCGCGCGTATTAAACGTTCCAAAACCGTCCTTCATTAGAGGTTACCTTCTGCCTCAGCTAGCAGCCCCTGTATCATTGCAGTAATAATAATAAACACACCCCATTTATGCCAATGTGATCATAAGGCATACATCATAATGGAAGAGTAAGGGGTCCAAATGGACCCGGTACTCTGAATGAAATGATACTAAAGTCAAGTCAAAGTCCTTTCTTCATTTTATAGGTACCATCATCAAAAATAATTTGCATTTTGTATCCGGTAAGTGCCAGACTATATACCCTAAGATAGAGATGACGACAGCTAACAAGGAAACTGGTTTCTCATTAACCCTTAATCATTCCATGACGGATATCAAAAACAGCAGTAGCACTATACCGCCAGGATATCATGTCTACATACATCAAATTGAAGAACCATTTACAGGTAGGGCAAAATAATAATAATAATAATACATATTCTTTAAAAAGTGTGCATGATGACGCGTATTCCTGTTCTGACATACCTTGACATTTGACACACATCACACAATGTTTTGTCCATACCTGCATTCCACAATCGTGGTGTAAGAAAATTCTATTCTATTAAATTTCTCAAACGATAGAAATCTTCAGCACTCATATACTAAAAAAGGTATGTGTATGAAAAGCTACCTTAGGAATGTAAATATATATTTTTTTCATCTTATAGAAAAATCTACAGTCAGTCAGATGGAATACATTTATCTGAACGTCGGGGAAGAGGTAGATGTGAAGCTGGAGGTTCAGCAGGTTGGCATGTTAGCGGGAGGACCCAAGGATTGTGACCCCAGGGAAGACTACAGTGCATCTATGGTAAAATTAAATACTAATTTTCATAATGTAATGTTGTGACTAGTGATGCAAACCGTTACATGACTGTGTTTGTGACGATGATTGGTTACTAAGATTTAATCGTTAGAGGTTTACTTTCTAGTGTACTAGTCATTGCTCGAAGAATTAACAAATGATTAGTTAACAACCATCGTTACTATCAGATACAATAATGATTAAATAAAAATTTAACCATGAGTAATTGTAAGCAATTCATTTGGTTACTGTAGCCGGAATAATTACGTATAATTGTCATAAGATAATACCGTTTGATTTGGTTCATGGACCCAAAAACTAATGCATGGAAATGGATGGCTATTGTGTGTGACATATATGCATAGATGGTCACATATCGTCTGTTGCTATGTGACGGAAGAGAGAAAACATTCCGTTATCCCGATTGAGAACGTCTACACCTTCTTGAAGCAAAATGGTGTCCGGAACATTCTTCGTTAACAATAATTGTCGTTCCTAACCACAATTGTTCATGGCCACAATTGTTCGCGGGCACAATTGTTCGCGGCCACAATTGTTCGCGGCCACAATTGTTCGCGGCCACAATTGTTCGCGGCCGTAATTTTTATCCCACAATCATCGCCTGGAAAATTGTTTGTCGATTATATTGAAAAAACATTTTTTTTGAGAATGTGATTGTTTTAATTTATAAATAAATTTTTGTTTCTTTTGACTGTTTTAATATAGAACGGATTGTTTTATAATTGATGTACATACAAATACACATGCAAATTTTTTCTTGAAATTAGTAAATTTGCTACACGGCAAATTACATTTGTATTTGTTCAATGCTGTTGCTATTTTGAAATTGTGTCAATATAGCCATGATGCCCAGATAGTCGTATAAACGAGGAGAATTGTTGTAATAATGTCCGGCGAGCAAGAGCCATATGGCGCACACATTCATTTGATGATTCTACATACATACAATCATCTGGCACATTATAAAACGTCATTGGAACTTACATTTTTTGAAATGAATTATCCGAGCTCTGCTAGATAGAAACCTACTTCTTATGTATTGTATTATAATTTAATACCAGAAGGTAGATAGATACCTACCGACTATTCTGTTAAAACTTGAAAATATTATTTTAGCTGTCATCTTTCACTCTTTATATTATATAGTGGTGGAATTCATATGGGATTTAAGGCAGCATTGGAATTCTGGACTACAAAACCTGAATTGTTTTGAGGATTTTTTAAAATTTGCTTAATTAGAGCATTTAGGTAAAAAACATTATGAGTTTCGGGTACCTTCTCAGGCTGATCATTCATATGCTCGTGTATTGATATGTAGATAGCAATAGATCAGGATGTACCCCGATCCGTTTTTTTCTAACATACACAAAAGTGAAATTGTATCTGGTTCGAAATATTGATTGTAATTACAGTGTTTGGAAACGTGTCGAAACCAGGATGTGATGAAAACTATTGGTTGCTCCGGTCCGTGGATGTCAGCACAACTACAGCCCAGGTGCAGTAATCATACAGACATGAAGGATCTCATAGTTCACTATATCAGGTGAGTGTTTGAGAATTCGTGCTATTTCTTTTCTCAATTTGTATCGTCGCCGAAATGGCTTGCGCTAACTTCTCACCACTCGGTTATTAAAGGAAAACTATGGCAGTAATTTGCTTCGTAGCTGCTAAACTATTCATAAACATCTAAATACAAATTTTACTATATGAAAATTTATGTAGACAATGAAAAATCTTCGAGATTTTCAAAACAGCAATAATTTATCTGAGTTTACCTACCGTTTCGTAGAAACTAATCAAGCTCACTGAATTAACATTTTAGTAATTAACAAAGATAATTTTCGCAATGTTTGAAATGAGTCAGAATTTAAAAATGTCTCAAATATATCAACACTTTCTCACAATTGAAATTACGGATTGATTTTTTAATAGATTTTATAGTTTTTAATAGAAAATTCTCTCTGCATTTCGGAATCTTGTCACTGACACAAGAAATATGTAATAACGAATCAACGATGAAATTATATATTTAATTTAACACTGCCCTGAAAAACAAGTTTCTTCAAGTAACCTCAACCTCTCTGAATGAGGTTTCTGATGACGTTTTCCGATGTCGGCTTTGATGATTGTCACTGCAATGGGATATAAATGTAAACATCATACGCTTTTATATTCAATAATTAGGTATATATTTTAAAAGATGCAAGATAAACTGTAAAACCATACCAAAACCATTGGTAACTGGTATTGTTATTCGATTATAATGTGTGATTTTGTTTAGTCCAGTGAATATTAGTTCACTTTTCTAGTATTTTAGATACGTAGAAAAGTGATTGTATAGAAATTGAACATTATGTTCTCACCCTCGACTTATTATTATATATTAAACTATCAGTGATTCTTTTCAATACATTTTTATAGTATACTTGTGAAGGATGATGTATACAGAGAATAATTTTTTTTTATGCATCTCGTCCCCTGTCGAGGTTAATCGAATAAAGGTGATTATGTGTGATTCAATACATAAACTTATATCGCAGTCACAACCAGTGATCTACCAAAGCTGGAATAACAATGAGATTTATACATTTATCGTGATTCAATAGATGCGCAGATTAAAATGGAAAAAGTTTGTACACAAAGTTTGTACAAATCACGTAAATCAAATGTGTGTCATGAAATCATGATAGTCATGAGAGTCACGTGGTGCCATAATGTCTAGATGATTTTCTTTATTTTTCGATCAGCCTGGTGAACGCCGTCCAGAACGACTGCCCCTGTCCTCGGCGTTGCAGGTCATCCCTGTACCGGGCCTACGTGGTGGATAGAAACGTCCTGACAGCCTGGAATTCTGAGACCAGGTCATGGGCCTACAGAACGGGAACTGCCGCTCATCAGACGCAGGTAAGGCGCGCTAAGTTAGGTTAGGTTAGGTTAGCTACCATTCTGGCCAGGGCGATGGCCAATTGAATATTTACGGAAGCCATTCGTAAATATTTAAAATTAACGGTGACAGAATTTAAACATGTTTCTAACAAAGTTTTGTATTTATCACATGCGTTTTATTTGAAAAATCAACTTTGTTGATAATAAATCTTCTCCTTTATCAGAGTGAACAAAAACTAAACCAAAATTTCAAATGAAAAATATTTTTTTATGAAAACTCACGTCATTAAATACAAAATTATTACATAATTTTATTAAAAATGACTAACTACAATGTTTTTACAGTAAATATTAAAAATAAAATAGGTATGTTTTAATCAAAAGGTATAATGAATACTAAAATCATTTAATATACGAGTATGCAATATAAGTGATTCTTACATTATGATCGAAAGAGGAAAAAAATCACAAACAGCACATTTAAAGTTGTCTGTATAAAATGACTTACATAATTACTTAAAAACGCCAACAGACGTATTAAATACGGTTACATGAGATATAATACTATGAAAATTAATTTTATAAATAGCAAAACTATTTAATGAATCTTAAATTATATTGGTAGGTAAATCTGATGTTATTATAATACAATAGGAATTATGATGAAGGATTGTATAAATAAAATATTCCACATCTGAGTTAAAGTTAGATAATTTTCATTCAGATGTGGAATTTATAGAATGATCCCGCTAAAAGCAATAATATTTATTTGTCGATAAATAATTATATTTATTTATTTGTTCAAGCTCTACATATACTTCAACACCAAGACCGTGTCGGTGTACCAAGAGACTCATGGCTACGATTGGTCACTGTTTCTTGCTGACTTCGGAGGAAGTTTGGTGATTACATCTTTATAAGTTATACCACTTTTAGAATAATCTATATCTGATTTACACTATTTTGGATATTAAAAGTACAGAAAGTTTGAACAAGATGGACATATAAGACAATTGAACAATGAAACATTTTTATTAAAGTGATACAACTAATCCGCGGTTTCATGGCTCATTGAGAGCGTTCGTCTAATGTACAACTCGGTGTTAAGCGTCTCTGTCCTGGACCGTCCTACTCCACTCGGAGACAGAAAGATGGAACGCCTCCAGATCACGTTGTCACTCTACTTTAATCCGGGTCTACGGGGCACGTCTTGCATTCACGCGCCCTATATGTCGTGTCTTTTTTATCCTTTGCGATTTAATCACGCCAGTGTGAGGTAACCCATAACTTACCGAGGATCGTTCTATAAACGAATGCAACCATATCGGCCCTTCTCATTCGCCGCCAGGTTGGAATTTTTTAATGCTAAAAGGCAACCGTGCCCCGCCATCACACCGGCTAAACTATTGTAAATCAGGATTTGATGTTAATCTTGTACTCTGAATTCTTACAAATTCACGTGTGACCTCATGGACCGTGGATACACATGTAACTGTGAACCGTTGAAATTAAATATTATTCCATTTTATTTCAGGGTTTTCTTTTAGGCCTCTCTGTCCTGGGGGTCATCAGTCTCTTGGAAAACGTATTTGAAAGTTTCTTCAAGCCTTTACTCCCTAAAGGAAAGTTGGAGGAACCTTCAGAAACGTCATTGGACAAGGAAAGCTTGGAAATAAAAACAGGGAAAGTGATTAGACACGGAGGGGACGGAGACAGCATTAAAGGGAATGAAGAGAGTGATAAGTCAAGGGATGTACCAAACCTCTCGAGAAAGTATGATAAATGCGATGACAAGCATTTTTACATATAATTTATTATCGATAACGTCTAAATTAGAAATAATAAATAATATTATTGTATATTATAATTTATTCATTTTTTTTAAGAAATGTTATTTAAAAAAAAAAATTCTATGTATCTAACAAATATCTTTTATAATATCGTAATGTAACACGCACTTTACTTTTTTTATTTTAAATAAAAATATCGTTTAATAAATTTTATAAAATATATACATATTTTATAAAATACTGTAAGAATTTTATATTAATGAATATTTCAAACAAAGTAAGTGAGATTTACAATAATCTCGGCCAATTAGTTAAAGCTCATTGTCAATATTGATAAATTAAAATCTACTCCATCTTAATCTAACACAAAATATGATATCTCAATTAGTACATTTTGAAAATATAGTATATAGTATTAAATTAATTATAAAATTTTCTCTAGAATAAAGTTCAAAGTATTACTGACCAGTAGATAACGTCTATATATTATAAATAAATATGAATTCTATTCAGACTGATACAAATATCCAAAATAAACAAATAAAAAACAGAGTGTCTTTGAGATTATTTAAATATATTCATCTATATTTTTATTTGATCTGCCGGTATGACGCTCACATCATGACCAAAACATCGAGGGTCTGATCATCCTCTCTGGAGACAAGTAATATAGCAGAAAATTTCATGGCAAAAGCGGTAGATTATTTTAGAAAATAACAAGAATGTGAATGTACCCTAGAATTTATTTAAAACTATAATAAAAATAGTCAATATGTATTAAAAACCATTTTTATTTATGATTAACCTCCCACGTGTGTAATGGCAAACGTGTAAAGTTAACCAATAATGATTATAATAAATTTTAAAAAAGAGATTCAATATTCTTACTATTTTCAAACCAAGCTAAACGCTTGTGCTATGAAAATATGACTAACTTGATGGCTTTCTGGAAGGAGATTCGAATCCCCGAGCACTAGATCACTAGGCGAGTATCGTAACCACTAGATCACAATAATTGTAAAAATTAATGAAATAAATATTAAGACAAATAAAATAATCTACAAGAAAATAATACACTATAAGTACAGGTAGCATTCTATAGGTACTATAAGTACATACTGGCATCCATTATAAACGAGGATAGAACGTAATATTAAGTATATTATTAGTTCGCTTATTTTATCTTAGTAAAAGTAATGTAAAGTAATAAAAGTACCTACGCTATTCTGACGAAATTTGTTAAATATATTTTCGCCATCTTGATTTGAAACGGTGTGAAGTATCGAAATATTTATTAGTAGAAATATACAAGCTTTAAGCTAAAATTTGCTATTAATTTTCGGAATCTTGATCATTGGTATAGATGTTTTAAGAAGGAAGTAAGCTTTTTAATTTATTTATATACACACTCTTATACGTAGACGTATACCTATGTATACCTAATGGCTTGTTATATATATATATATATTCATAATTAGTAGGAAACATTATTTTTCCTAAAATATCATAATAATAATATAATTATTATCCCAAATTAAAAATACTGCCATTTAAAATTATAAATTATAACAAATAATATTTTTTTTAAATTACCATAATTTTTTAGCATTAATATTTATGACATGTACCCTTCTACCGCAATGTTCTCAAGTTATGTACAATTCAAAATAATAATAAAGTGAATTTCAACAAAAAATAATAAATCAATTATCCCCGAATAATAATACTTTCATCAATCATAAGCACGAACCATCTAAACAATACCCTTATTCATTCTATTTATTACGTTTATCACGTATTAGTTTATTTTCTTAACTCAATCATGAATTGTGTTCCCTTTTTCTTAACCATCTCACCCTTACAGCGATCACTTTGACCTTTCTCGTT
The DNA here is from genome assembly GCA_031772225.1 of Eubasilissa splendida. Lineage (NCBI taxonomy): Eukaryota > Metazoa > Arthropoda > Insecta > Trichoptera > Phryganeidae > Eubasilissa > Eubasilissa splendida. The sequence continues at coordinate 19,283,838 of CM062855.1, read as the reverse complement.
CAAATTATGGAATTTGTTTTTTCCAAAAAATTAGAATTTTTAAATGGATCTTGTGACTTTTCAGTCTACTAAATTAAATTATAGTAAAAATTTTATACAAAATATAATTTCACGATTTTCTTAAAAATAACAGTGCATATAAAAACATTGTTTAATACAAAAAATGTTATTTGTCACTTCTATTGCATCATGTGCTGTGATGAATATTGTCAAATCTTTAGGAACTCGCTCATTTATAATATAAAAAAGTGTGAGTGAAATTCATGTGGTTGGTAGAAATTCACCGTTTTTTGAGTAGAAAGAACTCAGGCAGTTGCTTCGTAAGGTAAATGTAGCCACATAGACAGTCCTGACAACGATTTTGAGAGTTATTCATAAGAAACCACATCCGTCAAATGTATATTCTTGGTATACTAAAACACTCTTACCGGCAAAAACAATATTACCAGCAAATTACGCACCCTGACTTAACAAGGACACAGGTTAACTGTCACTATCTTGTGCCAAAACTAAACAAAACTTTTGCACAAAGATTCCATTTGTTTCTAGCACCAAAAATATACAACAGTATAAATGCAAACGTGAAAAATTGCAACAATAGTCTTGCATATTTTTCACGAAAAGTGCAGTTTTGGCTCCACGAAATGGGGAGAAATTACGCCCAAGAACTTTTAACGATCCAAAACTGAGAATAAAACTGCTGCAACAGTATATTGAATTACCTAATCGCATCTTGTTTTACTCTAAATATATATATATATCTTTTTTTTATATGCTATCTAATTGTATCTTGTTCTACTCTTTATATATATATATAATTTTTTTGTTTTTTTTACATTGTAATTATATGTTATTTAATTGCATCTTGCTTTACTCTTTGTAAATGTATTATATCTTATACATTGAACAATGCATTTACGTTAAGTTTTATAAAGTATGTATCTAATCTAACGACATCTTGTTTAACTCTTTATATATATATATATATATTTGTACATTGATCATTGCACTTTGTTTCCTATTATACTGAAAGAATACTGTCTGCAATAATACAGTAAAATACTAGTGTAGCAGGCAGGGTACCCAAATATATTTCTTACTTTTCTGAAATGTTTATCTGATTATAATATAACACAACATAACACACTGTACTAAGAATCAAATAAATAAATAATAATAATAATTATTATTATTTATCCCAATACAAGAGAATAAAGAAATAGCGATGATGTATAGTCATGAATTATATTTTTCTACATGTGTCACTATTGAAGTCATAAAATTAATTTAAACGTAAAATTAATTCAATTCACGGAGGTCCAGTATTTCTGACGCAAGATGAGAGAATGGAGTATAATATATAACAGAAAATTGCAGATTAAAATCGCAACACATTTCATCTTAATTTATTAATAATTCCAGAAAAATACACAACACACGATGTTCGTAAGAATGTACTCTTAACATATAGCCCGTTCTAAACGATTAACTTGTCTACAAAGAAGAATCTTGAGCTATCTCTGAAGGCTGCCAACACCTGTCAGAAAGCTTCCGATTAATTTACTGTCACTTCAGGTGTGATGATGCTACTCACCGTGTAATCGCGATGGAAGCGAGACGCGGTGGTGCAGATTTTGAAGATCAGAGGAATCTTAATATTAATAAGAGACAAGTACATAAACATGCAATACGTGTGTGTGAATATTATTTCTGGCACGACGTTGTTAACGATAAAACGATTGAAAACGGATATACTAAAATAAAATATGGTATACGCGGTATAATGATATTTGTCTAAAAATACGTTGCTCGTGAACTTAATGCAAAGTAAATGGGTTATTTTTAATAGAATAAGAATTGGGCATCGCCAGGTAGCCTCACATTTATACAAATTGAACTTAATAGATTCCTCGACGTGTGAGTGTGGTGCCGAGGAGGAGATCCTTGACCATATCATTTTTGCTTGTCCATTGCAGATCACAAGATTTTTTTATAGTGATCTCGTCAATGGTAATTTTCAACTCCTGATTAGCTTGTGTCATCTTCTTTCCCTTAACTAGCCACATTTAATCTATATAATAACAATTTTTTGAATAATGATGACATTGAATTGAAATATAATATTTTCTATTTTATAATATTATTTACCTTTTCTATAAAATAAAGTTTTATCTTGATTAATGACACAAATCAGTCTTGAAGGGTGGATTGTCTATGTAAAAGAAGAAGTTATTTTTAAAAGTTAGTCCTATTTTCATAGCACAAACTGTTAGCTTAGTTTGAAAATAGTAAGAATATTGATGCGACATGTATTCTGTGTATACATCTATTATTATTATTTTTTAATATCTATTTGTCACGTTTTGGTCCGAATTGAGATAAACTAAAACATTAATATGTAATGTGCTATATTTCTACGAAATTCACTGAGAATTTTATTTCAATACATTCATTTTAAAATTTCACATGTTAGAAAACAGTTGCTTAGTAATGTGTAGGTACTAAATCACAAAGAAGTTCTTCAACTATCTTGTGATACGTGAAATGACATTTTAATTTTCGAACGTGTGAGTATTGTCGCTTATCTGATTGGTACTAAAAAAGAACATGTGCTCACCATGGTATGATGTGTTTATTTGGTCACATTTTGGTCACATATTTTTCTGAGAATACTTTAGTAAGAAATTTTTTATGAAAGTTATAGAGAATAATCGGAGGAACTTTAGCCTCGAGAACAATATTTTTCGATAAAATTGATTTTATATGTGTATCTTTTTAATTACATTAAATTTGTAATCTACATTTTTATCTAATTAATTGATTTCTCAATTATACTACATTTAAAAAATAATTTTGTTGCTGATACAATTTTACTTTATTATTACTATGTTACTTACTTAATTACTTAAATTTTTATGTTTTTTTGTACGTAATTAACTATGTTAATTATTTTATTTGTATGATATAAAGTTGGAATAAAAAAAATGACAAAACTGGCCTGTAGATCACAAAATATAATAATGAAGTTCAAAATCAAGTAAAAAATGAACTTGAAATACACAAATGGTCTAAGATAATCCTGAAAGGTATCCATGCTAACCTACTCTGCATCAGCATATTACGATATAGCAATAATCGCCACTAATAAGAGTTTCTCCACTAATTTCAATCAATAATATTCTGCGCGTGTAAATGGATGACGTACGTACTTACGTAGGCCACCAGAATGCCGATCAGATACGAATGGAGAGATCGCACAATCTAAGCACGGGTTTGAAGGTTACAAGTTCAAAGAGTTTGATTCCGTCTACACTATTTTAGGTATTGTAAATTATTTACGATCATTACAATGGTGTTATTCTGAATATTTCGGATTAATATGCCGTTTTTGGTGGCCTCGTTTGGACTGATAATATCCTACTTACCAGGTAAATCCACGCTAACCATAAACAATTAATTTTTCAATCAATATTTTTTACAAACTTATTAAATTCCATGTCGTCTTATAAAATACAAGATTAAATATGTCAAAACGTAAGAAACGAATAAACTTTTTCGTAAAAGAAGTAAAACGTTGTACAAAATTATTATTTTAATTACAGTGCACATATTTTACCCAAATTGCAGTTTTCTGCAATTCTTTTCCCCCATAACACGACGGAGGTATTCTAGTTTTCACACTTAAAACACTTGTTTAATTGATTCTACTCGTTTAATTTATTATCTCTATATTAATAATGCTCTTACAAGGCGAAACGCGACTCAAGTAAATTAAACGAGTAAAAAAAAACAAGGGTTTTGCCAAACATAAGAATCGTAGTTTTTGTAAAACTTTTTTACGTAGAACGCGCGTCCATTGCGACTAAATTTCCAAACGACCAAACTCCCGCACGCTGTCGCCCGCGCTCTCCTCCTTCGCGCGGTTTCCGCGCAGTAGCGATTTAAAAATGCAAAAACATATGGCCCGTCTGTATATATTATATCGCACTCAAAAATAATAAATTTGTAAACGTAATAGCAATGTATTTGTAAAAAAATTATTATATTATTGTAAAAATAATGTAAACAAATGTAATAAAGCTTGTCTTATCTTAAGGATAAACCTATTGTCATCATAAAACCGATTCGACAATATTTTTCTTATTTATGTCTGTACTTGATATTTTATAAAGAGTGTTTTTTTAGAGGTTTGTTTTTCGAATTGGCAACACTTTTTCCGGCGACAGCCAATTTGACAGCTGACAGCTGATTTGTGCTCAGTTTGATTTGACATTTCACCATGAATAAACTTACGCCAGAATAACGCTTGCAAATTGTGCAAATTTATTTCGAAAATGGTGGTTCAGTTCGTGAAATTTACCGTGCGCTATGTCCATTTTACGGTCGACAAAATCGTCCATCCGAGAGTAAGTAAATCGAATAAACATGGATCGTTTACACACCTCGCATAATATAATTAATAATACGCATCCGCAGAGATGTCGTACAGTGCGCACCAAAAAAGCCGTTGTTTCTTCAAAAATGTTGCCGGTCAGAACGTTACAGTCAATGGAGAATGGTATAGATTACTACTACCCACGATTACTAACTTTTTCATTCCCCAATTGAATGGCATTAATGTGGAAGAGCTGTGGTTTCAATAAGATGGTGCAGCATGCCACACAGCGTGCGCCATAATCAATTTGTTGAGGAATGAGCGCATAATTTTGCGTAATGGACATGTGAATTGGCCTCCAAGATCGTATGATTTAACACTTTTGGATTATTTTTTATAGAGATATGTGAAATGGTTAGTCTACGCCGATAAATTAAAGATGATAGTTGACTTGGAAGTAAACATTCGTCGCCCTATTGCCAATATACGTCCCCAGCTGCTCTAAAAAGTGGTAAAAAATTAGACTTCCAGATCGCGCTTTATTTGAGCCGGCTGCGGCGCCCATATGCGTGAAATCATATTTAAATATTATTATAATATATTATCTTTCCAATAAATGTGTATTCTTTGATGTGTTTTATTTCATTTTAAAGTTCTATACTTTAAAAAAAACCCATTTACATTAAAAAAATTGTCTAAACATAGATAAAGTACTGCAGTATAATAAGAACAAACGTTTTTATGTAGTTATATATAATTCAGATTAGATATTATACGCATTATTATGCATCAAAAAATATTCAGTGAGTGAGCAGTACTCAATAGCACGTTCATTCGTGTGCTGTATCTTGCAATGTTAATTTGTCGACAAACGTGAGCAAATAGTTTATCGCGTCAATAATTTAATGTCACCTTATTTAATGCATACCTCTCATATTAGTGGGGTTATTATAATAGTTTATTACATTTGATTTATAAAGTATGAAATCAAGGAACCAATCTTGTTATTTCACTAATACTGACCGACTAAATGTGAATATTCTACGTTGTTCCATGTCTCTAATATCAGAAACAATGTTATTACGTAGTACAACAACGCTATACGTAGTAATTGAGTCCTCGGGCGAAAACAGCCAGTACAAGGTACACAACCTTGATTTTATAGAAAATAGCGTAGATCAAATTTAATAAGAAATATATAGGGATGATCGACACAGTAAACAAAGCGTGAATTGAAAAGGATATTAGGGTTATACTTGACAAACAACAAAAAAAAGATCTCTTAAATGATTACTTGATGGAATTTATAATAAATAACAGAGCAAAACAATTCTTGGTATTATTTATCAAAATATTTCTTTGAGTTTTTCCAACCTAACTCAAATCATATTTGAAGTGTAGATTAAAGAATTTGTGGAATATTAACCGGGGAAAATAATTAAAAATTAGAAAAACATCGAAAACATGGATTTCTCTCGACAATGTAAAAGTTTTTCGTCAAATATTATATTATATATCGTAACTAGGTGTAACATTTAGTGAGGACTATTATTTCATATACAGACGAGTAACAAAATCGGTTGATTAAATAATTATTTGACTCGAAATATGCAGGCGCAAAGGTGATGCAATCAATACAAATTGCAACATTTATTTAAGTCTTGATAATATTTATTTGTACCTTAATGCATTTGCCAATTGTCAACACGTTTTGTAAAATTGTGAGATAAATTTTATTTTCAAAAAATATTATTTAGAGTTATGTTGTTATTCCTAAATTATTGCTGAATTGTAATCTATTGTAAATATTAATGCGTACAAAACAAACAGTTATTTTGGTAGTTTTTTTGTTTAGAATGAACACAATAAATTGAAATTTATATATCATAAAATATTCACTAACATATACAATTGATTAGTTTAGGGGTTATGCTCACCGACAAGAGGCTACTGATGCGATATGATGAATATATCTCAATTTAAAAAAATATTTTTTTTTACTATTTTGCTCAACAGAAGAATTAAGTGACTCGTATTTTATTTTCTATTAAAGGAAAACAATCTTATTGTGTGTATAATGTATTTAAAGGATTATTTTAATGAGATTTATAGTCTAATTTTAAGTTCAATATAATAACGGATATAACATATACGCAAATAATAATAATAATAATAAATAGTTACATGTTTCAGACATCGGGAATATATTTTTCTGGATCGAAAAAAATACTCACAAATTCAGTTAAATAAATAAAATAAAATTAAAGTTATCCCTGGCGGAGAACCGAATCGCGGTCTTCCCCGTGGCAGGCGTTGACAGGGGCTGCTAACTACTACACTGCCGAGGAATCAAGCAACACGTGAAAATAGCAGATTATAAATATTTTAACCTCTTCTAAAAATATAAGTATTCAAATTTGATGTTATGAATTCATCAATAATAAAGTATGTAAAAATATAAATGAAATAGTTTTTTTAAAAATAAGTAAATAATGTAAATGCATTAAATTATAGTATAAAAAGTCAGCATTATATACTTATATGTCAATTTGACCCTATAGACAAGGTAAAATTGATTGGACATTTTTGATTTTTAAAAGCAATAACTCGCTTTTTCTAGTGCAGTTTTCATGATAATTTTTACTCGAAGACCCGCTGAATAAACGTATTTTATGTTAAAAGTTAAATTATTTTTAACTTATTTAGTTCTGCATTACAAATACACGCGATAATAATAATTGGGTGTAGAACAGTACACAGTATTTACCTCGTTTCAATTCTAAAATCAACATTTGAAGTCATTAGAATTGACTTGCTGGAAAACATGTTTAAGAATGTATTTCAGAAATCCTAATTCAAAATGAATAATCAAAGGCATAACATTAATTGGATTACAAATACTCCAGCGAAATAAATTTTCTGCATGATGACGTCACATTTGCCTGAATGCATTTTGAAGTAGCTCCTGGCGTACATCCAAGAGTGATTCCTGCCGACGCAGATGTGGTCCATCAATAAATAGAGAGGAAAGTGATGCTGGTGATATTTAATTAGCTGGACATGTTCCGCTCAATCACTCTCGGCGTGTCATTAGGAAATAGCTCGGGAATATTAGATTGACCGCTCCTTCATCATATTTGGCGACGGAAGAAAATTGTCGAGACCAGGGCGCCAGCCACTTTTCAACAGGAGAATGCGACTCGTTTGCTCGTTTCCAATACTACTTGATTGAACCAGGGCGCAAGATAGTTTTCAATAGGAGAATGCGATTCGTTCTTCAATTCTTATGGATTAGTTCTGGATGTGCGGCGGTTTTAAATGGGAGAATGCGATTCCTTTATTGGTTTTTAATACTGCTTGATTAAACCAGGGCGCAAGGCATTTTTCAATAGGAGAATACGATTAGTTTATTCGTTTTTCAATTCTTATGGATTAGTTTTGGACGCGAGGCAGTTTTAAACTGGAGAATGCGACTCGTTTGTTCATTTCCAATCAGTGACGTAACTGTACGTTATGTTATGACGTAACTGTACGTTCATGTTAACGTTATGTAGAGGCTCAAAAGGTCCCGCGTCCTATGTTCACATTTTGTGCAAGTATTTGGTATCGAATACTTTTCCCAATGTTAAATTTTTGAAATCTACCACTACAATTAGGTGAATTACAAAATATGAAAACTCTTTTCTCACGTTTATTCCGAAAACATTGTCGATGTATTGAATTGTACCTCGTTAACATGTCGGGTTGGGGACCAAACCATCGCCTCAAAGTGAAGCTAGGATTTTTTCAGTTGCTAATGCCATTTTTTTTAATAAAAGTTAAAGGAGTCAACATATCAATTTCATTCTTCCTATTTGATGGATAAACTACGTAATAATTATATTCTTTTATCTTATATACAATACATATTCAGGGGTACCGTGCATTCTTCATTGATACCCAATTTTCATAGTTAGGCCACTGTGTCCAATACTCAATAATTAAACCAAAGTTTAAAGTAGTTTTAAACAGGAGAAGAATACAAGTTCGTTTATTTGTTTCCGATACATATTGATCAGACTAGGATGCAGGACAGTGCGACTAATTGGTTCCTTTTCAATACTTATAGTTTGGTTCAGGTCTGTAATTAGTTTATTCCTCCAGAATTTAGAACGTATTTAATTCAGGTTGTATAGGTGTATGAAATTAAAAAGTTTTCGCGTAATTTTAAATGGTACACGGGGAAAATTAATAGAAAAAAAATATATATATATTGGACCAATATTATTGTATGTTTTATTTGAGTACTTTTCGGATATTGATAAAAACGTTAGTCTTAAATTTTAATTTTATTTTCTCTAGTGATGGATGAAGTACCTACATCGCTATAATAAAGTAAAAAAATATGTATATCAAAATAATTTTTTTATATAATCATTTTTAAATACTTATATGGTGGGTGGAGCAACAGGTCTAAGATTTTTATTGAATGAAGGAATATCTCAGTTAAAAATATATATTATACAGATGCACAGCATCCATCTTCAGCATCACACCACATACACGATACGAAGTATAAGTAAGCCAACCTGTACGTACATATATTGTTTTTATTTTTTAGACACACCGACGAAAGAAGAGATTAAAAAAACTCTTCATTATGTGTATCTTTAAATACTGAAAAAATAGTTTTTTAATACTAATTAAATGTATTAATTAGAAAGATATACATATATAATCAATTTTATCAAAAAATATATTGCTGTTGCTACCGGGATTCGAACCTGGCTCTCTTTCCAATCCGGAGAAGGTGCATTATCCAACTGTGCTGCAGCAGACAGTACCTTTGTAGACAAATTTTTGAACCCATACGTTATATTTTTCAAATTATCACATACCTATGTTCTGAATAATGAAAACTTCACAATAACAAAAATAGTTGATTCATGAACAATATGTTATACTTATAATTTATAAACCTGATGTTACAAACGTTAAGTATTGATGATTTTACAAATATGACTTTCCATCGTTACTTATAAATACGAATTTATATATTATGAATATAGAATATTATTTAAAGAGTACATAAGCGCGAATACAAAACGTTACATTTCGTGGATTTTCACACTAACATTTTTCTTCACTACGGTACAGATCCTTAGAAAAGAATAACCAATGTAATTCTGCTGTCAAGAGTATTCACGGTTACCATCACGCGCGCCCGTCGAGTAAATGGATGCACGGAGCAGAAAATTATAAATTCAACACTGTACGTGTACAAAAACAGAGTTCAAAAGGAACATTTTTTGGCTCGGTGCCCATTGCTCAGATATTTCTCAAGTACAGACCGGAATAGAAATTTATTTTTGGAGTGTGAAATGATTCAGCGGAACATTGAACGTAATAACATATACCCATATATGTAATATTAAAAGCATTATACATTATATATGACGACTATATAGTGCTATTTTTGGCCATCTAGCGACGGTAGGTGTAAGTTCAATTTTTTTTATTTCACCCAATGTTCAATTCTTACTACTTTTCACTAAGCTGCATTCTTATATTAATTTATTTTACAATATATTCGTAGCTATGATAGACTGCTGAATCGTTGTTGGCAAACTAGACGTATGATTATATCTGCCAGCTTCCAAATTATGTAATAGATAATAAAAACGTTATTTAAATAAAAAATAGGAAACGTATTGAAGAAAGTAGTAAGAAGATAAAATGCAAGAAGATGTGCATGTAAATTACAAGTAATTCTATATATATAATTCGAAATATGCAGCGAGAAAAACTAATCAATATAAACAGTAAATCATTAATCCTCATTTATTATTAAGGAGAACACATTCTTATTGTGAAGTTGTAATTATTTAGAACATTTTAAATACTAATTAAATGTATGAATTAAAAAGATATACATATAAAATCAATTTTATTGAAAAATATTGTTATTGTAAAGTAGATGGCATTCAAATAATGGAACGATAGATGTATTAAAATTTGAAAAGTGTAACATATAGTTTCGAAAATTTGTCGTCAAAAGTACTGTCGCTGTAGCATAGTTGGATAATGCACCTTCCCCTGTTTGGAAAGAGATCCAGGTTCGAATCCCAGTAGTGCAACAACAATATTTTTCGATAAAATTGATTTTATATGTATATCTTTCTAATTAATACATTTAATTAGTATTGAAAATTAATTTATTATTTAATATGCGGTTTATGCGTGTCTTTATAATACAATGTTTTAAACAATAATAATCTTATATAACGAAATGGAGGAGACTGCACAAAAATACAATCTGCTCCGGGCGTCTAAAATGAAGTCACACCACTGATTATATAAGACAGCTCTTAAGAAACAATAAAACATCCAACACACTTAGTAATCGTAGAATGATAAAATTGACAAGAATTATCAGTTAATTATGTCAGCTGTTAATTAATGCTGGCTGTTTTAGCAGACAATTCTTTTTTTTACTGAATTCGATTTTTCTTCTACGTAGTAGCAAATGATAGATTATTCCTTCAAAAGATCACTTTTGGAATGTGGAATTTAAGGCTATTACCTCACTCCATGTATCATGAACATTATTTTGTTTTATTATTCGAATTATATTATTTTTAAACACACGGGGAGTACTTACTTGGGTAAACTTGGATATGCACAGTTCAGCTGAGACGGTGGCATCGACATCAGGCGACCTCCAAAATTTGTATTACGTAACTAATAAAAGTTTTCCAAATTGATACTACTACTACTACAAAACTTCAATCGTTGTGCCTTTTCTAGAATATTTTTCAGTCCTAAAACTTCACTTGATGCCGGCAGTTTTGATTGATTACAAAAATATCGATTCTATTTTCGATTTATATTTAATGAAATATACCAACATTCCATTTCAATTTACACAATTTTGTCGGCCAATAAATACCGAAAACCAGGCTTAATTAACATGTAAACCAGATTTTGTGCATCGAGCTCTTAAAATTAGAATTTGAGATACCCAGAATATTCAATATATTATATTTCCATATCCATGTAATAATTTTCTTATACAAAATATATTTTTGACAGGAGATTATAGAATTATTTTATTGCAAATATGCAAGCTTACGTTTGGAGTAAATTTTATGTGTTCTTAATGATCAAACCAAGAAAATTTGTGATATTTTGTATGAATAATAATTTTATTCCCAATAATTCTGCAACACGACCATGTGTCATCAAAGCGTACTATTTTATACGTGTTCTTGGAAATCATCCAATTTTTTTCCAGAATCAAATATATTCGTGTGACTTTCCAGTTGGCTCCAATTTAATGTTGAATTTAAAAGAAGCAAATTCGCTTCAGTATGTTGTGTATTTATATAATACAAGCAAGGTTTGCTATTTTCTTTACAATGCCGCAACTCATTTGTTCACGTGAGAAGTTTTGATATTAAAATAACTTTCATATTTTTAAATAATATTATCACCGATTCGGCAATTTATAGGTAGATTAATAATATATTTAATATTTTAAGTATTTAACGTTGTGGTTATTAATTTTATTAAATAATTAATTATATTTATTTTTAATCACTATGAGTTTAATATCAATTCACTTACCGGCTTTGAAAAATATATAAGTTAATGAATTATTAATTTCATTATATATTTTGTATATATATTGATCATACATTGCTGCTGAGGAATTTGGGAGAAGGTTATAATTGTATATAACGAATTATTTTCTGGGGGAACTCGCGTCAAATAGTCCTGAGAAGGACTTTTACACTCCCGACGTTTCGAGTACTTACTTACCATCACGCCGTTTCAGAGGCAGAGATGATAGAGCGCCACACTCTTCTGTCCTGACACACAATTCTCGCCACATCCACATTCATACATCTTCTCATACAAGCTCGCCGATTGTTGAGGCTTCTTACAGAACCATCCTCCATTAACTGGTTTACCTGATCGTGCCAAGTCTTCTGCGGACGTCCTCTATTTCTGGTGCCATCAACACTTGCGTCATATATTTTTCTTACCATTCTCTCCTCATACATCCGTTCCATATGATCTAACCACCTAAGTTTCGAGTAAATATCATTATTCATTTTCAAGGGACTTTAATCCTGAGTACTAGCCTAAACTGACGAGTAGAATCGACCGTTCGAAGCAAGAGCCAAAATGAAAGTGAGTTACGCGTAATTACCTTGCTAAGTAGTTCTTTGATTATTGTAGGGGGCTTTTGTTGGTTTATCGATATTATTGGTGAAAACCATAAATATAACATATGTGTAAATATAGGTATATACAGGTATAATATAGCACAGATCTTATAAATGATTCCACATCAGCTCACTTTTAAAGCGATTTAAAATATCTAGAACTATAAAAATAATTTACGGAACGGGAATAAAAAGTTATGAAATGAAATGATAAAATAATCTGAATTAAGCCTGCTTAAATCAGCATCTCCACCAATCCTTAAATCAGTGTGTAGAGGCTACAGCGCCCTCGAGGTGAAAGTTTTTACGAAAATGGCGCTATACAAATTATCCATTATTATTATTACGCGTGTATTAAAGTAAAACTAATCATTTACCAAATATAATTCTCGCCGTTCGTACGTCATTTTAATAATGACCCACAAGCCTAAGTAACATTTTAAATTAAATAATTTAATAATAGTCTAAACACTTTGTACTTGATTAGATTTATGACTGACAATTGACTGAATATTTAATAAATAAAATTATATATATATATACTTTTTTCGTGAAAATAATTTTAAAATAACTAAATTTACGTATCCAATCTAGGTAGGTACATACATACCATTATATTCAGTATTAATTTAAGTCTATTTTTTTATTTGTAACTATATAATACAATGTAAAAATTTGTTTGGACTGTGCCCGTCTCACTAGAGAAATTCTGTATCGAGACGGGCATATACATATACATATACTAGACGGTAGGTACTTACTGACTTATTTGTATATTTGAAAATATGTTTTTTTCCCTATCATTATTGACGGGCTTTCACCCGGTTTTCATATAATTAATATATCAATTTAGAGTAATAAAGAGCAATCCTAAATTTAGATATTTAAGTTTTAAAATCATTTCTATATGTAAAATTTAAATATATAATTGACTATTATATCGTATACTAAGTTTTCTTCTCCTATTTTATATTATATAATATAACATATTTTATACATTTGTTTTTGTTTTGCTTGTGTTTAACTGGTTACCAAATTTAATTAATATATGCATACAAAAAAAAACACTTTCGTATCCCAAAAATAGTAAATGTTCACTAAATTCTAACTTCTAGTTATATTATTATACTATTTGTCACTAAAAAATCTTCAAGTTTTTGTATTCTAACCTAACCCGACTAAATATTTACAAACGTAATTTCTAGGATACTTTGGGCAATTACAGGTTTCATTCAACCAATCAGTCTTGTTCTATGTTCTTCCCACTCGCTAAAATGTCGTTCCTTTTCAAGCGTTTCACAGGGATTGTCGTAAGTTTTACACTTGAATGCACCAACCACCTGGAATTCTGTAACACCGCTTCAATTCAGTACTATTTTTGGTGAACATTTACTACAATAAATTTGGTACCTCACAAGTATTTTAGATATTCATAATTATTTTTGGAGTATAGTGCAAGCGACATTTAATTGATACCTTATTTTTTTATGCCATAAATGATTTCAAAAGAAGCCTTGCAAAGCTCATTTTGTATATATTATTTTTGGCAAGAATTTATTTCCATACATAAAAATGATCATGTTAAAAAAGAGTTATTACTAATTCATCTGAATAATAATAATTTAGGTTAAAAAAATGGTGACACTTTTTTTGAGGCCAACATAATAAATGTAAGAAGTCACCAAGTGAAATATTTGTAAAAAGGTGCCGACATCAAAATATTTAATAAATCACCTGGAATCACAACGTAGATTTATGTCTTTCCAGAAAATGAAGGGACGTGCAGACTCGTCATTAAAAATATACATTTATTCAAATATTTTAAGATAAATCTTACTCTAATTATTTAACGTTACATGTATTTTATATATTCATACTCACATAGCGGAAGGCACAGAGGATAGAGCTCTATTCTTATTTTGAAGTGTTTTTCATATTCACGCAGAAGGAAATTCTTAATAACGATCGTCGGTTACAGGTTTCTCATTGTCATTTTTTATTTTTTTATTTATCAATTTTTTTTTATGTCACACTAAAGGAAATTTGAAAAGAAATACGAATTATGATCTTTTTGTTTTAATTTCTGTAGTTCAAAATTTAAAAATAGGAATTGGAAAACAGTCATATTTTTAATACAAATACCTATTGTGCAGGTAGAATATTTTATTATTAATATTTATAATAAACTTCAGGAATGTGTGTCTATCATGTCACAGTGTACATGGCTGAAATTTAAGTTCACAAAATATGTACAATGTACACATTATGTAATATTTTTCTGTCATACCTATTTTTGATGCTTTTCTCTATTAAGTTATATTCTCATTAAGTATTTTTCTATTTTAAAAAATTCAAGTGACAGATAAATCCGCCGCATATTATTCTTTTTCTCTTGCCACATCCAACCACTAATCTCTCTTAAGACTTTTTTTAGAAATGTTATTCTGTTCATAACGATTGCTTTTCAAAGTTAAAACGCTTAGCTATTTTTTAACTTTTCAAGATTTTGTCTGAAGTTAGAAGGCAAAGTGATTTTCTAACTAAAAAGCTTGTTTTTAACAATATATTTGTATGATGCTCATATCAACAAAAATGTCCACACATCATCGTGGAAGCATTAAGGTATTATATTCACGAATAGATACTTTAGAAAATAATTTTTGTTGCATTTTCTTATCCGTCCCATCTTTCGCGCTAGTTTAAAAATAGACATAAATATATTTGAAAGGTTATTTATGTTTGCCACTTTTTTGAATCTGGTAATGTTCAATTATCTTTACTGCTAGGATGAGTCGTTAAACAACTTTAATATGTTCCACGTATGTCGTGGTTGTTATATTTAAATATATATGCGCTCGCCGGATTTACATACAGGGTGAATATTATGTTCCAAGCCGATTTTATTTTGCCACCATTTTAATTTAGCTAAAAAATTTTAGTTCAAATTTGGTAGTCGTAGAGAATATTTAATTACAATTTATTCTAAAATATTTAATGCCTAAAAATGTGTTGAAGTTATTAATTTTGTTTTATCTAAATAATATAATTGATATCGTCACATGTTTGAAAACTTCTTGGTGGCCGGATTGGGTCGATTAGGCATGCAACAGATGTGATTTTAACAGAACGGCACCGCCTCATACACAGTCCGAGCTACGCTTGAAATTTTGCAAGAAATTTTTCTCGGCCGTTATTATGTCAAAAAGTGGTGATATCGATTGGCCTCCTCGATCACCTGATTACTTAAAAGTACTCGAAAAAGAAGATCTACGCTAATAAGTCAATAACAATTTCGATGCTACAGAACAATGTTCGAAATGAATTGCTGAAATAACACGCCAAGTGTGCCAGAACATTATGAAAAATACGATTAAAAGAGCACGTATTTGTGCACACACTATGACATATAATTGTAATATATCATATAATCGATAAATTAAAATTAAATTATAAACTTGTGTTTTATTTATTAGTTATTCAAAAACAACATCGACCTGGGACATACTATTCACCAGTAGTAGGTTTTAGACGTTCTCGTGTCGCATTGTCGTATATTTTGTGTATTTCAATATCATTAATTTTTACCTTACAGTTATGTATAAATATATTTCTTATATTTTGTTGTAAGTTCTTCTAATTTTTTATGCATCCATAGTCGTATCCTAATCAATATGACTATATATAAAAAAAAGTTATATCTATTAGCTATTTTATTTATAATGGCACTGTCTTATTTATGTCATTCATCTTACCTTAAAATACTATGAACAGTTTGATCTCATCGTGTTTCAGATTAAAGTTTTTGATTCAATTATGATAATTAAAACAGATCTAAAAAATTCTGTTGCATTAGTGGATTTGGGTGGAAGAGTAGATTTAAACGAAGAATGGATTTGGGTTGGACATGAATTTGCACGAGATAGTGGATGTGGAAAAATGGATCCGGGCTGAATATATTGTGTGGGATCGAATTTCAGATCTTTAGTACTAAAGGTAGGCGACTTTTCCGACGTAGTCAGGAACTGGAACATTTTTTTGAGAATTATTTATAATGTTGATCCAATCATAAATCTTTGACAATAAATAATATTGACCACGTGGCGGTCGGAGTAATAATTACATCTCTTATTTAAAGTTTTAGTATCCACAGTAAATTTCATTAATTTAAATATTTATTTCTTATCGTAATACACATAATGGCAATTAAAACGATGGTTATTTATTTATTCATTCGCTTCTTTCGTGTTTTTATAAACTCATAAATTTCTCACCTTTTTCTAAAAATATTTTTTCTGGCGTATTGAGGCGATTAAAAACGTCAGCTATTGATGGCACAATTAACCGCAAAACCATCATAAATTTAAGAATTTATTCAAATTTACCATTTAACTATTCTCGCTCGCATATATTGTAAGGGCTAGAATTGCTTGAAGAAAAAGTGTTCCCGGCGCGCTAAAGGTGTTTGTTTCCGCGCCGTCTATTTTGGTAAGCAGTGAGGACCGGTCCCCGCGAGGATAATGCGGAATAATTAATCGCGTAAAGTCGAGATGTAGTTAAATAAGGGTAATTGAATAAGGTGATTAAGATTTGCGAGGCGTACTTTAGATAGTGCATTTTGGTCGAGTGTCTGAGTATTTTTACCGTGTTAAAAAAATGTAGCTGACGGCATCTGTTATTGGCTTGGCTCGGCGCAGCTGTCGTTTCGTAATTATTTCAAATTTCCGGGCATTTTCTTTCACTGAATGGGGCCTGAGGCAACTGTGCTTCGGTCGCCAGTTTCAATTGAAGAACATTTTTCTTTTTTAAATTTCAAAAATACATTGACGCAATCGATGGTATTATTACCGCGGCCAGAAAGATCGGCGCCTTTGATTGATAGCTGTGAATTTTAATAATAGTCTCGACAACCAGCTGATAAATTGCTCGATGATTTGAGGAATTTGTCTCTTTAGAACTCGAATTAGAGAGAATATTAATTTGCAAAGCTGGGAGTGTAGTTCACAACATTTAGACAGTTTGTATAATGCATTCTCAAAGGAACGTTTTTAATATTGCTTATTTAGTCCATAGTGTTAAAAACCGGGAATGATAGACAAACTACAATAAAAGTCACATTTCCATCCAATTCGTATATTTCAAAGGCAATTGACACTTCACTACAATGTCAGTAACCTTTAAAATTTCTCTATGACATAAAAAAGGATATTAAAATTCTAAATATAAGATAAAATGCATACCTAGAACCTACGCAAAAACTTGAATTTTAATCGTCCCAGAAGTCTAGACGTTATATTTTGAAG
Source organism: Eubasilissa splendida (assembly GCA_031772225.1). Lineage (NCBI taxonomy): Eukaryota > Metazoa > Arthropoda > Insecta > Trichoptera > Phryganeidae > Eubasilissa > Eubasilissa splendida. The sequence continues at coordinate 19,265,953 of CM062855.1, read as the reverse complement.
TGAAACTTAATTGCTTGCAAAAAAAAATTCACACACATTAACCCTTTATAGGGCAAAGGCCGAAATTGGTTAATATATTAACCAGTCGCGTTAAGGTCTAAATTTCTAATACCACCCATAGTAGAGTTAACCTTAGTATTACAATACATTGTCGAGAAGGTTCTTTGGTTAATAAATTGATCCAACACCGTGAAGTTTGCGTTATTCTCCGAAAATCAATGTGTTTTTTAAAATGAATTCAAATTCCAAAATAATTAATTTGCCCTATAAAGGGTTATTAAATATGTACACGGAGATGAAAGTATATCACAGATGCTCATCCCAGACGGCAGAAATTGGAGCTAGTTCTTCAGTTACCTACATATATCGCGTTTTAATAAATCATTGTTGAAAAATCAAACATCAATATTTTGCATTCGTCCCACACAACAAGAATAACATAAATAAGTTCTTAAGATTATCTTTTGACATCCCTTTGTCTTTATGGCGTACGAAAAAGCGACAAACATATTAGGTAGTCATGACAAATTTTGAAACAAATATAAAAATGTAATATTGTTCCATTGATTGGTAATTAATGAAATACATTTAAAAATAAATTAAAACGCAACAATATGATAGAATACTTAAGAAATTATATGCAACGAAAATTGATTATATATTTGGCAACCAAATTGCATGTAAACATATCACAACGAGTGCCAAAGAATTCTGTCTTAAGTTGACTCATGTAACATTCCTGCATTCTGAATATTACAGGTATTATGGATGTTTTGGATCCGGTTATAAGACTTTCCTTATTATATGTAAATATTATATATTCGCTATTTATCGAAGCAGACTGCAATCGTAGTATCCTTATTGTATATTGCGTTTCCCCATCTATTTATATGACTTTATGGACGTCTTGGATCGTTAGAATGTATTGGATCCATATGGCTGTATAGTGCTTGATTAAGTGGTAAAGTAAATGTTTTATCTTTTATATATTCTTCTTATCTATGCTATAGATCTTTTTTATTGAATTTTGACGTTTTATCCGATTCCGTCTTTACATAAATGTACATTATACTGATAAAATAGCATTTTTGTGTTTATTATGGTCTATCCGCGATTCTTATACATCATCTAGATGTCATTTTTGTTCCTTTTTGACAGCTAACTTAGAAAGGTGGAATAATTTTAATTACATCGATTGCTTATCTGCTAGTGTGAATATATTAAAGATTGGTTACGTTGCTGCTTATGTGTGAACTTGCAGAAAGCAGCCAGCGGAAAATTTTCTAGTTTAATATTAATTAAAAAAAAAACTACAATGTTATTCTCATATTTTATTTATATGAAATTGAGAATATCATCTAAATGCCGTTCATTTCTCTCAAGACACTTTTGCAATCAGACTCTTAAATTTGCGAATTTATCGGTTCAATGGCAGCAACTTCAGGGCGGATATTTTCTTGTAGGGCCTGAATTGACGAGGATTGTTTCTGTAAACTCTAGACTTGAGGTATCCCCACAAAAAAAAGTTGCACGGTGTAAGGGTATGTCTCCGTATTTGCTTATTAATTTAATGGGGAAAATTCCCCCCAGCTTCTCCGTTTCTTTTTCAAAATAACGTGCATTGTTGATTTTTTAATTCCAGTATCGGCTGCAACCTTCCTTATGCCACGTAGAACTTGAGCCACATGTTCTGGCGTCGTTGCTGACGTCGATGGTCCTGGAGGAGTTTGGTTAACCATTGTCCCTTCTTGTCTGAACTTTTGGACCCAACACCAGATAAGCTGCGTGCTCGGCCCATCACTTACTTGTCGAATATTAAAGTGAGTACAAAAAGCGCGACGAGCATGAACCAATGAATCACCGTATGCGCGGTGCGCTCCTGACCGGTGCCTCATTGCGACTGGAAAATCATCAAATCACGCGCGTCGAACAATACCCCTCCCACTTACCTCACCCTGATGGTTTACGAGCAGTTACAATTAAATTTTGAAATTTTTCCGCTGGGCACCCTATAGACAGCTGGAAAATCTTATACTGAGCTAATACAATTTATATACACAACTGCACACTGATTAGACGCGTAGTGTAATTAAAATACAACTTGTTGATGATCCTCATAATCAACCATTGTTAATCCACTAGTCTCCGTGACTACTCTGCCACTCTCTTCGGTCCTCCACCAATCTTTGCCATGTCACTCCTGCTGCTCCGATAATTTCATCCATCCATCGAGACTCACGGTCGCTTTTTGTTTCATAAATGTCATTCAAAAATGTTCTTTGTTCATCGATAATCAGTGCATTTAAGGTTTTTATCAATGATAATGACATCCGTCACCTAAACTAACCTAAATCAGATGTTTTTTTTTACTAATACCCAGCATAATTCTTTTCGACTAGGTTGTGTCGTCTAGAGTTTGTAAGTTAGATTAATATTCAAAGTCCAGTTGTTACTGCAATATATTATAAGGATTGGAAAAATTGACCGGTGAAAGAGTTATTTTAAGATAAAATAATAATAATTTATTTATTTGATTCTTAGTACAATGTGTTATATTATAATCAGATAAACATTTCAGAAAAGTAAGAAATATATTTGGGTGCCCTGCCTGCTACACAGTGTTCTTCCGTTATAGTAGGAAACAAAGTGCAATGATCAATGTACAAATATATATATATAAAGAGTTAAACAAGATGTCATTAGATTAGATACATACTTTATAAAACTTAACGAAAATGCATTGTTTAATGTATAAGATATAATATATGGTATATGTAAAGAGTAAAGCAAGATGCAATTAAATAACATGTAATTACAACGTAAAACTCAAAGTATGTTCAATGTTTAGTGTATAAAATTTTTTATATAAAACAAGATACAATTAGATAGCATATAAAAAAGATATATACAGAGTAAAACACCTAGTTAATTACTATGAGTGTTGCGTAATATTTCAAATATCAGACAAATGTACCGAGGGTATGGATATAAAATTTGGCAAAGTAAATACAACATATCAGTAAGAAAGTAAGACATATTTGGGTACCCTGCCTGCTACACTAGTAATTTACTGTATTATAGCAGACAGTGTTCCTCCGGTATAACAGTAGGAAAAGCGCAATGATCAATGTACAATATATATATATATATATAAACAGTTAAACAAGAGATGCAATTAGGTAATTCAATATACTGTTGTAGCAGTTTTATTCTCAGGTTTGAACCTTTAAAAGTTCTTGGGCGTAATTTCTCCCCATTGTGATGAAATGACATGTTACGTTTAAAAATCACAATTCACGCATAGTTTTGTTATTTTTATTTTCTGATCTCTATTTGAATCTATGACTTTATTTGAGGTTAATAATACAATTTAAGGAATTTTTTTGATATGTTTTTGATATGATACGTTTATTTTGACCTAAATGCCAGATGATACTGTGTTGTTCCAAGGGCATGATATGTCAAGTAATACTGTCTTGTATAAAATGATATGAAAGGTATTAAGTATTGGAATCAAGATTTATTAATTATTTAGGTATTGATATTTGCCTATTTTGTATATAAACAGGTATTAGGTAATATTAATATTAGGCGGTGTCTAATTGGTTTCTATTATTTAAGAAGACTACTTCTGAAAACGTCACTATACTTAAGAATGCAATACTATATCAAATATTGTAGATATATGTATAACGAAAAGAAACGGATTATATACATATCTGAGTACTTTTCAACTTAGTCCTTTAACATTAAAATATATGAAATAAATAATTTTATTAATATTTAAAAAATAATACGAATTTTACATGTCAACATGCAAATGAAGTATTTCACCTGTATTTGACAATTTAGTAGGTTTAAATATTCGCAAGTGACTCGGTTTAATAAGTTTAAGTACTCGCATTCATAATTGAGTCACATTGCTTTGCATCGATGTTCATAAAATAACCGACAACAACAAATCGTAAGACACCCGATACATGCAAGGCCTAGTGAGGTTATACGAGTTCAGATCTTGTACAATCAATGAACTAGAAATTAATAATTTAGGAACATAACACAATTAGTTACATTATTTGATTAGTTATATTAAGTACCTATTTGATGCTGTTATTAAAATTCGAAATAATGATAAAATAAATTGAAGACTAGCGTTTTATATTTTTTGATTTTTGAATATAGTTTAATCTGTTGTTAAACGTGAATGATTTTATTTCGTGACTTTCGCTGGATGTAGTTTGAACGTAAAAAAAATATAGGCATGACATAATTTTTCTCGAGATAATTAAGAAATGTTTATTAATTATATTCTGTTTCAAAACGTTAATCAAAACATTCGAGGAACAATATTATCAATCAACAGGAATATCTATCTATGGTTGGCCCGAGCCAAGCTATCTAAAAATGATGTATACGATAAATGGTCGAATCAAAGAATCTCCGAGTTCCTGGTCCTCCAAGTGGTGTCTGGAGAGTGTAGCCGGCTCTATCCCAATCCATCCCGGCGCTGCCCGGCCCGGTCGATTGTTCCCGGGAATAGCAGCCGGGCCCAGAAATAGCCCGCTAGCCGCCCAGCGCCAATACCCAGAATATCTTCCTCACGCAGGAATCAATCATGCACCCCGTCCACGGCGCTACTGGATCGGAAACGGACTCGCCGATCAGATTATCAGATTGTGATATCTTCCATCTTCGATCTATTAAGAGTTGACTCCTGACAAGCAAACTTATAAGTGTGTTGTACCTACTCTCCTCGTTTGATGTAGCTGACGACGTAGGAATCTTGTCTTAAACGCCAAGGAGGTCAAATATACACGGCGTAACTACCCGGAAAACAATAGCAATACAAAAGATGTTAAATGGCTAGCGGCAGTGAAAAGAACTAAAGAATGGTGTCGTTTCATATATTAATAAAAGAATACATATGCATATGTCATTGGTATACATTATTTGTGTTTATACTAGTTTATTTTACAGTCGCGCCAGTTATATTTCAGTTGAAAGTCTAGAATAAGTAAAATGTCTGAGATGTTTAATTAAACATTCTGATTTTTGGTTAAAGAAAATTAAAGAAATTATATAAAAAATATTATAATCCTAACACATGTGGATATGGTATAAAATTTAAACGCCTGATACACAAACCTAATCCGCTTTATTTTACAAACACAAATAACGAGATTTACAGATCTACTATAAATATATTTTCAGAATACTTTAAAGGAATGGAAAAAATTCAACAACACCTCACAATGTAATGAACAAGATAATGATAACATTCCGAGAATTCTCTTCAGTGAGCTCATTTTGTATATAACATTTGTATTGGGTTGTCTTTGCGGTTTCGTTCATTATTATTTATTATAAGATCAAATTTTTAAACAAAAATTACAACATTTCTATCAATGATGTATTCTCCATTGTTGTTCACGACTTTATCCCATCTTTCCACCAATTTGTCGAAGCCTTTTCTATAAAAATCGTCTGGTCTGGTATCGAAATAGTTTCTGAGGTCATCGCCGTCGTTGAACGTAACGCCACGCGTTTGATTGGAGAGCGACCGAAAAATAATAATCTGACGGAGCGAGGTCAGGACTGTGGGGTGGATGCGGCAGAACATTCCAGTTGAGCTCCTGGATGACTAACCATTTTAATCTTGTTTAAAGGTGAAAAGAAATATGTGTCGAAAATTATAATTTTTCTCTACTTGACACTCCTATTATTTAAGCTCAAAAATTAAAACAAATTATAAGATATAGGAAAACGGCAACACTGGCGTTTTAGAGAAAAAAAATTGTTGTAAAAAAACCGCAAAGACATATTTGACGACCCAATACATCATGTACAGTGCGATGAAGATATTTTATGAAATGCCAGAAGATATAAGAAATGAGGAGAAACTACATAGATTCAAAATGAAACTTAGCAAATGTGTGCAAGATAAGCCGTAGTAAAAAGGAACATTTTGATTGTGTTTATATTATAGCATATATTAATATACCTACTTATCAGTGGCGTGGTAGGTATAGATTTAGGTTATGTTGTTACGAATAATATTATACAATCATATACAATATATGTACTACAACATATGTTATACATAGGATTATGAACTTTCGTTAAACCAACGTCTTCAGACAAAATGAATCCTTCGTTTATACGACCCTACCATGTATTTATTTATAATTTTAGAGTCCTATTAATAGCGTTTTTAAAGTTTAAGTTTTAACGTAAAATAATACATTCTTACCCATATGAAAATCAATATAAGAAATTTATGGATGTTTATAAGAACATTTTTTATGACAACATGATTCTATTATAGTTTGAAAATCCTTGACTTAATAACTAAACGAAATAATAATTTTTATTAAAGGTTAACGTAGGAAATAGTTCTGCCAATTGCTTTTTGTTTTTCCCAAATCAAAAACAAATTCATGCACCAAATGTACATCAAACGCAAAGAATGATCATGAAATCAACACGTTAAAAACAGTAAGATAGTAAAATTCGTGAATTAGTAAAAGAGGAAGTAGACACTTTGATGATTTGCTTTTTTAATGTTATTCTGCTAAAAAACAGCATAAAAACGACTCCATATAAAATGGATCAACTGAAAGGAATTTTCAATTCAGTAAATAGCCAATTGTATGACTTGAGTAATCCACTAGCTTAAAAATAGAATAGAGTAATGTGAATAGCTACAATCGACGCATTGTAGCACGTCGACAATAGCATTATGGCTGCAGCGGTGGGTTGTCGTGGTAGTTTTTAGAACTAAGCAAGTTTCTACTGGTACACAGATCGGTAAATAATGTATCCGTTCATGTCCATATTGTAGATTATTTAATTTATATTTCTTTCACAGAATTTTTAGTAATGCACAGATTTTTTGCTTGTATGCACTGCACGCCCCTGCTAGTTATGTATGACTATATTAAGAATATATAAATACATTGAGTATACTTTTTTTCTCAATCTATCTGTGACAGAAAGCATTGTCTCCTTTATCTGTGAAGATGTACATATACACAATACTCGATACATTTAATTCTTTTATTAATTAAGCCGTGTCAAATTATGTAGGTAATCAGAGTAATTTTTTTGAATCAGTCAAATCCATAAAAAAAAGTTAAAATAATTTCGTTAAATCTTCTTCAATAAAAAAGATTTTGTCGGAGGATTAGTTGAAACTAATGTAACTAAATAATGAAATGTTATTATAAAATTAAAATATTATATATATCGAGGCAGATAAACTTTTGTATCTATACTGGCATTTGCAAAGGCTTTCGATTATATAAATCACAGTAGGTATTTATATCTGTACTCAGTCCAAACTACAGTCATCATTTGGAAGTCGATGATACTTATTTAGATAATCTTGTCCTATGAAAAGACTCCAAGTGGTTGAAATGAAAAAATATTAACTATGTAATATTAATGAAAGTAGACTGAATGCAGTGGAAATGAGAACACTTAGGTGTATATAACAGAGTAAATACTGAAGAAATAAGAAGAGAATGTAATGCTGATCTTAGCATAGTAAATAAGATTAGGAAATGATCACTTAGGTGGTTTGGTTATATGGAACGGATGAATGAGGAGAGAACGGTTAGAAATATGTATGACACAACTGTTGATGGCACCAGAAATAGAGGACGTTCACGGAAGATTTAGTATGATCAAATAAACCAGATACTGGAAGATGGTTCTGTTAGGAGCCTCAATAATCAACGAGCTTGTATAAGAAGATGTATGAATGTGGAGGGGACAGAAAGAGTGTGGCATTCTATTCTCTCTGCCTACTCTATCGGAAAACGGCGTAATGGTAAGTTAGATGTGCTTACAAATTATGATAGTAAATTAAAAGTTTTATGATATTCCTTCTGGAATTCAACAGAGATTGCATTTGGTGCCATTTAAAAAAAACTAGATATTATGAATAAATTCAGGTTTTAAAAATTGTGAATGGGTGGTAATTAAATGCACTTTAAACGTAATGAAAATAGTTTTCATATTTAGAAAATATATTGCACATTAATAAATTTATCTCACATTTAAGGTGATCATTTAAATATCCAGTTGAGTGTTTGAACGTTGATCAATTAAAAAGCACATTTAATAATTGATTTGCTTATAAAAATGGACGGAATGCACGTTGAAACGATTTTTATCGCGGGAGTTATTACTATGTACTGGACAAATTGGTTGTTTATGGCATTGTCACCCGATCATAGCCCTGTCATTACAACGCTTTTATTACAAAATAAGCACTCTAATTGAATTAAGTATAATAATAATTACGATTTTGGTTACAGAATCGTAACACCAAACCTAATCAATTTATTAATACATATAATTTTGGCCATGGAATCTACGGAATTTATGACTAAAATAATATGTTTCAAAGAGGAAGTTATCGCAATATAAGTTATTGATAGTATGTTGGAATAGTCTTTTCAATGTGAGAACTATCCAAATATAAGTTGCCCAATTATACGTTGGAATGATCTATTATATCATCTATTATAATTGTATTTTTAGTGGGACAAGCGTAAAATCGAGAGGAAAAATTAGAAAATCATTTCGTTTCGTAATTTCGACCTCGCGGTTATACTGCGAATTATTGTTGTATGGAAGCGATGGAGCCGGGGTGTGGGCTGTTGGGAAATATTGCTTAATGCGAGTCTCAAAAATACCAGAAAGATGAAACATAAAGACCAGAAAGTCGTGTCATCCCGAGGTAGGACAGCGATAATAGATTTGCGTATATATCATACGTTGCCTGTAATAAATAAGCGAAGATTGCGTAGTTAAGTTAAAGATCAATGGTGGTTTAATTACGATTGAAATTATGATTCTTGATGATCCGTCAGCATTTCCACAAGGGAAAATAAACATTAAAGTAATATTTGCAAATGATAACAAGTATTAAAAATGTGTGAAGAACTGTCGTCAACATTTTAACACGCTAAATCCTTTTTGGGTTAGGATTTTGAGAATTATTCGTAGTGCTTTGTTGTAATAAATAGTTTTTATTTATCTAAACCTTCAAAACAATTGAAAAGCAAATGTAAAATATTATTAATCTTATATACTTAATCAATTTATTACTCGCCATTCTTTGACCATTTTTAATTAAGATCTCCTTTCGCTGTTCCACATTCTACTTCACGTATTTTTCTTTTCTGAATTCTCTTGTATTTCCAAGCTCCGTATGTGATCTCATTTTCGTGAAACTTTTCGAACAGATTGTCGGAGTTGCGTTGCCAAATTCCTAGTTTTTTAATACATTTTTTGACACGTCGCGGCCGTTCCGCCCATCAAATTTTAAACTAATTATTAATTAAATTACCTTTTAACATGAGTTTAGATACGATAAGACTTGTGCATATAAATGCATCTTATACACGAAATTTTCTATTTATTTAAACATATATTTAGTCAAGTTATCATTTTATGAGTAATGGAATTTTATTTTGATTATTAATATATGACATATGCTATATATATATACCGTGACGTTATTGTAATGTCAAATAAACAAAGGTAGCTTCTATGTGACCTTCAAATTTAGTATAACATTAAATTCCATGAACATGACACGGAAAGTTTGTAAATCCATCAGCATTTAAAAAAAACCTAAAGAAAAAAAACGAAGAAACCATTACAAAAAGCTGTGCTCGTCCCTGAAGCAGGAAGTTCATTTTTAAACAGCGATATTTATTTTCATCACCGAGTGAGAATTCGTTATGTTTGTTCCAATTTTTTGTTCACATAGCTATAGAACAAGTCTTGTTCGAAATGTATTTCTGTTTTCACGAAACTATGTCTGTCGAAGATTCAAAGTATCCGAGATTTTTTTGTATTATCTCTAATTTTGTCGGAGGTCTGTCCCTCGACGTCGAGATCCGTAAGGCGGTTGGGCGGCTAAGTCGCAAGATTTGAGTAGCAGTTTATACATTTAGAAAGTGTTGCCTAATTCATAAATCATTAAAATGTTTTAATTAAAAAAATATAAAAATGATTATACATACGTATAAGGCTAAACTGAGAAAATGTCAAAAGAGAAAACAATTAAAAGTTATTGTGTACATACCTTTTTATTTGTTATCTTCTCTTCAAATCTTTCTGTTGAAATTGTTGAAACGTACGTGCTCTTTTGTACCTAGTAAACATACTGAGATATTTGATATATAGCATAAGTTTACCGCGATACTTGTATAGTAGGATTAATCAAAATCGATTAACCATAACATTTTCTATATAATTAGAAACCAGTTAGTTTTGATCAGTTAGAAATTATTTCAAATATAGAGCTGAAAAGAAAATAATCACCTTTTAAATTTGTTTTCATAGCAGTTCCTACTTCACCCTACTTTTACAGTAGTTTCTACCCATCACTTATATTTTTATAGTTTTGTTTTTATATGCCTGTATTATTAATTTTAGTATACATTGTTTCCTGAAGAAAATACCGTAGGTATCGAAACATGTTATTTATAAATAAATAGTAGTTTAAATAAAGTGTTTTATCTAATTTTTTATATAATATGTGGCCACAAAGTAATTTTGCTGATATTTTAGAAGTTACTCCGTATATTTCAAGATTGTCAAAATTATTGTCCGAAGACAATGGTTCTGAGACGTTTAGTAACTAGAAACACATCTGGCACACGAGTATCTATTGTGATTTATTATAGGTGTTGAAATCTCTATTCTTTACAATATATATAAACATAAATTGTATCATAGTCATTAAATGTGATTGAAGAATTGATGAATCTAATGAATTGTTATCAAATATCGCACAATACTTGGGTACATTGTGGTACTGCTGGTGGACTAAGACGGCGTTGTTGAGAAATAAATTGTGCCCATGAGTGACTATGGTTATGAGTTCCACGAGGCTGTAAATAAGAAAAAGAAATAAGACCAGCGGCGTAATTATGCGAAAACAGCCAATGCGATGCATTGGGGCCCGCGTTAGATAGGGGCGCAAAACGTTCGTGCCCTACAATATGTTTGGCATCGATATTTTTGCGAGTGTCGATTTTTTCCCAGTGTTAATGTAAACATATAGTCTAAAATCCACAACAGGAAGAAATGGCGTTTTAAAATTTCACATGTTTTCGTATTACCTACCCACGTGTTATACAAAAACAACCCTATCTTTTTTTTTTAATGAAATATAAATTATCAAATTTTAATAAATATTATTATTGAGTTCTGTTAGTTTGCGTAAAGCGTTATTTGAATGTTACGACTGTGAAAACTATATACAAACTAAATACAATAATAATAAATAGATTAGACTGAAAATCACCTAAAAGCGATGCAAGTATTTTTTAATTTGCAAGTGCATTTAAATGAACAATAGTGAAAGTAGGAATATTAAAGGAGACAAGATACTAATTTTGTTGTTACTTATAAAATACTAATATTAATGGATAAACTACGCAGTGTTCATATAACTTACATACAATACATATTTAGTGGGACCTTTTTCCATTCTGCATTGGTGCCCAATTTTTGTAGTTACGCCACTGAGTAAGATGATATCACGGTAGACGGCATATAAAAGAGAGTATAATTAACTGATGAGTAGAGTGTATTTGAGAAACGTAATGCTATATGAGGGAGAATAATGTAATTGAACAACTTATACATACGTAGGTAGGTACTGGTATTTAAAAATAATGATAATTGGTTGTAATATAATTAAATGATGTAGTCTTAGAATGGAACTACTAGAGAAAGTATTATTGGTAGATGGTCTATTATTGCAAAATGCAATGGTATTCCGGAGAGGAACAAGGTATTCATTGACACATTCCATTAATTTGTTGTATCTAAAATCATGGAATGGTTGATTAATAAAATAATAGATTCAATGGTTTATATCTCAGTCTAAATAATATTATTAAGTTCTTGAATTACATTTTATTAACCAATCTTACTTCTATCATAATATAGTTATAATTGCTTATTAAGATAAGTGCACGAAATATATATTTTTTTCCTATTCTAAAATTTTTTCCTAAAAATTATTCGAGTAAATTTGTATTAAGTAATGATTTGAGTTAGGTACTAAAGATAAATAGATTTTTTAAAAATAGATTCTGTCAAAGAAACAATATATGTTTTAGTTAGTTATGACATCCTGAAGAAGAAAATGGTATTTTTCGAAACCGGTAGATGTATTTAAACTCATTTTAGTGGTTAATAAAACAAAGATAATAAATAATTTTTTTTTTTTTTTTTATATTTTTACTAAAAGATTGTTGATTATTGTACTGTTAAAAACTCAAAGAAATGTATTAAACTTGTATGTACATTATGAACTCTACAACCAATTTCCCGCATGTTTGACAACGATAAATTCAGTACTCAAATGAATCATTTCTCGAGTGGACGCGGTCTGGTGAACGGTCTGTGGGCGCGTTTGATGACTCACCATAAACGAATTCCAAACTTGCCGAATTTTTGGATTATTCCGAATCAATTTTATTATAAATATGTTTCATATTTTGTAATATCGCAAACACTACGCATCCGAGCTAACACGCAAGCTCGGAGATTCAGCAAACGTTGCCCTGAAGCATAGCGTTATCGATTTATAACGTACTCATTCTGCATAATGCAGAATTCTGCTATTCTAGACACAATACTCGAGCCATATTGCAGTACATGCGAGTAGCAGTCAGACCTCACTTAACAACCGGGTTCTGTTCCACCATCCTGATCGTAAAGCGAATTGTTCGGTAAACGAACTCGATGTTTCGATGCTATCCTCGTATTTTTCCTAAAATTTTCTTCACTTTCTTTTCTGCACGTAGTTGTTGATCATCTAGATTTTCATCTCCTTTGATTCTTGCTGTTTACTTCAGATAAATTAGTGAAATTTCTTCTGGTCGACATCCAATGCTATGGGTATCGATACAATTCTATTTTACTTTAATGAAAGATGTAATAATTTGTGTACGACATGCGATCGATCGACATTAATACTGACAGAATATAGTCAACGACCTCTATACATTAAGGAAGTCGGTTGGATGCTCCCTAACGTTATCAACATAGTTCGATGGCCACTCACTTGGCGCTAGAGGTAGACGACGCGACACATTGTATAACACTTTCATTTCCCTGCGGGCGATAATGGTATGCAGTGATTTGATGGTTCTTGAACAGAGGGTGGAGTGTTCGTAGGTGTACGACAACGGTCGTAAGTGAAAGAGCTCATTAAACAAGGTGGTCGTTAAGTGAAGACTAACTAAAGGTGTTTTTTTTAGAGGTTTGTTTTTAAAATTGGCAACACTTTTTCCAGCGACAGCCAATTTGATAGCTGGTAGCTCGGTTTGGTTTGCCATTTCACCATGAATAGACTTACGCCAGAACTTTAAAAAAAATATTTATTAAATATTTATTTAAGAAATTTATTTCGAAAATTGTAGTTGAGTTCGCGAAACTTACTATGCGCCACGTTCATTTTACTAACAATCGTCCATACGAGTAGGTAATTCTAATAAAGATGCATCACGCATACTCTAATTGATAATATGCATCTGAAGAGACGTCGTTTAGTGCGCACTGAAGAAGCTGTTGCTGCAGTGGAGCGAAGTATTGAAGAAGACCCGAATGAGTGGATTCGCCATCGTGCACGGCAGTAGATCCATGATTACTGACTTTCGTTCGCCAATTAAATGGCATTAATATAGAATAGCTGTAATTTCAACAAGACGGTGAAACATGCCGCACAGCGCGCGTCATAATCAACTTATTGAAGGAAACATTCGATGAGCGAATAATTTCGCCTAATGGACCAGTGAATTGGCCTCCAAAATCATGTGATTTAACACCTTTGGGTTATTTAATGTGAGGATATGTCAAGTCGCTAGTCGTCGCCGATAAACCAGAGACGAGAGACGACTTGGAAGCCAACATTCGTCGCGTTATTGCCGATATACGGCCCAGCTGCTCTAAACAGTGATCGAAAATTAGACTTCCAGATAGAGCCAGTCGCGGCGCCCACATGCGCGAAATCATATTTAAACACTAATGGCGTAAAAATATCTTTCCAATAAAGCCAATACCATGGTCATTACCACGATTTGTATGTATTTTATTTCATTTTAATGTTCTATGCCTCTAAAAAAACACTCTTTATATACACATACTCACACATCAGAGAGCTTTCGCCTAATACATTATGTAATTTAACATTATCTCTCCTTCTTTTCATTCATATAAAAATTACACACCTTTTCTTCATGTCTTCTATATTGCGTATCGAAATGATATTTTAAGCCTGTAATATCAAGAGATTTTTTTTTAATCGCGAAAATGGGAGAAAGAGGAAAACACATGTATGTTTGGTTACGCTAATCTTTATCTCGTATCGTTAACTGGTCTACCCAGCATTTCCCATCTTGAGACTCACACCCTAATGAAACTGCGGAAAAGCCCGAGGCTCCATTCATTCCGTAGTAAGTCATTGTTCCAAGGTCGAACGACACCTAATACTTATCACTAGCGGGTCGTCGGTCAAAAAGTCAACTTAGAAACTGTCCACGTCCAGTGACCATCTGTAGCTCGTGGTGGGCCAGCACCGGAGGTCCAAAGCATCCTTTTTCTTTCAGTCAGGGAAGAGGTATGAGTCCATCTCCCATGAATATATGTATATAACGATACGTTGGCTGATGAGCCACACACTTTTCTTAAGTAGAGATTCGTACATGGAATAGGCTTCTCATCAATATTCATACAAATTTTGAAATAAAGATAAGCTTGTGCTATAATCAATTGGATTCACTTGCTGGTCTCCTGGGTCAAGGATTGAATTACACGAATAATTTGACAGTGGAGTCTAAAATTAAAACAAAACTTTCAATTTTGCATTTAAAATGTATGTTTTATACTAATTATAAAATAAGAGCTAAAAATATTCACGGAACTAAAAAAAACTGACATATACTGTAATCATGAAATACGAAAATTATTTATAGTGAAGTATTTGCGAAAATGTGTTTTAACAATACTTACATTGTATTACTTGAGACAGACATTATTCGTAGGTAGTCGGCGCTTCCGGTTGACTCAGACTGACAAATTCACAATATATTAATTAGCTTTGTAATGTTCTGACAAATGCATTGTGACTTTGAAAAACAATTGAAACAAAAATGAAATGGGCTAAATGAGTGTTTTTTTTTAACGCTAACAGTAAGCAATTGGCAATCGCCAAGTACTGTTGTTAGGCCCTACGGGTGGCTAGGTTGTGGTCGCTACGCGGCCATACGGTACCGAAGACGAGGGTCTACGAAGAAAGGAATCTATGTTGAATGGTCCCGTGAATAATTTGTGCTAAAGCAAATAAATTTTAACACAAAGATATTACAGAGATGGTTAGTTTTATTAATTTTCAAATCTGTTGAATAGTGTATCGTACATTCACCGTTGTCAAAAATGTAATATAAACCAATAAGGTGATAATAAATCACTGTCCAAATGTTTATTCTGATATATATTTAAAAAAATGTCTTTAGATTCATACTGATTTATTATAATATGTTTACAATAATAAAATGTCCACATTGATAAGGCTAAAAAAAATACCTGTCGTGACACATTTGCTAACTTATCGATTAAAAAATCTTCGATCAATTTAGAAATTTTTTAATTTGTATTTTATTTAGAAACTCCGGAAAAAATATTAACGTGTGCGTTCATTTTCAGACGATTATAGAATTTTCTATACACGTATTGTAATATGGCCTAGAATGAGGTCGATCTCACTAATGAAACAAATGAAATATTATATTACTGGCAGGATAAAAAGATATGCACAATATTATTCAGCATGTATTTATACTGGATGTTCTAAATGAAAATAACTGAAGTAAAATACTGAATAAAAAGTGCTACATAAAAATTTGATCCAAAATGTATCATTACCGAAACGATAAGAAAAAAAATTATTTAATGAACGAAATAATGAAAGATGAAGAATAAGAATTCAATGGTTGAACGCTGCAAAGCATGCGTCAAAGAAACAGGGATTAACTTTTTAACTACCATGAGCGCGTTAACACGCCAAACTTTATAAGTCAGTAAAGCTATACGCGTATTAATACGCACTTTGAGACCTCGTAAACTTGCAGGGTTTAAAGTCATATTTTAAAATCATTTTGCCATCTGTGGACGACAGGTCCCAGCTTTTGATAGATAAGTCAAGACCCGTAAAGCCTAGTCTTCCCCTATGCGGTGTCTTCTATTTCGAATAGAGTTGGCCGAAAAAAATTTAATATATGCGACGAAGAATTTTCCAGGAGAAGAATTGTGAGGTAAAAATTGTGGCCGCGACAAAATGAGGCCAGAAACGAATAATTGTGGGTGAAAAATTGGGGTTGCAGAAGTGGAGAAGAATGATCCTAGATATATTCAAATCACTTTTTTTTTGTGGTTGTTCTCTTACTATTAATTATTGACTAATTAATCGACTTGGATAATTAACAAAAAATGTTAACTACCCCATTGACATGGCAAGCGCCGAGGATCAGGTATAGGATGCCAAAGAGTGGCATGGTAGGAAGCAAACGATTTATTTTAAACTGATTAATTTAAAGTTTTAATACAATTTCGTACTTTAAGGTCGTACAATAATAGTATTTCGGAAAAAAACTGAAATTCGTAAAGAATCAGCTATAAAACCTGACGTGGTCCGGGTTCCAGGTTCTGACCAGTGTGGGCCATCGCTTATTTGTCCGTACCGCATAATTTTAGCTTACTACTTTCCTACAACTGTATATTGAAGAACACACACACTTTATAATGGATACAAAATCGGATACAAAATGCTCGTTTGTTTCCATATTACCACTTGAAATAAAGTAAAAAAATTACTATACTAAAATTTTTTAATGAAAATTAAAGTCTGTGCCGCGAAATGTCTGGTAGAAATTTAATTATGATTATGTAATTATTCGTAATTCGACATACAATCCAGTGGCGTAACTAAAAGAATTTGGCTTCAATGCAAAATAAATAAAAAGGGCACTCCATAATATGAATTAAAGAGTGATTTTAGGCATTTATATGCACTTGCAGCTGAAAATAATTCCTTATTTCGCTTTTTGGTGATGGCATTGTTGGTATCTAACCGACATATTAGTGAGATAGTACTGTATACATAGATAATAAGATACTTTCTCGTTTTTACGTAATACACGTGAGAAATGAATTTGTAAATTTTATTTCAATTTCATACTGTGGAGGTTTTAGATAAATGTAAGTCCACATTAGCGCTGAGAAAAGTATTAATACTCGCGAAAGTATCGATACCAAAAGTAATGTAGGACGCGGACCTTTTGGGCCTTTAACTAACGTGGGCCCAAATGCACTGGATTGGGAGAGTTACACCACTGATGCAATTATCGGTAAGCAAGAAACTAAACCTCTTAATTATGAAATAATCAACCATCGTTACAATCAAACTTCATTTAGTTTTAACAGCAGTAATATAATATTTAGAAACTTGACTGAACGTTAGGTATATAATTATATAATTTCAAAAAATCTTAATTATACATATATAATGAATGTATATTATCCCAATGTACTGTATGTAGGTAGTGCACTGTGAGTAAGTAATTATTAAAATTATGTTCTAGGTGGGCCTTAATAATCTAAACAAAATATTTAGAAATCTTACTTTCCTTTAGATACATAATTGTGTAATCTTCGTTAGAAAGCATGATCCTTATTTCTCTGCAAAACTAAATAATTCATTATCTAGTTCAGTGAAACATTAATGGCTCCTCATTTCGTCTATCTAACGGGGGATTAATCTGGGTTCCAGCGTCCCAGCCAACTGATGATCTGTGGATACATGGAGACATCAAGACGGGAGGTAATTTAGTTCAGCGGTAGCGAATGATTGATGTTCTCCGACAGGTCTCTACTGCATGAAACACTTGGCAACACATTTTAGGGTTTTGAAGTAAATCACTAACATTGGATTTAGCAATAAAAATTAATAGTTTAGTCATTTCGCGTACTTGAAACACGAGTTCTTCTAATTTAATCAGGACAAATAGTAAATCAATTAAAAACTTAATTTAATATTTTAAACGAAAACTTATCACATGGTTCCACATTTTGTCACAAAACTTTGAATTGTCGCACGAAATATATTTTTTTAAAGCTCAAGAATTTGTGAAATAATACAATTTTATTTAACAGAAAGTGTGATTGTTAACAAATGACACCATGAAACAAAAAGTAAATATATCGTAAATAATAATCTGAAGTGCTTGTGGTCTAGTGGTTACGATATTCGCCTAGTGATCTAATGGTCGGGGGTTCGAGCCTCAATCCAGGAGGCCATCAAATAAACCTATTTTCGTAGCACAAAAATACATATTAGTATTTTAAAAAAAAAATGTTATTAGTAAACACGAATTGTCTCTGGTACAACAAATGTGGAAATATCAAATATTTTTTATAAAAGAAACAAGTACAATCACAAATAGTATTAAAAAATTAATAATTATAAATATGAATTAAATATATTAATTAGAAAGATATACATATAAAATCAAAAAGGTAATATATAGGTTCGAAAATTTGTCGCTAAAAATATTGCCACTGTAGCATAGTTGGATAATGCACCTTCCCCGGTTAGGAAAGAGATCCAGGTTCGAATCCCGGTGGCGCAACAACAATATTTTTCGATAAAATATGTATATCTTTCTAATTAATATATTTAATTCATATTTAAAATATCACAGACCTATGTTCTGAATAATTACAACTTCACAATAAGAATGCGTTCTCCTAAAAATATATTATTTAATAAAATAAGAAAATTTTCTTGTAATTAGGTTATATAAAGGATTATTAAAAAAAATTGTGTTTAATTATATGTCATAATTTAATGTGTATAATTTTCATATTGATAGGATAATGACGACGTTAATTTATCACAAATCCGTAATTTTTCTATTAATGAACATATGATATGACATGACACATGAACAACATATGATATGACATATGATATGACATTTGATATGACACATGAACAAAAGATATATCAAAACTGATTTTGATATATCTTTTGTAGATAAATGTTTTCGCAATGTTAATAGGTAGTAAATTTCTTTATATATATGTTTCTTAGAGAGATTTAACTCGAATTGTTCAACAGATACGAAATCGATCTCTTGTCTTCGAGAGCAGAATAATTATTCTTAGCAACTCTAAAGGTTTGAAGATATTCTTGTAACCGACAAATATTCTATCAAACTTGACCCACTTCGAGACATATTCCGAATATCCTCGTTTCACACAAATAATGCATCTTGAAATTACGATTTCACGATTTAACTAACTGTTAATAATAAATGACTAGAAATATTAATAATTTTTAACATTAATTCATATTAATAATCAACAAAAATGCAGTGGCAAAATGATTTATTTTGACACGATCAACACACACTTCCACGACATGGCATTGATAGCGGAACTTAGTTGTTTTATGTATATGTGTTTTATGTGGTTGTGCTAAATGGATAAACAAACAAATATAAGGAAATTATATCATTTGTAGAACATTAAAACAGTTAATTTAATTATAGAGTAAGCAAACTTAAAACTAAAAAAAAGATTTAAATCCTAATTTTTTTTTAAAAGATTATAAAAAAAATGTCCATAATAGAGCATGTAACTTATCCTTTACCTTTCGGCACATAATGTTTTATCGTAGTTTTCCGCGATCTTTGATTTACACAATCCAGTACTTAACAATTTTGTGTTAAGTGTTGAATGAACAGAACTCAGTCAATAGTCAAACAATTTATTGTGTGAAAAGCTGTCAAGCAAAGTTTGAAATTCATTCGTTCTTCAATCAATCTTTGACATATTTGAAAAGCGATGAAATGCGCAGTAATTCAGTGGCATTAAAGTAAATACAAAATTTCGGTAATAATATCAAATGTGCCCTCTTTTGTTAAGTAAAAATATTAATTATTAAGGAGAACACATTCTTATTGTGAAGTTGTAATTATTCAGAACATAGGTCTGTGATATTTTAAATACTAATTAAATGTATTAATTAGAAAGATATACATATAAAATCAATTTTATCGAAAAATATTGTTGCTGCGCTACCGGTATATAATTAATATTTATATTTTTCAATAAAATTGATTTCATATGTATATCTTTCCAATTAATACATTTAATTAGTATTAATCTTTGTACATGCGCAGATAAGTATAAACAATAAAATGAATAATTTTCAAAAATACTTGTCTACGTCGTGAACTATATTCCAGTTCGAATACGTAATATATCAGATCAGATGCGGGAAAATGTGAAGTCTAGCCTCGGAATGAACATGTGAGTAATCCAAATGGCGTGCCTAAATATATCGAGCCGCGGCGCGGTGGGGTGACCTGGCCTGCCAAGAGCCGCGGGAAGCTTCCTCCCGTCCAGCTCCGCGATATTCCCGCGATATGGCTCCAAGGTGGTCATTTCTCTATGTTGCATAATGCGCATGCCACTTTCAACAAATATTTCATTTACGTGCATAGGAAATGTCGGAAAAAATACTAATTATTTAATTAGTTTCATCAAAAAACTACTTATACCTAATAACAATTTTATCTAACAGTTTATCATTCCACAGATCCTGAAATGATGGCTAAAAAAATAATGTTTGATTGATATATAACTAGTAATGAAATCATACAGTTATTAATGATGAATTAAAAATTTTACGTCGTTGTTGAGGTAACATTTTTATCAACAAAATTGTGTGTTTGTTCAATATTGTCAAAGTTTCCTAAACAGCGGCAAAGCTGTAAATTCAAGTATGTACGACGGAAATAACAAGATTTTAAATAGCGTTTCCTACACATGATAAATATTTTAAGACCGACTGATTCATGGCTGTTTTGAAAACACGTTTGACGGAGGGTAAAATATAGAAAACGTGAGGAATTAGAAAGAAAATTGCGCTCCGCATCGGGCACCTCGTAATGGCGATGAATGACGTACGGTCTGCGCTAAGTTTGCTAAATATTTAGAATCGCCGTGAGTCACTGACACCTGAAGATAGGACGCCTACAGCCGGTAATAAAGTCTCGGAGGTGAGACAAAAGTACGATCAAAAGAGACTGAATTATTTAGGTTCATCTCAACTAACTCGCGCTCTGCCAAGAAACGGCCGCGAATAATTCCTAACGGCATTCGATACTAGATCTCGACACCTCGGTTGCTATACGAGCGAGCGACGCCATTTGCCGCCAGATCGTATCATCTTCCCGCCATTTTCGACGTCAAAGTGCATTTTCGCGCCACACCATAGAGAACGTAATCCCTTGAAGTCAGCCTGGTAGAAATTATCCTTCGGAATATATTCTAAGACGAACACTACTATGATGTTTTGGCAGTGGTCCCTCAACTTCAGTATCAAACAATAGAAATGGTCGGTATAATGGGCGTTCGGTATAATCTTGAAAAATAATCTGACAATGTTTGTCTTTTAATAGAATGTCTGACGCAGGCAAGAATGCAAGCGATTTTGGTTCAATCAAAATTGCGATTGGATCACTATTATCTCTAAATGTTATATACTTATATTTATAGTAGTAAATGATTATAATCGTATATTTACGCTATATCATAATCTTAACGACATATTTATGTGCAGGATATTTTAAATATAAAAAAATAACATTGTTAATCATTAAAGATGGCCACATAATTTATAAAAAAAACACTTTACAAAATTATAATGTACAAATGTAACTATATTTTAATTTTCGACCTCTTCATCAAAAACAAAGTAATCAAAAGGAAAATGTATCACATATGTGAAAATAAAACACTTGTATTTTGATTTTACTCGTTTAATTTACTTGATGAGAGGCGTTTCGCTATGTAGGGGCATTATCAATCGAGCGAAATTGTTAATGCCCTTACAAAGCGAAACACGTTGCAAGTAAATTATTAAACAAAGGGTTCAAATAAGATATGGATATAATATATAATACTGGATATAGAATATTTTATTCTACTTTAAACTAGAATAAAAAAAACAATTATCTTGGAAACAGTAAATAGGAAAATGTATGTTCGGCTTAATATTGGGTTGAAATTCAAATTGAATTCGTCCTGTTTTTTAATTCTTTTGATGAACATTTATTTATAAATTCAGAATTAAGTTTAATCAATTATGCATGCGCCATTTTGATCAATGATCTTCGTCCATCATTCTGGTAACTGAAGGATTCCTGCCTTGTAGATTTCCAGGGACATGATAGCGAAAAACTAACCTAATTAGTTTTGGTTCCAAATTATATTTAGTATGAAAAGCGATCTGTAAAGATCGAAACAGATGATCGTCAGAAGATGCAAGGTCTGGGCTATATAGTGAATGCACTAAAATATCCCAGTCAAGTTGCAATAATTTTTGCCGAGTGATCATATAAATATGCTGGAATATAACGTTTTTTCTATTGACCTATTGCTGATCCCTTCTTGAAGATTATTTACTTTAATTTGGCCAGTTGTGAACAGCACTTATTGGAGTCAATAGTTTGGTTTGGTGGCAGCAGCTTATTACACTCGACGCACTTCCGATCCCACCCTTGTCTATACTGGCTCATCCTGTCGTGACCAAAATTTTTTTTTCCTTCGATAGCAAGTATTATTGTAAATTTTTCACTTTTCTTAGTCAGCAATAAAGCGTTTGAGAAAAAAACTATTTTTTAGTGAATTTTTTGTATACAAATTAAATGTATCAATAATTAGAAAGAGATACATAGATAAAATCAATTATGTCAAAAAAATATTTTGGTTGTAACTGGAATTTGAACCAGGATCTTTTACTATCAGGGGAAATACGCTACCGTTACACCCCGTCAACCGAGCAAGTTAAAAAAACGGTAACTTCACAATAATAATGTATTCTCCTTAAAAATATATAATTTTTTTTTAATCAGAATCTTAATAAAGTAACTTTCGGAAATTCGAGGACAATAGTACTTTAGACATTTTGCCATCGTAGGATTTATTTAAGTATATACATTTAAATTGTCACATTGTAAAATATTTTTCGGTATTTAGAATTATTACGCATTTTACTAACATTGATTATATTAATTTGATATACATTTTGTTTTCAACCACTTTATGAGTTGAATTTAATACGCCAAACGGTTTCGGAAAATACCATTTCCTTCATCAGAATTTCAAATAAACTTAAAGCGTATATGTCAAAATGTTCTAAAGTTTAAAAAAAAATATATTTAAAAAATAATAATAATTATGTAAAAAATAAATCTAGTGCTTAACTTAAATTGATAAAATGATGAAAAAAGATGTGGAAATTGACCCGATGATACAAAATTATTGTTTTTTTTTTTTTTTAAAGTTTTAGTATAGTATATGTAGTTAAATTTAGTTGGTTATTTATAACATTTTAGTTAATTTTACATGCTTTACTTGTTTCTAATGATTCTAAATTATTCAATTTAAGACCAAAATTGTTTATATGTAAAATAGCCAATCTCAAATTTTGATGTTGGTCTTAAATTGAATAATACTTAGATATAAATATAACACATTATGTACATTCATTCATTTTTAATGATAACATTTGACAAAGATGTTGAATGAATGTTGTTTGCCAAATATAATTCAATCGATAAAATGTGGATTTTGATCCATTAAAATAAATAAGGGATTCATAATTACATTTTTGTATTTTTAAACTGTAATTTTAAATTTTAAAATTCCATTTAATTCAAATGTTTTCTCGGTAAATTAAAATACAGCAATATTCTGAGACAGCAATGGAGAAAAAAAAACTTAGGTAAGGTAAAATTGTGTTAGATCAGTAGGTTAAATAATGTTTTTTTTTGTTGTCGGATTAAGATTAGATAGAAGTAAGTTATGAGTGTATTGGTGAGGTCAAGATTGATTAAATCAGATAAGTTAGATAAGATCAAAGTAGGTTAGGTAGTAGTATAAGATCATAGTAGGTTAGGTTTATATTTAATAATTGATCATTTTAATAAAATATCTATCCTTTTATGAGATTCAGGGTGATGGTGGACAGGAGAAAATTTAATCATACATTGACATGCCTGAGTTCAGATTTCTGATAGAGGAATATTAAAATTTCACGAAATGGTGCATCTTTGATGATTTGGTCGCGATGTATTATATACCTTAGGATTATTTTAGTTTAGAGGATGAAATTAATCAAGTTTCAATGTTTTTTGTTTAAAAATAAATATGTATTTTTTCTAAATATTGTGGAGTGGAAAGGGAGGATAAACATAGGAGGTACACCATTGTCTTTGTAAGTATGTAAAACCAGAAGAATTTGCTGTCGTGTACTATTTTTCCATACTGAAAAACAATTGAAGAACTATGGAAACTCCAGATTATCATTTTCTGAAATAGAGATGCGTAAACGGAAGCATTCGGAAACGGAAACACATCAATATTTTTACAATATTTCAAAATAAAAAAGGGCACTCGTAATAAACATAACAAATTGTGATACATTTCTAATTTCTTAAAATTCGTTTTTCCAATTATGCAGTAATCTTGGTTTATCAAAAATCGAAACCATACCGTCAGTTTGAGTAGACACGATAAACATTTGATTAATAGTAGATCATCCACAGACTAGATGAAGATATCAAAATTAACATACGTCTGTTCTGGCAAAATTGGATATCTCAGTTATAGATGCTAATAACAAATTTTGTGTATTTTATATTACCTTTTATTTATTTATAATAGATTTAATGGTGAGCAAAAATAAAAAAAAAACTGTACACATAATTCACGTAAAACAGGTCTCATCATTGATGGGCGAACAGTTTTTAGCAGACGATAAAAAGTTAATGAGGAACGTGTTTTCGTAAGTGATGTGTAAAAATAAATAATAAAAAAAGACGTTCATTCGCGCCCCAGAATACGGGAGATCTTTTGATGGATAATATGACGTCAAATTCCAAATTGCTTTACTTATCTTATAAATAAAATCCTAAAGTACCCTGATGCATATTCATCATAAAACGAAAAATAAATGGAAAATTCGTATATTTCATTGAAGAGAAGTGTCAAATTGGTTTATACGACCTTTTCGTTATGATTTTACATTTTTTTCAAAATAGTTAAAAAAATATTTTATTTAATTAGAATCGAAACAGTAATATTTCTTTTAGAATATTTTATAGGTAGGTAATTATCTTCAGAATCATCCTGTTCATATCGATGGTTTTTCAAAGATACAACATCAAACCATTTTTATCAACGTTTCAAAACGTTAAAAAAATATTTGTGGCGTTTCAGAAAAAGCTATACTTATAAAACGTCCTAGGATGGGTTTTAAATACTAATAAAAAATATTTGTACCAGTGTTATAAAAATATTAATTCGGAAATCATTCCACGGCTATCTGTCGTGATGTTAGCTTCAAAAGTTAGAAACGGAGTTGAAAATTAGTTTAGTAGTATGTGTTGGCCACCTAGAATTTCCCCTATTTGCTAATCTAATGATCCTATACGTATACGAGTATATATAAAATAATAACGAAAGTTCAGTTAGTTAAGTAAAATATGTGCTTACTTTAAGGAAAGGCGGCAAAACCACTTTTTGACTCTTGAGATTAAGAGTTATATATTAGAATTCTCCTTTGCAGAGTGTGCCGGGAGATTAAATAAGGCAATTTTGAGCTTTCAAAAAGTTTCGCAATCGTTTATTTTGATTAGAGGGAGCAAAACAAGTTTTACGTAAGTACAATTTCTGTAAACGCTAGTTTCTTAAAAGCAATGCTTTAATTATTCACAATGTCTAACACATTAACACCAAATACATAATTGCATGGCGGATTGACCACGATTAATCGTATAACACACAACATTATAATGCATCTCAGTCGACATTTAGGTTTGCTGTTCAATCTGCCGGATGATGTATGGTGTCTCCTGTAAGTAGTCATGTCTGGCATCCAGGTATACGTCAGCCTCTCGGCTATCAAGTTCTGGCTCATATATTATCTAATAAGACACGTTGGAGTCGCGCAGCAAGCCGCTACAACCGCAGACATGCATCATTTCTGACGCGACGGTCATTCATAAACATCTCTCGTGTAATTTTATTCAAAAACAAATAAGTTAGGTAGATTCTTTGGAATTTTTCACGTCTCCGTAGGTGGAGGCCGAGGTGATAGAGATCGACGTTTTCCCCAGCCCTGCGGTAGAGTAAATTCTTATCTTCGGACTCTGTTCCGAGATTCAGACGAGCGATGGTATGCTTATTACTTTGTTGCAGAAGAAATATACAATAATATTTATTATTTATGATTGGATTATTATTTCTTTACGCGTACCAGAAATAATCGATATAAAAACGTTATAAACATTATAATATACAATATTAACTGTTTCCGAGGTAAGTTTGTAGAACTCCATAATCACATATGTGAAAATAAAACACTCGTTTTTTGATTTTACCCGTTTCATTCGTTTTTAACTATTTCTTAGAATCATGCAAATATTATAGAAATTCCAGAATATCAAAAATAGCTGTCCTTTTCTACAAATCATCCAAGACATTTTACCATTAGTGTTGAAACTAAATGGTTACTTAGTATAATTAGATGCAGAATGTATGGAAATCTTTAGAATTCGAATTCAAAATTTATCCCTTTTCACCTCCTGTAAATAAAATTGTACATAGCTGTCTCCCATTATAGTTATAAATACAAGATATTGAGTTAAATTGTTAGATTGATATAATGCCCTTGCAAGGCGAAACGCGTCTCAAGTAAATTAAATGAGTAGAATAAAAAAACAAGCGTTTTATTTTGACATATGTGATTTATAATGTAATTAATTAACTATAGTAGTATTTGTGAAAGCTAGGGAATATACAAAATTGCTTCCACCGATACCTATATAAAGACTGCAGCAGATGTGGAATATTTATACAAAATAATACATGGTGAAATTGAGTGTCCTAATGTAATGTAAACATCGTCTGCAGGATCCCCCGTCCAGCCAACTCACGATTCACATTACTATACCACATTACTCAAATCAATACTTATTTCAATTGTAAAAAATAATTCATTGTAACTTGACATCATATATATATAAATATAAATTTAAATTTACTTAAAATTTTGGCAAACTATTCAAATACTTTCTGTTTATATTTTTATTTATTATCTTTGTTTTATTAACCACTTAATTGAGTTTAAATACATTTATGTCATAACTAACTAAAACATATATTATTGTTTCTTTGCCAGAATCTATTTTTAAAAAATCTATTCTTAAAAAAAAAACAATTATTTAAAAAAATAAATTTAGTACCTAACTCAAATTGTTACTTATACAAATTTACTCGAATAATTTTTAGGAAAAAATTTTAGAATGTTTTACACGCTTTATTTATCTCCAATGATTCCAAATTATTTAATTTGTGACCAACACCGTTTATATGCAAAATTGACAATCCCAATTTTTTATCATAACCATAACCATTTTCTATCAAATGATTAGAAATTCTGAAAACCCTTTATTGTTCAAACATCTCAAATGCTCCCTTACTCTTATATTGAAATTTCTACCCGTTTTACCAATATAAAATGCCGCACAATCCTTGCAACAAGTTTATAGACATCAGAATTGTTAAATTGATCATTAAAATTGCTAATTTTAAAAGTATTATTTTTTGTTTACTTTAATATGCTCACTCACATAAAAAGTAAAATTTCTTGAATAGTTAACTTACCAATTGACAACTATGTAAAACTTGAATTTTGATTTTCATAAATTATACATATTCTAAATAAAAATATGTCTGTTATGCCAATCCTAAAAAAATACATTATACATTATGGTTTAATTGATTAGGGTGAGGCCTTTAATACAAATCTATGACATGCATTGAATTCGTTCAAAGTATTATTATTATAAACAATTTAAAGACTATTCAATAAGAAACCAGTAAATTTAAAAAACAATCATTAATATTTACAATAATAGTTTTTTAATGTTCAATGTGTTAATCAAATTGCACAAAGTATTCTTAAGAATATCGTTAAGAATCTGCTTTAAAATAGATCGAGGTCGCTCGTAAACATTTCGATACTTAAATTGAACATTACTACAACCCAGCAATATTTCTTCTATCAAGAAGGAATGCACTTCTCATAAAAATAAATATTATTAAATAAATTAACAATAATAATTTATAAATTTGTACATACAATATATGAGTATATAATAGATAGAAGCATGTGCAGAAAATTATATAGTAGTATAGTTGGTAATGCACCTTCCCCAGATTGGAAAAAGAGATCTAGGTTCGAACCCCGGTAGCGCAACAACAATATTTTTTGATAGAATTGTATATTTTTAGAATTAATATATTTAATTAGTATTTAAATTAACGAATTAGTAGCGGATATAGATCTATATAATCAAAAGAATTTAGAAAAGATCACTGGGTTGGTTTAGGCACGTGGAAGCTGGATGACGAGTGAAGAGTGGACTGTAAAGAAAGTACATGAGGCGAGGCTGAAGGTGTCAAGAATAAAGATCACTCATAGGAATTAGAAAAAAAATATCAAGAACAAAGGTCGTCGAAAGATCAGGTATGACCAGAAAAACAAAATAATAGAATGTGAACTTGGTAGTGGTGTTCCAGGAGAGGTGGTGTTCTATCCTCTCTGCCTATACTTGGGAGGAAACGGCGTGATGTTAAGTTCGTAATATGAATTAACTATATCTGTAAGCCCAGGAATTACTTGGCAACTGGATCTCAAAACTGGTCGGAACTTATTATACATACAACGTATGACAAAAAAATTGAAATTTCAATCACTACATTTCAACTTGAACCTTTTAATGTAAAAGCTCGTGTCCACGAAAGGAGACACGATGAGATAATCTAAGAGATTTAATTGAGATACCATTGTACATGTGTTGATATCTTGATTTGGAGATAAACTCAGGGATCAGCTTGAGATTGGTAGAAAGAGAGAAAAACTCAAACCAATATATTCAACGTTCAATATGTCAAGATTCGGCACGTACACACAAACGTCACATAAAACTCCCATAGATCCTTACTGTTCTATCTATTCTATTCTGTTCTATCTATTCTATATTTATCTATTCTGAAAAGTTAGACATGGCATTAAACATTAATATTTTAACACGGTTTATGTCGTTAAAACGGTTATAAAATAATTCTAGAACATTTTTTTTCAAACAAAAATATTCTCGTGTGCCCATGATACAATGAAAGGAGTTTGTAATAAAGCGAAAAGAATAAAAAATAAAATTACAATAAAAAAAAAGTTTTGTTCATGTTCAATTCCGTGAATCTATTTATTTAAATTTAATTTTATAGTCTTGATTAACGATAACATTCTATAAAATGTTACAAACTTTTATAACGCCCTTTTTTTAGTTTTGTAATTTTTTTAAATAAAAAAATATAGTCTGTTTACAAAACCGTCGACTGAATTAGTGATTATTAAACAATTAATTATTAAACCATACATGATCATACAGTCCATTGAAGAAAACAAAAAAAAGGTCAAATTAAAACAATCGATTAGTTTATAACATCTATAGTTACGAATTTATGTTTATACGGTGGTGCTATTCCAGCTGCTTTTTAAATTATTATTTCTGAATTGTTTAAAGATTTCAATTATTAAATAAATAAATATTTATAATACAACAAAATTTAACTCTAAATTTTTAAATAAAGATTTAATTATCGAGACACTGTTAATTTAATAAAACTACTACCACCACCTGGGCGATTGCCTGAGAGAGAAAATTCGAACCGAATCAATTAGATAATTTTCAAGAGAGTATTTGGGGTCAATCGGTCGATCAGACTTTCTAGATCTCATAACTGCAAAGTACTTTACTAAATAGGGTATATACTAAGTAGGATATTTAACTTATTTATTAGGATACTTAACTAAAATAGAATATATCTTCAGTCATGTCAAGTCTAATTATGAAAATATTAAAAAGAATTAAAGTTAAACATGTGCTTAGGCCATTCAAAAAGGATATTAATTCGGAAATTGGTTGAAAAATTGATCAAGAGATCCAAAAGGTACCCTAGCAATCATATCCTTCTAATTAATATTTTGATTATTACAACTGAATACTCAGATGGGTAATGAGACATCAATGACACCAGTAATAGACCCCAATCCCGAAAATGAATGAAATATGTGTATATGTCAAACATTTTCCGTCTAACTATCCAATAGTTATTTATTTATTTTATGTAATAGCACAATCGCTGTTCTCCACAGCATATATTATTCTCGTAGAGGTATCATATCAAGAGATATGAAATAACATAAGAAATGAAAAAACCAACGCACTATCGAAACTAATAATTTCTTGGCATTTTATTGTACTAAATGATAGATTCACGCCTGAAAGTCTACGTAATCTACTCTTTGTAGTCTCAAGTTTACATTGTAGTAAATATTATAATTCGTAAGTTATTACAGTTGAATCTAATTTTATTATATGATATAACTATGATCTATATAATTTAGTCAACCATTTTTATTAATGGTTGTATTATCTAATACAAATGAAATAAATCACATAGAAAGATATACAGTAAAAATCTATCTATTGAAAAAATATTTTACCGGTAGCAACTAAATATTTTTTCTGTATATCTTTCTAGTTGATTAATTTAATTTGTATTAAATATCACAAAACTATGTTCTGAAAATTCAACTTCACAACAAAAATGTGTTTCCTTTAATATGTATATCTTTACACATCTATTTATTAATTAGCTGTGTATATTTGAATACAATAAAAACACATTTTTATTGTGAAGTTGAAATTTTACTACATATACTATTTGATAATTAATATAAATTACATGAATCCGAATTTTTACTTTTTGGAGATTAATCTAATCTGTTTTAGTTAGTTGAATCTTAAGTTGCACTTGTGATCTGAAGAGTAATTAGTCGCAATGACTCCGGTGTTGTGAGCCCTCAATTTGGGTGAGAGATGGGAAAACAATATGCGAGGGCAGATGTAGAAAATGAGCGCCGATACTGGAGCGAAACACGGTCCGGAAAAGCCGCCGGAACCCGGGAAAGTGCGGCTCGCTCCCCGCTCTCGGGTGTCGCCATCGCAGATCTCCGCCTAAAAAGGGAGCCCCCAACCCCGGCCTCCCATTGGCCCGCGCCTCCCCCACTCTGCCGATCGGATCACGTTCCCGAGTATATAAATGTACCCCGAGCGAGCGCGCCGATCAGAACGGCTTTCGAACGTAAGTAACTGACGCGTCGCCCGACTAACACTTCACCATCATCACTAATCGCCGCGAGTGTCCGCAGGATTAACCGTGTGTACAAGTGCCCGAGGATATCCGCGCCCCTAATACACCGTGCGTAGACCAGCAGGCTACCCTTACTCGTGCTCCCGCCCCCGGTGTACTAGGCTCGGCGCGGATGTGCCGGGTGACAGTGTGTGCATTCCATTCACCAACCCTTCACTGCGTTCCTACGGAAACGACACGTTTTATTGACCCGCTCGTTCAATTGTCATCACAGAGATGTTCATGCCTTGTCTTTGCGATTTTCGGATTGATTAGTTATTTGTGCATTTCCCATTCTGACGTTTTGCCGCGTGCATCGGTCGGGGAAGCGGTCTGGTGTTTGTTTACCACTCTGTACACATTGCATTATCACTCAACAACATCGCTCACCTGTGCTTCCAGTTTTGTTTAGTTGAGATTGTTCGAGATCAAGTTTAAATGTCTCAAATAGAGGCACCGTTTGTTGGATAAAATATTCCAATAGTGAATCGATTTCCAATTGAAGGTTATCTGAACCGACAGACAGTTCACAAAATAGTGTTTAAAATGAAAGTTTTCAAATTGTGGTTTAAGAATTAAATAACAAAAGCTCATATTCACTAAAGGTTACCTTAGACACGTGTCAATGCACCTGTAACCGTGACAACACTTAGTCCAGCTAGATTTGTTTATGCTGCCACTAAATAAACCTTAGGGGGTTTTTTGGACTTCAAATAAGAACATTTGAAGATATCAAATGAACTTCAAATATAATTTTTAAATAAGAAACTAGTAATATCAACAGAATATTTATCTCTACCATACACATCACACAAACAATTATACCTGTCGCTGCTTCCCAAGCCCCTGACGCGTGTTGAACGGATTGCCGCTCGAGCTTAGCTTTCGATTCTACAGAACGTTAACAGTTATGGTCAGATAATAGGCTCAGCTCGGCTTCAGGCCGCGCAGTCCAGAAATAACCCATCAGTCCACCGAGCGCACTGGAAATAAACTGGGACGAGGCGGAACATTGTCGGATTCCTGAATCTGCCTGCTTACGTCAAAGGCCAGAACGGAATATATCCATTATTTCAAATAGTTATTTTTCAGAACGAAATATTTATTAGCATTTATACCTACCAAATATTTTTCCATTTTTAATGATTGTAATGTATTAAATACTATGTATTTCAATCGATATTTGCTTTGTTAGAGTATAAAAAATATCACGTCTGTATCTATTTCACATAAATCTATCACAACGGAAAATAGAATTGCGATTGAAATTGGTCGATCCTCCATTTTGTTTCATAAACACAAAAGAATGTAGAGAAAAAATAAAGCTATTAAAATAAAAAATTTAAGGAGCATAGCTAAATTACGCGGTTTTTAGGTGAATTTTCCTTCGAGAAACAAGTGACGGGAGTTACGCAAACATAGGAATGACACAATAGTCTGTCCCGAGGATTGTTTTAGATTCGCGCGAAGCAGGTAAAGCGGGCGTGATCGTTGCCCAATTCTGAAGCTTTCCTCGCTAGAGTCCAACCGGCGTATAAGGTTTCCACCGGTAACTTGGCATCGTTCCCGCGGCGTTCGGCTAATGTTCGGCGGACGCAAATAGGACCCGAGCGGCCAGCTTCAGGCACACTTCTCGCGTTAGAGCCATTGTAGTTACATCAACCGGCGCGCGGTGTTCCATCAAGTCTGTATCCACTCCGGAGCACATTTCCTCCGCTTGCTTGTGTGCTCTTTCATTATCAGTGCTGAGTTTGTGATCGGGAAACTATTGTGTCGGCCGATATTTTCGTATCGTTAGTTAGCCTGTTTAAGTTTGCTTTCAAACATTTTTTGAACGCAGAAGTGCAACCTTTTTTACATTCTCGTGTTCTCGAAGATTCTTCACGAAGATAATTTTTGATATTATTCTACTTCAACAAATCCGAATGAAATATATTCGGGAATATATAAATTCAGACATTTATAAAATTAGTTTCCACCGTGAATTTTTTTTTTGTCTAATGATAACACTCACTAGGGATAAGTGCTCTATCCTAGTTTGATGTGACACCTCAATACCATTCGCGATTCAATATTAATAGTTCTAGTAGTAGATTCAAGATCGGTGTCTTTATATTAATCATTTATGATACATTTCACTTAATAATAATATAATAAATGCATGAGTATAATCTGAGTTCTCATAATTAACATATTTTCATTAATTATATTAGTGAAATAAATTATATTTATTTGTCACATACGATGATTATTTTATTGTTTGTTAATACTTGTTAACGTAGTTTAAAATAATATTACAAGAACAAAGTTTTACAAAATTGAAAAATTTATAATTTTTTTTTAAATTTACGAGGAGCTAAATAAATAATTAAAAGACTTTTGGTTTGAGAATATTTTTAAAATTTATTGTTGGAACAAGATAAACCAATTGTATTAGAACTATTTTTTGTTGTTTTCATTTGGATATTCGATAGTTAAGTTAAGGCTTTCAAATTAGCATTTTAAAAATTAATATGAATTATTTCACTAAAATATTACTAACCATTTTTGATGCATTTTGGATTCAGGTTCAGTATATATGTATCTACTCAAGTAAAATTATAAAAAATAATTTATTAAAACATATATATTAAATGGTTTTTTTTGTAGATCTGAATCCAAAACTATTAATTTGATGAACGCTGATTGTGTTTTTGGGTGGTAAAATATTTTTTGGATAATTATAAAGAATATCAAATATATTTGTAAATGTTTGGAAAATCAAATTGAGAAACCATAAAGTGCTCTAAAGATAAAAATTCTGGTTTCAATGTGGATTTTCAGATTCATAGGTGTCTTTGTTAATTAACCTCTACAGATACAGTGTTGTTATTATGTAGATGAAAAATTATCTGCTACCCAAAAAGACAACCGAAATATTGAAATACGTATGATTTATTGTACCTCGTTTGTTTTATATATATACATTTTTATTTGCAGGAAGGCTCCAGGGCTGTTTCTCGTGTCTCAATAGCCCCGCACTTTCGTCCGTCCCAACATGCCGAAGGTCGTGAAACAGGAGGGCGATGACCCCGACCCCACCCCCTACCTGTTCGTATCACTCGAACAGAAGAGGATCGACCAGAGCAAGCCCTACGATGGCAAGAAGGCCTGCTGGGTGCCTTGCGAGAAGGAGGGTTACGTCCAGGGGGAGATCAAAGCTACCAAGGGAGAGCTGGTCACCGTCAATCTGCCCGGTGGAGAGGTAAGATAAGATGAATCTTAAGCAAACGTACAAAAATCAAGATCATTAAAATTGGCTAAAAAGCACCTTATTCTCATCAAAATCACTGATAAAGTACCAAGACTCAAACATACTTTATTATCCTTCATTCAACATTGAAATACTATTATTACTTAGCACCCAAATTTGAATTATGATCTTATTCATCATCCGAATTCAAAGAAACAGACTAAAATAAATATCCTATCAACCCACTAAGTGGGTACATCAGATAGATAAATAAATTTTGAAGCACTCAAATCAAATAATACATAATATATGAAAAAAATATATGGTTATGAAACAAACCGATGCTTGAGAAGGTCAAACAAGTTTACAAACGTAATTAACATTGTTTCCAAAAAATATACAATTTCTATAGAAATATACTGAGTATACTCGAATGTCTAAGTAAAATATATAATCCTTAAGACAATGTTTGATTTGAAATATTAAACTAATTGTAGACGAAATTAAGATTGGCCAAATGAAAAAAAATAAATTGTTATTAACTCTATTTTGTTCTTGTAATTTATATTCTCAAATTTAAGATGCAAAATAGATCATTAGTGAATGAATGAAATGAAATAAAAAAATTAAATTATTTTGGTGGAAAGCAATGACGCCAAATTTCACATCTATAGAATGATTTCGACGTGAAAACAAATGAATTAATGATTTCAAAAATGTAGAAATGTTTAAACGTAGTTAAAATTTACGTGCATTAAGAGAACAGTGCAGAAGGAGTGAATTCTTTTTTAAATAGATTTATTTATAAAATCTTATTAATCGAAACTTTTTATTAAAATAAAAAAAACAATACTAAATAAAGAGATATATGAAATTTAAAAAAAAAAACAAATACCAGAGAAATTTACAGAAAAATCCAAAAATATCCTTTTAGAGTTGAAAATGAAATTAATTTTCTTTCACAATATTTATTGAAGCATTCAATTATGCTGTATAAACTAAAATTAATAAATAATTTAATATTAACGGATTTAAACATTATTTTAAATGTATCTTTATCATCTAACGTCTTTTTTAATACAATTAAAAATCTTTTAAGTTTTAATAAGTGTTGATACAACAAAAAAATGCCAAATTATAGACAGTTAATATTATTTGATATTAATTTTGAAGAAAGCGTAAAAGCGCACAATTGTAATTGTTAAATATAATTTTTCACACTCATAAATTTAATATCCAAAAACATACGAACGGCATTATTAAAATAAATGGAACTAAAACAGTTGAACAAAGAATTGATTGCACTTGTTAATAAAATAAAACCCCAAATGTTCCTATGTATGTATGAGCAGGAAAAGACTTTCAAGAAGGACTTATTGGGCCAAGTGAACCCCCCGAAATTCGAAAAAGTCGAAGACATGGCTGATCTCACGTACCTCAATGAGGCTGCGGTCCTGCACAATCTGAGGCAGCGCTATTACCACAAGCTGATCTACGTAAGTGTCATTCCGACGAGATTATTTAATGAACCATTACTGTTTTTTAATCCCCCAGACTAAGGATTTCAAGAAGGACCTGGTCGGCCAAGTGAACCCCCCCAAGTACGAGAAATGCGAGGACATGTCCAACTTGACCTACTTGAACGACGCCTCCGTGTTGCATAACTTGAAGCAACGCTACTACCATAAGCTCATCTACGTAAGTTCGCGCCCGCCGCAGCGCGCCGCTTGCTCGCAGCTTGGTGTGGCCCTGTGCTGAAATTGAAAAACCTACACCTAAAAAATATTCAACTTCCCCATAGCATATTTCCTACCCTATCTGTCGATCCATATATTTTTTTCCAATTCAAACAATTGAAATTAGCATGCCGATACCAATTTCATAACTGTCTAGATTCCAGATTGTTTCATTTAATTTAATTTCACGTAAAAACTACTTTTATTTGCGTCCGACTAAATCTATATAAAGTCTTACTTACTTTATCGTAGACATCTTACTTAAGTACCCATCTGACGTAGTTTTCGGATGACATATTTAAATTTAGCTAAATTCATGTGTTCCAAGCCAAGAGTTTTTTCGCCACAAACTAATGGATCTATTTTAAAATAACCTTTTGAACGGTCACTCGTCAAATGGTCGTCAATAAATGTCGCGCTCAACAGAGTCGATGTTCGAAATAAATCGATGATAAAAATAGCAGACCCCTCACTCGATAGCATGCTTTCTTTCTCTAATATTAAAAATAAATCTGTGCAGTGACGAAAATGATTAAATAATTATCTTGGCTTTTTAAAGTTGATGCATTTAGACTCGTAATTGGTAGATTTTGAAATATTTTTTTAAAGACTTTCTGAATCGGAGAATTATTCTGAATCTTAATTTCTTTAACATTATATTTGTTCACAACTTCATTATGATTTGCTTCATTCACCACCCGTACAGTTATAACTTTGAACTTCTACCCTTATATATATATATATAATATATTATATAACAATAAAACTAACTTATTTTTCCTCATCTAAATCCTCGCTTGTGTTAACTGCTGGCCAGCTACTAACAGCGGACTCTCTGGGTCTTCAGAACAAACTGAAACATCGCCCCATGGACAGGCGCTGTGCTGCGTTTTATGGTGTTTCTTTCAATCGCGTTTCTGCAAATATCAACCAATGCTGTCGCGATGCGTTATATTAATATATAACGCAAGCATATCATTCTTGCGCATTCCTGACCAGATGTTGAACAAAATAATTTCATAGATTGTATTAAAATTTCCCTATTTTTTTAAAGACTTTCAAAGCATTGGTTGTTATTTAGTTTTCAGATTTACAGGTTTAAGCGGGAAAGTATATTTACTACAATACCCCCGCATTTCATGATTTTTGTACACTATCTGTCTTAGCTTTATAGTCGTAGAAGTGGCTCATCTTTCGATCAACTGAAGAAGCACAGACTGCTGATCAGTGAACAATTGTTTTGACGTGTTCCCGGCTAGTGGAAATGTGAGTTAGAGTTAGAGAATTAGAGACATACGACTCGCAATATCAATGAAATCTAAAATATAACAATATACATTTCCACACGGCGGTATCACAATGTGTGTAAAACAGACCATTTCTAGATAGTTAAGAGATGATTATCTTTTCTGTTGTTTGTTGTCCATTTTTTATTGACGTTAGACATTCTTATTTTTTACGTTAAAGCCACTCATATCGCCATTTTAAAGAATTATACCACTCATTTCATCATGCGTATGATCAATTTAATTTACTGTTGCATCGAAAATTTCAAATTATTCGAGATCTTTTAACGTAGTTATTAAAGACCATAAAATATTGTAATACAAAATAACTAGATTTTTTATTTGATTACAATGAATCTAGTCACCGATGGTAGAAACAGAAAAGAAAGAGAGAAAAGAGTTAAAAAAAATGGCAACCATGATTGTCACCACAAAAATGATAGAATGTTTAAATTAACCAATGCTTGGTCGTAATGCAGACCTACTCTGGCCTCTTCTGCGTGGCTATCAACCCCTACAAGAGGTTCCCCGTGTACACCCTGCGTTGTGCCAAGCTCTACAGAGGCAAGAGGCGTTCTGAGGTGCCACCCCACATCTTCGCCATCTCTGACGGAGCCTACGTCAACATGTTGACCAACCACGAGAACCAGTCTATGTTGATTACGTAAGTGGAAAATCTTTGCAAATTAAAAACGTATTTCAACATTATAGTTACAAAACTGATATCTGTCTTATTCTTCTAAATAAGCGCCAAACATTAGATTTTGTTATTTAATTATTTAAAATTTTATGAACACTAGATTTGCTAATGTGATCACTTGAAATTTGCTGATAACTAGATAAATTAAGATAATTATTAGAAATTTTGCTTATTAATTGATTTATTTTCCCTCGGAAAATTACGATTTAATTTTCAAACAATTTGATTACAATTTCTCCAACGAGTATACCGTCAGATTGTAAAATTTAATAATATATTTATATATACTCGTATACCTTGCAAATTGCATAAAATGGTATAAAATATTATCTCAAATTTTCACTTTGATAAAAGTATGAATAATAACGATTCTTTGATGGATTTTTGAACAAAGGAAAAACAGAAACATTTTTGATTTATGTCCCATAATACATATTTACAAAAAACTAAAAGTTACGGAAAAATCGCATAAAACAGAGGGAATGATGTTTTTATTCTGATGAAGGGATTTCGAGAGACTAATCCTTAATTGTTTTCTATTATTCCACAGTGGAGAGTCTGGTGCCGGTAAGACTGAGAACACGAAGAAGGTAATCGCGTACTTCGCCACCGTCGGTGCTTCTTCCAAGAAAGACGAGAGCAGCAGCAAAAAGGGAACTCTGGAAGATCAAGTAGTGCAAACCAATCCCGTCCTTGAAGCGTTCGGTAACGCTAAGACCGTGCGTAACGACAACTCTTCTCGTTTCGTAAGTATTTATTTCCTTCGGCATTATATTACATTATTACAACTTATTACTTTATTAATCATTATAACTTATATGGATTTAGAAATGCGAAATCATTTTCACTTTACGAAAAATAAATGAAATGAGTTGTTCATTTTTCATACACTTTAAAAAAATATATTACGAGAAGAAAACTAATACAGGAATTTCATTTGTTCCCAGGGTAAATTCATCCGAATTCATTTCGGTCCATCAGGAAAACTGGCCGGAGCAGATATTGAAACATGTAAGTAAATCTTAACTCAACTCAATTGTTTAAAGTCAATACAATATATTTTAATTCACTTAGATCAGCAATTGAAAGATTTTTATTTAAAATACCTATATAATCTTTATAGACATAGGTACATATTTAAAAAAAAAAACAAATACAGCCGGAATGCACAAAATTAATGCTTATTGTGTTAATAAAATGAAATTTTCTTACAGACCTGCTTGAGAAGGCTCGTGTCATTTCCCAGCAGTCACTCGAGCGCTCATACCACATCTTCTACCAGATGATGTCTGGAGCCGTCGAAGGATTGAAAGGTATGATTAGATTCAGATGTACCGACTTGACTTACAAAAAAAAATATCTCTTTAAATATTCTCTCTAAATTTCACTGAAAAAATGACAACATTTAATAACATTTTTAAAATATAAAAGAAAAAGAATTTTGACATATTAAAAGTCAACCAAAAACTTAGAAGGTATTTTCTTATACTATAATAATTAAACAATCAAGTCTCAAATCAATCAATTTTTTACTTCCTAGATATTAAAATGAGATTTATTTTTCTATGGAATGATGAATAGAAATCTTTTATGAACATACTATTTATAGTATTTTTATTGAAAATATGTCTAAACAATTGTATTATTTTATTTTATTGTTTCATCATTATCAAAATATTGTTTCATCATGTATCAAAACTTTATCGTCTTATGGTATTTCAAGTATAGTTACTTAGATTATGTCTGAATAAATGTATATTTTGTGTAACTATTTTATCGTGTAGCAAAAGAGTACAAAGATTTTTACTGATCAAATTTATAGGTTATCATAAATTTATAAAATCCAAAAAAATACGTAACATATTTGGTATCTATATGGAATCAGTCAAAAACTTTAATTCTTTGAACTTTGGTTCAATAATGTGAGTATGGTAATCTTGGCACCGAGTCAGGAGAAATGAGGTACGAGTCGGATGATAACCTATTTATTGCCTTTAGAAATATGCAACTTGAGCAACGAC
This sequence comes from Eubasilissa splendida, assembly GCA_031772225.1. Taxonomy (NCBI): domain Eukaryota; kingdom Metazoa; phylum Arthropoda; class Insecta; order Trichoptera; family Phryganeidae; genus Eubasilissa; species Eubasilissa splendida. Next base: position 19,225,547 of record CM062855.1, on the reverse strand, counting down.
ATACACGACTATTACTTCGTGTCACAAGGAAAGACCACGATTCCCAGCATGGATGACGGAGAAGAGTGTATGTTGACAGATGTAAGTTAGCATCACCATGGGTGATCGGCCGATATATTGGGCGAATACTGGACCCAAAAGCTTACATTTATTTTAGAAGTAGAATTTTCTGCAAATTTATCAAACAAAGCACGAGGTTATAGCACATAGGCTAAACTTTTGGGAATCGATACAATACCCAAAGATTTCAATTTGTTTTTTTTTTTGTAGACTTGAAGCAACCCTGAAGGTTGTTGATATTTTTAAGTGCTTGAGGAAGTGCGCGAGTGAACCACGCGGCTGCGCCACAACGTCTAACTGGACTTTGACAGTGGTGGCAGCACGTCACTCGGTTATTTGTAGCCCCCTTGATTCATTTAAATAGACGATTATGAAAATACAATATTCATAATCTCTTTATTATCATCTTTTCATATCATACCAGACCGAAAAATGAGGAATTAATACTTTGAAATTCACTAAAGAAGAGCGAACAAAATTTATAATAATTTTATTCATAACAAATATGTAAGTTAAATATTTTTTTTTGTAATCTCGTGAAAGAAAAACTTCTTAAAAATTTCAAAATATTAGGTTCTCTTTGATTCATTGGAAAAAATACGCATATTTCTATGATTCAATGACTGTCTCGGGAAATTGCTTTTCCCACTACTCCCTTTAGATCCATCATCAACTCTGAGTCATTTTGACTTTACTATGAAAGCGATAAATGTGACAATTGCTTTAAAAATAACATCTTTGACTGATATCCGACGATATTACTTACGCTTACTGCGTAGTATCGCAGGATAAAAGTCATAATGATACCGAGTAGGATCATGCATTTCCATTTACATTAATAAACTTTTCATTCTTTGCATGTCGATTTCCATAAAAAATAAACTTATTGTGTGACATTTGTTGGAAATCTATAGAAAATTCGCTATTGTCAAACGATATCTACGACTACCACATCGTGTCGCAGGGCAAAACTACTATTCCTAGCGTGGACGATAACGAAGAAATGTTGATAACCGATGTAAGTGCGGACAACGTTGACTCGTCGCAGTTGAAATGTTTTCGTGTGTCAGCTAATACCGTTGTGGCCGTAACCTTTAACCCGCATCTGTCTATCCCACACCGATCATATAATAACCAGACAAAAAATAACAAAACGAAAAAGGTTAAAAAAAAAAAAAAAACACAATCCTTGCAGGTACCATTTGGTATTTTGCATAAAGAATAAAAAAAAGCCTGGTTTAGTTGTTAAAATATGTAGTTTAAAAAAAAAAAAATTTTTTAATAATGACGGTACGCCATCATGTTTTATGACATTTGATGTGACCTTGTGTAGGAATTCCCAGTGTTGGTGATAACGAGGAAATGTTGGTCACCGACGCGTGTGCGGAAATCTGACTTGCCGCACCTGCGCCTTTAACTTTCCATTTCCTACTTAACCAGATAGACATGCTGCACACTTTTTTCATCGCAATCATCTATGTTGAGTGTCTTTAGTTTGCGAATTGTTTAATGATTGTATCTTCTCTTATTAAAAGTGAGATAAATTAATGTTAATATATATATATATATATTGGCAAACATGGCTTGCGCTATGACAATAAGTTTAACATGTATTTTCGATTAATTTGAATATCCATGTGTCAGAAATGATCTCACTTAATAAGATGGAGAGGAAAAATAACTTACATAACATTATAAAAAAATTAAAAAGTGTAAGTGGCAACGTTGTGTTGTATTATGATTAACTAATTAATTAGTTTGTATTAGTTAACCAACAGCATCGAAGAGAGACGGAACGACTCCAGCGACGTCATTAGGGTTTCAGATTTGTACAGAATATCGAATGTCGGGGTCATCGCCGAATGAATTACCTTTCTTGTCTTGATATTATTATTTTTGGTTGATTGAATACCATTCTGAAGTTCGCCATTAATACTTTGTGACTTATCACTCACGATGGCATGATATTCAGCTTGGTATTTGACATTCACAGAGGTGACCTTGCTATCCAACCACATCGGCGACTATCCGCTCATATGTCACGGTAAGACGCGAATACCGGGCATCAACGACGGACTGGAGTTTGACGTCACGGACGTAAGTGACGTCACGGACGTAAGTGACGCACGGCGGAAGCGCCGGCGCGCCTCCGCAAACTTAAGTAATTCAGAGGATTGTGTAAATTTTAAACCGTGAATCTAAAAAAAATTTTTTAGACGATTTTAGACGGGAATTTTAATACTTATTATTCGAAAAATCAATATCAAAGAAATTCCTAGAGACAAGATATATTTTATACGTTAAATTCGATTTCAATTAAATTATTTCGTAGTAAGTATCCGTTACGTGCAAATCCTGAAATTAAGGATAGTAATCGATGTGAATTAGTGAAATAAAGTATCCTACGCCACTGGAGGCGTACCGCCGCTCTCCGCCTCACGCTTGGCTTAGCCCGTTCCCCTACACCACACGAGCCACTGGCGAGCACAACATTTTTGTTGAAAAACACTCAGCACTCGGAGCATTCGTCACTTTTTCTATGATCCAAATCAAAATCATGCAAGTGTGACGCCACAGGGCAGACAGTAATTTCATTACAAAATACATGCTTCATGACTTTGAGAGGGATCGTCCAGGTTGCACCAGAACTCCATCGATTGTATCCTATTTTAGAAACGGCCGCTGGCGTCCCCCATTTTATTCTAGGGAGCTGATGTCGGGGACTTCCCACGAAATGTTAACCATCTCTTCCATGTATAATATTGCGAACACTCTCTATGATGTATTTTTTATCGTTTCATTTAAGGCAAATGTCTGTTGACTGACAATATCTATGACTACTACAATGTGTCCCAGGGTAAGATTACCATCCCCAGTATGGATGACGGAGAGGAATGTGCTTTGACAGACGTAAGTTCAAACCGGTTACTGTAAGGCACGGGAGTTCATGTGTCCAACATCCATATGGAATGGTGTTGTCGATACTTCGTATTGTTGTTTCTATACCCCCCCATGTGGTCGTACCCCCGAGTAGTTTATGTGGAAATATGACAAGAATGCCCTTGTTTAAATCCTGTATTTCATATCTGCATCTGCAGTTCCATAGTGCACGACTATACCACCAATATTGTTGAGTTCCTCTGCTATTTTATTCAACGATTTTCATTCGCTGAAAAGTAAAATACTCGAAAAACGAACATATTTAGCAGATGGACTGTATACAGTTTAAAATAATGGTTGCATACGAAAATGAATAATGATTCATCCAAGAATTGTGTACGTCCTACCGAGAAATGAGACGAATTTGTATGTAAAATGTGATGTCTTTTTATGTGTAAACATATCCACCAAAAATTTACATGATAAATGAAATATATTGATACCCTTATGGATTTCATGAATGAATTTACAATTTATATATCCCAACAAAAGCTTTGAAAGATCGAGTTGCAGAAATGAGCACCAGCTCGGTCTAGCAATAACGCTCTAACCCTAACAAATGCTCCCCGCCTATACTAACGTTATATCATATTTTATGTCAATTTTAATTAATACAAACAAAATTAGGGTAAGTCTTGTTAATACATTTTTTAAAAGCATTTTCAATACAATATTATTTACATTGGTTGTTTCAATCTTTAGTAATATAAAATATTTAAAGATACAAATAGTAAAAAAAAAGAGTTTTTTATGTACCTAATTATAAAATATTAATGTTTGAAATAACTTCGTGCTATTAAATTGGTTATTAAAAATGATGCAAAAAGAGTCGGCAGTACTGACATGTATTTGTTTTGGGGGGTTTAGCAAGCTTTCGACGTTCTGGGTTTCACACAAGAAGAAAAGGACGACATTTACAAGATCACCGCCAGTGTCATGCACATGGGCGGCATGAAGTTCAAGCAGAGGGGTCGCGAGGAACAGGCTGAAGCTGACGGCACAGAGGTAACCTAACTCCATCCATTCTTATTTCTAATCTATACTCGTAGGCCCACCACCAAATCAAATTTTAAACCTAAAATCTTTCGATTTACTCACAGACCACCAAATAAATATTTCTTTTCCCAATATTTTCATTTTGGTGTCACTCACGTGATCATTTTGGTACCACTCACGCAATTAAATAGCTCGGCAATTTTTTTTAAAAATATGACTCGATTGTAATGAAAATTTATACCCTGACAATATAATATGCATTAATTTAAAAAATACATTTTGTTTTTCACAAAGATTTAATTTTCGAAGAGTAAATACTTTTACCGTTGCATAAATATCGGATTTATGTTTTCACCTCTTCCCGTAACTAATGTCCCAAACCCCTCTCCGATATGACCACTTTATTTCATGTCTGTGGATTTCCTCCGGTGACCCGTTTTTCTATTCACGAACGGCAAGAATTTAAAATCAATAGACAGTGTGACTAAAATAGGTGAATTCTTGCAGGAAGGTGAGCGTGTCGCCAAGTTGTTGGGAGTCGATTGCCCAGATCTATACAAGAACTTGTTGAAGCCCCGCATCAAGGTCGGTAACGAGTTCGTGACCCAGGGCCGTAACAAGGATCAGGTGTCCAACTCCGTCGGTGCCCTCTGCAAGGGTATCTTCGACAGGCTGTTCAAGTGGCTCGTGAAGAAGTGTAACGAAACCCTAGACACCAAGCAAAAGAGGCAGCACTTCATCGGTGTGCTTGATATTGCTGGTTTCGAAATTTTCGACGTGAGTGTCATTTTAAATATTATTCTTGATATGGAAAATACATTCACTTTCTTAAGACAATGGCTTCGTAGAAGTCACGAGCATTGGCTATTTAAAAAAAAAAATAAACAAATATTTAAATTCACAATTTATGAATTTCTTGTAATTAATCAATTCTAAACAGCCGTCTTCATAGACGGTGTTTTGAGAGATAAACAGAGAATTTATTGCGATTTTTTTGTTGATAAAAGTAAAAAAAAAAAAATAGTTGATACAATTTTGAACTATATTAGCAATAATTTAAAAGCATTATTTACATTTATTATATGATTTTATGCCACCAAATACTATTGAACTGGTTCTTTTTTCGGTCCCGAAGTATTTTTTTATAGTATTAAATACAATCCAAATGAAGAAACTTTGCTTTTAAATACTCATATCATCATATAGCTGTATACATTCAAAGAACCTATAATTGATTCCGATTTTGAGATTTTAAACAACCAGTTCGATACATTTGATATTTGTTCTTTCCAACCATGTTTCACAGAAGCAGAATTAACAGTATTAAAAACTGAATGTACCATGAACTCATACTCATTCAAGAGCACGCGACCACATGGAGTGTTTAAAATACTGACAAATGATCCTTTAACCGCTCCTCTTACAGATGTCTTAGCTGCAATTAGCTGGTTCTCTACATAAAGCCGAAATGTGATTCGGCAAAACTATCTACAATTAATTTTACAATAACTACATATACCTTAATTCATACAATAATTATAATTATATACATGCGTCCTTTATCTTTGTCATATCTTCAATCTGTCTGTGATTTAACTATTTTCCTAACTAACTTGAAACAATTATAGTACAACGGATTTGAGCAGCTTTGCATTAACTTCACGAACGAAAAGCTGCAGCAGTTTTTCAATCACCACATGTTCGTGTTGGAGCAAGAAGAATACACCAGGGAAGGCATCGTGTGGGCCTTCATTGATTTCGGAATGGACTTATTGGCTTGCATTGACTTAATCGAAAAGGTATACCGTGGTCCGCGCCCCTGGTATCTTAAAATTCTTTTTTCTTCTTTTCCTAACACAACTATTACTAAATTGGGCGGGGGATACATCACAATTGGAAGTCTTCATCATCTGCTAACACAGTAAGGAAACACCTCTTTTATATTTCTGGAGCGTGCTATCATGAAACGGATCAATAACCAAATCAATTTTCCGTCGTCAATCCGGACAAACGCTCTCAAAGTGCGGATTACTCTTGGTAACATATTTTACTCATGGTATCTAACAATTAAATCCAAAGGTACTAAAATATCACTATAACCAACACTAAAATAACAAAAAAAATATTTTCCATCTCGACCCGTAGATCTTTCCTTACCTAAATAATGAGAAAAATATGTTTGAATATCTCCGCATTCAATAGTACAACGGCTTCGAGCAGCTGTGCATCAACTTTACCAATGAGAAATTGCAACAGTTCTTCAACCATCATATGTTCGTACTTGAGCAAGAAGAGTACAAGAAGGAGGGCATTAATTGGGCCTTCATTGATTTCGGCATGGACTTGCTGGCTTGCATTGACTTGATCGAGAAGGTAATTGGTTCGTTTGTAGAGTGGGTACTTCAGTCCGCCGGAGTCCAGAGGTAGCCGTCATCGAAGGTTTGGTCGCTCGTCTTCAATTGTTCTGTGCCGTCTGTTTGTCGTATCCATTTCATCCTTCTAACTGATGAAATTGTTATTTTATGTATCTTTTTGTTCCTGTGATATTGTCTGAATTTTTATTTGTTGTTTCTGTTAATCCCCAATCTGCCATTTTACATGACAGACAAAGTGTGTTCCTGTTCGCAGTACCTATACGTGTTACACCGAATCGATATACCCCGGGAAGACATTTAATCCTACAAACGTAAATGTCATCCCGTAAATACCCCTCATACAGTGCGAGACATCGTTACTGCATATCCTTGTCCTAATTAATACTTAATTGACATGAAAACAACCTTCAAAATAAAGGAATTATACTAACTCTGATTGCCCCGCTCATGTGTTCCTGCAGTTCAACGGTTTCGAGCAACTATGCATTAACTTCACCAACGAGAAGTTGCAGCAGTTCTTCAACCACCACATGTTCGTTCTTGAGCAAGAAGAATACCAGAGAGAGGGCATCGAATGGACTTTCATAGATTTTGGCATGGATCTCCAAAATTGCATTGACCTTATTGAAAAGGTAGTCGGCGGCCACGAATGGACAACGGTCCGCCTTCTAAGAGATCTATTCGAGATTTCATAAGTCTATCGCTGATAAAACTAAAGAATGGTAGTAAACAAACCCTTGCTAATACTGCCCGAAAACGCTGATTAGATTTATGGAATTTCGATGCTAAATATGCGAACTAAATATGTTGTGTTTGATGTTTGTTTTCCTTGACCGCTGTCATTCCCGTTCCAGGGAGCGATGACCCCGAGTTATCGCTCCGATCACATCTCGAGTGTTCCACTAATTACTTGATGTTTTCACTTACTATGGATAAGACCTCGAGTGTTTGTGTTATGTTTGTTTGTTTGTTATTGTCCCTTGCCCCGTTCGGCCGGCCAGTCGAACGGTTTTAATCAGCTTTGCGTGAATTTTACGAACGAAAAACTGCAACAATATTTCAATCACTTCATGTTCGTGCTAGAACAAGAGGAGTACGAAAGAGAAGGAATCGTTTGGAAGTTTATCGATTTTGGCCTGGACCTCCAGCCCACCATAGACTTAATCGAAAAGGTATTCAAATCCGTAAATTAAACCTGAAAATATTCTGAATCTATAACAATTGACAACGTAGAAAACTTAAACTGCATTTTAGTGCAGATTAATTACCTCACTGGAGTCAAGTTAACAGTTTAATTTAGATATAATACGACACCTTATCAAACTTGTACAGTCCCGAAAATAATTAATACAAGAATGAAAATAGCGGCTGTTTCTTTAGCAACCGTACCAACGGTTTTGTAGATCATTTTTATTAAAACAAGTAGTTCTAATACATGAATATATTAAAATACTAAATGACTTTCTCGTATTAAATAGAACTTTAACTAAACCCGGAGGGTTGGACTGTCAACAATTTTATTTCTATTCAAACCCGAGATAATTTGTAATTACGACTTTCTCAAAAGAAATTGCAATTTGAGTAATGTACACTAGTTTCAAATGTTCAATCATCGGTCAGTCCGACCCTACACAAATTAAAACTGAAACCAATCGACAGAGGCCTATTTTACGCTTACAAACCTATGCACCCATCAGTGTTTCTAATAGCACGTGGAAAGCTTAGCTTCTACACGCGTCGCCAATAAACTGAATGTACCCCTGATTCGCTGTGATGACCGACTGCATAGATCCCGAGGTAAGATTGGCTTTGCTCAAATTTGGAAAGCTTCGCGTAGATTTTGGCAGACTTTGTAAAACAAAATTGTGAATAATTCACTTTTGTTGGCAAAAATTAATGCTATTGATTAGAAAATGTTTTTGATAATTAGTAGTTTTGAACAAATATTTTAAATGACATGATAGTAATTTGAGACTCAAATCAATTTTTGAAAATCATTCCATGAATTTTACGATTGTATTTTGACCGGTTTATGTGCCTTTGCATTAAAAATTAAATCGTGTTAATATTTTAATTATCGCCGCTAACACGTGTATTAAAAAAGAAAGTATCGTTTATGGCGCCGAAAATTGTTAAATAAAATTTTGGCTCGTATGGTCTCAAATAACTATCATCATATGTACATAAAATTGTAATTTTGATATATTTTAATTAACTTTGTATAGTTAAAGTAAATATTATTTAATTAGATTTTTTTTTATTTAAATTTACCGATACTGTTTTAAATGTAGAGAAAGAATACCATTATTCTTTAAAAAAAATCTTTCTAACTATTTTGAAGAATACGGAAAATAATTTAATATTCTTTTGATATATTTTCGAAGAAGCAAGTCAAAATTAGTCAATTAAATTTTTAATGAATCAAATATATATATATTATTACATGTTAGTAATAAACAACAATTATAACCCATTAAATGTTCCCCAATTTAGCCCATGGGTATCCTGTCCATCCTTGAGGAAGAGTCTATGTTCCCCAAAGCCACGGACAAGACCTTTGAAGAGAAGTTGAACAACAATCACTTGGGCAAGTCTGCTCCATTCTTGAAGCCCAAACCACCAAAGCCCGGTTGCCAGGCCGCTAACTTCGCCATTGGTCACTACGCCGGTAATGTGAGTATCACATTTCTTTCCTCAGACACTAAATACTTCCATCAAGTCAAGTAAAATATTCTCTTAATATTGACCATTGACATGTTTTTATAAATTAATTTAGAACTCTAAAATTTGATTCAAAAGGATTTTATAAAAAATAAATCAAATATTGTAAAAAAGGACTTGTGAAACAACCTATCGTGCAGTGGTTAGTTTTTGTAATTCTTTTTTTAACTTGTCTTCCCAAAACGTTTATCTATTTTATTTTGTCGAATAGGTCGGTTACAACATCGCCGGGTGGCTAGAAAAGAACAAGGATCCCTTGAACGACACCGTTGTTGACCAGTTCAAGAAGGGTCAGAACAAGCTCATCGTCGAAATCTTCGCTGACCATCCAGGACAGTCTGGTGGTGCTCAAGCTGATGCCGGCGGCAAGGGTATGAAAGACAACCTTTATAAATTGAAATATTATTATTTCTTAATATTTAATATAAAAATATACTTCTATCCTAAAATAAAAATTGATGTTAAACCTTTTTGGTATAAATAATGAACTTATTTTTCGCATCTTCTTCTACTTGCACAATTTTATAGATATAAGATATCACTTTATTTCTTAAAATACTATGTTATATCATTGCCATTATCATATTTTCTAAAAAGACTTAAACAAAACAAATGACTGAGAGGTCTCATCAATGTGGAATTAACACTCAAGTATGTAAACTTAAAATATTTAGCATAAAGTTTATATAAAAAAAAACCATTATTAAATACTATTAAACAAAAAACCTTTCTCAAACCTCAGTTCCTATTACAGAGTTTGTACTTTATCAAAAATAGATTAAAAAATCTAACTCCACAACTAAATATCCCAAAGCTAACATTGTACCCTGATGACGTAGGTTCAACCGCTAAACGTGCCAAGGGATCTGCCTTCCAGACAGTGTCATCTTTGTACAAGGTTAATTTCTCCTTCTTACTTGCTGGCCACTTATAAGGACCGGGTCAGGCACACGTCTTTCCGTACCATCAGAAGTGGGAAGATCGGAAGCTCTAAGCTTGGCTTATGCTATCTGCCTCATCCTCCTATTAGTACATCTGAAACCTTTCTGTCCAGTCGCTCAACTATTAGTTGGCTTTCTTAATTTCATTCTTACTTTCCAACTATCCAGTTCTTCACTTACGTTTAACGTTTCTTGCGTCAGTCTACCTACCTATTGACGTCTAATTTTCACTATTGTGCTGTCTAACATAAACGCGCTCTGTTATCATCCGATCCATCGACAATCATGACGGTAAAGTAAGGAGTTCTCCAGCTGAGCTTTACGCATGTCTCTATGTATGATCCTATCTTTGTTCAGGTGGACGTGGTAAGAAGGGTGGCGGTTTCGCTACTGTCTCTTCAGCTTACAAGGTCAGTTTACATTAAATATACGCATTTCAGTTTCCAGTTTGCAGTCCTCTGAGATACCCAAAGTAACCAAATGGAATCGGAATCATGAATGCAATCAAATTATAACAACCTTTATATATGATATTTATAACTACATTATTGAGCCACCAATAATGAGTTCACGTGTTGGTTCTCAGGATTCTATTATTTTTAGCAACCGAGCAAAACAATTCGCGCGATTTTATAATTCTCAAATTTAAAGAAGATTGAATTCTCGCGAGTGTCATTAAATTATGCAAATTTAAAATCAACTTTATTATTCGCATTAGTTCGTTAGTTCACTTTTTTGGACAGGACCTGAGACACAACGAAAGAACGAACCTTTATTTATTTTTTGTGTTGTCACACTGTTAAAAGCAGAAACATTGTTTTGATTTTGTTACACGAAAACACCACATGAAAAATGGAAATGCACATCATCATCCATCATTATCTTTCAAAAAGAAAGATCCACCCAAGAAGACCGATCATGTCGGATCGGCAAAACCAAATAACACTCATTTACGTTCTATCACAACTCAATGGACGCTTTCATATTTTAATTAGGTGCACTTGCAACAACTTTGTATGTGTTGAACCTTGACTCACAGTAAGTAAACATGTTGTGCTTTTGGCGAATGTGAAAATAATTGTCTTTTTACTATTGAAAAAAAAAACATGCAATACGTAAAGAAAAACACTAAATTAACAGTGATTCATAAGGCACGCTCCATATTCGCCAAGAAGCATTTGAGACTGAAAATGTAAATAACATTTGTTTTTGTATTGTGTTTTACTAAAAAATAGACATAAATTTAAAATATCGAATGATTGTGCTATATTGTGTCTTATAAGAGTGCAATAGTTTATATGTCTAATAAAATGTGATTATCGCAGGAACAATTGAACAACCTGATGGCTACTTTGAGGTCTACCCAACCTCACTTCGTGCGTTGCATCATTCCCAACGAGTTGAAGCAGCCTGGTGAGTAACGAAACGTTGAATTGTACTTCTTTCGTATTTGACCATCGTGGACATTTATCTGTGGACACTTACACGTTTGGTATTTCAGGTCTCATCGATTCCCATCTTGTGATGCATCAGCTCACCTGTAACGGTGTGCTTGAAGGTATTCGTATTTGCCGTAAAGGTTTCCCCAACAGGATGGTCTACCCTGACTTCAAGCTCCGGTAAGGCTTCGATAAGATTATATTTCTACTAATATTTTGGTTTGATAAAACATATAAGTTTGATTCGTTCAACACGAGTCTTACCAATTGAAATATTTTAGGGTTTAAGCAATATTCGTTGCGCTTATTCAAAAGCAACAGTTGAAACAAAATATTTCTAAATGAGTTGAACATAAGATGTATGAAAGTTAAATAAAACTTATTCAATGCGAATGGAAAATACTTACAAATATTATTTTCCACTTATAATTCTGATGAAAAAATAATTTCGATTATTTTCCGTCTCCTAATTTATCTTAAAAAATCTATTTCCAAATGACTTAGGAATATTTTTTTTATAAAATAATATAATTATTTTATGAACTTAAAATGAATTTCTTGAATATTAAATTCTTATTGTCTCCAAAAAACAGCTACATGATTCTTGCCCCAGCCATCATGACCAACGAAAAAGATCCCAAGACTGCCGCAGCCAAGTGTTTAGAGTCAGTCGCTCTGGACCCCGAGAGCTATCGTATTGGCCATACAAAGGCAAGACAGAATGAGTAGACCTGTCACTTTGGATTTCACCAATATATTAATACTCACTCCAACCTTTGATGGAACAATTTTCCGTTATTTAGCGAAACCAGCCCATGAGGGACTGCTTAACACCCGTTAAAATCCAGTGTGACCCTTTCCGTATCAAACGCTCAAAAAGCACAGACATTGATCTTGAATCTGTACCTCCCCTTCATTTGTCGATGTAGATGCACCTCGTCCTCATATACTTCAAATGTTTTCACCCTGTACTGTAGGCATGAAATAAAATGTTTTTTTTTTATTACGCAAAATAAATCCCAATTAAGGTGTGATGTTTCATCCCTTTGCTCGTTACCTTCCATGTAGATACAAAATCCTGGCTCCCCAAGCCGTGAGCAAGGAGTCCGACCCTAAAAAGGTTGCAGAAATCATCCTGGATACGACGGGACTGGATCCCGAGTCCTACCGCCTCGGTCACACCAAGGTTCGACTGATCGAGATTCGGTGGCTTCGATCGCCTCTTTAACCATCAGTATTTAGATCCAACTTAATCACCAGCATCTGGAAAAGATGACCAGAGATCGACCATCATCACATTAACTTAATAGCTTTGTGTCGAGACTTTCAAAGCTCCCATAACCAAATTTTAATGCATTACCGGTGAATCCATTCTGTTGACAATGTTGGATAAGCAGGGATGGCATCATTTCACATTTGTTTGTAGTTTTAGGTAAATTAATGAGTTGTCATATGTTTTTGATATAACGCTTACATGTAGAGACATCTGTCGACTGACTCGAACAGAATGTCTGCCTGTTTTGTCACCGATTAGAGAGTTACTTGTACCATTCCCCGAGTGTTCATCCCATCGTTTTACACGAAGATATTGTAAGATTGTAGATTACTGATCAATTTGCTAATTCACTTATGCTTGTTGGCTAACACAGATACAAAATTCTGTGCATCAACCTATTAAAAGAGCCCATCTCACCTGAAAAGGCCACAGAGAAAATTTTGGAGACTACAGGCCTTGACGCCGAGTCCTTCAGATTGGGAAAAACTAAGGTAGAAACTACTCACTACCGTTCAGCTATCTCTTCTTTTTTACTAACTAGTTTTTATTGACTTCTAATCTTCTCTATGCTTATAGAATTATAAATGTGTTTTTATATTTAGATCATTATGCCTAACGTTAATTTCCTGTACTAAAGACATACATGTAAGATGTTCGCCTTCCAAATAAGGTTGGTTTTGTTTTGATCGTAATTCAATACTGGAATATGCATGAAATTAAGTATTCATCGGTAAAGGATTCGTAGCAGGAGTGACTAACGTTTGAATGTATAAAAAATAGGTGTTCTTCCGCGCCGGAGTCCTGGGTCAGATGGAGGAGTTGCGTGACGAACGCTTGTCCAAGATCGTGTCCTGGCTGCAGGCATACATTCGCGGTTACTTGTCCCGTAAGGAGTTCAAGAAGCTGCAAGAACAGAGGTTCGTGCAACCCATTCCGTTAATCTACTTATTTTTAGATTTTGGTCAGACGATACTCGAATGAACACTCGCAGATTACCTTAAAATAATATGCTATCCCGGTAGCAACAAAAATATTTTTTCGATAAATTGAATTTTCCAGTTACTTTTCATTTTAATGAAAATACCACAGAAATATGTTAGTGTGTTCTCCTTAATATATTAGTTGTATGAAAGTTTATCCAGAATTAATTATTTTTATTTTTATTTAATGGCGTCTCCTAGCGAATATTACTCAAAGGTATTGGAGAATTTCGCAATAAAAGGTGATATAAGTGAATTTGAATAAAATATTAATTACCTTAATCATCGTCTCCAGGGTGGCCCTGCAAGTTGTCCAGCGCAACTTGCGCAAGTACCTCCAGCTCCGCACCTGGCCCTGGTGGAAGTTGTGGCAGAAGGTCAAGCCCCTGCTCAACGTCACCCGCGTCGAGGATGAGATCGCAGTAAGTGTTAATCTAAAATGGTGATTCATTATTATTTTCGTTTCAAGGAGACCCAAAAAGCCGCGAGTCAAAATTCCATAACTTTATTTATAAACCGCGCGATGAATAATCGGATCCGCACACTGCACGCGCTAATGCTGCAGGCGGGCTGATGTGCGCGCCAGGCGGGCTAAATCCGTCGGCTGACAAGCGAGAGCCATCACCATCACCTGTGCCGAGCGATCTGATCCGCAACACCGTGCCCGCATTTAGGCAGGAGCGCGCCCGTTACCTGTCGGCTATTTCAGACGCGACGCGCTGGACCTTTCCGCGCGCTCCGCCCAATTTGATACAAATCTCGGCAGTCATCCCGCATCCCGCGGGGGATCTCACTCGTCACTTTGGTGTAGGAATTAATTTGCCAGTATTTTTAACGGTGTCCAGCACCGGCGGGGCGCGTGGGCGGCGCGGCGGTGGGGCGGGTGGGGGGGCGGACTCCAGCGGCGGGCGGGCGTGGGCGGGCCGAGCCGGCGGGCTGGCGGGCTGGCCGACTCCCTCGGGCAGTGCTCACCCCGCGGTCTTCGCGACATCAACATCGGCCTTCTGCGGCCTCCCACCCGCGCCTTCCTCTCGCACTTCGATATCGAAACGAATTCGCCGCTCACCGCGTACGATAGAAATTGAATACGCAGATTTGAATAACCGATTACCGTGGAGAATCACGAAACCCATCCTCGGGTGGAGTACTTTCATCTCTTCAGTCGCGTGTGATACACAGTCGCGATGGAGACGGTCGCCGAAATGGATTTCAACCAAAAAACTGAATATTTGCAGAAACTGGAGGAGAAGGCGGCCAAGGCCCAGGAAGCCTTCGAGCGGGAAGAGAAGCTGCGCAAGGAGCTGGAGGTCCTCAACAGCAAGCTGCTCCAGGAGAAGACAGATCTTCTGGCCTCCCTCGAGGGAGAGAAGGGATCCTTGTCTGACTTCCAGGAGAAGTCTGCCAAGCTCCAGGCCCAGAAGGCTGACTTGGACTCGCAGCTGCGTGTAAGTACTCCAACTTTTTAAATTATGCTAATCATTTACAAATATTCAGCACTTAATATTTAAACATTTGAAGTGAAATATAAAAGTAATTAGTTATCATAAAATTACGAAGCTTTAGTTTGTAACGACTCCAGTACACCAGAGTTTCAAAATGATTAATAATCATTATTATTATTATTACACTAGTGGTGCAAAATTATTCTAAATTGAGTTATAAGCGGGACTAATAATCTAACTAACGAGTTCCACTAGAACATTATAAAGAAGTACAGTAATTTTATTATATAAAATACAGTATCGTGAATATACTGACAATATATACATATTGAATTTATTAAAAATATTTCGAGTAAAATTTGAAAGCTTAATCTTAAAAGAATTATTAGAATAATGTACAAGATTATAGTTTAAACAATAAGGTACATGTAAAATTTGAATTCTATTTTAAAGCTCCTAGGCGGTGAGGTTGGTGTTTATGTATCTTGTCAAGAATAGACGGAATGTTTAAGTTAGAAGTTTTCCACCACAGGGTGTTGTAAAATGTAACGAATGTGAATAGCAACCGGTTTAACGTCTTATTGGCGCAGTTCAAGTAACCTGGTAACAGTAGTAGCTGCATGCGTGTAAAGGTGGGTTATTTTGGACCGCGCGGAGACTGAAAGCAGCGGGCCCGAGGGGCACCCATCAGTCTTCACTTTTCGAGTGTCATAATTTTTGTCGACATATTTATAAACACGGTATTTAATAAGCTGCCACTCGTTTGGCCCACTTGATAACTGTTTATCGCGGGGATAAATCTGTGTGTCACGCGAATATATTAAAGTGTGAATCTTGGCACGGGTCCAATGTATATTTTTTGATACAATTTATATACCCAAAAAATGCAGAGCGTTTGAGGCGTTCCAGAAAGGTGTACGCCGTGAGATGTTTATAGCCCGCGGGCTATTTGCACTCTCGGGTGGGCTCGCTTACCGAAACCGTTTTCATAGCTTTATTACTTTCATAACCTGAATTCTACCTGGTTCAAAATACCTTCTTGAGGAATGTTAAACATAAACTCCTACATGCAAATATTAATAAGTAGCACGTATAAAAGTTAACAGCGATAAATAAACAAAGATTATAGAATTGTTTCTATATTTGAAAAACAGGACACCCAGGAGCGCCTCACCCAAGAGGAAGATGCTCGCAACCAGCTTTTCCAGGGCAAGAAGAAGCTCGAACAAGAGATCTCCGGGCTGAAGAAGGATGTGGAGGACTTGGAATTATCCGTCCAGAAGTCCGAGCAAGACAAGGCTACCAAGGATCACCAGATCCGCAACCTGAATGACGAGATCGCTCACCAGGATGAACTCATCAACAAGCTCAACAAGGAGAAGAAACTCCAAGGAGAATCCGGTCAGAAGCAGTCTGAGGAGCTCCAGGCTTCCGAAGATAAGGTCAACCACCTTAATAAGGTTAAGGCTAAGCTCGAGCAGACTTTGGATGAGTTGGAAGATTCTCTGGAACGTGAGAAGAAACTCCGTGGAGATGTTGAGAAATCCAGGAGGAAGGTTGAAGGCGACCTGAAACTCACCCAGGAAGCCGTCTCCGATCTCGAACGTAACAAAAAGGAACTCGAACAGACCATTCAGCGCAAGGACAAAGAAATCTCCTCTCTTACCGCCAAACTTGAAGATGAACAATCATTGGTATCCAAGCTCCAGAAACAGATCAAGGAACTGCAGGCCCGCATCGAAGAATTGGAAGAGGAAGTCGAATCAGAGCGTCAAGCTCGCGCCAAGGCTGAGAAGCAGCGCGCTGACTTGGCTCGCGAGTTGGAAGAGTTGGGCGAGCGTCTGGAGGAAGCCGGCGGCGCCACATCTGCCCAGATCGAGCTGAACAAGAAACGCGAAGCCGAGCTCAGCAAACTGCGTCGTGACTTGGAGGAGTCCAACATCCAGCATGAGGGAACCCTCGCCAACCTGCGCAAGAAGCACAACGACTCCGTCGCCGAGATGGGTGAGCAGGTCGACCAGCTCAACAAACTCAAGGCCAAGTAAGTACACGACACAATAAAATGATCAGTATATTTATTTGGTACAGAAATATAAATACATTGCTGTTTGAATCTAGGGCAGAACACGACCGCGCTAATAGCCACAATGAATTAAATCAGACCCGGGCTGCAGTCGATCAGCTGTCCCGAGAGAAGGTAAACTGAATGCCCCACTTGGGCATGCGGTGTCCCCCGTCCTTTGAGTGTTGCACGTTACAAGGTTTTTGGGACGATATCCATGTCGAGCAATGCTGGAAACCTTTATTGACATACCTTTTATACCTTTTAGTATTCGTCCATTTAACACTCAAGCCGTGTATTGCGTTACAGGTATTCTCCCCCCCCTCGAACAACAAGAAACTCTTGGTTGACTAAATATTAAATTTGTGTTTAGGGCTGAAAAGGAACGCTCCCAATACTTTGGCGAACTGAATGATGTTCGCGCTGGAATTGATCATCTGTCCAACGAGAAGGTACACTTGATTCCAAAAAATCTAAGCAGCCTAACATGCGCGGCCTCTTTTCAGCTTTTAGGCAACACTCACCTGCAACAACTGCCAATTCGCCATTTCAGTCGAGATGTTTTTCTTAACGTCTAGTCACATATGATAAATAACCTATTTGAGTCTTGTCTTTTACCAACTGGAACTAATCCGAATGCATGTGATTCCACAACTAATATTGATCTATTACCATTGTTTTCCTCCACGACTTCTTCATGACTAACCGATGATATTACAAATAACAAATACAACTGTATTCGAACGTTTAAAACTAATATATTTTTCCAAAAGTGTTTTGAAACTAACGGAATGTGTGTTTTGGTCTGATTTCAATCAAATCTACATTATAAACACTTTCTACAATTACTTAAGTCATTATTGTACGCGTAGGCCGCCCAAGAAAAGATCGCCAAGCAGCTGCAACACCAACTGAACGAAGTTCAGGGCAAACTGGACGAGACCAACCGCTCATTGAATGACTTCGATGCCGCCAAGAAGAAGCTGTCCATTGAGAACTCCGATCTCCTCCGCCAACTTGAGGAAGCCGAGTCCCAGGTGTCTCAGCTCTCAAAGATCAAGGTTTCACTCACCACTCAGCTCGAGGATACCAAGAGGCTGGCTGATGAGGAAGGCAGGGTACGTTGAAAACAACATAAATATACTTATTATTGATCAATTCAAATTTTTAGCCAGAACAATTTAAATAAATAATTCACAACTTATTAATAGAAATGCCATATTTGGAAAATAAGATAAATTTGGTGTGATTTCTTAACTAACAACTATATTACGGCAACATTAAAAAATATATGTGCAATTAATTAATAAAACAATAATTTTAGGAACGCGCTACACTCCTTGGCAAGTTCCGCAACTTGGAACACGACCTCGACAACATCCGCGAGCAAGTGGAAGAGGAAGCCGAAGGCAAGGCTGACATTCAGCGCCAACTCAGCAAGGCTAACGCCGAGTCACAGTTGTGGCGCTCCAAGTACGAGTCCGAAGGTTTGGCTCGCACTGAAGAACTCGAGGAAGCCAAGCGCAAGCTCCAGGCTCGTCTGGCCGAGGCAGAGGAAACGATCGAATCCCTCAACGTTAAGTGCCTGGCTCTCGAGAAGACCAAGCAGCGTCTGGCTACTGAAGTCGAGGACTTGCAGCTGGAGGTTGACCGCGCTACGGCCATTGCCAACGCCGCCGAGAAGAAACAGAAGGCATTCGACAAGATCATCGGAGAATGGAAACTCAAGGTTGACGATTTGGCTGCTGAGCTTGATGCTAGCCAAAAGGAATGCCGCAACTACTCCACCGAGCTCTTCCGTCTTAAGGGAGCCTACGAAGAGGGACAGGAGCAGCTTGAGGCTGTTCGTCGTGAAAACAAGAACTTGGCAGATGAAGTCAAGGACTTGCTCGACCAGATCGGTGAGGGTGGACGCAACATTCATGAAATCGAGAAGGCCAGGAAGCGCCTTGAAGCCGAGAAGGATGAACTCCAGGCCGCTCTTGAAGAAGCTGAATCAGCATTGGAACAGGAAGAGAACAAGGTTCTCCGCTCTCAACTTGAGCTGTCCCAGGTTCGCCAAGAAATCGACCGCAGAATCCAGGAGAAGGAAGAAGAATTCGAGAATACTCGCAAAAATCACCAACGCGCTTTGGATTCAATGCAAGCATCCCTCGAAGCCGAAGCCAAGGGTAAGGCTGAGGCGCTGCGCATGAAGAAGAAGTTGGAGGCTGACATCAATGAACTCGAAATTGCTCTGGACCATGCCAACAAGGTATATCTTTTATGATTTCAAAAATATTTCTTAAATGATTTTGAAATATGAATAGATTATTTATTATTATTTGAACTTTCAGGCCAACGCTGAAGCCCAGAAGAACATTAAGCGTTACCAGCAACAGCTCAAGGATGTCCAAGCCGCCCTTGAAGAAGAACAGCGTGCTCGCGATGATGCCAGGGAACAACTTGGCATTTCTGAACGTCGTGCCAACGCTCTCCAAAACGAACTTGAAGAGTCTCGCACACTTTTGGAACAGGCTGACCGTGGTCGTCGCCAGGCTGAGCAAGAATTGGGTGATGCCCATGAACAGCTCAACGAACTTGCCGCCCAGAACGCTTCAGTTTCTGCTGCTAAGAGGAAACTCGAAGCTGAACTCCAGACTCTTCACTCCGATCTTGATGAGCTTCTGAACGAGGCCAAGAACTCCGAAGAGAAGGCAAAGAAGGCAATGGTTGACGCCGCGCGATTGGCTGATGAGCTCCGAGCGGAACAAGACCACGCCCAGACCCAAGAAAAACTTAGGAAAGCCCTTGAAACCCAAATTAAGGAGCTCCAAGTTAGATTAGACGAAGCCGAAGCCAACGCCCTTAAGGGAGGAAAGAAGGCCATCCAAAAATTGGAACAGCGCGTCAGAGAATTGGAGAACGAATTGGACGGTGAACAGAGGCGACATGCCGATGCCCAGAAGAACCTCCGCAAATCAGAACGCCGCATTAAGGAGTTGAGCTTCCAGGCAGAAGAAGACCGCAAGAACCACGAGCGCATGCAGGATCTGGTCGACAAACTGCAGCAAAAGATCAAGACTTACAAGAGGCAGATCGAGGAGGCCGAGGAAATCGCCGCTCTTAACCTTGCCAAATTCCGCAAGGCACAACAAGAGTTGGAGGAAGCAGAGGAGAGAGCCGACCTGGCCGAACAGGCCATCAGCAAGTTCCGCGCGAAGGGACGCGCCGGATCTGCCGCCAGAGGAGCAAGCCCAGCGGTAAGCCTTTACCCTACTTTGAGCCATAAATACCATTTACATATTTCTTGAATTTCTCTGAACTTAAGTGACATTTTTCTCATTACATCTATAGCCTACCAAGCGCGGACTTCTTGCGTTGGATTAACCAAAAAAAGTTGTAAGTCATTTGTAATGACAATTTTGCCTGGGAATTTTATTTTTTACGAAAGCACCAAGATTCGTGCGATATAATCATGAATATTATACACATTGTTAAACATGGTCCAGCAAGAATGAACTGGCAGTTTCCAAGTGGTTCCAAGTATCTTAAAATAGAGGGATTACTTAATGGAGAAAGTGTTACACATGCGATGTCATCTGTAGCATTTATACTTTTAGCTTCGAAAATCCAGCATGCTTGGTCGCCACCTCCCAGGATTCTTCTTAGTCGTATGTGAGCCAGTTTCAATGAGCATCGTTTAGTTATCATCGTAGTCAAGTAATGGTGTGAGATACGGATGCATAAAATCTTATCTCAGAGATCAGAAGCCACATTCGATATGAAATTCAGATCTAGCCGTCAAATATTTTATGTTGCTGTGATGTTTGATTGTATTTTGTGTCAGAAAACTGTGAGTTCATTATGCGGGATCCGTACACGTATACAAATGTGATGTCCTTTATTGAAAGTGTCAGTGTGCTCTCGAAGGTGTTATTTTTATAGTTTTATAGTGATCGCCATTACACCTTTATTTCCTTCATCATAAACCAATACATGTTATCCATGCATGAGCAAAGTCCGTCAGGTTTTCAGAGTGCTTGCATTTCGCAAACAATGAATACAAACTAAAATTGTCTGTTCACGTTTCAGCCTCAACGACATGGAGCACGTCCCCAGCTTGATGGCATGGCATTTCCACCCAGGTTCGACCTAAACCCTGAAATCGACTTCTAAGACATGACTCAACATTTAATCTATTTAATATTTATTACATCAAAACCGAGGCTTTGTACAGAACAAGAAAATAATAAGCCTTCTCAACAAAATGACGAACTATGAAACTGTGAAAAAATCATGAAGGATGCCTGGGTTTTTAGATCTTGTCGAACGGTTAATTTATTTAATATTTAATATTAATTTATATACAATTTATTATTTTATAAATATTTTTTCTGTTGAAACTTAAATGTATTTATCATACACGAGTAAAACGTGACAGGTGACAGGTGTAATTAAGGTTCAGAGGTTCGGCCGGTGGTGGTGGTGGATAAAGTGTTTGGCTGTACAATGAGACACACCCAAGACCAAAACTTCACCGACATTCTCTCCATATCCCCGGTGGCCGCACCTCACCCAACATTACCATTTAAGTATGTGTGACTTACATTATAAACATGGCTTCTTTCACGCATCAATAAACAAGTTGATATCGTTATCATAAATAATAAAAACTGGTTGTTTTATTTACAATTTCTGAATGTATTTTGGTACACCCCATTTTAAAAATACAACAGCAATTCATTGCGAGGTTGCAAATTGAAATTCCTCATGTATCATAATACCATTTGAGGACACACAATCGCAGAAAACATAGATCGTCGCACAAAATACACATAACTAGAACATTGTTCTATAAAGACTGTACATTCCAGGAAAGCCGCTAATAGTGCAAGATAAGAGACAAATGATACAATGAGTCACAGAATAAACCAATGTATTTTGTTAGGAGAACACATTCTTATTGTAAAGTTGTAATTATTCAGAACAGACGGTCTGTGATATTTTAAATATGAATTAAATATACTAATTAGAAAGATATACTGTAAAAATAAGGTAGACGGCTCATTCAAATAATGGAACGATTAAATGTATTCATATCAGAAAGGTATAGGTTCGAAAATTGTCGCTAAAAATATTATCGCTGTAGCATAGTTGGATAATGTACCTTCCCCGGTTAGGAAAGAGATCCACGTTCGAATCCCGGTGGTGCAACAACAATATTTTTTGATAAAATTGATTTTATATGTATATTTTTACGTCGTGCGCTGTCACCAGTGGATGGAATGCCAGCGCACCACGCCACCAGCTAGCCTCAGTCTGTGGGTTAATAAACTTTGTTGTCGGAATGTCTGTCTCAGATGGATGTGAGTGGTTTGAATAATGCAAAACACACTAAGAACAATTTAATCACATCGTATAAATAAAACCCGACATTGTGATCGCGAGCAGAGTCTTTCATCTTCTTTACACGCCTTCGTTCCATCCACTGAGTGTGGACGCTATTTGTTACGAAACTGCCACTATGTTTACGGTTGGGTTAGGTTAGAGGTTGAAATGTTACTCGAATCACACTTGGCTGCCATGGTGTGATGAGGCAGCCGGGGTTCCGGATCGCTACGAGGCCGGACCAAAACATCTCTCGACTTCTGAAGACTTCCAAAAGGCTCTATCTTGACGTTGCGACGTGGACAGTGCTCGTCCCGCCTCCATTGCGCGCTCGCAGCCTGCCGCTCGTTCCCGCGGAGAGTCCCTTCTTACACGACTTTCACGGGCAGAACAAGGCCCAATTCTCTCTTGTTCTGCCGCAAAAATAATCCTCCAATTGTCGATCTCCGGCGCTAATGCTATCTCGGCGGAGCGCCGCTCGGCGCTCGCCTCACGCACCCCCCCGCTCGGGCGCTCGCACCGAAGTCCCGCTACTCTCCCCCGACTAGAAGTGTTCGAGTGTGAACGAGTCGTTCATTTTGAACGACTCTTTTTAAAGAACGTAAAGAATCGGCTCCGAAAGAATCGATTCTTTCGACTCCTCGGCTCCGAGTCCGAGGCCAAGTCCGATTCCGAACCTGAGTCCTTTCAGGGTATGTGCGTGAGGATATCGGCGAATATGGATGCATAGTCTGTACATCTATATTAGTGATTCATTCATTTTGCTTCAACCGTTTCATTTTAGCTTGTGCGTGTGCCGGCACCATCGTAAATGGACGCCTATTTTATATTTTGTACATCTGTATATGTGATTCTTTTGGCAATGATTTTTTTTAAGAATATGTTCGTGTCGCCCCATGCATATGTACATCTGTGCATAAAGGTACACACCCCATAGTGTGTGTACCTTAGAAAGTTTATCCAACAGTAAACACGAGACATACAAAATAATTACTTAAAAGGTTTGCACACACACACACACAGAGGTGTGCACAATTTATCAGCTTCATCGGAATTTTTTTTAACCTTAGATTATTGAAATCACATAGCAAGATAAATGTGTGTATTGATCCTTTTTTGTTTTACGAGGATAATATCTACGTCATAACACACAAAACACACAGGAGAGCCGCTGACTCACTGAATCGAATCATTTGTATAACCCGATTCACAACTACTCGACAACTCGAGTATTTGAGTCATCGTTCAAAGTAACGAATCAAAAGAATCGGTTCTTTTTAATCGGGTAGCTCGAAGATCCGATTCCGTGAGAAGAATCATAAACAACACCTCTACCCCTGACCTCTCTCTCCACCGGCCGCGCCTACTCGCATCGGTAGATGGCGCCCTCGGTCTTCGCGCGTTTATTTGAAATGTCACAATATCTTTCTAATTAATATATTTAATTCATATTCAATGTGTTTTGATTGTAAAGGTCCTGACTATTCTGTCAACAGCGAAACACTAAAGGGAGTTTCTTTTCAACTCTTAGTCTACAATACACTGATAAATCGACGCACGGCTGTACCGTCTAATGATACTTCTGCGAGTTGTTTACTACTGTTCCATTGAGACATTCACACAACTACTTCATATCTATACATACTATTAGTTAGCATTTCACCCGTCCAGAGACGCGATCGTCAGATAGCATCACTAGTTGGGCAAAATTAGAAGCAAAACGAGAAACAGGGAGATGTAGAATGAAAAAGTTGTAAGAAAGCTTTAAGAAAGACTCTCAGGCATAAGCGAATCAACCGGGAGAGAGTGTAGTGCTTATTTATACCATTTATGTTTATTAGCAGAAAAGCAATCTGCTTTCACCGATTGCTTGCAGCTAGGCCCTGCGGGCGGCTAATGTAGCCGCTTCGCAGCCGATAGCAGCCGTTTCCGTAGAATATATATTTCAATGCAGAAATTCCTTATTATATTGCTTTAACAATGCACCACGTAGTGTACTTTGTATTTATTACAGTAAGAAAAAATAAAATATTAGTAAAATTATACATATGTACACCTACACAGAGCTATCTAAAATTGAAGTATTAGACATCAATCTATTGCACAGTGCATAATTTGATAGATTTAGTGAAATATTAAATATAAGTGACATCTATTGTATAATGCGTAAATTGATAGATATAGAGAAATATTAGACATCAGTGAAATCTTTGCACAATTATGAAATATTGTAAATGAATATTAATATTCAATATTATTTTTGCTTATTTGTAATGCCATCTAGCGGATTTCTTAAGAAAATACAATGTACAAGAATACAATAGCGACGAAGCGCAATATATATATATATATAGATTCGTAGGCTGAACGACTTAAGACGTTATGGCAGGTATACACGGAGGCAATTTTGAACTCTCGCCTCAAGAGATTTGTCGGTAAAGGTCGGTACGTATCAGTTGCGTTACACTACTCTGTAATGGATTATAAAAATGATTAGTCCGTGCCGGATGCCGACCGCCTGGATCATATCATAGCATGCATTAACCGATTTTGCTACACCAACACGGTGCATTGACGACAAATTGAATACAAAATCAATTAGCAATGAGCCATAGCTTGTTTCGCGCTCAGCTCTGTACTGTGTCCTTTAATGACTTTCGAGACAAATCTCAATTGTGTACACGTGCCTTAGATTATAGCATGGCTCGCACGCCCGAGAATCTTTGTAAAAGGATTCTCTTGACGTGTGAGCTAACAAAACTGTAACATTGACAGATCGTAGCGTTCGATTTTTAATATAATTGTTCTTCCCTTTAAAACCACTCTGTCACAAGTCGTTGTCTAGTGGAGCGGTAAAATTCTCAAGCTGATTAACAGTGCATTTGTCAGTAAATCGTATACCTAACTTAATTGATTCCTCATTGTTACCGAATTAATTCTGATAATATTTATTTTGATCAAAATATTATTATGGTATGTCTGTATATGTATATGGTATTAGTATGGTCTCTGGCTTACACAATAACGTTCGCAACCCTGATCTGTCCTTCTCTGGTTCGTGGGTGTCCTGGGTGACGCCGTCCAATCGCCGCAGTTTGGGTCTTCCAACATTCTTCATATTATACACATACAATACTTTATATTGTACATGTAAATACAATAATCAAAAACGAAACTAATGTATAAAATAATAATAAACAATATCTGTCTGCCCTAAGACAGGTGTTCACTTAGTAAGGCTGACATGGGGTTATAAAAATAAAACTTAAACCATTAAATTGAAAATCTAATATTTTTAACTAATTGTAAATTGTAATTACATAAATGTATAATTATGCGTACATGTATATAGAGACATACACATTAATAAATTAAAAAGTAATAATAATAATATTAATCACTGTTAAATATAGCATAACTTAACATGTTGTTTTTAATTGTTTTTTAACCGATTCGTAAAAATTATACGTATTTTTTTTAAATACACTGAAAAATGCATACACGTAACTAATTTAACTATTGTATATCTATTTATCCGTTATTATACTATTCTGCATATGAACGAGTAACCACCAATGCAATTGGATTGCGATTAGTTATTGTAAACCGTTGCGTGACTGTGATTGTGTCAATGATTGGTAACTGAGATTTAATTATGATTGGTAACTAAGATTTAACTGTTGGGGGTTAACTTTTTAGTGTACCAGTCATTGCTTGAAGAATTACGTTAATCAGTCATCAACCATCGTCACAATCGAATACAATCACAGCCACAATAACGATTTAATCACTAATTGTGATGTACATATTACCTAATTGAAATGTGACTAAAATATTATTTTTCTTTTGTAGTGGCATTTCTGTGCGCATTATTATAGCTTTCGGAAAGCGCAAAATCAATTATTAAGTATTTTAAATAATGGCCCCGAGCCCACGGGTGAAATTTCTCTCGGAGATTCGACTGTCGTGCACTTAAACAACGGTACAGAATTCAGCACAAAGTGATCTATAAATCATTACTCCACGTGTTGTGCACGCGGATTAGAATGATGCATCCGGTACACTCGTACCTTTACAGACTCTCAAAAATTAAAGTCTAATTGATAGCTCGCCGTGGACGGGGGTCATAAACATACCAAAGCTGTTATGAACATTAGTTATGTCGATATAAAGGTGTCCCAACAAGAGCGTAAAATTTGAATTGCACGCCATTTTATTTAATCATTTAAGCGGTGCTGAAAATATCATAGGTGTCATATTTATAGACACACTGCGATTAGTAATCATGCTTGAATGAACATTTGTCAACTGGGTGTTGGAAAACTAAGAAATATACGACGAATTTTCGATGAAAATCATTTTGAACAGTAAGGCGCTCATGTAACTGTTGGATTTGGGGCGCAGATAATCCGCATGCACCACGAGTCACCGTTTGGCCGCACTTCTTCGAAAATGGGGCTCGCAATGCACTGACATGGAAAATTATCGCAAGATAATATTTTTAGTGCCTCATTTGGACGGTGTGGACGTGGACGACAAGTGGTTCCAGTAGGACGGTGTAACATTATTTTTAAAAGGACAGCTGGAGGGGGAGGACCCACCCTTTCCCGAGACCGGTTTAGAAGCTTGAGCTCCCTTGTCGGTCCCACTCATAAAAGTCAATAACAATACGCGACTATAATTCAATAACATATTCAAGTTTATGCAGTATATAAAACAAAAAAAATGTAGTTATTAACAATTTTCGAAAAGCTAAAATTTAGACCTTCCAGCGTTCAAGTGCTTTCATTATTAATATAAAACATGTAACATAAATCCATACAATACATAGTTAATTACATATAGATGGAAAATTGATGGTAAATTAAGGTGCAGTAGTTCAAGGCAGATACCCAGAGATCCATTCATCAAGAACATTCCCAAAAGACGGACAGTGGTGACACAAAATGGTTTGAGTCACACTCATATGGGCAGACTAACTGCAATTGTGCAACTGTCACACTACGCGCGAAACAATTGAAATATTGTAAGAAAAATTTCCTGGTTGTGTCATCTTACGCAACGGCGAGCTGAATTGGCTGCAGAGTTTTTGGAGTTTTGCCAAGTCTCGCGTTTGCACCAACAAAAAGGCCAAGTTCTAGTAAGAAAATATACGAAATTAAGTCACAATTATGCGAGAATGTAATCGAAAGTTTCGTCAAAAGAGTAAGAGTTGTGCCAGTAAAATCGAGGGATATTTGTCGGTCGAATGTGTGTACTTTATATCAGCACTTTTAAAACGTGCGTTCCTGTTAGGACACACTATATTTGGGGGTTAGGACGGTGGTTAAATGAAATAAATGTGATTGGCGTTTTGAGGGGTGTTTATTGTCTGTATGATAAAAAAACAAGGAAGACATAGAATGAATACAGTGAATGAATGAGTGAAGATGTAGAAGGTGCACGTGTGCATGAAATGAAATGAATTGGCGGTCTTGCTCGGCGAGCGCGAGCCGGCAAGACCGCCGTTGTGAAACGATGAAACTGGAGAGACTGCTTGGCGGTGAATGCTTGAGCCCGACCTGTAGTAGTAGCCGGCAGCGCTGTCGCTAGCGCCGATGCCGACTGATATGGCGGTAGATTTGAATTCCGATCGCTACATATATATTATGGCCCTTCACTAGGTTAATACGAATATACAAAATCTTCAAATCAAATATAGAATGTCACTAAAACAAATCGCTTTGAAAACCAAGTTGAAATCTACTTGATCTGTTAAAGCTCAGTGTGAAAGGATATGAAATATCGGGACTTAAGAATGTAAGAAAGGGGATATGTGAAACAAAGCGAAGCCGTCACCTAACAGGCATCTTTTAGATACTTAGTGATGGCGGTGCACAAAAAGAGAAGCATCTTCAAATGTTGTTGAACCTAGCCAAGTGCTATCAGCGCTCGATAAAGCTTAAATTGGAATACCATTTCCGTTGCCCGTTTAGCAGTTTGGTACTAAAATTAAAACACTGGCGCGATATTATTCACGTGTACGGATGCGGTGAAAGAAAAAATGAGACGGAAGGAAGTAGGAAAGATGATAGAACAGGCTGTTCAGAACTTGTCACTAAATATAGCAAATTCGCAAAAAGTAACGATTAGATATAAATAATATATTATCACATACATAATAAATATCCAGATTTGTTCAGAACGTTCTGAATTTCGTCCGAACTGAAAACAAATGTTGAAAAATCTCGAAAATCTAAAAAACAGATGTCGCCCCAGTAATGCATAATTGTCGACAATAATTTAGATAGTTCTGATTTCTAATAATAGATAGCATGTTATTTTCACTTGTGTAAATAAAACGAGTAAAAGTTAACTAATTATATATATAATGATAGTATACGGAAACTAAATTGCAGATGATGAAGTTTGTACACAGCTCGATAATCAACTATGAACGAAATATCTGACGTCATCCATCAAACTTATAGTTGAGTTTTCTCATTGTTCGTTGGTCATCACCAAACACAGAAAATACATTGAAACCAATACTATAATAATAATTGGCAATACATCATAATAATACATCACGGCGACACCGAACTTCACTTTGGACAACGATTTGGTTTGAATATATGAAAGAATGATAATATACCTATTCACACACTGACTACTTCTGTTGTTGCTCGCTAGTAGGTATTTGCGTGCGCCTACATCCGTGAGCCCGTGGGACCTGCTGTTGAATTCATGGTAAATCCTCGAAGCGACAGTCCTTCATCCATCATTTTTTTAAAAATGATATGTGTTAGTTCAGGCTTATTTATACTTAATTAATTATACACTACACAAAATTCTACAAATAACTCAACCACAGTCGTGGTACGATGCATCTCCTCCCCTCTATTTTCGATATTTATTTAAAATTTATTCAATGAATATACAACGATAGTGGAAAAAAACATACTTTTTTAATGTCACGATATATTATTTTGAAAATGTTAACGACGATTCTTCACAGATAATAATTTGATCTCTCGTTTCGGGGGATTTGGCGGTAACGGTCAATACCTATGTATAGATGATCAATCTACTACGCGTAATATAACAGGTGACGCGCGACGGCCATTATGCGAGTTTCATCCATGTCATGGTGATGAGAATTCGAATCAGGTTGGTACACAATCTGTGTATTCTAGACTGTTATGCCTGACTTTTAGTGTTAAAAATCGGGCATAACGGTCTAGAATAAAAACTAATTGTACTTATGTAAAAAACAGTTAATGTAATCGTAATAATAGCAAATGTAATGTAATATATGTAAATTGTACATGATTGAAAATAAAAATATACAGTTTACATTACGATTGATATTATTTTGCAATCGGACGAGGGTTCATTTTATGGCTTCCTCGAGCATTTGGTATTACTTGGACTACTTCTTGGTATTTCTGAAAAACAGTATACGAGAAGGCGGTCAAGATTAATTTTTTTTTTAACAGGTTTAAACTGGTTCAATAGCTAAACGCTGTACAAAAGGCATCGAAGTAGGTCATCATTTTGAACATCTATATTTTATTAAATTGTACAAATTAAAGCTTCAGTATATATAGGCAACAGAGCACTTTAGACCATAGTAATTATGGTCTGCAGAACATATTTGTTAAGAATTCATTTACGTACCTTAATTTTCGGCACGTCCATCTAAACCCTGCATAGTAACCACAACACACAATGTATTTATGCGGGCTATTTAATTTTATTTTTGAACCCATTAATCATATTTTACTGATATCAGTCACTTTCAGTCATTCGGTATAACTATTGCGCTTCAATTGCTGCACTCGGAATAAATTATGTTTATCCCATTTATTTATTTTAAAATACTGATTAAACACAGATCATAAAAAGCGGGGAAACGGGGACGAACTAACTGATAGTAAATAGTATAAAATGCATTATATACAATATAATGAAGTTCTCTTGTCTAGCACATACCAGAAAGCGCAGAATCCATAGACGAAGATTGTCATAATTTTAAATAAATAAATAAGCACATTGCGTAGGTAGGTACTAGTCTATGAATTATGGATACAATTGAAAAATGGCAGCATTCTCGCATTTCACTTTGACATTTCAAGTCATAGATGAGAAATATGAATTTCAAATGTCAATTTTACGATTAAATTTTTTACTGTTTTGGAAGATAAAATACATAAGCTATGGCGAAATTAAAAGTGGTTCTTTCTATATTCTTTTATATAATCTTTTTAATGCATTCCGTTAAATCAAAATGCGAAAATGTGCGTGCTACCGTAACACAAAGATTGATAAATGAAGGCTTTCACAGGTATTTATTTCAATATACCGATGAAATTACACATATTGTAACGAATTTCTGATATTTACAATATTTATTGAACACATCTCATTTTCTGCATTGAAATTGGGAAATTTTTGTACATTCCTAGAACTGGCCACCGTGTTTTAACAGTTCTGTAATGTATTATAACTAGTGTTAGTGTGTATTGCAGCTAACGGCAATTCATTGGGTATTGCCATAAAGTCAATTCTTTTTCAATATTTAATTTGATAGTGATACGTTTTAATACTCAATGATTGTCTTCAATACTAGGATAAAACTAGAACTAAAGTGTCATCGCTGTCTGTTGCTACTTCATTGCGATCAGGGGGGGAATTAGTATAAAAAAAAATACTAACATAATTCTGAAATAAATATTATTCATAACACAGTATTTTAATGCAGAATGAAGGTTTCCAATGTGATTAGTGCATATGACAGTGCTTTAATTGAATCACATCTAATTTACACATAACTCACATATTATAGTTTCTTATTGTTAGCTATGTATGCATTATATTCTGCACTTCATGGATAAAATAACACTAATTCTCTTTAATTTTAGAAATATTCAGTATGTAATCAATTTTAATGAGTATAATGGAGTGGACTTGTGGTCTCACGGTGCCTGCTCCTTAAATATAGAACAAGTTCTGCCTTCGGGAGCATTTGTTAATGCTGATGAATTACATGACATGAGGCGGCTAAACAAGGTATGTTATCACTGGTGCATCTACATTGCCGGATAATTTATGCTTTGTGATTGCACTTATTTATTTACCATTTTCAATTTAGCTTTAACAAATGTAAAAAAATAAGGTTGCATCATATAGAACACATTTTAAATGTTGATGTAGCCAAATGTTATGTGATATATATATATAATTTATAATACAATTTAATATATAATTTAAGGAACAAAATAACTATATAAACCCCATGTACATTCTGTAACACATATTCATATTTACATTTAAATTATGTTAAATATTGTTACAATGTGTTTTGGCTCCTGTGGATAGAACACCAGGGCAACGCCACCGGCTAGACAATGTTTGACATGAAAATGTGGGTTTGGCTGGAATATAGTCCTGCGCACTTACCTTCAGCTGACGACCTTTCTTTCACCTGTAGTAAATTTGTGTGTAATTCGGACTAGGAATCAAAGCTAATTAATGAAAGAGGTTAATTTACAACAAGATTGTTTAATACAAAATAACTATCAAGTAATCCATCTCTCCAGCACCTGTTCACAAATACAATTTGACAAGGAAGTGGAATAATAATCACCCCGTAGCATCGTTGACTTGATTCCTGTGGTAAGCCTCTCGGATAAGACGCAAGGCAAATCATCACCGTAAGATTGATTCCACCTCCACGGTGGTGAACTGTCATTGTCTCTTGATATTACAACTAAGTTAAAATAATCCGTGCGCCGTAATTACTGCATACACTTGATCCTCCACCGTGTGGGATCGTGGCCGTCACACTGGATGTGCCGAAGATTCTTTCATCCCAAATGGAGACTGTCTTTCATCACACATCCTAGCTACTCATAACGCCAACTTCAGATTGAAAAAGGAAATTGTCATTTCTGCATAAGAAGAGAGTACAATGCAAATTAGATACTACAATATTCTACAAATGATGCACTAGTATCAACAAGATCTAAATCTTACCCTGATATTCCTTTGATCGTGTACGCGCCGCCTCGTATGTCTCCTCGAGCTCAAGTGGCACTGTGAGCCCAGCGATCTTGCGCGTCAGTACCAATCAAACTACCTATCTGCGATTCAGTTTTTACCTCATATAAATGTGGCGAGTTGTAAAAATTTCAACTTGAGGGATTAATTCTAACAACAATATTTAAGATTTATTCTGTTAGTTTTTAGGAACCTTGTGAATAAAGTTGGGATGTTCAAAGGGAATGGAATATTATCATAAAAATGTCAACCATAAATATAATAAAAAACATTCATCCACATCTGAGTTGACAACTCAACATTATATATACTTTAAACTTTGCATTATACTTAATGAAATGCTAAAAAAATAAGAATCTTACTAGAGATTCAAAATTGATTTGACAATTTATTTAGGTAAATGCCTGTCCAGTGGGTGAAGTGGATATCGAGAAACCGGCACAAGTATCCCGACCAGTAATGGTTTACATGTATGCACCTGTCAACTCTTCAAGGATCAAGATCACTTTGCCGATTCATCTGAGGTATCATAGCCCAAAAGTGGATGGCGGGTATGTTATTTCCAAACTATCTCAATTTAATTTTTGGCAGTAATGGTGACAACTAAAAATAAATCCCATCAAGCTTATCCCATTGAATTTATTCTTCATTTTCAGGTATTATTAGTCATGTTTCTAATTTCAATTAATAAAAGTAGCTTTAGAAGAAGTTCATGTTGCCAATTAAGTAAATTAAAGGCCAGATGAATATCATTAAAAATGTTTATCATTTGTAAAGATAATTATGCTGATTCATTAAATACATAACATATTTTATACTTAATTTTATTTTGTGTTTCGTTCTTTAAAATTGCACCAACATCTTGAATTTTGTATAAATCCTTGACCATTAGAAAAAATGGAGCTTATTTTAAAAACTGACAAAAAAAGAATACCAAAGATAAAATTGGCAGAAAAATTTGAATACCGAATACTTCTCTGGGTTCGAACATGCAAACTCACGGGAGAATAATAAACTTCAACAATTATAGCCAATGAAGCATGAGGATTTAAAAGTTTTTCATTACGTTTCATGCGTTTTTTAATATTTCAATTTCTTGCCCTATTTTGATGGAGAAAGCTAATTTGAACGCTAATCAAATAAAAAAGATTATCATTAAATCTAAAATGTGTGCAAATAGCCTAATGTAATGTTATTTTTTTTCTAGTTTTGAGGTGTTTAATATTGGTTATCCATGGATTTTTTTGAGATGCCCGAACAACGTTTTTAAAATGTGCAAACCCGCCGACACAGTTCTGGCGCCTTGCGGTGCATGCTCGCTGCATCGTTGTTCGTGGCATAATATCTCAGTAACTCCTGTAAGTATGAATTCATCTCATCTAATGACATAAATAATATTGATATAATGAGATTTTTCTAAATTTTCACAGTTTAGAGATATCAAGTGTTAATTAACTAGATAATTGTAAATTTATATTACATGTCGCCGAGGTACTAAAATATGTTTTTTTGTGTTTCAGCTAACAAGTATACTTGAATTGTCGGTACCCGTCGGAGACTTGAATGATCTCACTATTGTAACAATCGCATCTTTGGTTGTTTCATTTGGTGGATGTTTCTACATCATGTTCAACTTATTTGCCACTAATACGCTTGGGCCAAAAATTAACTCATATTCCACTACGCACAAAAAGTACAAATAAATTGAGGATGTCACGAGAGAAAAGACTTTTCCAAAGACATCTTTTAAAGATTAATTTCACTCTTTCTGTTATGTTGATATGTTTTTAATTATCAGAAATTATCTGTTACTTATTTTAATCTACCAATATGCGATTTTTTCCATGCACAATACAGTAAAATCCCGTTAATTTGAACATCATTTATTTGAAATTTGACATAGTTTTAAAATGTTTAAACATACAAGATTCAAAATGTCATTTTTGTATTTGATTAACCCTGTTAGTTTGAAAACCCCGGTAATTCTTAGTACGAGATAATATTTAGATCCTTGCATCATAAATCAATACCTTGTTAAGTCGCATAATATATTTTATTTTTTTAAGTTATAAAAACACTTCCGTTATGTCTTGATCACGCAGGCCTATAATTTTCAAATATATCGATACTAGCCGCCGCTGCATGCCGGTAATTATCAGATAGATTGATATTAACAGTCGCTGCACATCAGTAATTGTCAAATAGGTCGATATTAGCAATCGCCACACGCCGATCATTTTCAAAGGAATCGATAGTAGCATTCGCATATTATTGAAATTGTTAAATAAATCGATACTATAAGTTCTCACCTCGACCCACGTAGATAGTTTGCGCTAATTACTAATACTAATGTAGCATTTTCGAGATGTTTCCCATAATACGCGAAAATATATCTATTTTTTTTAACAAATTAGCGCCTTTGTTCACGATTCTTCATAAATTCTGAATTCATTAATTTGATTGTCTCAATCGGTTCTACGCAATAATTTTTTTTTTGGTTCATTAATTTTCGACTTATCAAAGTTTTGAGTAATTCGAACTTTAATTTTCAAAGCAAATTACAGTTTTATTTTTCATAGACAAGATATATATTGTATATCATTAAAAAAAATTATTGAAATTTTCAATCCCGAATACCTTTCTGAGTTCGAACTAGAAAAATTGCGGAAAAATAATAAGCTTCAGCGAAGTATAAAGATTCAATAGTTTTTCATTATTTTTCACGGGTTTTTTAATATTCTAATTTCTTACCCAATTTTGATGGAAAAGGCGAGTTTGACCGCTAATCTGATTAAAATGTCCATAATTTTGTTGAAAGGTGAATTGTTTGAAGAAGCCTGTTTTTAATATATTTGATAAACATTTAAACACATAAAAAGCTGAAATAATAGTAGTAATTAATAGACAGTGGCGGTGCGTGCAAAAATGCAGATGCGTAAACTTTCGATGGGTTTTTTAAATTTCTTTCTGTTGCCTTCAAAAAAATTGTTCTCATTATTCGTAATTCAGATTTTTTTTTTAAATTCTGGTCTCGTGAGTTAAGAATGAACGGAATTTTACTGTATATGTATATTTAAAACATGGTGTATTACCATGATGAGCCCATTTTGTTTTTGGCATTTCAGACCATAAAAGCTTTATCTTTCTCTAATCATGAACAAGTTTATTGCTTTTTTAAGTTTAACTCATATATTTTAGCAATTTTGCATATTTCACAATTTAAAATTTAATCATTGGTGTTTGCGTTTTTTGTATCCTGCCGTAACATAGCAAGCATCGTGAATAGCACTTTAGATTCCAAAATTGTAATTTTTACAAGCATTTATAAAATTTGTTAGAATGTTTTAGATCAACGAATTTGAAAATTTTCCATTTAATTTATTATCTTTATTGACACATTACACACTTTACAAAATCTGTAGGTATCTGTAGACTTACTTTATTTTATATTTACCAGCTGATAATAATTGCTGTTTTTTAAAATGACGTAAGGGGTATTTTTTTTATGATATACTAAATCAGAGTGAATAGAAAAAATTAATTCAATTGTATCAAAAAGTTCATATTGACCATTTTTATTCCTTAGAACCACTGAAATTTCTGACGTAGGCAAATTAAATTGTTTTATTAGTTGTGGTTTGTTTTTATTTGTTAACATACTTGTTTTAATCGACACACATTGTCAGGCTTAAATTATTAGCTTCTAAATAATAATTAAGTAATTATTAGATATAATACTGTATAAGATTCTTACTTATAAGCAAGTTATAAGATACTTACTAAATAGTTATTATTATTTTAAGCAAATGTTATTTATTATTTTAATTTAATAAGTTATTAAGTAAGTTGATCATGAATATACGGGTTCGTCCTAATACGGATATTCCGCAAACAAGTCTAAATAGAAGTGACATATATTTCTAAATAAGAACCAAATCAAAAAAATCTTTGAAATGACCTGATAATTTTTTGATTGACAAATTTGTATACATTCATTAAAAAATGTTATTCCTCAAAATATCAATCATAAAATTAATGTAATATCAATATTGTATAATGTTAACAACATTGTAAAAGAATATGAAGGACTTAATTTTAATTATTTGACTTCTGATAATATAATACTATACTACCAAATATTATTTGGTCAATTTAATAATTTGAACTAGAAAGATGCATTTCTCTAATTTTACTTTAAGAGTATTTATACTTAAACTTTATATTCGCACAAAATATCTATGTAAATATGTCAAGCATTCCGATTAATATGGTCTCATATATTTTCCCAATTTAATTTTATGTACCTTTTTCTTCTCTTAACCCCAAGAAGGCCCAGGACGACTATCGCCATCTGAGAGAGGGATAGCGCGATAAACATCAAAATATTTCGCGCTATAATAATAATAATAATGTGTTTATTCCAGCGTGATCAGGTTTTTTTTTAACCCGATTCGCCATAAAGCTATACCATAGACAAGAAACGTTGCACCATGTGACAGCCCGCGCAGATGCCGGTAATTTTGTGTTGCCAGATTTCTTCTTTATACAAATGACAGGATTTTCAGCATAATATTTGAACACACACGCCACTCATATCGATGACAAACGCATTGCACATGCTAATTATGCACTTTTAAAATACCAAAACTTTCCAAATGAAAAGTTCTTGTCAGTTACATTTTGATTCCAGCCGGTGCAGAGTATTATCAGGATTTATCCTGCAATACACATATATTTACAATTGTACCCTTATTTCGTGATACTTATTTGTTTGTGAGTAATTAAAGTGAATAAGATATTATTTTTTAGTTATTAAGCGTGTTTTACTATAAAAATACAGTGAGTGTTTCGTTATAGACCATATAATATAACAGCACTTCATGCGTGTTAGTGCTATATCGTAAGTCCGATGTGAAGTGCTAATATATATTTTTTCGTTTACAGTTATCGAATTATTGAATTTTTTTTTACAAACATTTTGTTACAAAATGGCGGAGTAGGACTTTTTCGTTAATGGAGATATTGCGGACTTCCTAGAAATTTCCGATATGCTTGTTACTACCGCAGAGTCCGATGATGAGTTGGATGATGAGAACGACGTTGAGGATGATTATTTTGTGGTTCACATCTATGATGAAGAAGACCTTGACAATATTGTTGATGAAAATCAGCCATCAACTAGTACAGGGGTTAGACCAGTATTTGAATGGGAGACAGATAATTGTTTCGTTACAAATATATATAAAATCTGAAGTTGTCCTTCCAAATAACAAATACAAAATAAATAATAATTTCCAATCTTAAACGTTAAGGCCTGGCAACACTATAAACTTTTATTTATTCATTTTTTTCATCTCAAAACCGTAAGAAATCGCGGTCGATGGATGCTTATAATAAAGTAGAAGCTCCATGTTTGCTATTTTTTTTAGTTATACCAATGTTTACATGTTTTTTTTGTAAAAATAAAATTTTAAAAAAGCTAGTCTATGAATTTTGAATTTTGCCATCAATTGGTGGTATGATGCTGTTTCACCGAGGGATTTTTCTGGGCAGCTAACAGGTTAAGGATCTTGTTGATGTACAGATTTACATATTTTTCAAACTATACATGTTTTACATACAATTTTTTATTCACGTAGTTGATGTAAAGACTTTTTTGTTCATGAAGAAGCCCCTGTTGATTATTTATTTAACTAGCCAAATTTTTGATGAAATGATGGCGATGAGGAGCTTGTAGTATTCTTACAAATTGAAAAATAAACTGTCTAATGAACTTAATATTTTATTTTAAAAAAAATGCACTTACCTTTGTTTCTAGAAACAGGGGCAATATTATGTTTATGTGAAAATCTGTGATTGTATATTTAAATAAAGATACCTAAATTAAAAATACATTTTTTATTTCTGTTTATTTCATTTTATTACATTAAAAATGAAATTGGGTTTATTTATTTCAGTACCTAATCATTGTAATTAAAATACAAATATTACATTATAATTAATACTTCTTAAATCCTCTCCTATTACTTATATTATTACTACTCTTTATTTATATATGTGTGACAATTTAATTCCCAGAATTGGAGCGTAGTCGCTTGTGACATAATTGTATTGAAATCAAGTGAGTATTTGTGTTTGAATATGTTGAACCAATGTATGCATAAATTTCAATTTGTTCGAGCCAGTAAGCTAGTTATTGGGAAGGTAACAAATATCTGCGTGCGGACTTTTTGGCGTAAAATAGGTGATAAAAATTTAGAACAGTCATCCTACATATTCAGATAACTTAGCTCTTTGAGATTTCTGACTATTTTCAAAATTAAAATCTGCACTGAAGGCACAATGATTTTCTAATATAACTGATATCCAATATAATGTTCGTACGAGACAGGTACTCGACAATATTCCAGAAAATGAGTTCCAGGCCTGCTTGTATAAATGGGAACATCGTCTAAGTCAGTATATAGATGCACAAGGGGAAAACTTTAAAGGCAACAGTAGTTAGTACAGATCCAAGCGTATATTTTTTAAATGTTCATTATGGGAATTAAATTGTCACCTCTTATGTAATAATAATAAAATGAAAATAATTATCTACTGTGTGTTAAATATTGTACATAATTATCATAACCAATCCATCTTATTCATGGATGAGCACAGACCGTGGAATAAAATAAAATTAGTTTCTTTTTGGTCATGCTATTTCAAAATCCACATTCCTTCACTTGATCACTTTACACAGACAAGGGTGGTTTTTGGCTAATTTATTTATTGTCCTACAGCCTGCGCCAGTCTTCCAGTTGCCAATGCTATCACAATATGTTAAAATATAATACTAAATAAATAAATTTCAATTTATGTAAAAATAAATTTGGGAATAATGATCTATAGATGTTTCTTACCTATAAAAAAAATTTTTTTTATAGAAAAAGAAGTCAAATATATTTATTTATGTGACAAAGTGCCTATTGAAAATGTAATCGCAAATGTTTATAATTATATTATCAATCTCAAGGAATATTACAAGTAGTAGTCCATTTTTTAATCATTTGAAATTAATAATTTATTTTAATTTAAGAAAACAATGTTAAAAAATTAACTAAAAATATTACATCAAGCCTAGCTTAAGAATCATTAATAATAATATGATCAAATCTATATAACGTTATAATTTATCTTTCGTTTAAATAATTTTAACTTTCATAATACAAAAATAGTTTTAACATTTAAAATAATATTACTGAGAATATTAAAACAATACATATTAGTTGAGAATATACACAACTATGGTGGGGTTACAATCACAAAAACGTAACTTTATTTTCCGCCTTGTGTGACTAATTACTATATTAATACATAATTAATTTGTGGTTATTAACAGATATCCTCTAAACAAGTTTTAATATTTAATACATTAATATTTACATAACATAGTTCAATTTTCGTGTTTGTGCTCTGCAGAAACAATTTAGTTGCTATCTGTACAATTACTCTGCAGAAATAATTTAGTTGCTGTCTGTTTAATCTCCTATGGAATCAAATCCCTCATAAATATGTAGTAAAAAAAATAAAATCACTACTGAAGTAGGTAAGTATGTATGTATACATATATGTATCCAAAAAAATAATATATCCAAGAAAATTATTTTAATAGTGAAACTTTAATTTATTTATTTTTATTGAATTAATAGTGTTAATAAATAACTAAATGACTTATTATAATAATACAATTTACTAAGATATTGAACTAAATGCAAAGATTGTATGTACAGTAAAACTCCATTAATTCGTAACTTTATATTTCGTATTTTTATGGAATTCGCAATTTTTTTTTTTAAATTTCCCCGAAAATAATATTTCATACTAATTTCTACCGATAATTCGTAAAATCTGATTATTCGTTCTGATAGTTCGTATGCATTTTTGACACCCGAAATAAATAATTTGTTCACGTAATTTGCATATTTTAGAATGTTTTTCAATCCCTAAACTTGCACGAAGGCATTTGACCTTCATCCCTTCGTAAACATCTGCAACTAGCTCCACCTACCGGCCTATCACGACGCCGCGTGCTGGCATCACAGGTGCCGAACTGAGACATAGCAAAACTCATGTACATAATATGATATGTATATCAAATTCCATAGTGCATTTTATAATTATTGTTGTTAAAATAATGTTTTCATTGAATCAGTTTCAAATAGTTTCTATGTTTGTGAAACATTGCGATTTGCATATGTAGGTACTAAAGAAACTACATAAATCTTTCATATTTAAATACGTTGACATATTTTATTAATTGTTTTTCACGTTTCGTTCCTTAAAATGGCACCAACATCTTGTAATTTGTATAAATCCATGACCATTTGGATAAATAGGGCTTATTTTGAAAACTGACAAAAAATTGATATCAAAGATAAAATTGGCAGAAAAAATCGAATCTCTTTGGGTTCGAACTTGAAAAATCACGGGAAAATAATAAGCTTCAACCAACAACGCCAGCGAGACATGATGATTTAAAAGTTTTTACTTATTTTTCACGTGCATTTTAAATATTCCAATTCGGATGGAAAAGGTGAGTTCGATCGCCAATCAAATGAATATGCGTGATTTTGTTGCTTTGAGAGACTTCCGCGTCACCACTCACCACACACCTTTCTTATTCAGGAGAAATACGTTATTTGATAAACATTTCGACACATAATAAGCTGAAATAATGGAGTCATCATGTTTCAGTATGAAAATCGCGATGTCAACAGTGACGGAGCGCACTAAATCGCAGACGCAGTAAACTAATGCATTTTTATAAAAATTTATTTCTAATGTTGCATTTAAAAAACATTGTTCTCATTCGTTATTCGGATTTTTGTTTTAAATTTCGGTCCTGTGAGTTACAAATTAATGGAGTTTTACTGTAATAGTTTTTTGAGTTTGTCCATTATATAGTAAACACTTACACAAAATACATTATATTGGGGAAAACAAATCTCATTACAGTACGTCCTTTAATCTTTAACTTGCGAACATTCAAAGGTATGAATGTCGTGTCCAATTATTAAAATAAGTGCAAAATTCAAAATTGTACTGGAATTTCAAATTTGGTGGCAACATGTAAGGTTAGTTTGTGTCTTTGTCGAGCGGCATGCATATTTCAGTAATATTTACAGTAGTTTTGTGCAATCTTCTTTAACTCATTACATTTTGTCCAATTAATATTCAAATAATTTAAACCCCAGCACTGCAGTGTGCAAGAACAGTGTTGACTGTAACAGTAAATGGTGGATGCTCAGGCTATCTTTTTTCAAATTGCGAACAAATTCAACTTGCGAACAAGCTCTCAGAACGGAACTCTTATGGTACTTAATTAGAAATTACTAAATAAATATTTTTGCTATACCTACATTCCACTAAATGCCGTGCGTCACCGATCACTTCACTGGTTTGTACAAACTGGTCAAAACATAAAAATTAACGCATCTCATTCTAACTCCACTCCATAAAAAATATAATCTCAGTAGTTAAATTACTGAAAAAAGTTCATTTTATAAAACTTTGTTTTTTATAATTTAAAAAATTCATATATTATTTTTTCTCTTCAATACATTTAAAAATAATAATATTTTATATGATATTAACTTAAGTTCTAAGATGTTTGATTGTTGATGAGGTATTGTCATTTAAAGCATTTATCACTGTAAAGCTATTTAAATTTACAATTTAAAGAGTGTGAAAAATAACACTTTGTTTTTAAAATATTTTAATTTTCACTCAATTTTTTTTTATTTGACCAAAATAGGGCAAAGTTGTAAGGTAACACATAATTTTCACGCAAAGATACTATAATATATAGTTTAATAATCATCAAATTATGAATGTTTTTTTTTATAATCTCTTCTGAAAAACAGTGCCCTGTGTGAAATGTCTTATTTTTATAAATCTTCATTTTGCAGCCCTACATTTTTCCTAAAGTTTTACCTTATTATATGCACTGACAGCCGATTTATTGATGGTTCACAAGGTCACATTGATAAAAACACAAAAAAGGTTCCTATTTTAGTACCTGATCTTGGTTGTGTCACTAATTATTTTCAGTCCAACTGTGAGTGCACCTAATTAAGCGGTACATATAGCCTTATGTATGGTATTTCTTCTTTATTAATAATTTAATTTAATTTTAAAAATGCATTTTTGAAAAATTTCAATAGAAAAAGGATTGTTTAATATTTTACTCCTTACAATTTTTTCTATTTAACATCTTTCTGCTGGCTACATTATGATGCTCTTGTTTCTGAAAAAATAAAATAATTGTTTTATAAAAAAATGAAATATTTATTTTGCAAAGATAAACAATTAAAGTTATTTCATTTTAACACGGTTTTCTTGTTTATTTTTGTAATATAGAATATTTTAGATGATCGTATCATAAGTAATATTCTTACCGACATCATCCTTCTTCATGTAATCTGGTTCATTCCACGGCTGCCTTTCACTTGTTCCGAATAGAATCCAGAATAGATTAAACAGGAAATAAATGGCGGCAGAGAGAAAGAATATTGGTCTCCATGCTTCAGCATCTTTTTGATTCTGTGGGATACAAGCATGATTTTTTTTACCTACATTTTACAATCAAAATTATGTAATATTGACGGATCGAAACGAGAGTAAACAACTCTTAAAACAATTCGGGATAAGGTGTAAATAAATAAAAAAATAAAATAAAAATGTTAAAATACATATTGGAGTTTGAGTTTCTTAATACTTTAAAATCCTTTCATCCTTCATAAAATCAAACTTTGAACTTCTTTTAAAAATCAGGTATATTTTACCAATTTAAAAAGTCATTCTCTCCAATACATATATATTTGGAAATAAAATCGATTTGATAAAAATAATAAACTACTATTCAAATGGTGCTAAAAATTTAGTTATAATTATTCTGCCATATATCTTC
The DNA here is from genome assembly GCA_031772225.1 of Eubasilissa splendida. Classification (NCBI taxonomy): domain Eukaryota; kingdom Metazoa; phylum Arthropoda; class Insecta; order Trichoptera; family Phryganeidae; genus Eubasilissa; species Eubasilissa splendida. The sequence goes on along the minus strand of CM062855.1, from coordinate 19,181,953 downwards.
AGTCTAGGTGGCATTTTGAATCCCATTACAGGGTCCTTTATCAAGGGTGATGTTGCATCAGCGGACCAAATATATATGTATATAAATATGCTTAAAAATTAATTAAAGTCTCGTGTTCTTCGTTCCTAGATGGTATTTCTGTAAAATTTCTATAGTTTTGCAGAAATACATAGTGAAATACACATGAAATAATATTATAATTATAAACGTGATGATATTGAAAACCTTTAGCATATTTCTTAATAATATTTAAATGAGCACTCACATCTTCATTAAGTATAAACCCTACTGAAAGGGGTGCAATGATGGAGAGGACATTGGCAGCTCCATTTGTAATTCCCATTAAAACTCCTGAGAAGTTTGGTGCAAGATCAATGTGGTTCACCTGAAAAGAGTGGCAACATTTTTATATTGTTATTTCAAATGATTAATCTAGTGATGATGATCTCTATGAGTTCGCGTGAACTAGTTGTTAAAATCTGAAATTATGATCAAATTGATTGAGATACCAGATATGTTTAATTGAGAATTGCGGTTTATTCTCGTACATTCAGCACAAAATTGTTAAAATATTAAATAACATTGCTTCTGAAAAAGTTATGATTCGTATCCTCTCAAAACAGGATAAATGATATCATTTATGACCTTTATTGACCATGTTAAGCACATAATAGTAATTAAAAATGCTATATATGTAAAAATTATGTATATGCGGGGAAGAAGATTACCAATATACATTTAGTGAAACAGTTGATAATTTTTTTTTATGTATACAGGGTGGCCCAAAAAAAGTGAGAATGTGATATAATTATATCAAAATTAGTTTAACTATATCAACAATAGCTTAAATAGTTTACTAATTTACTTACTTATCTATTTAACTGTATAACGTTTTATTTTGATTATTAATTTTCCCATTGTTTATATTTGGTTTTTTCAAATTGTTGTCCAGAATGACAAAAATCACTGCAGAAGACCATATCCTGATCAAAAATTTGCGAATTGAAAAACATTGGGGTGCCAGGAAAATGATCAAAGAGTTTCAAAACAAAGCCTGGAGTTACATTATAGACATTACAGCAGGACGGAGCTCCATCTCACACAGCCAGAAATACAATCAACTTTCTTTATCGTGATAATGTTAATTTGATCGAGCCAGGCATGTGGCCACCAAACAGCCCAGATTTAAACCCAGTAGATTATGCAATATGCAGTGTTTTGATGATTTTTGATTAGCTAAATATTGTGCAAAAAAATTACATTAGAACTATAATTAATTATATTATGTTTTGAAATAACTCATGTGTTATGAGATGTTCTCACCTTTTTTGGGCCAGCCTGTATATATTTATGTTTTTGTATAATGGTTGATAATATTTTTGAAGAACATCACTGGGTATCATTTATTAATTTTATCCAAATAATTTGAAATGTAAATTAATATTATAGGATGAGCTTTAAATTAGTTATTTTAAATACTAATTAAATGTATTAATTAGAAAGATATACATATAAAATGAATTTTATCAAAAATTTTTATTGTTGCTACCGGGATTCAAACCTGGATCTCTTTCCAATCCGGGGAAGATGCATTAATCAACTATGCTACAGCAGACAGTACTTTTGACGACAAATTTTCGAACCCATATGTTACATTTTTCAAATTAATACATCTATCGCTCCATTATTTGAAAGCCATTTACTTTAATTTACGGAATCTCAAATACTTTCTAAATTTAATTAGTATTTAAAATATCATAGACCTATGTTCTGAATAATTACAACTTCACAATAAGAATGTGTTCTTTTTAATAAATTAGTTATTTACAAAAATGTGAAAAAACGCCCAAAAACTGATCTAGGACAGTCATTTTTATGGGATAGGCTCTCGCTGCTTGCGCCAAATTGTATATTGTCAACCTTTTAGACAGGGTATATAAAGGATGCAGCTCCACTCCAACCATTATGCGTGCTAGTAATCCAGTCAAGTCATTTTATACTACTTGAATTAATATTTGTTTAGACATCTTTCTGCTGGCGCCCCCAGAAAGGAACTCCAATAAAATACAAAGTTAGTATTGTGGCACGCCGTGCCTACCTGTCTTCGTCTGGTTTTGTCCTTGTAAAAATGACAAAGATACAAAAATTTTCTGTGCAGTGTATCGCAAGGCAGTTTGTAAAACTCACAAGTATGAAACAATTCACTGCTCGGATTGTAAAGACAATCAATTTTGATAGGTTGTATCTATTTTGTACATAAGTTTTATTTATTTATTTTTCAAATTATGTCAGTTCCAATTCTTTTATAATTTGATTGGATTTCGTATTAAAAAGGAAGTGTATATATTTTTTTTATTTTTACATGCACATATTTAAAAAAATTATTTTCATTATGATAATGACAAACAATTTTCTGCACGGATTGTCCTCACAAAAGACAATAAATATTATATCTATTTTGAATATAGGTGTCCATTATTTCACTTATTTAAAAAAATATGTAAATTAAATTTTAGCTTTTCTTATAATATTGTTAATTGCATTTCATATAAAAAGGATATAATTTTTGTGTATTTCAGTCATAATATTTTTATTTTACTTATTTCTGTGTATATTTTGTTCTTATTTTTAAAATTCTGTTTACAGCTAAATTTAAAAATTTAATTCAGAGAATGTAAAATGCTTATAATCACTGTCACAAACCGGCAGGTTGCCGACAGTTCAGTGGATGTTTGTACTTGGTCTGTGTCGAACGTTCATTGATGCGCAAATACACATACCTACATTATTAGTAATATTTTTTATAAAAACTTAAATTTTTTTGGAGAAAGATTACGGCACATCGTGCCATTTCATTAAATTATATTTAAAAAATATCCTAAAAAAACGGTTCAAAAACCGAAAACTTGAGGTGGGTCTAAAATGACCCACCACCTCCGGACGTGTTTTGTTTTAACCCATCGGGTAGTAAGTGTTAAGTAAATATAATTTATTTTCATTAATGTAACTGATATAGCAGTTAATACATCTTCTCATACTGGAACTTAATGAATATTTGGAAGTGCAAAAAAGTACAAGTATGATTGAAAGAAACCTCAAAGGAAACCATATCCCGGAATCCTTATCCGGTTTTGAGAGTTATTTACTCTCACTTCGATTCCACTCAACAAAGCAAAGCGTGCAATAATTTACAGAATCTTCAAAGTTTTTAGTATATATTATAACGTTAGATCAGTATGATTGTTTTATTTATTAATCTAAATGGAACCTGTTGGTTAATTTATTTTTAAATTTTACCTGGAAGCCAACATAGTGTCCAGCATTTATGCCGACGGTTAAAGTGAGTAATGCGACAGCCACTGTCAAATCGCTTGGTGCATAAGATAAGCCAATCAGTGCTAGACCTGGTCCCCAATGACCTAAAAGAAACATAATATTTTTTGAGTACTTACTATTTAACAATAAGTTACATTATTGATTGAAGTAAAGCTAAAAATGAAATCAGAAATAAGTAAAGAAATCAACTATTGAAAATCATTGGCAAGTATTGACTAGATATGGCGTTCAATAAGAGCTTGATCACTACAAGACGATCTGCCTTTTTAAGACTAGCAGTGGTTCCCAAACTTTTTCCTTGGTGCATCAGAATTTTGAAATACTCTTCAAAAACAGATTTTAAATTGTGAGAGAAATTAACTTCACAACTACTGAAACAATCTATGTCACCGCCTTCATTCATTTTTCTTTTTCATACTTGTAATATCTTGATCTTTGCAATCTTCATGTGTGCTGCGGAGAGACAGTTCGCAATAGAGACAAGCGCAAAAGAAATTGCTTCGAAATATATTGGTGGACAAGGATGTTACCCATCTCGCGGACAGTAAAATACAAATGCCTCAATCCAGCAATATATCCAACCACAGCAAGCCTTATCTATTACAATGAACAAAAGATTCTTCCAATTATTTGGCCAGGAAGAGTACCACAACGGTGGATAGATACGTTGCATCTGGCTGGAGAGTACCTGGAGTCAGCTGTGAGGGCAACCCAGGATCGGGACTTCTGGAGGTGCATTACGAGTCTCATCTGATTGAGGTCATTATATGTATAGGAGGAAAGAAGGAAGATGTAGTATTTTTCTGAAAATTAAAATTTTCTCAAGTGATTTCAAAAGGTACACACTTTGGGAACCGCTGAAGTATAGGCTAGATAACATCAACAATACTTTTTGTTTATTTCCTTATATAATTAAGTTACCCTTAGATTTCATAGTGCGTGTGTTTCATCTGAATTTTTTTTTCCAACTTTTGATTTAGATCAAGTTCAGAAACTCTCAGATAGTAAAATATTGAGGTGTTATTTAGTAGGTTACCTATTGTATTTGAAACTTTTCTTGCAACTGTAACAGTGACAATCTTCTTATTAATTACATAGTCAGAAATGTAGCTGAAAACGAAACTCAGCAACCACATGGTCAGGTAGGGAAGAGCTGAAAGTTTTCCATTCTGAAAGAAAAATTATACAAATCAGTCCCTAAATTGAACCTTTTTCTCTAAAAATTCTACATTTTTCAATGTATGTAAATAAATGTCATCATCTACAAATATGTACATAAAATGTATGTATGTAAACAATAATTTTTCTCTGGTATCTGGTATTAGCTTGGGTGCTTAACAAAAAAAATTATACATATTAAGTTAGTTAAATTTAACTTACACTTTTGATGTCAACGCCTAAGACTAACTTCATGTACGAGGGCATCTCAGTTAACAACATCCAGAAACCCCAGTTTTGACCACAGTGACAAATAATGAGGGCCCAGAATGGCAGGCTGGTGAAAATAGCCTTCCACGGAGTAGGAAGTTTCTGTGGGAGGAAACAAGAGTATAAGTAGTCTTTGAGTTTATTAAATTGTTGTGTCCTTGTGTAATCCTCTGCCTAAAATCTAGATTTTGACACCAAACCTCAATTAACCATATGGGATATAAACATTCCCAACAGACATGTGACATGCATCAAGTAACATCTAAAAAACATTCCAAAATTAATCTGTTGATAATAGAGTCTCAAAATGACATGTTGATTTGCATTGCATCAAAAATATAAAAAAATCTGGTCTGCATCGGTGTGATTTGATACGTGACCTTACAGATTAAGTAAATTGAATCTCCAGAGCTGTCAACAATTGACAAATATTTCGAAGGAATGGACGTAAAGGACATAGACAAAATTTTAAATCAAATGATAATCTGCAGCAAAATTTCACAAATTTGTTTGAATTTATAATTTATTATTTGATAGTTTATATTTTGCTATTTGAATGTTTCTACTTTGTTAAAATAATGTTTCATTTTTAAATATATTAATTTATGATTTTCAAATGAATATTTTATAAGAATACTTTCCAACCGTGGTATCTGTAATGATTTTGTTTTATTACAAAGTTTTTTTTAGCAAAATATAAAACTTTATTAGCATAAGTGTTCACGACGATTGCGGAACACATCTTGTAAATTTCTATGGGATCGTATAGGAAAATATGATTTGATTTGTACTGTTCGATGTGTGTCACATTTTCCTAGAACACAAACTGAGATCACTGTGTTTAATTTTTTCTAAATTTATTGGCTCCTGCCTAAATTTTTTAATGCTCACTGAGATGTTTATCATTCAGGTCTGTTCTAGGCAAGAATTTATAAATCCTCCACAATATATTATATAATTTGGTAACATCACTCTCGGGAATATGAGATGTAGGCTCAATTTTGATTCATTTCGTACAGAGGATTTTTAAATTGTAATTGTTAGTCAATTGACAAGAAAGTGTAACATACAAGTGAAAAGTTTTTATGAAAGTATATAAAAATTTAAAAATAAATTCTGCTAATCGACCCCTTAAATAAGAAAAAACTAACATTTTGGGCTAATTTGAGTTTTTGCCTGAAATGGGTACTAAATGCATTATTCTTTATTTCTTCCATACACACCAACTCTATTTAACGGATATTAAAGGAAATAGCAAGAGCTGAAAGTTCCAACTGCATCAGTTATTTATTTCAATTTATGGATTGTTGATTTACAATGTTTTTATTTATTTTTATTTTCCTTCATCTCACAGTGGTTATTGATAATACTGAAAATAAGTTTAGACCAGATCATATTTGCGTACTCAAAACAAAATATACATGAATCTATGTTGAAATATAATCAACACTTTTGAGCTCATTATCTCTAAACAGTGTCAGTGCCAGATGGAACCTTGTTATTCTGAGGGGTCGTAAGATAAATCTCAAAATTTTTATTTTTCAAATCTCACCAATTGTTCTCCAGTTTGTCCTAGAGATGACTCAATGTAGTCTTTCTCTTCAACTGAGATAATTTTTGAGGTCTTGGGAGAATCAGACCCAAAGATGAAGTACAAGAGGACCCAACAAGCTGAGACGATGCCCAAGGTGTAGAAAGCAGACGGCCATCCCCAGCTACTCCCGCATAACTCGCCAGTGAGTGGAAGGAAAACGACAGTTCCAAATTGCGCCCCTGGAATATAAAAATGTTTAATGATTCAGACACAAGAAGCAAAGAAGGTAAACAAATATGCAAAGATACATAACATTGTTGTGTGTTTCAAACCAGTTCAAAATAGAATATTACAAATATAAAATAGAAATTTTACAAATGTCTTTAGATTTTCACGGTCGTTCAAAATCTTCTGTGTACAGTTTTCTGGGATAATCTGCCGTGTATATCTAACCTTTCTGGCTGATGTTTTGGATCCCATTTCAGGATCATTATCAGGTCTGTTCACTAATATTAATAGCGATGATGGCCTAAAATTAAAAAAAATTGTATCCGGCGCTTCAAAGACATAGGATTCAAAGTAGACCCGACAGTAGATGGAACTTATATATAACACAACATCTGTTTTCGACATAGTATTGCGAGCCAGTACCTAAAAACGACAAACCCTGCTTTTGACACGATACTGCAAGCCAGTACTTAATCACAACACTAACAGTCACACATAATATCAGCCCTGATGATGGACCTTGCAATGGGATCAGAAACATCGGCCAGAAAGGTTAGATATTTTTTTTATTAGAAGATATTATGAGCATTATAAATATAATCAATAATTATATATTTCTTTTTACATATTTTTCTTCTCTATGAGAGTCGATTCTTGTGTATAGAGAAGGAGAATATAAGAGAATATATAATTTATGTGTCTTCTAGTCTGTATATATATTTTTTGATTTCAGATGTCACATTATAATAATGATTCCTTTATTCCAGTGTGATTGTTTTTTTTTAATGAAGACCCGATTTGCCATAAAGATAATACATATAATAGAATAAATTTAATTAACAAAATAATATTAAGGTTATGAAAAGAAAAACAAAAAATATATAAAAAAAAAGTTCACACATATACAGGTGTAACAAACCTAGCCCATAATATTTTATGGATAAATACCTGAATAAATTACGAATCAAAAATGTTCAAATGTTCATGTGAGTGGATTCATAAAATATTGTGGACTAGGTCTGTTGCATTCTGTATACATAAATAAAATATAAATTTTAAAATTCAGGCACAATAATCGTATTTGTAGCAATTTTGTAGTTGTTGCCATTCTCTGGTCAGGGAGCCAGGTTTCCATGAGAGCGCCGCTTGGTTGAACAAGTTGGTGCTGAGCTCCAGCCTCAGATGTCAGCTCAATGTCTCAGAAGCCATGTCTACGGTCTTCGGAAAATATTGTAGATGCGCTACAATAACTCACCAATCCGAAAAATATTCTGTATGAGTTGTTGTACTGAATTCCGAGACAGTTGTATGTCACTTGCTTTTATTTCGATCAGAGCTTGCAGGTATACATGCTGGTGAAGAATGATTTAAACAGGATCCTCTTCACCTCCTTATTACATCGATAGAAACGCTGTGATAGCATATTCGCATATTAACGTTTCCTCTGTTGTTCGATATCATCATCGTCTTGTCCATCTTCATTAAAGATATGGCCAAGGTATTTGACCTTATTTTGAACGTTCAATTTCGTCCCGTTCAGCCGCACGGCCCTTTTCCATATTTGAACGCCATTATGACCGATTTACTGGCATTGTATAAAACATTGTGTTCACTGGCATCAGTTTCGCATATCTGTAAAAGCTTTCTAATCGCTTTTGTAGACTGCCGGTATAACCATATCCCAATATACACGGCAGATTATCCTAGAAAACTGTACACAGTAGAAATATTACAGATTATAAAACACAAATGTTGAATCAAAACTTACAATATCAAAAATAATAATTTGAAAACAAGTACATAAAAATCTCTGTGGCCCATATAATCAATAACTGATTCATAATAATGAAATATATATCTAGTTTTTTAAATTTAAGTGACCGAAGTAAGTGGCGTCCATAAAAAAACATTTTCAATAAGCCCTAATCACAAAACCTATGGATATACTGTAGCTTTAGACAATAATGGCGATATTTGAAGTGACTTTTTTAGTCTCAAAAATCATGTTTAGAGAATTAATAGTTATATTTTTATTTATTTATTGCAAATCAGAATTTGAGTAAAATATTTTTACTCCAGAACCTCTATGTGAAAAAATGCTTCTAATCTATTTTATTTTAGGTATGTCTGCGGGCTTTTATATCAGTCCAAGATGAACTTAATAATGCGTTTTTCAGAGATATTACTGGAAGCAAATCCTTTAATTAAATATACTGGACTTATTTAAAATTAATCACTGTGATATATATTTTTAATAAAACAGCAGATTAAATGGTGAACAAAAGATTCTAGAATATTATTCTGTGTTGTGTAAATAGAATTTCTGGAAATTCATTCCAGTGCGAATTGGCTAAAATAGAGTATTATATAAAAGTATGTATGTTTTTAATTTGACTAAAGATTTACCTGCAAATACGTATGTACTCAGACGCCCTCTTTCGGAAACTGGAGCCCATTTAGCAAGAAGGGCTTGAGCAGACGGGTAGAAAAATCCCTGGAACAAACCTTGGAACACTCGACAAGCACACACCGCTCCCCATTCGCCCTGTAAATAATTTAAATTAGTGTCATTTTGTTGGGCACCTCAATTGGCTTAGGAAGTTTATAATTATAGTTAATTTTGTCAAAATTTCTTCTGCCTCAACTTAAATGTTAATTCTTGCATTTTGCCTATATAGACAAACAAATGAATGAGATATTTACGATGATTGTTTAGCAACACTTTGTTTATTTAATTAAGAACCTGTATTGATAGTTTGTAATATTTTCCTGTCTTTACTTACTGTAATAAAGCGGAAGAAAGATCTTTTCAATCATACTAAGCATAATTTCATTGTGGATATGCGAAATCATAAAACCTTAAATGTTTTTTTTTACTCTACTAAGTATGAGTATAAACTCTAATAACCTATTGTTTATGAGTATAAACTATGGAATTGAATGACAAGTAAGAATAGTTAATGGTTTTCCATAGAGAATACTCACTGCTTCAGACACAATCGGAATTAGTACGCAAATAAGTCCATTGGCTGTCATTGCCAACATTAACGGTCTTTTCCCACCAAATCTTTCAGCTATCAACCCTGCAGGGACTTGTGATATGATATATCCCCAGAAGAAAGAACTCAGGATCAAATCTTGTGTTGTTTTTACCCAAGTGAATATCTAGAAACAATATTTTAAAAGTTAAATAAGTTGTCATATGTAAAATTGAAATGTATAGCACATATTTATAGTATAGTATAGATATACAGAGTCTAAATGAAACATGCCTACATTTATATATAGGTACATAAAATTCTGAATAAAAAATGTTATATAAAAATTTGATCTATGCTTGAAATGATCTCTCGTTACCTTTCTTACAATTCAGAGATTTTGTCTTCATCAAGTTTATTTTCATCACATTATAATATATTTTTGTTATTATCTCAGTAATGGAGCATTTTAGACCAAATTTTAATATAACACTTTTTATTCAGAATTGTATGTTATATCTATAAATATTCAAAGTTATGCCTATTTCATTTAAAACCACTTGTATAATGATGCCATTATTTAATTAGTTCTAAACTTGTTCAAAAGTGATACATATTTAGTATGCAAGGGATTATATCAACTATAAAATAATTTGTGTCAAATATTATTTTAAGGGAACTAATTTTAACTATCATTATTTATAGTATATATAGTATAATAGTCTTTATTTGAAGTTCTGGAAGAATCGTTGAAATTAACTAACTTACCATCATTTCTCCACAGGTGAAGGCAGAGCGCTACACTCTTCTGTCCTAACACACAATTATCGCCTCATCCAAATGCATACAAGCTATTAAATTATTGATGTTCTAACTTCTAGTTTACCTAGTTGTGTCAAATCTTCCACGGACATCCTCTATTTCTGATACCATCAACACTTGCGGCATATATTTTTCTTACTATTTTCTTCTCATGTTCCATATGACCAAACTATCTAAGCGACCCTTATTTAATCTTATTCACCATGCTAAGGTCAGCTTTACATTCTATCTTAATTTTTCATTTTCACTGTCATAAAAATCTTAAACTAAGATAACCATAACTATTTTTAATGATTGAAATAAAGATTTAAATGATAATAATACTTTGTGTATTGGTATTTTTAATCTTTAAAAAAATTTCCTTCATAATATAGAAAATACTTACAGGCACATCGGCTGTAGAAGATGATTTATCAGTCATAGCTACAATAGCAACGCTCATGGTGACTCGGATACCGTAGGCTATGACAAGACCGACGAATATCAGAAAGATTTGTAGATGTCGGATTCCAAATATTTTATCTGAAATCAATGAATGGTTTTTACATTTTTAAAATGTTATTTTTGGGTTAGTTTTACATGCTACTTAATATGAAATTTATTGTGTATATATATATATCATGCATTTCTTTATATACATACGTAATGAAAAGAAATCACTAATAAGTAAAGAAATCAAAGGCAATGGCAAGTGTTGACTGGATTTTTTTCATATCAAAAATTTGATTCGCGCCATCGTATAAGTACTAATATTTTATCAGATATTATATCTATTTTATCATAAATATATTTTACACTTTTCCAAACTTTGGCTTTTTCTTTCAAAAATCTTTCAATAATATTACAATAATATTTTCACTTTGTGCATTCTAAAGCAATTACCTGTTCAGTTTTTAAAAGTTGTAAATGTTAAGGTACAATCCTTATAAAGTAAGGTATGTAAGAATAATGTAAAGTAAGTTATAAAAAGTTATGTGAGAAAAGTACAATCAGAAGTTGTAAAATGTTATTGTAAAAAAAGTTATAAAAATATTATTGTCTGTAATACACAATAGTTGGAGACAAAAAATGTGTAGGTAGTTAGGTTAGCACAAATGAAAAATTAGTTTCATTTTGCTTTCTACCCGCATCAAGCAACCGCTTTGTTATTTTTGGTTTAAAATCATTAATCACTTTAGGCTCTTTAAGGTATAGTGGCAATTTGTTAAATATCCGCAGAGCACAATATAAGAAAGTTCGTTGAGCGAATTTGGTATACATTTTTGGCACTGAGAAGTATCCTAAGGCTTTGCTCCTAGTTTCTTTGCATCGAATCGTGGAAGTAAAGTTAATTTAAAAAAAAAATAGTTTTAAGATTGCTCTGGTAAACAGTTGTTTTATATCCAAAACTTGAAAGGATTTAAAGAGTTCTTCAGAGTTATTTCTAAATGATCTCTTGTTTATTATTCTGGTGACCCATTTCTGAGCCTTAATTAGAGAATACATTGAAGTAAGAGTTACACATGAATTTATTTTGAATTAAATATCGATCATTTCGACATGTCCCTTTATAGATGCCATTTTTTTATGGTGGGGGTTTGTCACTTACAGTAGTTATAATGTATTATCCAGATGTATTATTATATAATGATATAAAATATACATCACATTGAACTTTTGAACAACGAAAATAATGAAAATACGAAAGTGAAAGTGAAATTAATACAAACATTTGATATATTTAGCTCTTAATTTTCCAGAAATGTACTTAGGTTCAATTTTATAGAAATTTATTTAGGGCTGCCTCTACCAACCATAATATGATTTAGACACATTGAAATGGCAAAATAATAATATTTTTCCCACATCGAACTTGAACTGTGTAATACGAGATGATGTATATTATAATTAGCAAACGATAAGTTGTTCTATATTGCTATACTGTTATTTTCAATGTTTTCTACAAACATAATACAAGGGATACATGATACATGATACAACATAGATTGACTTCTTTACTTGTTTACCAATTTCACGTAATGGCCACAACATACCCGCAGGGCCTAGTAACAAAAATTGACATTAGCCGATTGCTTTCTGCTGATAATTAATACAGGTCAAATCCCATTAGAGTGAAATTCAGGGGACCGAAAGAATTATTTCGTTATACTGAAATTCAATATAGTGATTATAAGGAAAAACATATGCCTACTATACGGTATATGAAAAATATTTTCAAAATACCTAAAAAAAATAATAAAGGCATCATAAAATGAACACGTTGCATAGACACTATTTGCCTAGACCTATCACGTGATCATTTGTTTCTACGCATGCACTAATTAGCATTAAAACTGTATTTGTCAAATTTTGTAGTCTTCAAGCAGTCTGTTAAGCGTATTCAATTTTTTTTGGTCCTACAAAATGGCCGATAACGTAGATGATGCAATGTTTAGTTCCTTGGCAACGTCACCTTTATTCATTCCCGAGTCTATCTTGTCCAGCGTAAGCTGACGTCGTTTATCACACGATATTTAAAAAGAATCAATAAAAAAAAGTTTGAGAAGTACTTGAAAGATTGACCGATGTGTGTGTAGGTGTGTCTATGCGCTCCACACAACCACTGCTTTGATCTAACGTCGCCGTTCGGGGAAGCACTGAATGCGACGATTGCCGGTCAGCTGTTGAGTATATTTTATACCATCACATTGACGTCAATTTTGGCTAACAAATTCATTATACTGAAATTTCTATTTGATATTTTGGAATTTCGTTTAGTAAATTTGGTATGAAAATTCGTTGGGTCCGTCAAAAAAGTTTGTATTTCTGAAAATTTTGTTACTTTGGTATTCATTATAATGGGATTTAACCTATAATCAGATATAATGTTATAATCAATAACTACCAACAATAATCACCTACATCTTAATATCTCCAAGTGCCAATCTATTACTTTTACAAAAAAAAAAATATCCTGTGAAATTTTCATACTCTATCAGTGATGTTGACTTGGTATCAGTTAGGGAGATCGATGATCTGGGTGTAATATTTGACAGTAAATTATCATCAATTTTAAATTAAACATACGCTCTGAGGATATCAATTATGATTATCTCCTTAGCCATCTGAAATTGTTGAACTTATCAGTGAGACGTACGATGACCGACCTTATATTTCTATACAGGATCATCGATGGTATGATTGACTACCCCCAGATTGTTGGTCTGCTTGACTTTCACGCACCTTTGAGGTCATCGAGACACAATTCATTGTTTTATTACAGTGGTAATGTCAAAATTCATGCATTGGCTAACTCCGCAGTCCCCAGAATGCATTATTTGGGAAATGAATATGCGGAGGTAGTCGACATTTTTGCTGTTAATTTAATTCTTTATAGAACTACATTATTACAATTTTTTGTGTCTCAACTCAATGGTGACGGATAAATTGCTACTTCGCATTATATATTTAAATTTTGGTTATGTAAAAACTTGCTGATACTATGAAATTTTTTTCTTTGTGTATTGCACTTCTGTTATTTTACAAATTTTGTTAATGCCTGAATAGGACATGTATAATAATAAATAATGTGACACATTTTTACATTACATTGTAGTGTAGAAGCAATCAGTCATGTACTACTTATGATATATAATACTTTGAATAAGTATATATATGCACTTCGAGGACGTAATAACTATCAAGAAAACACTTGGTGGACTTAGGTACTAGATATTATATAAGTGGATGCTCCTGAATTTCCCTTTACATATGTTTTGCCGATAATATATTGAAGAAGGTATTAATATCATAAGTGTTTATACTCGTGAAATATTATAAATCAAACTTGTTGAAAAATCACTAATATATAATAATTCTCATAGTTTTTATGTTTTTCTGATAATTTTTATTTTTTTATTGATTTGTTGATTTACTTTTGTTAATTATTAAAATATTTAAAAAATTAAGTACAATGCGATAAGTTTTAAAAGTGGTACATTGACTTGCAAAAGTTATTTTATTACATTTTTTTTTATTATAAATTTTTACAATTTTTTTTATAATATGAGTTCTTAATTAAAGCAGTTGTGCTAGGAGAGGGAGTTACACTATAATAATTTTATACAGAGAGTTATACATTTCATCATAGTATCAAACATGTTAAGACTTAAATAGTATTATTTTATATTATCTCTATATTATGTATTGTAAATATTATTTATGTATTTACTAGTAAAGTGAGTTAACCAGAGACAATGATGGCAAATCTTATTTTGGCAGCTGTGCGGTATCGCTCTGTCAATACGCGGGGCGCTATCGAACAGCTGCCTAGTAGCATTAAAAGATGCCAAGCAAGCGGCGAATGAGTAGGACCGAGATAGGAGCCTTGAGCTTATTGCATCGGTTCTGGGTAAGCGGTGGGTCCGCCTTCATTGATCAAGGTACAGCAACATCAGAACTATCAATAGCAACAGGCTCCCGAAGCGATCTGACAAAGACCGAGCGTACAAGATGTCATGAATGCCCGACGCCAGCCGAGCACAATCGGATCTGCCTGTATTTTTGGAAAAAAAACCGTGTTTGAAGGTCTCATTTTTAAAATTATTTTCCTTTTTCTTTTCGCTTTCTCTATTTTTTTTTTGTTTTACTTCATGTGACATGTTCCCTTAAAACAATCCAACTTGTATGTATCGAAGAATTAGGAGAAGCACAAGAAATTTATAAAATTAGTGATTTTGTACATTTTTTTTCTATGGTGCCTCTCGACTTTTGCAAAACGCTGTCGACTACCTGATTAGGTTTAAAGGTCGAGAAAACGTATTTAAAAAACTATCAGTTTAATGGTTAATTTTTTTATGGTAGAGATAAGTGCTGGACACGCTGTGTCGGTGTCCGGCTCGATCACAAACTCGCGATGTACTTTATAATAATGGCAAATAGAGGTTCATCGAAGTGTGCCATATTAGCCTGGCCGAAGATCACAATGTAAACGGGCAGGGCAATGAAAATAATGACAATAGGTAATTATTTTGAAAATGCCATTAGGTTTGGGTCAACATCCGGTCGGAATGACGTCAATCCATTGGTATTTGCTTTTGTATTGACACCTGACTTATATAGGCGGGTATATTTTATCAAGATATTAACACGAAATACGTCTGAAATATCAAAATTAAATTCTTTTTGTTTTTATGTACACGTGTATGTGGGTGGATGCTAAATGTGCCAATAAGTCAAACGTGAGTTGATGTCGTGTTATTAGGTTCTAAATTTTTAGGTTTTGGGGTTTAAAAAAAAAAAAAACAATATTTTACCAAAAAAAGGTTAGATCACCTACTCACCCCACCTGTCATATAAATATAATACATATAAAACTAAATGAATGTATGTTCTTCATAGAATCGTATACTCTTTGACTGATCTAAACTAATTTTTGCGTAGTTACACATTAGGATCTTGAGAAAATAGGTACGCTATCCCCTCCGATTGGTATATATGTGTATTATATTAAATCCGTTACGAATTTTGCTCAATTGCACTCCAGGACGCTGAGGAATTCAGGGCAACCAACGCCGAACACGTACCGCCATTTTGAAATAATAACCACGAGTAAATAATAAATGATAGTCCACGGGTGCCAACAGTAATATTTTTTGTCTGTATTGTACTGTATACTGTATTGCGATAAATTTGAAAATATTATTTTACGACAATTTTTAAAATATCTCATATAATATAATAAATATTCAATTGTAATTGTTAAACAGTAAAATAAAATCGCTGTTTGATTAATCTGGCTGTAAGATTGGTCGGGGGTTCGATCTTCGTCCCCAGAGATAATCCAATTTTCAATGAATTTAAAAACAATATTATTACTATTAGGAGAACACATTCTTATTGTGAAATTGTAATTATTCAAAACATAGGTCTGTGATATTTTAAATACTAGTTAAATGTATTTAGGGATTAGGACGGTGGTTAAATGAAATGAATTGGCGGTCTTGCTCGGCAAGCGCAAGCCGGCTAGACCGCCGTTGCGAAACGCTGATACTGGAGAGACTGTCTGGCGGTGAATTGAGCCAGACTTGTGGCAGCAGCCGGCAGCGCTGTCGCTAGCGTCGATGCCGACTCAGATGGCGGTAGATTTGAATTATGATCGCTACATGTATAAATTAGAAAGATATACATATAAAATTTTAGATTCCGTAAGAACAAAGTAGATGACTTTCAAATAATGGAACGATAAATGTATTAATTTGAAAAAATTGGTTCGAAAATTTGTCGTCGAAAATAATGTCGCTGTAGCACAGTTGGATAATGCATCTTCGCCGATTTAGAAAGAGATCCAGGTTCGAATACCGGTGGCGCAATAACATTATTTCTCGATAAAATTGATTTCACATGTATATCTTTCTAATTAATACATTTAATTAGTATTTAATATTCTTACAATTTATGCAAATATTTATTTATTTACTACGTGACACGTATGTGGCATCTCTATTTTTTTATTTAAAAAAAAAAAGTCTATCGATCATTTTTTTAATATTAATTGGGTGCATGTTTGTACCAATGCCAAAGTAAACGACAATCAGAACAACAATGAACGACGATTTTTTTTATTACTAACACGTTCTTGATATTTTTTATCGGTCGACGCCATCGAGCTGGAGAGGCAGCGTTTGTCAATGATGGTTTTTTGTGCTCACTGAAGGCTCTCCTTAATTGGACAGAGGCCACGGGCAGTAGACACATGAGTCCGCCATGAAGTGAGTATTTAGACTAATCCATACGCCGCCTTGCAGTGCCGACATGCATAATGCTGTCGAGCGGTTTTCTTAGTATCATAGTACAAATATTAATATTTATTACGTTGATAGTTCTATACGGAAACATCATTACTAACTTATGTAGTGTTCGTGCATCGGCCACACTGGTATCCACACTTACTTACTTACCATCACACCGTTTTTCCGCGGGGGTAGGCAGAGAGGATAGAGCACCACACACTTCTGTCCTGACACAGAATTTTCGCCTCATTCACATTCATACATCTTCTCATACAAGCTCGACGATTATTAAGGCTTCTAATAATAATAATAATGGATAATTTGTATAGCGCCATTTTCGTATCTGGTTTACCTGGTCGTGCCAAGTATTCCGCGGACGTCATATATCTTTCTTACCATTCTCTCTTCATTCACCCGTTCCATATGACCAAACTACCTAAGTGATCCTTTCTTAATCTTACTCACTATACTAAAATCAGCTTTATATTCTTTCCTTATATATTCATTTTTTACTCTGTCATAAATTGATCTGCTACATATACGCCTAAGTGATTTCATTTCCACTACTTTCGTTCCTCTTCTGCCAGCTCCAGGCCTCACTTCCATACATCAGTGTCGGTATCAGGACTTCATTGTGAACTGTTAGTCTTGCCTTAGTTGACAAGTTCTCATTACCTATAATTCCATTCAAAGCGCCGTTCACTTTATTCCCTGTAGTTACCCTCATTTCGATATCTTTCTCTGTCTTTCCGTTTCTATCGAACATGCACAAACTCATCTACTTGTTCCAAACATTCATTACCTACAAGTATTTTGCACGATGTTTTGCTTTCCTCCTTCTCGAATACCATCTTATAAATAAGATATGTGGCAGTAATTTGTCTACACAGTAAAATAATATTTTAATATAACAAACTGTTATCTGTGTGATTATTCATTTCAATTAAAATACGAACAGAAATATTGAGGATGATATTGAAAGGAGGATAAATTGCAGAAAATAAAGTGAATCGTGCCGTGAATGATTATCGTCTCGTGAAGCAAGACTGAAGCCTGTAATTAGTAAAACAGAATGAAAGTACACTGAATGCGACAAGGCGAGTGTCTTTACCTACGTCAATAATAATATCATGTAATAATACTATTATAACTAGCACGTCAATAATAATATCATGTAATAATACTATGTTAACTAGCACGTCAATAATAATATTATGTGAGCAAGTGTTATACCATTGAATATTCCGATTTTTTCATATTTTTTTTACAGGCTAGCAATTTATTTTCGAATGAGTCTTTGCGAAACACTGCACCAAAATATTTAAAATCACATAGATTTTGTCTGTTAGGGTCTGCTGGTTAACTAACAAGGGAGATACCTACCAGATCAATTTTTCAAATAAAAAACTACGAGATTTATCATGTACTCAAAATCCATTATATCTACTTACACACGAATTAGTACAGGGTGAATATTATGTTCCAGGCCAATTTTGTTTAGCCGCCATTTTGGTTTGGTAGATATTTGTATGTTTGTATTTAGTTGTCGTAAAGAATAGTTAATTACAATTTTTTATGGAGTATCTAACACCTCAACAACGTGTTGAAGTTATTAAAATATTTTATCTAAATAATAATGCTAATGCTGTAACTATTAATGGTAATCGCTATCGACACATGTTGGAAAATTTCTTGGTAGCCGAATTGGGTCAATAGGTTTCAACAGAACGGCGCTACCTCACACACAGCCCGCGCTAGATTTGAAATAATATCAAAAAGTGGTGATATCGACTGGCCTCTTCGATCACCTGATTTGACAGCTTCCGACTATTTTCTGTAGAGATACTTGAAATAAATCTTATACGCCAATAAGCCAACAACAATTCCGATGCTGTAGGACAATATTCGAAATGAAATTGCTGAAATAACACGCGAAGTGTGCGAGAATGTTATGAAAAATATGGTTAAAAGAGCACGCAGCCAGAGGCGGCCACTTGGGCAACGTCATATTCCATACATAATTGTAATAAAACAAATAAATTCAAAATTTGTGTTTCATTTCCTGATTATTTAAAAACAACATCGGACTGGAACATAATTTTCACCTGTACAAAATTTTGATGGTGGATGGTTTCGAGGTCTTCTGTTCATGATTGAAAAAGCGCATTAAAATATTCCGAAAATGACTTGACGAGGCCCTCAGCTATAAACAGGGAGTATTTCTGTTGAAATCTATCTAAATTATTATACAAATTGTAAAATAGTGAATATATGCAAAACCACCACTACGTTTCTAATTATTCGTATATTTTAATGTCAAAATCTGAAATAGCTTCAAAGTTATAAACAACGATTAGTTTTATTCGGTATGTGTATTTTTGTGGAAAAAATAATTTTATTTTAATTAATATTAAAAATAAACACATCAGAAAGTATTGTCTGTATATTTATATATACGAGAAGAAATATATGCCGTGGAGGAAACCCTTGACCATATCTTTTTTGCCTTTTTTTACAGTAATCTCGTCAATGGTAATTTTCAACTCCCGGTTAATTTGTGTCATATTTTTTCCCTTAACTCGCCACATTTAATCTATATAATAGATTTTTTTTTGAACGACAATGGTATTGACTTGTAATATAATATTTCCTATTCTATAATATTATTGTATTTTTTTCTATAAAATAAAGTTTTAACTTGATCAATGGCACAAATCATTCTTGAAGGGTGGATTGCCTATTTAAAAGAAGAAGAAGAAGAAATATATCTTGAGTAAATCCATTCTACTATAATTATGCATATTCGGTCTCTTTGCATCCCTTATAAAACAATTCGCTTGCTTAAAACACGTGTTAACCTAGGGAGCTGACATCACGTTCTTGCAGGCATTTTCCGGGTTCCGCCTTAGAGCGTTAACGTTAGAAGTTCAAACGCGCTAGTTAATGTTATGTTCCATACTCATCCCTTGTACCACTCACGTGATCTGCCTTAATAAGCCAACAGTAGGAAGGCTGTCAGGGTTAACGGTAGCGACGCGTATCGTTAACGTGAGCAGTCCCATCGTCGCATAATAACGTAATGATAAATTTCACTGGTGCGAAACACAGAATAAGGTCTAGCACGCACTGCAGTTAAACGCGCGCAGTTTTTACTAGTGATGGGATAATTCCAGAATTTTTACCGTCACTATGTAAAAATAATGAATATAAAATTTATTATTTTTATTACTATTACTATAAATAATGAATTAAAATTAATAATGAACTTAAGTTTTAATTATATACAAGACAAATAATAGAAATTTAAAGTTTAATGAAGATCGGTAATTGTATCGGAATCGGTACAAATTATGTAATCGTCCCATCACTAGTAAAAACCACGCGCGTTTGACCGCAGTGGGTGCTAGGCCTAATGCCAGCAGTCCATTCTCGCCGAGGCTTTTCGCCTCCTCCGCCTTTTCGGAGCCTGGACGAGGCGAAGCGAGAGTTTGATAGATATGAAGATTATTGGGTGAGAATGGTGAACGTTGTATTTATATAAAGTGATCACTTAAGCCGACCGAAGATAGGTCGAAAGCCCCGTATTTACCCATACTTCCATATATTTTCCAATAAATATAATAAAAAATAGTTTTATTTATTATTTGTTTAATAACAGTGAAATAATATTAATTTAAAAATTTGGTACGATATCACGAATCAACGTAATTAACATTTTACAATACTTTTATATTCATACCTGTTATATTCATCATACTAAACAGTTTTTTATTGCACAATTTTTATTTATTATTATTTACCGTGAACCGACCAACGGTCAGGGTAATGCTGTGCGTTCATGGAACTGCTACAATGTAATATGGAAAGCCAATTTTGGATGTCATCGCGGAATGAATAAAAAATATGTTTTGATTTTGGCACGGAAACCCTCTTAACGCACTCGAAATAATGATGTAATTGCATAATTCTATGGCGGTAATGTCCACAAAAATGTAAAATTGACTTATGAAAGTCACCATATACCGTTAGTTTTTACGTACTTACCTACTAGTTTGTATGTATTTTAATAAAAATGATATATAAAACATATCCAAAGACTAATTAAATGTATAAAATATACATATAAAATCAATTTTATCGAAAAATATTGTTATTGCTACCGGGATTCGAACCTGGATCTCTTTGCAATCCGGGAAAGGTGCATTAACCAACTATGCTACAGCAGACAGTACTTTTGACGACAAATTTTCGAACCTATATGTTACACTTTTCAAATGAATGTATGTATCGTTCCATAATTTGAATGCCATCTACTTTGTTTGTAGGAAATCTCAAATATCTTTGAGTAAACCGACAGCGGACGCCAGAATTAACAATTAAATTTTGGACACACTGATACACCTTATATATTATTAAGGAGAACACATTCTTATTGTGAAGTTGTAATTATTCAGAACATAATTAGTAGGTATTTAAAATATCACAGACCTATGTTCTTAATAATTACAACATCAGGATAAAAATGTGTTCTCCTTAATAATATCCAAAGAAACTGTTCACAAGAAAAAGCTGGGTTGGAGTAAAATGTAAGTGTTGGGTATCACGAAAAGACCGGAAAGGAAATGCATGGAAAAGATAATGTACGAGATAATTGATATAAATTGAATACGCCAAGAAAATAAAATTGCAATGTTATATATATATATTGCAATATATAAGTACGTGGCAGCAAATAACAACAGGCAGAAATGAGTGGGAGACACTTGGGGAGACCTTCATCCAGCAGTGGATAGAAACCGACTGATAATGATGATGACGAATATATAAAACATATTTGTAAGCCATTTTAATTATTAAAATACTTTATTGCTCCAAGTAAATATAGTTCTCTCTAAAATTATTTTTTAAATCACAATAGAATGTGTATAAAAAAATTAAGAATGACAGGTGCATAGAAAATATATACATGGCAATGTTCAATATTGCCCGTAATAAAAAACGTTTTAAAATATCAAATTATGCGACAAAGCCTTCATCTATACGGTTAAATTGTGTTTTACAAGTAGTTATTTTAGAAAGTTAAAATTTATTTTTTGTTGAGATGGAAATGCCTAAATATAAAATATTAAGTTACGAAAACTAAAGTAAATGAGGTTACGGTGATATTAATGTGAAAGGTTAACAAAGGAGATTGATAGGGTTTCTATGATATAAGTTTCTATAGTAAATACGTTATGTGAACGCAATAAAGCAATCGTATGATGAAACTGTTCAAATTGCTAGCTGTGCTATATAAACATGCGTTTTAAAGATATTGAGGTATTTTTTTTTTAAATGTCCATGGCATCACTGACTATATTCCTGACTAAGCAAATGTCAAACGAATCAGCTATTCAATTACCGCATTTTTTCAAACAGAGGAAAATAATATCAAAATTTGAAAGCTGCTAAAGCTTTTATTTTACTTTATTTTTTAAACCCTTAGTAGTTACATGAACTTATTTAATACTAATCAAAAGTGTGCAAAATATCATTGAAATCGGATTAGCGGTTGCTGAGAAAATGGGTCTTACTTTTCAACGTATATGGTCCTCGGTAGTGACCCCCTTAAATGGCTAAAAATAAATCACGCACATTCAAATCATATGCTTTTAGATCCTGCAGTCATTTTGAGAGCAGATGCAGAATGACTGGCATTAAAAATAATAATCAATTAATTATTATTGTGAAGTTGTATTTTTTCAGAATATAGTTAATTTTCCTGTATATCTTTCTAATTGATACATTTAATTTGCATTAATAATGCATTTTTGTACAATCGTATAGACACAACTACTCTGTGTACTCTGCCTTTAATGTACATCGTGACTTGTAATAAATTCGTTAGGTTAGATAAGATTAGTTTAGTTTAGATTACGTTAGATTAGTTTAAGAAAAACTATCTTTTTTTTCTTAAATTAATATTAAAAAAAGTTTAAAGCCATAGACAAATATACTCTGACATACCCTGCTTTCGACACAGTACTACTACGATTTATTATACATGTATACGATATACATACGTTTTCCATATACCTAGTATTGCAAGCCACTAACGGCTACACTAACACGTCACATAGATGATAACAGTTTTGAAGGTAGACCCTGAATATGATCTAAAATTTAGGCTACTTAGGTTGATGACACACGGCAGAATAGCTCAGAAAATTATATACAGAAGATATTGAACGACCGTGAAAACCTGAAAATTCTACCAAATTTATCTAAAATCTATAGTGTGGTTTGTAAATAAACTGAATATAGACACACATACAAATTCACGTTTACAAAGCATATTACGAAGAATGGTAATAAATTTATAAATAATAATATTGAAATTAATTCGTATTTTACGTTATTTGATTATGTATCCGTCAGACATGTATAATTGAGTTACCAAGGCGCGCAACTCTGAGAATAACAAAGATTGGATTTGGCGGAAGTTAGAAAAAAAAACGTCAAGTCTCAAGGGAGGCTACTTTTCATAGTTTTTCTTATTTTACTATTAATATTGATTTTGTTATTTATATAATCCACGAAATATATTTGAAATCACTTGAAAAATGTGATAAATTCGTTTTTATATTCATTACTTAATAATCTCAAAATATCTACATATTTTTTAATATAACAAATTAAAATCTTATTATTTTTTAACAGATCTAAGCGTCCTACGCTATGAACATGGATTGATTTACCGAGTTCGGCGGGGAGTTACTTGCCGAGTTCGGGGCATCAAACAGCCGACCTTAAGCCACTCGGCCATTAAATCACTATTCTAATGCACTTTAATAGAATTTGATTGTTCCAAATATTCATCAGCTCCTGCTTGCAAAAAAGACAGAAGATTGTGAAAATTTCGATTCTTTTTCTAACACTAAATTGATTCTCAGTCAGGCTTTATGAACGCGGCTGGAAAAAAATTCTCGTCGTCCTTGAACGGTGGTATACGCTTCCATGATTTGATATTTATTTATTGATTAGACTAGAATAAAAAAGTGAACCTCTGCCCCAGTTTACTCAGCTTTAAAAAAAAATCGCGCGCTACTTCGATTTATTATCTACCGCGTAGTTATTTCTAAGATTTTTGGTAATAATATTAATATTGGTCACGCCGCTAATCAAACAAACTAAATTATCGATGTTTGACTTGTGATACCGTGAATGCACCAACAAATCGAAAATATTTTGACAGGTATCGAAATTAAATAAAAAATATTTTTAATGTTTATAGCAAATAAAAATGTAAATGGTTAATTTTGTTACACTTTTATTATGATTTTTGTTTATATGGATCAATTGTTTTGTTTTCTAAATAAAATAGTAGGACTATTTTGACTACTGGATTACTAGGCGAGTGTTTTAAATTAAACCAATAAGCATATTAACCCTTCCCAAACCATGCAGTAACACAGGTATAATTAAACCTGTAATATTTCGGTAAATACATGCAACATAAAATTCATATTTTAGATAATCTTAAAGAAAATATTAGCGCTTAGGAATGACTAGTTAAAAACCAATTATGAAAAGGGAATCGTACAAAAACAATTATTTTTTCCATTCAAACTGTTGTAAAATTAATACGTTGGTAAAATTAACATTTGTGATATGAAAGACAGAGATCACACACTATTTTCACAGTGAAAAGAACAACAAACATACAAATATAATTGTCTCTCTCTCACTAAGTAAATGAAGAGAGATAAGAAGGAAGGACACATTGTATAGGACTTAATTAATGCTTTAAATTATGATATTGATAATTTTTTCAAAATTGAATGCTCAATATTTAGAGTAAATTCATGCTATTGAAGCCATTTAAGCTAATAAAAACATTTTTTCTAAATGTTATTTACGGTAACACGTGTTGACAGCATGGCTGCGTTCGAGTATTTTATATCATGGTATGGTTAAGGTTAAAGTATGAATAATTAGATAGAATAACAGAAGAACACAAAGGAATTATTTGTTTTACTTTTTTATGTTTTTGTCAAATTTGTATTTCTGAATGTGTTGTATATACTGCGTGGAGCACACCTAGTGCACAATATTTTAGGGGTAGATATTAAAAAATGAGTTGAAAATGTACAAGCTGCTCGTGCCTAATCTCAACCGTGTCAGAGACATAGTCGAGCATTAAAAAAAGTTGTAAGTATGAGATTATTTCCATTAAATGAAGTACTTTATTGGTTGAAAAGTACATAATGAATACAAAAAATAATAGATCATCGAACTTCGAGCGGCCAAACTGTTTTTTTATTATCTGATTTAAGGACGAGACAAAGATATATAATAATATAATAATGGGTTAATTTTGTAAATATTTATTTCAAAGTAAAAATTAAAAAAGTAAAATATTGTGGTTTAGGTGTGTTACACCTTGTATGTACATATCATATATACATACTCGTACATTATTATAGTATGCTTGTGTATGAGTGACGGGTACCACATAGCTTACTATACACATTTAAAATAAATGAGTCCCAAAAGTCTTTTTCATAATAAAAATTCTATAATAAAATAAAGGATAGGTTTAATAAGAAAATGTTTATTTTGCATTTAAGTTCAGTCCGTGGGAATATGTTTCTTAAAAATAATGTTTTCTAAATGTGATCCATTATTTCGCTGGCACTCTTCTAAACGGGAGGCAAAATTTCTGAAAACTACTCGTCACGTATTCTCCGTGATTGTCGCCATTTCTTCTCGGATATTTTCTTTTAATTGGACTAGAAAGGGGGGATTGTTACTGTATACCTTTTAATTATTTTAATTAAGGTAGCCTTATAGAAAAAAGTGCATTGGTATCAAGTCGGGGCTGCGTGGAGGTCAGTTTATATCACCTCGTCGGGATATTAATTTTCTAAAGAAAATTTCACGAATAACTGGTAAGGACACGCTCTATAGCGACTGAATTCCCAAGGACGCAGCTAACTATCGGCATACCCCCCGCCATTTATCCACTCGTTGCGTTGGTGCAGCGAATGAACCAAAATGAAAAAAAGACTTTTGGGACACACTGTACATAAACATATCGCTGTGACATATTATTATCTAGAAATAATGACATCACGAGCAAATAAATTGTAATATTTAATTTTATAAAACGTACTTATAAATAATACCAACGTAAAAAGTGATATTTCGCGTAAATGATAGTTTTTATGTACCTACCTATTTACATGTTTTGAATTCTGTCATCACTATGCGTTTTACATTTTTAGTTTTTTATGACCGGAATTTTTTTTTTTTGAAGAATGATAAAAGAATATCGTAAACAGAATTTAAGTAATATCAATTTACTGTTGATTTGTTTTTGTAAAATCTACAAATAATGAAAATAATGAGACACGGCTTTTCGTCGGGAAGACGGCAGTTTATAACTTCCTGCCTTGGAATTTAGTGATCTAAACAGGCTGGTTGTTTCTTCATTTCTTAGCCCTTTGCGTCATCGTATTCCCAGGCTGTTCAACAGACTGTTACGAATACATGAGTAATTGACCGCTATCATAATTAGAATGCGTGGAGTGCAGTGCGACAGTGACCTTGGTGCAAGCACGCCAGTCGACGATTGAACCATGGGCACTGCACTATGGCGCGGCAATGGTGGTTTTGTAATAATGTCTAGGTCATCGGTTTCAAGTGCACGCCAAATGTAAAACAATGGCTTTTTTATAGTTCGTTCAGATGTATGGACTATGATTGAATAATGATGTAGGAACTTAGTTAAAATGCAATCAGGAACGCATGCGTGATTGTTCCGCATATGATGTGAGTACCTAGTATTTATCGAATCTAAAATAACAATAAAAAAATAATCTAATTATTTCCTTAATCATGTTAGATAGTATTTAACTACAGGTATGAAAAATGTATTTATTTCATATCATATGTTGTAAGTTCATTTAATATTTTAATATCTGCATTACTGGGCTTCGCCCGTGCTGAGGCTAACATTTTGCATTTTTAATCAACATATCATATTATACATAATCAGTTTATCAACTAAAAATTTAGAATAAGAAAGAAGAAAATAGATGGAAAAAAACAAAAAGTGTAAGTAACTAAATATGATGCAATATTTGATCTCGAGATTACATATTTTAACAAGTTTAAATAATACAGTACAATTTAATTTAACACACACGCATGCATGGTGTTGGGTCTAAAGTCTTGACTAAATTTAGTATACGTTAATACCTGAATTATTAATGAAGTTTTGTGTGCGCTAATTTTGATATTTTAACATGTTATAATAATTGGACATATATATCTCTCTCCAAGCACAAGAGCTAGTCTCTTTTTTGGAGACGTAAGCGATTCAAAAAAAGATGTAATTTTAGTTTTGTAAATATGTCAATTATAAAAAAAAAATTAAAAATCAACATTGAAGGAATGCATGAAAATACGTTCGGCTTGAGTTTTTTACCCAGAATTTTATTGCGCCATTGAACTGTCTCTATCGATCAATGTTTTTATGTAATTGGGGAGAGAATTATACAATTTGGGTACTACAAAAACATAGCTTTTTTGCCCGTAAGTGGTGCACATCCTAGGAACTGCTAAATATACATATTAGCCTGCATCTATCTCTCCATTACTAGATATGAACCTCCCTTAAGGGTTGTTAATTCTCTCTGCTCTCAACCCTACTCATCCATTTGTCGGTTGCCACTCTTAGAAGTCTGAGCTCATTCGAGTTAGGATGGTATTTATTCTACCACTGCAAAAGTTTCGAAATTTTTACCATAATTATTTCTGATATTTGACACACTCTATCTATAGTTAATTGATAACTTCTCAGATTTCTGAAAAATGCGTGGTTTCCAATGAAATACAGAATGCTAAATAAAAACAAGCTAAAATAAAATAAAATAAATCTTATCTAGAGATATAGAAATATAAATAAAATAAAATTTATATTTCTATATCTCTAAAAAAAAACATCCTTTAGGTTTATAAATACAATATTATGTTTGGCGATGAGTCTGCTAAAGTCAGGACTATAATAACATTTTGGTTAACATCGTTGGTAGATAGATAACGACACCACTTACAAATAATACATAATGTTTTAATATTCGGAAGCATCATGTAATATTGTTTTGTCATAAGTTTACATCCGTACTTTATTTCCGTGTCACCGTAAAAATATCATACACTTTGAGTTTATATAAAAATACACTGCTACGTACTATTTGAATATTTGATTCATTCTAAAGTAGAATTAATGAAGCAATTTGAGTCATTAGAATATATTTAAACACTAACAACTTTGACAATTTTAACAACTTGGACATCTTTAAACACCTGCTTGGAAAAAAAAACAATAAAAAATATGCACGCACTTGGGCAAGAGATAAATATAGGGAACATTAAAAAATAAATAGATACGCTTAAAATATTTTGGTGACAAATTTAATATCTGGGCGCATATGCGATTTCTAATCACTGTTGAGTTTTCATACGGATACCAGTGGCGCATTTACAAAACGCTAAAAGGGGCTGTAGCTCTCCCCCAAAATATATTACTATCCATTCGAAAATGTGATTTAACCTTTTACATAAAGAATTTGGAATAAATAGATTTTAGATACATCAGTATTTCTTAAAAAAATAGTAATTATTTCTTATGCTTGATAGTCGGTAAGACGGTAAAGTGGTCTAGTCCCGGGAGATCAGCAAGTTTGTTCTATTATTTTAAAAGTAAAATGCTAAAGCACTGTAATGTCTGTTCGTCACAAATTGATGAGAAGTGTACAATTTGTTTATATGATACTTTTATTCTGAAGGTACCTACATTTTTTAAAAATAGTCAGATATTTGAAATTGTCAGATATTTGAAAAAATTGTAACATTCTTTTTATTTATTTAAAATATTGTATGTACATTAGTATTTTAATATCTGCCTCACTGGGCAATGCGATTCTATTGCAAGGTGATTAAAATTAATATGGATTTTAAATAACAAGGCGATGATGAGGTAATCAAAAAGTGTGGTGTATAATTAATATGGAAAATGATCCAATTTAGAAAACACTTGAGCCGACGTTGTGGTTCAGGTTTTAAACACTTGTCATAATAGAAGCGTTTAGCTTAGTTTGAAAATAATAAAAATATTTATTTGACATGTAAGTGGTTTGATAATAGAATATTTCGTGTGCACGGCGCACAATTCAATTAAAAAAATATATGCCAATTGTTTTACACTTGCAACTTTTAATAGATTTGTTATTTTATTAATAATTTATTTATCGTTAGGTTTTTATATCATTGTATGTACATTTGTAAAATATCACATTATTGTTACCGTAGGAGATTTTTAAAACTCTAAAAATACTGTTGGCAGTTTCTGCAGTCGGTCTCATTTCTCACCACGGATATATTTTTGCTATAAAAATGTATCTAATAAGATTTTTTAAATTTTATTTCTAAATATGGACAGAGTGACATATTGTAGAGAATATTACAAGAAGTGGTGGTTCCATTGTTGAGTTTGAGAAATGAAATTGAAGTTCGTCTTTAATATTAACAGGTCAATATGTCTCACGTTCTGAAGTTTTATTATAAACCTTTACGTATAGCCTCAAATAATAATAATATATGGAAGTAGATTATCGGTGATTAGTTTGATTATATTAATGGTACACACAATTCAGTAAAGAAAACTTTCCGTGCATTCTAAATGTGTTGAAGATACAGGTATATTAAACCGAATGGCGATTTTAGATTAATACAGCTGTTACTTTATATTACTTCATATTAAAGTCATATTGATATTCAAATAAAAGCAGATAAGATTAGCAAATATAAATAATCGTTATGGCATTATTACGCGTAGAGACTAGATTTAAGAGATATATTGATTACATCTGCACCTAAGATGGTATTTTTTTGCGGTGTAGTTATTTACACAAAACACTTTATTGGTGTATTTAATAATTGATATGGTAGATACTTGTGCATACAAAATATTACAATTAAAATTATTCAGTCAAATATATTAAATTGTATATAAGGTTATATAAACGTAGCAATTATAACGATATATTTATTATCTCATAAATTCAAATGACAAAGATGATACAATACAAAAGATGTTAACAATTCGGATGTTTATAAATTTAGTTGTAAAGTTTGCACTGCTATCTATATTGGAAAAACAGATCGAAATGTTTCAAATATCATTTAAGATGTTTATACAGATGTAACAGACCTAGTCCACAATATTTTATGGGTGGATACTTGACAAAATAAGTCGAAAATGTTATAGGAATGTGTGCCTAATCTCAACCGTGTCAGAGAAATGAGTAATTAAAAAAAAAAATTGGAATATTTCATTGATTATTGATACTAAAAAAAATACTTCTATATCTTTTATGGTTTCCAAAATAATGTGACTAATGTACATAAAAGTACATGTCAGGAGAGCCGAAAAAATAAAAAGTTCCACTTTGAACACCTTTATTCTTGTTTTTCGGAGCTTAATTCTGATGTATTTTTTATTGGTGTCACAATTTTGTGGCAACACTGACAGATCTGACGTATCTTTGTTTATTTTATGTTCGTTTTTCAAAATTTTGTTATTGTGCACTTTTTATGACTTTTTTATCCAACTTACTGGACTGTTTCACCGCTACGATGATGGCTCATATCTTGGCCACTTTGTATTAAAGTTTCAAGCAATTCTACTTATCGTAAAAATGTGCAGATTGAATTTTCTTGTACAAAAAAATCTAGAATAATAAAATGAAAAATATTTTTTTTTTTCATTTTTCTCGATAGTGACCCCTTAAATTGTTAAATAATGCGAACACTGTACATACATAAAAATAATATTATATTTTAAATACTGAATTGAAAAAAAAAACATTATTATTAAATGATGTAAGCAAAATAAACGGTAATATTAAAATAAGTCATAGTTTTAGGTTACCATAGGTATTGTACATAAAAATAATTAGCGACTGAAAAAGAAAAAAATAATAAAATGTCTAATAAATTTATATAGGTGTATCAATTAAATGAGTTTACATTCCAGAATTTATGTATTTTCAGATAAAGGTAATTTTATTTATAAAATATAACTAATTTTTACATTTAGAGGTCGCAGTGTTAATGAATCTCTAAGAGCACCCCGACATGCCTGGTCTTATCTGTTCGTGGACCGATGACTCTCTTAACCTTATTACACGATTTGCTCGACATGAAAACATAAATATTTAAATAGACGTAGTAATAAAATTTTTGCATCAGTAAAATCTAGTTATGAATGTTATAATCTGGTTTAACTAAATGATAATTTACTTATATTAATGATTTGTTTAGCATCGTGACTGAAGATAAGTACATGGACTGTTTTGACGTACGAACATGTGTAGAAAATACACGAATATAATTTTAATTTTAATGTTTCCGGCAGAGCATTTAATTTGGAGCATCTATAAAAGAGATGTAACCAAGTCCTCAATATATTATTAGTTGAATTTGAATTGAAAGAACATTAATTGAATGGATAATAAATCATCAGTAGAGATATGTCTTGAATTAAAATATTACCGCCATGTAAACATACATTTGTAATCAACTAGCCAATACCAGGTATCTTTTTTAGTGTCGGTCACCGAATATTGTACCATTTGTCAAGATTGTACTATTTTTACAATATGTAGTGTTGCGTTGTCGTTACCGCAAACTAGTAATGGTTAAACCGTTATTTAAACCTTTTTTGTGACCGATTGTAACTATGATTAGTAACCGATTAATTGTAATTCTTTGGGTAATCACTGGCACACTAGAAACTAAACCTCTAAACCTCTTACGGTGCCTTTGGGCCCTAGAGGATAGGAAGCCATAGGGGCCGCCACCGATCTAACTCAGTCTGGGTCCTCAAGTGTGTGCGTGTGTGCTCTGGTGTCGCCTGTTACCTCGGATGGGATGATAATTGATTTATTCACAAAACACAACTAATACCGACATTGGATGCACGAAAAATGTTCTTTAGATCTTCCTTCTTGCCTTTGAGGGTGGTCAGTATTATTTATTTGTTCTATTTACGGAGTTTATCTATTGCTAACATCAGCCAACGCGGTTGTGGGGTGCCAATGCAGCTGAGGAGTCCGATCGCCACATGCCCGCGCCAGGATTCATCTCTTGCTCCAGGAGATAGACCGGATACCATCTCATCTCAGCTTTGTCCATAACGCCCATCCATCGGCCATCGCTCGCATGTCGTCTCCTTGCTCGTTGCAGCGGGGTTTCTCCTCAACCCGCAAGTGGACCAGGACAATCCATCTCTGGGTCCACCGCGGTGATCTTACTCTTAATCTCCGCCACCTCCCGCCGCTATATCCCCCCGGAGCGCTGCTTCACCGACGCGCTTATTTTCGAGCGTACCCATCAAAAGTGACGTTTTGCTCAGCTGCCCCCCAGACTCGGATTCTAGTCCCCGATTCGTCCATTTACACGGCCAATCATCATAAATTGGCAACCCAGACCTCGGCGCGCAAATTTAATATATAATCCAACACAATTACAGTAACAAAAATAACAGTTTACAACCCACAATTAAAACTTTTAAGGCATACCTGGACGTACCACCATTAATTAAACAATTACCAAATAGAAAGTAAAATAATTCTTAACTATTCAAAAAAAATATTATTTTTACAATTGATCTTTAAATTCATTTATTGATGAAATTCCAATTGTTTAGAACATAGCGTTTCTTGATAATTAAATAAGCACGGAAAAAATTAAACGAGCACATTTTCGAAAATACAGTACTGATAAGTATTTTAATAACAATTTGCTTGTTTGGTCTAGCAATAAGACTAGCAATAATCAAATGGTCAGGGAATCGAGACTCGCTTCAGGAGGCCACCGAGTTAGTTCTATTTTTATAGCACAAGCGCTAAACAATGAAGGCGGACCCACCGCTTACCCAAAACCGACGCAATAAGCTCAAGGCTCCTATCTTGGTCCTACTCATTCGCCGCCTGGTTGGCATTTTTTAATCCTACTAGGCCCGCCCTTGTCAAAACAAAATTTGTCTTTAAGTCCTTAATTAATAAAAATATTAAATTTTCGTAGAAAGCAATCACTTTGTGGTTTGACATTATATTAAATAAAATAACAATAACTTTGTATGAAACCACGATAAGCTTGAGATAAGCGAAACCGGTCGACGTACAATAAATTTCGTGGTTTCATACAAAGTTATTGTTATTTTATTTAATATAAAATATTAAGTTGCGGAAACTAATTGAAGTGAAGTTCTGGTGATTTTAATGTGAAGGGTTGATGAACGAGAAATTAGCATAATTTTTAGATTTTAAAAATAATTATTTTTAGAACACATTCCGGCCAAATGTTTACAGAAACAAATCTTTTCAGGAAATCACAAAATATTACGTTACCAGTATTAAAACAAAATCACTAACAAGCTCTCACACATTTATGTGTATCGATCAATTAGAAAGATTCACAGAGAAAATCAATTTATCGAAAAAAATATTTTGTTGCAACTTCACAATAATGTGTTAATAATAAAAGTACTGTTAACCTACTTATCTGGTAATTTGATTACAAAAGATACACTGATTTATAATTAGTAAACAAAGCACTTAGTTTTGACCTAATTTGCTATACATATTTGTATCAATTTTTTATGTATTGAGATGGTTTGAAGTGGGGGATTTCGATTTAAAACTCAAAGTATTATACTTTTATTATTAGGAGAACACATTCTTATTGTGAAGTTGTAATTATTCAGAACATAGGTCTTGGATATTTTAAATATGAATTAAATATATTAATTAGAAAGATAGAAACATAAAATCAATTTTATCGAAAAATATTGTTGGTGCGCCACCGGGATTCGAACCTGAATCTCTTTCTAAACCGGGGAAGGTGAATTACCCAACTATTTTACAGCGACGATATTTTTAGCGACAATTTTTCGAACCTATATGTTACCTTTTTGGTATTAATACATTTATTTTTTTAAGAGATAGTTAATTTATGTAATAGATAGTTAAGAGAGAGAGATTTAATTTAATTAAGAGATCCAGGTTCGAATCCCGGTTGGGCAACAACAATATTTTTCCATATAAATGTTTTTATATGTATATCTTTCTAATTAATATATTTAATTCATATTTATTTATTATACTTTTCATCTTACGCGATGGTTCAGTAGTCGGAGTCTATAATCTCTATAAATTTGCCCATTTTTCTTTCTACTTTTTCCTGAGAACAAAACTGTCGATGATTGTGGCCAGTTTGTTGGTGAAATAGGTCGTTTCTTTTGGAAGTTGCTTTTAGCCCGGTAGCAAGACCTATATTCTGTAACTGTCTGATGATAAAAATATGTTCAATATGTACGCGGTGCACAATGCCGTAAGCGATGATGTATAATAATAAATAAATGAATATTTATTAAATATTTTGTACATGTCAGTCAATCATCATCACCATTGTATTTTTTAGCCATTATCGATCTAATGGTGGATAAAAACCTCCCCGCGATTCCGCCAATCTCTGTCATGTCACTCCCATTGCTAGGATAATTTCGATTATGCATCGAGACTTTGGGCGTCTTCAATGTCGCTTTTGTCTAGTGAATACCACTCAAGAACATTCTTTATCCGTGTGTTATCTATGCACCTTGAAATAAGGTTCAACCATTGCTATTTACGCTTTTTATCAGTGATAATGACATTCTTCAACTTAGTCTGCGCTCTAATCCACGTGTTTTATTTAACACGGTCAATCATTACAATTAGAACAATTACCTTCCTGACATATATATAACATTTATGCACATAAAGTCTTTTGACTTCTATTACATTTTTTTTTTTTTTGGTTTCATTCTGATATATCTCTCTCTCTCTCTGTTGGCGTTATCATTAGAGTTTTTCGGGTCCGGGTACCCGACTCGGACCCGCTAGATTTAGGTAAAAATACACGGACCCGATACCCGGTCTAAGACTCGGCGGGTCCGAGTAATTTTTTTCATACAAGAATTTTCCAATACGAACTAACGAAATTTGTAAATTATAGAATCCTAGTGAGATTTTGAACAGCAATACGTCGACCGATGCAGAAATAACTTTTTCAGTCTCAAATAACTTTTGTATTCGTTCGAGATTATATATATATATATACATATTTATAATTTTTTTCATCGTTAATAACATTTTTAGAAATCAATTCATAAAAAAAAATATGTGTGTATAGTAAACAATTTAATTAAATGAAAATAATAGCTGTTAATTTTTGTAGCAGGAGAAAAGACAAATTATTTAAACATATAATATTTACAAAATATTTCAAACATATTTACGTACAATAATAATTAGATTCCTAACGGTTAAGTATCTATCGTCGTGAGCAATAATGATTTTAGAAGTATCTATAAATGAATACTTTTTTTAAACATATGAAAAACTTTTTTAAAATTTTATTAAAAAAAAAAATTTGAAAGACCATTGGATTCAATGATGAATGCATAAGTACAAAAATAAATAATTTACTGAATATGCACTTGTTTCAAAGGAATTGGACTTGGTCTAGGAGTCGGACCTGACGGGTCCGAAAAACTCTGGTTTTTCCAAACCCTAGTTACCATTAAGGCCGAAGGCTGACTTCGCGACTGCTCTCTAGTCATTCTCGTTCCGAACTACATGTAGCAGAGATGATCGAAAAGGAAAAAAAATCTGAAACGGTGGCTATAAAAACGTTAAAGATATTAATAGTTGCACCGACGTAATGACATCAAAATAACAGATGGCTAATTGATTTTCAAGCCAGAGGACCGGACGTTTTTTGAATTTTGAAGAGGACTGGAAAAAGTTTCTGTCTTGTTGATAAAGGAAAAGTAGAAATAAGTATCATAGAGGGGAAAATTCTTATCAATTCCTTGTAGATAAATTATTTGGGTTTTAAACATATTGTAATATCTTTTGCGCCGGCTGAATTCCGGCGACGTCAATTGATGATATCTGTTGACCGTTTGCTGCCGTTATTGTGTGCAGGATTGGTTAGCGCACAAGAATAACCCAAAGATGTGCCACGGCTGCTATGCGAGAGAGCGCGCCCGAGTGCCCGGCGATCTTTTATCCCTTTCACTCGCGTCATTCTTATCAACATGCGCGCGTCACGCATTCACTACATCCAGATACATAACAAATATTAATAATTATTAATTTATGATACTTTCATTTCATGCATTTATTTTGATTCCAAAAGATATAGCTGGATGATGTCTGGTCTGCATCAACCTTAATACATTTTAAGTGGATTCCACACTCAGATAATAATAAGTAATATGACATATTTAACACGTGTTCTGACAAAATAAATTGCTGACGGAATTGAATAGAATTGTTAACACTGTTTTGTTTTGGCGGATGTTTTTAGTGTTATTAAAAAAAATTTAATCGATAAGGTTTCTGTGTTATATCTTATGGACTTATATAAAATAATACAGAGAAAAAAACTAATTACACTGTTAGTCTAATTCGTTCAACGAACAATTTTGGTTATTATTACTTGCGGTTAGTAGAAGTTATCGTACAACGCCATAATTTTTGCGCTTATTACTTGCGGTTAAGAAAAGTTATCATACAATGCTATCATTTTGGCCCTTATTACACGTGGTTCGGAAAAGCTCCACAGTGAAATAACTAAACCATAGCCATATGTTATTTAACCATGATATTTTCCTTGGCTCTTCCTGGGGTCGCAATTTCCATCAATCTCTAAATTACAGGATTTTATACATCTCTGGAGCCTCACCACATGTTCGAGTTAAATAAAATGTTCAGATTTATACTGTGAAATTTCACTAATTAAAAATAAATCTATCGTTACAACTTGTATTTCAACTTACTGCTGCTATTTTCAATTGCGAATGAATTTAACGAATGAATGAGATTTGTTACGACAGTTGTGTTTTGTAATGTTGGCGTTTGGAAATGATTTTGTTGACGGATCTATTTGGAAATTTTCTAATTAATCACAGAATCACTTCTGTGCTTGAGTAAGTGGATCAATTACGGTTTAGGAAATATCTCTTCATATCGTTATCGCATAAGTGAGGACAGGCTGATAACTGACAAAATACACGCATCAGATGGTATCAGATACCTATCCCGAACAGCAGGTGATGCTAATGCTGTAAGATAGTCACGTAGCTTACGTATGGTTAAAGGACTGAAGCGGTAATGTCCTTTGCAGAAATTATCAGT
Source organism: Eubasilissa splendida (assembly GCA_031772225.1). Lineage (NCBI taxonomy): Eukaryota > Metazoa > Arthropoda > Insecta > Trichoptera > Phryganeidae > Eubasilissa > Eubasilissa splendida. The sequence goes on along the minus strand of CM062855.1, from coordinate 19,144,563 downwards.
TATTAGAATTATTAATTCATTTTTATTAAATTTTGGACACATTGATACAACATTATTATTATTAGGCGTCTGCTATCAGTTTACTCTAAGGTATTTGAGATTCTGTAAAAATAAGGTAGATGGCTCTTTCAAATAATGGAACGATTAAATGTATTGATATCAAGAAGGTAACATATAGGTTCGAAAATTGTCGCTAAAAATATTGTCGCTGTAGCATAGTTGGATAATCGCCGGTTAGGAAAGAGATCCAGGTTCGAATCCCGGTGGCGCAACAACAATATTTTTCGATAAAATCGATTTTATATGTATATCTTTCTAATTAATATATTTAGAATTTTAATTTGTTTTTCAATTTGGCCGGCCAGAGTCGTTGATCATCTATAAATAGTAGTATTCTTGAAATACAAAAGAAAATGAACCGGGTGACAAGGGATGAAAATAGAAGGACATATTTGAAGATAGTTCGATGAACTGAATCGGGCACACTGCCAAGGAAGCGTTCGCCACCAGCGAGACGTGCACGTGTTAGAAACGCATTGTACCTAAAATGCACAGGACACTGAAAACAGAACAAATGTCGCAAAGGTATCCGTCAATGATGATATTACAGTATTGTAACGTGTAATAATGACCTTAATTTCTTTATATTTATAAATTATTATGATGCACTATTCTATTCGATCAGTGTATACATTTTTGATAGGCACGAATTTGTGGTACCAAAACTAAATATCATTACATATACATTATTTTATATTGTTTATTTTTCATGCACTTAAAATGAAGTAATAATCATTTTGAACGAAACGCACGAGAGAGAAGTGCTAGGGTCCCAATTCAGTCTCACATCTCATAAATATATACAGAATAATGATGATTAGAGCGGTAAAAGAGCGGTAGAGAGTGTCTGTTGATTTTAATTTTGCATACTTGACCTTGAAAACAAGAAGAAGATCACTGTCTACATGAGATTTCGAAAAACCACCCCCATCCCCCTTTTCCACTCCTTAAAGCAGAATTTGAGTACTTCTTGGTGAATTTTTGAACATATTTTTATTTATTATCTTTGTTTTATTAACCACTAAATTGAGTTTAAATACATCTACCGGTTTCGAAAAATACCATTTTCTTCTTCAGGATGTCATAACTAACTAAAACATATATTACTGTTTCTTTGTCAGAATCTATTTTAAAAAAAATCTATTTAAAATTTTTTTAGTACCTAACTCAAATCATTACTTAATACAAATTTACTCGAATAATTTTTAGGAAAAATTTTTAGAATGGGACTCGTAGTTAAATTTAGTTGGTTGTTTATAATGTTCAATTTAGTGGTCAATAAATAAAAATATGAATTTTAACCACAAAAATAATATTGCTAATTTTAAAAGTATAATTTTTGTACACTTGATGTTTAAAATAAGAGGAAAATTACTGTCTACATCCGATTTCGAAAAAAAAAACTAGTCTCATCCCGCTAAATGAAGTAAAGTTCGGGCAATGCCGGGTATTTAAGGTAGTAGTGTATAAATCTGATCATTCATGTTTATATAGGTACTAAAGTAATTGATTTGAATTGTAATATCAAATGCAGACGCGTATTAAAATATCTAGTTTCGTTAATACATTGTCCAAAATATGCATTCACTAGTTGAACTAGGTACATATTTGAAATGTCTACTATAAAAATATAAAAACCATGTCATAAAGTAGTTGAAATGAGTTTTCGCATTGCAATATTGACCCGGATTGCTTACTACGTATTAATTAATAATCTAATCAAAATCAAAATCACTTGACATTAGAAGCATAAATCAATAATACATCGGATAAGAACACAATTGAACCGTGATTACTTCTAGATTATTGAATTATTCGTTAAGAAATTAATTCAATTGTAGTGATTGGACAATGATAACAGTGAAATATAACGATAATATAATTATCAGTTGGGGCGATAATTTAACATTGCGAGAAATATATACTTTTAGTCTGGCAAACATCTTCATAAATCATTTTAGTAGATAGTTTAACATCATAGCACGGGGGAGAGGTTGATCTGCAATGAAATGGACAAATCGTGGCTGAGACAGCTAACATCGTACTGAACGCGCTAAGAGAGAGAGAGATAAATTCATTTAAAAAATACGTCATTTTGGTACAATCAACAATCTCGGAATAGAGCATTGTAGCGTGTAGCATTGTAGCGCATCTACAATGTTTGTCGAAGGTCGTGTGCATGGGTTCATTCCGCTTCTGATACATCGGGTTGCTGGCGCACAGGTGCGGCTGGAGCTCAGCACCAACTCTCTAGTATAAGCGGCGTTTACATGGAAAGCTGGTTCCCTGACCAGAGAATGGCAACGACTACAGAATAGCTACAGATACAATAATGGCCGTGACTGACATGTAGTATTTATATTTATATATACTTGTGAACTTTTTTTATTATTTATATTTTTTGCTTTTCTTTTCATAATATAAATAATATTTTGTAACTTAAATGTATTATATAATATATATTATCTTTATGGCTAATCGAGTCTTCATAAAAAAGAACCCCATCACGCTGGAATAAACGCATTATTATTATTATTATTGATTACCAACCAAAATTAAATAAATATATACGTAATACAAATTAAATTAATCAACTAGAAATATATACAGAAAAGATCAATCGTAAATTATATATTATTATATATTCCGGTAGCAACTAAACATTTATTTTATTTGTATTAAATACCACAGAACTATGATCTGCAAATGCGACATCGCACTATAAATGTGTTTTCCTTAATTAGGTAAATAAAACATTGCAGATAAAATAATTTAATGAATTTTAAGATAAAAATTTGAACTTGGCTTAACTAAGGAGAGCTTTAATAAATTCAACAAAATTAATTTCATTTTAAATATATTGTTTTTTTTTTGCTGCAGTCAAGGGAAATAATGTGTAAAGAAATTTGCCTAAAACGAATCACTTGACTGAGTATTGGTAGAATATGGCGTTGATCAGAGTTCACTCGGAGATTCTCGAGAGATTATTTTCACTGTGCAATATGACAATTCTATGTTAATATTCTACATCAGTCAATTGAATAAATTACAGAATATTTTTTGACAGTAAATACTTATGTGATGAATTACCTATTGTACATACCTTGGTGACGATTTAATCATTATGATGTATTGGATATTAAATAAATGACGAATAATGTCGTAATGTGGAATGGAATACCAGCTATTTATATAAAGAAATCAGTTTTTAAAAACAATATTCCGTAAAACTGTTTAACATATTACAACAAAAAAATAAATATTTAATTATAATTATTATCTTAGTTTATAAAATCGAGTGACCCTTGTAAATGAATAATAATAATATATTAACCTATTGAACATTATTGCGCCTCTATATGTGGTGTGATTTTTAAAACATTTTGATGTTATTTAATATTTTCAACATTTCATTTAAAGTCTTAACACTTGATTATTATACATACATATATTCGCTAAATGCTTTCCTATTAAACATTTTCCTGCTAGTAAATTCTAGTTAAAACTATTATGGTAAAACATTCATAGAGGTCACATAAGTTATACCTATACAGGGTGTAGCAGACCTAGTCCACTATATTTTATGGGTGGATACCTAACTAAATTACGAGTCGAAAATGTTCAAGGAATATGTGTAATTCTGCACCGTTAAAGAAAATATTATTGTTTGAAATTCTTACAAAATCATGTTAAGCTTTAAGTCTACGTACTTATATATTATATACGTACGTAAATAAATGTTTGCGAAATTTATCCACTATTATAATCTATATCTTGGCTTCAGGTCCTAAATAATCTAACAAAAAATAGTTTGGCCTCTTAAAATTCGATGACCTGCAATTTTTTGTATTCAATATATAATTTGGAATCAATAAAATATTTTTATTAATCGAAATAATCGCATAATTGTGTTTTTTTAAAAATGCTTATATCTCTGACATGGTTGAGATTAGGCACATACTCCTTGAACATTTTAGACTTGTAATTAAGTCAGGTATCCACCCATGAAATATTGTGGACTTAATCTGTTACACTCTGTATATTTTCCGAAGAATTTGCATTATGATATAACAAAGTAATTGAAATAACCTTATATATGATAAATGTGCCGAGTATAATTAAATATGCATAACATGGACATAAGTCGTGATGATGGAAGATTGGTCAAGGTCAAGTAAGAATCAATTTTTTCTCGAGAGAAAGTAAATTTAATCGTCTAGATACTTATCTACTATATACTGACAAATCCATATATTATACTATAATGTATGACGTCACTTTGTCGTTGAGGTTAGGTCTAAGTAAGATGGATCGTCTCTTAAAGGACTATCTCCCCGCTTCAACGCGAACACGTGCCAATTCATTTCCTCGCCGTTGCTGAAGATGGCACGTATTACCGTGTCCAAATGTTGGACAAATAAAGGGGATTTACATTCAGAAACGCAAACTAACCGACAAAATGACGCCACACACATATTGTACATATTATATTTTACATAAAAAAACGTTTAAGGAAGCAGAGTTAACAGGCGCGCCGATAATATGCCATCCATATTTTAACTTGTGTTTAAGAATCGCGTCCTTGTAAGTGTAGAATTTACTTTTCCTTGATCGTCGCAGTTGACAAAAACCCACCGGATATTTTGAGGGTTCTTTACCTCAAGATGGAATGATAATATCACGACACAACGTGAAATACGAACAGCAAAACGTATGTAGACGTTGTCGTATGTGAAACAATCAATAATAACATACCTAACAGATCCGAGCGAAGCGAAGCGTCATAAATACATGACGCAAAGTCACGAATACAATGTCAGCAGAGCACAATCGGATCTGCATGCATTATTGGAACTAAACAGTGTATTTAGGCCTGTTTTTTTTTTTTTCTTTTACTTTCCTTTTCTCATTCAGGAGAGGAGAAAACAAATTACGCGACTATAATTCCGCCGCAGGTAGAGGTCACATGCACGAACATAAACATTTGTCGATGCATTTTTGACTTATTCTCTGTAATACAATCAATTAATTATTTCTCCTTTTTAGTAGAGTGACGAGTCTAAATAGTGAATATCGCAATAGCGTAGCAACAATTTCAAATTTAATTGTAATTTTCAAATAGTAAGAGTATGGACGATATATATTACACTCTGTAGGCTTCTCCATTAGAATAATAAACATTAAAACGTACAGAGGTATACATTACATTCAAATTGAATACGAGACGTTGTATTGTACAAAAGTAGATAACTTGTAAGATGTAAAAATAATATATAAAAATAGTATAATGGCTGTACAAATTTTATGTAAATTTAAACACATAATTCAAAATTTTTTTTTTTTTTACAAAATGAATATTTTTCCCATCAAGATGGATTGTATAGGCACTTTGAACCTTCCATGAAAATATCATTGTTGTATTATTTTATCACCTTTACAACGTTGAACATAATCGTAGAGGAAATGTATAGATAATGCATGTCACAAATGTACGAAGTTTACCTGCCATGCAGTGGTGCTGACATCTTCGAACAGTTCAATATAGTTCACATTCATTTGTCAATGTCTCTATTGACATTTTAGCACATTTATGTTTAGCTTGGTCTTGCATTCTTTCACAATAAGTAGTTTTTTGCATGTCTTTTACAATACTATTAGCCTAACATTTAGAAATCGATCGAGTTGGAGGTTCTGTTGCAAATTTATGTCTCCACTGCATTTACTTTTAGAATTCACTTTCAAATTTCCAATTGAAGTAAATTAACGTAGATCAAATGTAACAGGGTGTTATTTACATTTTATTTAATAGATAAAATTATATATTATAACTGATTTTTTGTAAATTTAGTTGTATACAAAAGTATCTATGTGTCAAGAGAAACAACGCTATGAAATAGATGCCATAATATAAAGGGTGCGGCAGAACTGATATTTCATTAGCCAACATGGTTTGGAACGGAGCAGATCGGGGCTTTGCCGTGCGCGCGTATTTTGAAAACAACCGATCTGTGATCTTGACGCAAATAACTTTTCGGCGACGGTTCAACATTCAACATCAACCAGATTTGAGCATTTGTGATTTCTTTCTTTAAGGATATCTGAAGGGAAAGGTGTTTTAACGTCGCCTTCACACCCTATCAGACCTAAGCGAGCGGAGTATTTAAGATGTTAACGCCATACCCCGCGATATGTTTGAACAAGCTGTACAAAACTTCAGAGATCGTCTTCAACAGTGTGTTGCTGCTAACGGCCACCATCTTGAGAGCAATATTTTCAAAACTTAATGATTATAAATTGTACATAATGATTATATATAATGTACTGGTGACTTCGAAAATAAAAATATTTTTTCTCTAAATACATACCCCCATTACTTTTATATGACACCTAAAACTTATTAATCGGTTTAGCCGCATCATGAACAATTACGCGAACCCTGATATAAAAGTAAACAAATATCCTGGGTGCGTTTGAAATGTAATGTTGGCGTCGCATGATGCGTAAAGTGTACAGTTAGAAATTTTTCAGGAGTTCAAGATCAAAGATAGACTGCCGATCTTGTCTAGAAGACGAATACTGAAGTTTGTCTGATATATAGTGCGGCAAGGTGAAACTAATCTGGAGAAATGGATACTAGGCAGCAATGAAGGCAAGAGATCTCCGGATCAAAAGAAATAACTGCACAAGGCCGGGAAGGAGAAGGATTATCAAGGTGAATGCGATGACATTCAGAACTACTACACCTGGCATTGGTTTATAGACAGAGATTCTGACAGCTTGTCAGGACTTACTTGATCCATGTGTTTATTTTAATATCATATAAAAAATAAATTCCATTCACCCAGGCTGTGCATTTACCTCGTGCAGTTCCCTGCCAATGATCGCTGGAATATTAAAAAAGAATTAAAGGCTTCTTAAATGAGCCTCTGTCAATGAAAGCGAACCAACGTTAGTTTTACTCAATTGCTTTACCACGCTTTATCAGTAATGGCACAGATTATAAATTATCACGAGTACACAAGCTCCGTGATCGGTCTTTAGAAGTATAATGTTTTTAAACGACAATTACTTCGGCAATTATTTGCTTATTTACAAAATTAAGCCGCGGTGTGTAAATTCGATTATTGTGCAATGCATTGTTTTGTATGAACAATTAATGTACAACGACGATAACGATATTTAGTTGTCTAATAAGCCTTTGCATTTTTTTTTATATACGCGCAAAATGTACTCCTCTTTGGAAACAAGAAATATTAAAAAAAAAAAAAATTAATACTAAATTGTCATGGCAACAGGAGATGTTATGTTTTATGATTTTCAGTGTTTTTTTTAAGTTAGGTGTTAGCTTAAAAGATCCACCCCTTGTATTTGGTAACAAAAACAGATTCAGACTGCTCCTGAGAATCAGTAATTATAATAAATATTGAGGAGGAGCTGCGCGAAATTCGCCTCAAGACAATTTAAGAGGCACCATTAAGACACACTTAAACACATTATTACTTATTTTAAGGTCAGCTTCGATGACAGAACTAATATTCTCCGTGATATATCTTCAGTGAGTGAACATTCGGAAATTTTTTTTAATCACTTTTGAAAACTTCTATTTTATTTCGTGTCTACCCATTGCACTACAAATATTCGAAATTGCATTACGTCCGAGTTGGGTCTCCTAAAGCAAAATGTAGCTTTCATTCCTGTGTCAATTGGACAGGATTGAAATTGACAGGATTGGAGGATTGAAAATAAATAAATGTACACATAATTTTAAAAAAGGAGTTTTATTAATTAGTTGTTAGTAGAGAATTAGTTCTAATTATTATTATTTTTTTTTTTTAAATAAAATTCGATAAAATTGATTTTATATGTATATCTTTATAATTAATATATTTAATTCATATTTAAACTATCATTAGTATTCGAAGACGAGCTCATTTTTCGCATACATTAAGAAAATGCAAACACTTATGAGACTAGGTACCATAATTACCATACCAATAATTATAAATATTTCTCAATGAAATAAGATATTAAATAATATACATATATAAAAGTGTCTCTCTGTTCTATGTCCAATCTTGCATTCTTTGACCGATCTAAAACAATTTTTCGCATAATTTGCATTTTTAGGACCCCACTTTTTAAAATCTATGCACCTTCCCCTTCCCCATGGGTATCACACCCCTACCTCCAACATAAATGTGCAATATTTTGAATACCATTCGTTTCAAATTATAAAAGGGCGAACACGAAAATATCGCACATCATTCTCATCTTGACTGGACAATTTTTTTCACCCGTCATTACTTTTTGGGACCTGGGCAAAACTTCACATAATAATTATTGCCCCCTCCATTTAAAATTATAATTAATTCTGAATCTGAGCATGGATTTCTGGTTAAATACATATACACATCAGAAAAAAAAACAATCAACATCTAGTTACATAAAAGTTGATAATTTTAGCATAATGCTCGTTAAATCTAATTTAAAATTGTATTTATACATAAATTTGTTTAAATCACTGTGTTATTTTTACGTCAACCGGTTTTGATACTGACGTATCTTCGTCAGGACTTGCGTACAACTGAACTATTCCATACAATTTACACGATATTCATAACGGGGTGTAGGCGGAGCCTTTGTAAGAGTGGGGAGGTGATCGACAGGGAGACATTGAAATAGGGAATATATTAAATAGCGGGTTATTCGTAAAGTTTAATTAGTTATTTTAAATTATGTTTAACCACAAAGTTAACGCTACTAACATCAACAACAAATCTAATTTACATTTGAAACTATGCCTTCATAAAACTTTTTATGAAGGCATAGTTCTATACGTCAGAATAATCATGTAATATTTTTTAAACATCATTAATTTATTTGACGATGGAACTAAAATTAGAAAAACAATATTCACATAATTGTAATTTATTGCTAAAATATATATTTTCTTTATTTCAATCGCAATATGAGCATAATACATGTTATATAAGTAATATAAAGTAAAAACGATGCTATAGAAACCCGAATATTCGATGCGGTAAGAAATATAATATAATAAAGTATTTTGTGGTAAAAAACATATCTGTGGAAGTTATTATATTATTATAGTTGATTAATATTATTATTATTATTTTATTTATTATTATATATTTTAGGGAAACCTTTACTACGGATACATGTGTTTTATGAAATAATTTTCAATTAAAAATACAATATTTTAAAAATAATGACGTTATCGACATTTTTGTTTAATGGTAAACTTATAACTGGAATACTAGATATATATTTTAGTTTTTTGATTTTTCACGAGGTTGTGGGAATAAACTCTATCGTACTAATTTGTTCATTTAATTAAATATATTTATTAAATAGAATAATAAATATGTATAATAAAACTCTGCTTTGCTCAATGAGCTTGACTTACACAGAGTGTATTTAATTATGACTTAATACAAATTCTAAAAAATCTAAAAAAATGAACCTTTTCAGGGCACATTTTTTTTGCAATAGCTGGTGTACTGGATAAACTTAGGCAATATACGATAACTGGCGAACACGGCGTGTTTATTAAAAAATGTGGTATTTTATCAGGTTAGGTTGTGTGGAGGTCCATCGTCTCCACAATCAGCAATACCGCCGACGGCCCCTGAACGCACCCTGCATACATGTAAAATCAGTCGCGAAAACACGTCAGTACCGACTGGATAACAGGCAACAATAATATGCACCGGCAGTCGCGCGGGAAGTCGACCCATGCACGCCAATTCTCTCACGGCCGTCTTCCCAACTAGATCACTAGCAAATGCTCGTCGTTATAGACTTTTTACTGCATGTACTTCTAACTGTAACTGTGCAACGATCATCAATAAACATCTATTTCTTCCTTGTCCAACACACACACTCGAGCGTTATTATTCAAAAGAACAGGTGAGCACAAGATGTAATTTATTGGGGGGTACTAGGCACTCACACACATGATTTTTTTGATTCTTAACATATAATCATATAATTTAAATTGCATCGCATCACACACACTATATCCCCTAAGATGCTTAGATGTGCTGCTATGATATTATATATTTATCATTGCGCTTAGTATATATGATAATATAGTAAATAGGCGACGTTTATATTGTCTAATTATTATACATCAATAAAATTCATATTGTTATTATCGTGTACATAGGTTATCCTAACATACATACTAGGTTATCCTGAAGTGCATATCGAAGCTACCGTGTTACTTAATTACACTTGTCTATCTGAATACTACAAGGTCTGAATACTAATATAAATATATTATATATATTTTTAAGTTTTATATCTAGGTCATAAATATACAAGAAAAATCAAACTCATCGATGTAGATACTTTGAGAGCATTAGCAGCTCTTCAGCTGTAGGTATCTAATCTTGTTAAGTGTTTTTAAAAAATGTATAAAGTTACGAAATTACGGCCGATAATATTAGATACGACAGACGCTCATTTTAAATAATATAACAACACGGAATATATTAACAGGATTAAATGCAATTGAAGGTTGTACACGCGTACATAATTTGTTAATAAATTAAAGGTGCCAGAAATTTATTTCGACAATTATAAAATATTATATATTCAGTATCGAAATATTAAAAACGGTTTTTTATACAATAATTTAAATTCATAGAGTTAAAACAAAAATGAAACTACTATTTTTTTTAGTAATTTGCTACTTTTGACTCACTAGTATATGAGTGTGGTTGGTATTGGATGATATCAGTGATTGAAAACTGTGACTGTGATCACCGTTTTGTGATCAGGAATCACAATATATTCAGACACTCAATCACTGCAAATGGTAGTGACTTTGAGATGTCAGTGATTGGCTCATTTTTTTTTACTAGTTGTATGAATGCGCTTGTGTGCAGTGCGCGCAAGCCGTGCGCGTATTACTTGCATCGACGGTTGCCATGCGAATAATATAAACATTAATGGATTTAAAATGATGCGGGATCATCGATTTACATTTATCAGACATTATCTTATGACAAGGGACGCATAATTAAGATTTTAAGGATGTTGCCCGCTTTTCGTTCTTTGCATCACACAATAAAGAAAGTTGCGAGATGCGAGAACTATAGAACTCTCTAAAAGGTCTAAAAGCGAATTCCGGTCGGAATTCGGCCACTGGGCCGTCCAAGCAAAACATGGGCAGAGACAGGAAAGAATGGTGCTTATAGATAGCTGGTTTGGGGTTAAAGAGAGAACTATTGTGAAGTCGGCCTTGGATGGTGACAAATTGAAAATAAATTAAAAACAATTCCTTTTGTTGGAGTAAAAAAGAGATGATCGATTATTGAAGAATGAGAAATTCCTGAAACCCAGCAAGACAATCAGGATAAAATCGTATCTCCTCGACTTTTCTGTTTCAGAGTTTTGCATCAGCGATAACTCCTCAACGAAGATCCTGTGAAAATGATGTTTCTAGATATATCACGATAAGTAAATCTATCTATAATCAAATTAAAATGACAAAAATTGATCAAATCGATTTTAAATAGGCAGTCATATAGTTTGATCAATGATTCAATAACCGAATCAAGAAAAATAAGCAATACCGACAACTTATAATATGTGCTTAAAAAAATAAAATAAATAAACGCGTTGCATATCTCAAACACATACTACCCCTGCGTATATATATTTTTTTCTACATATTTCTTTCTCTTTGGTGTCTATAAATAAACATCACAACATTATTATATAATATATTACATTTCTATTTTTAAACGTTAACGTTAAATAAAACATATTTTTTGTTAAAAATGACATAACGTAATACAGAACTCCAAAGATAACCGCCATCTCGTTATAAAAGATTCGTTCAAAAATAAAAATAAATATTAATTTAAAAATAAATCCTATTATCTCGCTTGAAATTAGCAGGTTAAAAATTAGTATATTAACCTCTTTATTAATACTGACACAAAGTTCCCTAGGATTATATTTTTTTTTTTAAATACAACAAAATACAAATATTGATGTTAATAATGTATTAACGATAAAGTACAATTTATTAAATTGTAACATAGAAGACCAGTATACGGTAGGTATTATGTTCGTATATGGAACATTGGAAAAGGGGACTGGGGAAGTAGCTAAGATGGTAGAGCACGCGCTTAGCAAGCCGATTGTTTTTATTGATTGCATTAGTATTTTGGAGGTGCCGGGTATCGATCCCGGTGCCGGTAAAGGTTAAAGTGAGAGTATCGTAAAAATATTATGAAATATGTATGTAAAAATATTACAAGTAACGTATTCTTTCTAACGTAGTAAAAATTGTGATTGATGTAATTTGTGAAAATTTTTCTAGAAGACCGGCAAAATACACATATTTTATGTATGTTAAAAAATTATCTTCCATAGCACGACATCAAATTAAGTTGAAATAGTTAGTTAAAAAATTATTATAATATTAGGTATTATTATTCCTTAGTTAAAATAGTGTCATAATTTTTCAATTAAATTTAATTAAATACTTGTAATAATTTTTCTTAATAGTTTTGATTTATATCGAGATAAACGATTTTATACGTATAATATGTATTTTGTTGTATGCATTTATTTTTAAAAACATGTTTTGATATAAAAACCACATTTTTGTTGTGAAGTTCCATTTTCAGAGAACAGTTTTGTGGTATTTTAATACAAATTAAATTAATCATCTAGAAAGACATAGAGAAAATCTATTTATCGAAAAAATATTTAATTGCTACCGGGATTCGAACACGGATCTCTTCCTTTCCAATATAAAAATGATTGCTTTTAAAAATGAAATAATAGATTTATCAATTGGAAAGATTACAAAATATAAATTGAAAATTTGTCGAAAATGTGTTCGATTGCTTTAGCGAAATGGTGAACGCGCTTCCCCGGATAGGAAGAGGTCCATGTTCGAATGCCAGTAGCAACTGAGTATTTTTTCTGTATGATGATTTCTAGTTGATTAATTTAATTTGTACCACATTTCACAAAAAAAGTGTTATGTCGGATAATGTTTAAACATTAAATTAAATAATAGTAAAATATTTTATTAAATTGAAAACTTACTTGGTTTTGGCGCCAGTTCCAACTCTTTCTTCTCCATCACAGCCGGAATACCTTCGGACGCCATCGTTGTTAAATTTTACTATCAGTTATTATTTTAAAAATAAAATGTGCTATAAAATTTTTGAGCCGGTTGTCGTGAATCAAATGCCTTTACAGTGTCATTCAGACGGCATTTTCCTCTAGTAATAATTCCAACATCCAATCGTTTGCGCTTTGCTCGATTGATACATAGGTATTCTAAACGCGTGGAATTTTTTTTCTGTATTTCTTTGGAAATCTTCAAACGTTCACTTGGACGCAAAATTGCGCGAGACGGGCTAGAATGATTATTTGTTTGAAACATGTGCGGACTCCATGTATGTTTAAAATTTCAATGTCAAAATAAAGTATTCTTTAACACATATGTATACAGGTGTATTTAAAAAAAAATAAGTCTAGATCATTATTGATAAAAATAAGAAATTTAAACTATTACCACGATATGATGAAAATAATTTTCATCTGCATTCATATTATTTCACAACTATTATCGATTTATTATTAAGTAATACTTCGAAGTATCAACATTGTTTTATTTAATGCAATATATTAAATATTTTGTAGTATTAAAATTTATTTTACCGTCGTATCTTTTTATATATAATTATTTATTTACGTTTTAATCGTTAAACGTCAAACTAGTTTATTGTTGCAAGGACTGGTTACGTCGGCTAGACAAGTCGCAGAATGACCCGCAAGGCAGTCAGCCATCAACTGAGGATTATCGAAATGGTCTTGTCATATTGTACTGCCACGAAGATCCATCTGAACTGGACACAGAATTATAAATAGATAATGGGCCATGAGCAACAGTGCATTAACATTGTACGCACTATAACACGATAACAGAATACATTTTTACTCGGGGATATTATTTTCGTGTCTTTTTTAAGCAGATCATTCGCTTCGACCGGTTCGCGATTGATAACTGATAAAAAATGGTGTACCAATAATCTACAGAACCATAACAGCTATTAAAAAAAGTGATCGAGATGATGCTACTTTTTTGTAGAATCATTTTTTAGTAGTTTTAATATAATTGTTTTAAATATTAATTAAATATATTAATTATAAAGATATACATATAAAATCAATTTTATCGAAAAATATTGTTGTTGCGCCACCAGGATTCGAACCTGGATCTCTTTCCTAACCGGGGAAGGTGCTTTATCAAACTAAGCTACAGCGACATTATTTTTAGCGACAATTTTCGACCATATATGTTCTGAATAATTACAACTTCACAATAAGAATGTGTTCTTCTAATTAATTGTTTTAATTTTTTATATCAAATTTGGGTATAAATGACGGGCATATAAAATGCTAATAATTATTTTATAGATAATTTATTACAACTTGACCAAGTATAATTATTACATGTGTGATGTGTAGTGTAAATATTACAATAACTTTTGTAATGTTACTGATAATTTAATATTAAAATTTTTCGAATATTTTACATCAACAATTGGAAATTGTTGTTATCGGTGAACGGTGTGCATATCTTGTAATTTTTTTTATCTTACATATACTTATTTCATAAATCACGGTTCAAACAGTTAACGAATGCAAGCGTTCACGCTACATACATTGACGACATTTTAATCTCGCGTCTCGGAGATTTGGTATCAGTTTCTATTCTGCTCGGCGCATAAAGTATAACTGACAACGAATGATAGCTCGTTCCGCGCTCGACTTTTTGTAGTCATCTGTACTGTTCTTTAAGTGAGTTTCGAGACATAAGTTTCAGTATATTTATTCATATCGTTCACCTACATTATATGAATAATCTGTCGCTGTTTTAGTAAACGATGTGTAATGGATGTAAGAAAATACCTTAATAAAATAATTTATTGTTTACAGCTAACCGGCGTTGTACGTTGGGTGTTTCTTATCAACTGTTGGCCACTTTAAAACGTAGGAGAGTCTAGTAAATTACACGGAACAAGGCTAAACAATTATCGGAGGTGATATCTACGGCATTCCATACAAAAAAAGTAAATTTGTAATATCATATTATGTTAACTATCACCCCTTAGTTCTCCAACATTGAACATGTTGATTTTATTTGTCAATAAATAAATTGAAATTGAAATCTCGACTGGAGCAGAGGTTTACTAAAAAAATACCCTTCGGGTATCTTTTTTAATGCCCTAGATACTGTTTGAAATGCTTGTACCAATCGAGCACATTTTATGCAGTTATGAATGGATTGTACATTGTATGCAGAAGTTTTAATTAAACAGTATAATATTTCATAAAACGGGAACATATTGATATATTTTTTAATATAAAGTATTTATGTGAGGCAACGTAATGATAATGGCGGATATCTCAATAGGTGGCGTCGTTTTGAATTAAATGCCATTTTTTCTGTGAAAATTTTTAACAATCATGAAATATATATGGAATCGACCGGATATTACATAATTATTGTGAAAACTCACACAAATGGGAAAAATAGTCCATATCGTACCGCAATTGGGAATTTAATACAAAAATTTTAGCGTATCGGTTTTGCAGTAGTGACAGGTCCCTTAAATACATATTATGTTCAGCTAGTGAAAGCTGCCCTACAACCACCCAAACACTTTCGTACTTTGAAAATGCTGCTGGAACCGCGTTATAGTGACATGATAGTATATCTTTATGGGGTGAATTAGATGTTATCTTTCGTTGAACTTTTGTCAGGGGAAAGGTCTTTTCCAATCCACATATTTTTTCAAGAGAACACATTATTGTCAAGTTGCAGTTTTTTCAGAATATAGTAGCAACCAAAGTATTTTTTTAATGAATTGATTTTTTCTGTATATTTTTCTAATTGATACATTTAATTCGTATTAAAATAAAATAATAATAATAATAATAAAATTTGACATATTATTGCCGAAGTTGAACCACAATTACGCAAAAACGTCGGGAAAAATTTATCGATAGAGTAAAAGAGTTCAAACAGAGACGTGGCTGATATTTTCCAGATATTGTACTCCACGTTTTTTTAAATATACTTATCACTTTTCGAAACAATAATGAATTATTGAAGTATTAAAATGACACCACTTGTTGAGACAAGTTTGAAAAACCCATATTGTGTGTTCTAATTTGCCTCCACTTAAATTAAATTATTTTCATACATTTTATTTTTATTTTTCTTGAATACCGAACAACACTAACACTTGTCTATTTTTGAAATACTATTTTTATAAAAAGATCAGTGATTTTATACATAAACTTTGATGTTATTTGTCAAAGAATTAATTATAAAAGCAGAAAATTAAACCGGTTCTTTACGTGTACTATTAAAACCAGCATTGATTACATATTTTATTAATTGGCTTATACACATATTTATAGTAGCTCTCGAGACAAAAATATCTTCGTACTTAATGAAAATTCCTATGAATAAATAATAAAGGCACTGTTATAAAACAAATATCAGATATTTCATATAGACAAAGTTTTTAAAAAAAATTATATTTAATAGAAAATATATGGAAATATATGATCAAATTTGGTCCATAGATGGCGTGGTGTGGTGGTACTAGAAGCGAATCCACATACTAACATATGACAACTTTCAAAAATTTGATAAATGTGGAGATTAAGGGGTGAGAATTGGTGAACGATATAAATATAATAATAATAATACTAATTTATATAACTATATTTAAAAAGATAAACAGTGAAAATACAATATAAAAATTGTTAACGCGTTAACCGCTCATATTAATGAGATATAATTGGCATACGTTCTTTATTGTTTTATGTTGCTATGTGACTCAAATTATATTTTTGTTTTATGTGGCTGGACGAACCGGTGGATCGACATAAGGTATAATCTTTATTTTATAATTATTAAGTAAAGTAGCTAAATACTGAAGTATATATATGTACACACACACATACGCGCACACACACGTATCTACCCGCACCTATATATGTTTGTTGAAAATAATTTCTTGAGTGAGTGGAGTTAGATAAAAAAAACTGAATATATGTCATAATTTTGATACAATTTTAAATTTATCCAAAATGACAACATTTAACAAACAAATCGTGTTTTGACTACAGTACACACTTGTGTGCTGTGAACCATCGTTCGACGTAATACGTTGTATGCAGTGTTCATTAATTCCTTTCAAAATATTCAGTGGAGCGTGTAGATTGTACACAACCTAATGTGACATTGCATTTCACACGCATCCTGCCTCGTGCTGTTCGTAGAGTTGCCTCGTGATGGATGAAGAGCTGTAAGAACCAAAATAGCCTTAAAAAATATAGGAACCATTTCGTATAGTTAGTATTACATCGCAGACCAGTAAATTAATAGACACGAAATAAAGTGTACATATAGGAGAGGGTTTGGAATATTAGTTGCGGGACGAGATGCATTCTACACACATTCTTTGTGGAAACATAAATCCGATAGTTTAGGACATATTTATGCAACGGTAAAAGAAATTCGAAAATTTAATCTTTGTGTAAACAAGACGTATTTTTTACATTAATGCATATTATTATATATTGTCAGCATTTATATTTTCTTTCCAATCGAGTCATATATTTAAAAAAAGTCGCGGAGTTATTTGATTATGTAAATGGTACCAAAGTGATCACGTGGTTGACATCAATTTTAAAATATTGAAACTAGTAATTTGCGTTAGTTCATTTCTATATATTTGGTAATCTATGGTATTACATACAAAAAACACGTCTGATTATACGAAAATTGCCACGGAAAAAAAAAATTCAAAGCACCTTTCACTTATCATATATATATTATAAATTTATTATTTCAAACTGTAATATGTACACAATTTATTATATCACATCAGTCTTATCTTTCGACTGCTGTATATAGGCCTCTTTCAGGGATTGCCAATCCTCTCTGTCTTCTAACCTTCTTATTCATCTGTTGCCAGCCACTCTTCTGATGTCGGTGCTTTATCGAGCTTGAAAATTACCAATACTTCTACCGGTGTGAGGCCTTTACATCTATCTTTTCCTATTGCCGTAGACATACAGATTTTTTGGGCAATATATGTTACCCGTAAGAGTTAGATCTTCTAAGAGATATTTCCATCATTCCATTGCTCTTTAGGCAACTTTTCATTTGCGTATGATATTGACTGCTCGTTGACTATAGTGATTGTGGTAATTTGAGTTTGAGGATAATAAGGAAGAAATACGTTTCGAAATATTTACCCTTCATTTAAATATCCTGTTAGTTTTTATTACTAGATACCTCTCACGTTTAAATAAATAATGTTTTGAAATTGAATTAAATAATATAACACTTTGCATTTGTTATTTCCGAGCAATACATAACTCGTCAATAACAAAACAGTCAAATATTTCCTGAAATATTAAAAACAGATTATGGACCTGCATATCAAAATATTTCGTGGGTCCTAAATGCTGCAGTGGGCTGGCCATGTTGAAAAACTGCCAAATGGCAGGACACCAAAGATGCCAGATGGCAGGACACCGAGTTGATACATCAGCGGAAACGACCCACAGGGAGACCGAGGAAGAGATGGGCTGAGTGTGTTGAAGAAGACTGGGAAGGTTCGAGAACTGAAGAAGAATGGCCAGCGATAGAAGTAGGTACAGAGCAGTTGTGGAAGAAACCAAATCCCACCCTGGGATATTATTTTATTAAGCTCTTATTAACAAATATCAAAAAGTACTAAATACTTCCTAGTAATTTCAATTGTAATGGAGATGATAAACCAGCCATCACATTACGTGTAGAAATCATAATAATTATTGTTAACCGGATACAATCCATTATTTACTTCTCAAACATTATGATAACACATTAAATATTATTAATATCAAACCACAGTTGTAGGTTTCCGCATTCTGAAAATAATAATATATCTTGTTAGATGTAGATTTTGTTTAATATAGTATAATACTTGTATTATACTGTTTGTAATATTAGTATCAGTATCAACAAAAAAGTTAAATATGGGTGCTTTTATTGAATTCAGTTGCAGCAAAAACTTCATTTTTAAAAATGAAAATTAAGTCGATTGTTTTTAAAAATGTAATAATACATACATCAATTGGAAAGTTTGCAGAATATAAGTTCAAAATTTGTCGAAAAAAAATTTATTCGGTCGATATGGCGAAAATTGTAACGTGTTTCCATAGACGAGAAGAGGTCCAGGTTCGAATCCCGGTAGCAACCAAATATTTATTCGATAGATAGATTTTTTCTGTATTTCTTTTGATTAATTTAATTTGTATTAGATATACAAGTTCATAAAAACATTTTTTTACATTGACATTTTTGAAATATTTCTTTCATATTACTATATTACGGTACATGTACACGCATGATACTTTGGTCTCTCTTCTCGTCTCGAGAGATTTGTTGGTACAGGTCTGTATGTATCCGTTACGTCTTTCTACTCTGCGAATAAAATACATTAAGCAATGATCGCTCCTGCCAGGTAGCCTCCCATTTGTTTATATTGAATTTAATAGACAGTTCGATATGAGCGTATTGTAGTTTGGTAGAGGAGACCTTCGATTTTCTTTTGTCTATTACGAAGCTCCAATTATTTTTACAGTGAGCTGGTCAATGCTAATTTTCAACTCTCGCCTTACACGTGTTACGTAAGGTAGCAAGAACTGCAACTGCAGAGGTGATTTGCCGAAAATAAAAAATAGTTATTGTTGGCAATTATATTCAAAACATGTTATACTTAAGGTTTTCACGGGTAGAAAATAACGAATTATTTTCTGGGAGAATCTGCATCAAATAGTCCCGAGAAGAACTTTTGTACTCCCGATGTTTCGAGTACTATGCCTCATTCTCAAGGGCCTTTTATGCTGAATCCTGATTTATCCTGACGAGTAACCTCGATCGTTCAATGCAAGAACCAAAATGAAAGTGAGTTAAAATCTTAGTTGGTGTCGCAATTAACTGTATCTAATGGTAACAAAAGGTGACTTGTAATTTAGTTATTTGTTTAATAGTCTGCTTTATACCTGCGTAATTACCTTGCTAAGTGATTTTTCGATTATTATAGGGGAATTTTGTTGGTTTATTATTAATAGTGAGTTTTTTTTAGATGAATTTATTTTCATGGACAGCTGTATCTAAGATATTTGTCCCGGTGTGAGAAATTCTTATGGAGTCATTTCTACTGTTCACGTTATTTTTGTTTGAAATTTTTTATTGCTTCTCTATATATATGGGATAATTCTACGTTAAGATTAGTCATGAAGTGTTAATTATCGATATCTAGTGTATGATCGTCGGTCAAAACTTGCTGCATTAATGATGACGTAATCTTTTTATTTTTACATCTATCCTTTAGGTGATTCTTTACTATCCTTTACGTGACTCGAGTCACGTCTTCAAGACGAGTCTCATTCGTGGACACGTGCCAATATTTGAAATTAACTGACTTTCTGCTAACTATCTAGTAACGATTAATCTCTCCACAAGTGTGAAAAGGTGCTAAGAGATTATGGTCTACTCAATTTTCAGTTTGATCACGTTCAACAGTATGCAGTTTCTGTCGATCTCTGTCGCGCGAGTCGGTTTTTCTTGGGAAAAGGCGATTGAAATTATTAGAGATTGCAGAGTCGGGAACCCCGACATGTCTATCGGCAGATAACCCCTGCCGCGCACGTGCGAGAATAATATTTTTACGTATAATTCTTCTTACTCGGGAAAATGAATTAGTTTACAATTTTATTATGAAGATAATTGTTTAAGGAAAATATATTAAACTTTCTCAGGTATTTAAAAACTAAATTAAGTATAGGTATACCTGAATTATTATTGAAGTTTTGTGTGTGCTAATTTTGATATTTTAACATGTTATAATAACTAGACATATATATCCCTCTCCAAGCACAAGAGCTAGTATCTTTTTTGGAAACGTGAGCGATTCACAAAAATATGAAACTTTAGTTTTGTAACAGATTCAAGTATAATATATAATATAAAATTATAAAAATTTCATAGTAATAAACATCTACTGAAAGAACAAAAAGAGTTCATACATACAAGCAGGGTCATATTTTCCGTAGGCATTAGACACTGTACCCAAAACCTACGAACCTACAAAGGGCCTAAAAGGAAAATTAAAAATATGAATTGATCTGAATACAACAAAATACATAAAAAATTGAAAATATAAAATCATATTCAATAACCTTTGTAATTAAAAAAACAGTTATGAATAAGTTAGATTAACTTTGCGACTCTTTGCATTAGTAAAATCAAGTATAACGTCTTCAAATGTCGTCATCTGGTCCCAAATTCTATACTTACATAAGCGCCCTGACAGCAAGATGCCTGTTTTACCACTCGCATATAAACGCCATATAAATATGAACAAATTCAAAATCAAACTATAATTATTAAATATCACAAATCCCAATGCAGCAAAGACACACACCAATTTATTTAGCAAATCCTCCATGTCTTCTTTCTTCTGCCTTGGCTTGTCACCTAAACGATAAATTACGTTTAAATTAAATATATTTTTTAAATTTGTCTGAATGTCTGCGTTAATTGGCGATATAAAACTATTTAACGATAGAAATCGGAGAAAATCAACGGTTTTCTGCTAGCATGTTGTATATATAAACAGTAATATAAATAATATTAATATGTATATTGTAATGTTTCTAAAAATGCAAAGGACGATTGCTTCTTTAAAAAAAAAAAAAAAGGATCTACAGAAAATCGAATCCATGACCTTTTTATTATTGGTATGGCGGCCTCAGCTGAATTAACTTGATCAGTCGTCAGATTTGTCTTAATATATTTTATGTGACAAATCTATTATTTCAGTTGAAAGAAATCTGATAGACGGCGACATCAGGAATATCTAAAAACTATTTTTTACAATCAGTTATCAGGTTATAAAAATATGGTTGTTTTAATTGTATTCAATTGTAAAGGAACAATACCAACGTATTCTGTGAAGAATTGCAAGTTCACTGGTAAAATGTAAATTTATCATTAATCGTGTAAAATAAAATATTATGTAGAGAAAAATCCATTTACGTAAACGAACGCTATGCAGTTCTACAGGAAAATAATAAATAATGAATATCATTTGAATATACATACATAATATAACAAAAACCCTAATGTTTTTCTATTCACTGCAAATGAAAATTAAATGTTGGTCACAAATTAAATAATTTGGAATCGTTGGAGATAAACAAAGCGTGTAAAACTAATCAAAAAATTATAAACAACCAACTAAATTTAACTAAGAGTTCCATTCTAAAATTGTTTCCTAAAAATTATTCGAGTAAATTTGTATTAAGTAACAATTTGAGTTAGGTACTAAATTTTATTTTTAAATAATTGTTAATTTTTAAAAAATAGATTCTGGTAAAGAACCAATAATATATGTTTTAGTTAATATTAACATACTGAAGAAGAAAATGGTATTTTTCAAAACCGGTAGATATGTTTAAACTCAATAAGTCGTTAATAAAACAAAGTTAACAAATAAAAATATGAATTTTAATCACAAAGTTAATTTTGGTAATTTCAAAAGTATAATTAATCTGTTTTTATTTTCACCTTATGGAACAATACACACGCAAGCACATGCCATACACCATTGTTTTACCAAAAAAAAGTTTCGTATACTAAATACGTTAATACAACTAAAAAGTATAGTTTCGTATTTGGTAAAACAATGGTGTATGGCATGTGCTTGCGTGTGTATTGTTCCATAAGGTGAAAATAAAAACAGATTAATTATACTTTTGAAATTACCAAAATTAACTTTGTGATTAAAATTCATATTTTTATTTGTTAACTTTGTTTTATTAACGACTTATTGAGTTTATCGATCCTTTTATTTTCATTTTAGATTACAATTTGATAAAAAGTATAAGTATTATTTTCATGTATAATGTATTAAAACACAAATAGAATATTATGTTTTACCACCATTGAGATAAAACAAACAGTTTTTCTGAGTTCCTGTAAAATCATTAAAATGTGCCGTACATTGTTCGGGTGACGTCTTCAATTATAATTATTTCATTTTCTTGACGTTTCATTTGACGTTGGATATTAAAAAGTGTAAGTGATATTAAAGTTTGTGATGTTTCATTAATATGGAAGATGATCCATAGAGAAAGACAACAAAAATAACGAGCTCGATAAAGTAACGGCATTAAACAGACTGCTTAAGAAAAATGTTGATCATTAGTAAACTACTATGATATGATATTCTCAATCACTCCAACGACGTGTACGTACATGACGCCCGTCGTACGACGGGCTTTAAAAACTAGTATTATTAATATTAGTCATACGTAATGTGCACGTTTCTTTCCTGCACTTTCACGTTAATGATTCCGCACATCACGTCACAGCAACATAATTATTCAGCAACAATACTTTTATAAATCATTTTAAACCAGAGCAGACTTCAAATCTGAGTACTAGTAAAATTACATTTGGAACATCGTTGATCGACGCAAAAAAACGTTGGTATTTGCATTATATTAACTACATTAAACAATCAATAATACGAGTAGAATAACATACATTAAAAAAATAATGATTTCATGTTTGATGATTTTTTAAATTAAATTAATAATGAACTATTAATTTTCCATCACGATTGCCGTTTTATTTATAGTTAATTAATAATCCGCAATCTTATTAAGCGAATCTAAATAATAAGCTTCCGTAACATCTTTAAACGGTATGCACAAATCATATTTTGTAGGATTCGTTTCTGTACTGTTTAAAATTAATTTAAATGGCGATCATTATTTTTTTTCCTAGCATTATATAATTTTTCATTGTATTGTATTACATTATAGAATTTATTATTATATTAACATTATATAATTTTTGGATCCTTTATTTAGTACGGGTATCTTAGAACAGGTATAAAAACATATTTTTTCGAACCTAATCAATCCACACATAATAATGAACGAGTCTACGGATAAACAATTTCCTCAAGGGTATTTTCAAGGGTAATTTCGGGTATGGCGGGTTTTGAACCGACTAAAAAATGACGACCTTCACAATGAAATATAAGCGCTTCTTTTCGTTTGAAGGAATAAAAAAAATCTTGTATTTAATAAAACGTTTAATATACAAAAATAGGAAACGTAAAATAAAATCTGGATATACCTGCATACCTCTCGTCGGGTGAGAAAGGCATCTGTAAAGTAGATGTGTGTCGTTAGGTTATTCCAATGGGTTAGATAATATAATATTATCTAGATCGTTCTGTGAAAATATTGATCTAACGTTATCACAACGTGTACATAAAAAATCTAAAGAATTTAGTGTATTGGTAAAGATTTAAAACGATACTGTTAATTGTGAAAAATTTGATAATCTAATCTTAAAAAAAATTATTTAAATTTTAAAACCAATATAGATCGAAGTCTTACAAAAATTTATGTATGTAACATGATTTTTTTTACATTATTACGAAAATTTTTTAAACACTTTTAATTTTGTCGCAGTATTAGTAATAATATATAATTATGACAATATAATATATTACCAGGAGAAGTGGATGAAGATAAAATGTTTATACTTTATAAATAACCTTAAAAATCTGTCATCACAATCGAAAATTCAAAATTTAGAAATTCATACATTTCATTGAATGGAAGTGTCAATTGGTTTATACGACCTTTTTTGTTCTGACCTTACTTTTTTTCAAAATTGTTAAAATTATATTTTTTAATCAAATTAGAAAACTGTAATTGAAACAAATATTTCTGATAATAATAATATTTTGTAGGTAGGTAATTATTATTTAATTTCTTATTATTTTAGAATTATCCTGTTCATAACGATCGTCTTTTAACCTTTTTTTATTTTACGTTGATTTTCAAAAAATGTTTGTGGTGTTTAAATGTAGAAGATGATCAAATGCAGAAAAAGCGAAACTATAACGACGTCCTACGACGGGTTTTTTAATCACTAGTTTTATCAAGAAAAAAACAACCCATTCACAATCACCTTCATTCATGAATATGACACGTGTTACTCTGCAAAAAATTCAGCAAACCAGTTCCTTCGGAGAGGAGATTTGAGAAAATGATGTCCATATTTATAATTAGTACTTCATTATAATATTATATATACCTACAATAGGTTCAGTCCTAGTCGGGTCATCTTTATGTGCAGGGTTGGAAGAATTATATTTTTTATCATTATTTAATTGTTGTAACAATAATGTCTATAGATTGATTTATTAATATTTAAAAATATATATAATGTTCATTTTTAATTCAATCAATGTAATTGATGGATTTTAATATCAAACACCGCGTAAAATGCTACCATAACCTACCCATAACGCAAATATTTTTTGGACAACATCAATCAGTTTAAATAATCAAAACGTTGACATCAGATGAAAAATCTATCGGATATCAATATTGTATTTATTCAGTTATTAAAGATATTATTCTCTGAGACAGTCTCCTTTATTTATCACTTTGAAAATATACATCTGAATGGTTTATATATAACACGCCAGCGGCGTAACTAAAAAAATTGAGCCAAAAAAGGAAGGGTTATGTATTTTATATATGAATGTTTAATACTACGCGGTTACATCCATTAAATAGCGTGTTTTTTAAATTAATTTATACGACACCTTGTACCATTAGCAAAAATATTATAAAACAATGATATCCTTACAGACAGAATGGTCTTATAACTGAAAATAATCTTTTGCCTTACGGCGATGATCTGGTCTCTATATAGCTGGTTGAATGGTTTCATATAATGTTGATCATTTTCGTTTTAAGAGAAAAATATATTTAGGGCTCATGCTCTTGAAAAATCTGATATTTACAACTAACTGAGATATTAAGCTTTTAATTAAGTTTTTAATAATATTTTTTCTATTTCTTTTTTGTTCGGTTTGGTTCATCTCCCCATGGGGTGAAATTTTTACAAAAATGTCGTTATACAATGTAATAAAGTAAAATGATTTCTGACAGGCAATTTTAACCAAAATATTAAAACGATATCGTGTAGTTCCTAGATAACAAGATATCTTTTACATTACGCTAACAAATATCTATTCAACCTTTATATATTGCATATTATGTATTTATAAAGTCTATTTCATTGTCCGTAACATTTAACACGCATCCAAGTACATACCTACATTGCTGTTGATTTCTAATACTATCAATTCGTATCATTCTGTTAACTATTTTATATAAAACTATTATCTCTACTTACATACTATTTTATACCCTTTTATCAGGGTTTGTTAAGTGTAACATATAGGTTCGAAAATTGGTTGTCAATCCACTGTGTTGGTACAGCATAATCGGATAATGCACGTTCCCCGGATTGGAAGAGATCCAGGTTCGAATCCCGGTAGCAACAATAATATTTTTCGATAAAATTGATTTTACATGTATATCTTTCTAATTAATACATTCATTGACACTTTAAATAAATTTTAATTTTTACATACTTTATTAATTAATCTATAACTCTTTAATTCTAAATGTAAACAGACAGGTTTAGGTTTGATTGGTCACATTAGAGTGACCAAATAGTTACCCGTAGTTATAATGTAATTAATTTTATTTATATTCTTCAATGTTTATTCCTTGGACCCGTACAGTATTTAAAAAATAATATGACGTTGTACGTTTTAATTTCATTTCTTTAAATTTTGTAAATATTATATATTATATTTGGCAATATTATATCTCAAAGTATTCTTTCTTCTTTGTCCGTTGAACTAAAATTAAAACAACGACTTCCCCAACAGTGAATACAATTACATATTATATTATCAGTAATATACTTATTATAAATTGTTGATTATGCAATGTTAATGCTACTAGTAGATAAGTAATCGGCTGTCGCCGATTGCTTGCTGCTTGGCTCTGCGGGCAGCTATTGTGGCCGCTACGTGATCAGGGTTTCAGTAAAATTTATATTTCAATGCGGGAATCTCTTATTATGTCAATAATAATTTATTACCAATATGAAAAAGTTACTATGTTACAAAATAATATTTTTTGTGTTGTAAAATAGTTTCTATGGAAACCCCGATCCCGCAAAAGTCACCAAACGAACAAAAATGACATCTAGATGATGATGATGAGTCGCGGATAGACAATAAACAGAAAAATGCTATTTTATCAGTATAATAAGACGGTTTTCTCACTCAACCTAGATCACATTTTTGGTTATGATGAATTATTCCCGCGCAGATTATAACAAATATTATGTGGCAAACATAACAAAGCAAGAGAAAACATTTGACATCTCGCATCGCTTTGATATTGCTTTATTATGTGGTATGACGCGATATGACCATAGATAAGAAAAGATGACAGATGGTCAATATACTTGCCAGTCGTCAAAATTCATATGATTTCGCTAATGTATGTTTTTCTTTCTCGTAATAAAGACAATGTACACATCATTTCAAATTGAATATACATATTTACGTACTTTTATTAAATATATAAAAGAGAAACAAATTAAGAAATCTTAACCTAGAGATATTAAAAACACGTTCAAAATTTTAGATACTTTGGCAAATATGTCGAATCTTTTTTACTGGTAAATGATACTACAGTCCAGTAAGTCATAGATAAAAGACGGGAAAGCGCATTTGGATGCTCTCTCTGGATTCTAATATTTTAATTAATATAAAAAAATTTATATATGAATATCCGTATGAAACTATTAAATATTAAAATTTTGATATTTTATTTTCGTACGTCCATGAAACGTCTGCCTAAATAAATCCCATGAACGCATACTCAATAAAACATCTGTAGAACACTACATCTAGGGCTAGTCGCTAGCGGGAACAAACCGTTGATTTATGGTGTCTGTAGCTGGCGTTCTAACTAGTCACAAACACGAATTAGATATGTTTTTTCCAGATGATGATAATAGTTCTTTTCACTGCATGAAACTATATGACCCAATTATTTTACATTTCGTTGATTAAAACGAAATTAAAAAATAAACAATGCGGTATTAAAATCACTTTGTGTTAAAATACGTATTACAAAAATGTTTTGTTAGCGATATGGCAAAGCGAAAATCACAGAGTGTATTGCAGCGGTTCCCGTCTAACTTATAGGGGCGCCATACACCTTTTAAAATCATTTGAGAAGATTTTGATTTTCATAAAAAAATTACAACTATGGAAAAGAAAAATGAAAGAGGTTATTTTTCCATGTGGCAGCAGTTTATGACCTCCGAAGAAGGTGATTTTACTCGCAAGTTTAAACGAGATTTTGAAGAGCATTCATCACACGTTTAGTTTGAAAAAAAACTCCCAAGGGGATAATATTGATGGATACGCAAAGGAACTGAAACACATTCACCATGGAAAAATTCTGGTACATCAAGAGCACCGTGAACCGGTGGAGAATTGGATTATAAACTGTCATTTAGCTTTTGAAATATATATATTTTTCATTTAAAAATCTAATCAATTATGTATTCACCATTATTAAGTACCTAAGTCCCATTCGATGACAATTTATTAATTCCACCCTAGAAGAATTTTGTAGGTTTTGATGAAAAAAAAGACAAATTTAAAAACTTTTGCAATATTTCGGAAGGTTTTCCAATTTGATGCATTTATGTGATCTGAACAGGTAAAAATCTATTGTGGTAAGATTCGGAGAGTAAGGAGAGTGTGATAAAACCTATTACGAATATCTCGACATTACGTGGCTGTGTTTGAATTTCCACAAATTAGGCGAAGATGCACTTTTAAATCGTCCATTTTGGGGTTTGAATTTAATATTTTATGTGATGAAGCTTACAAAACAATTACAACTTTGAAACTAGCATACGTCTAATTACTTGCAGTAGGCAAAAAAAGTAGAGGCCATAAAAAGTGGTATATTAGAATAAATATTAAATTCCTTATTTATAACGGTACTTATTTATATTTAGAGCCGATATATTTAGACACGCATATACATTGCATATAGCGGGCCTTTTTTTCTATGTTGCGTTGGAGCCCAGTTTTAGGAAGATTTCTAAAAAAATACTACCTACTACAGAGATATTTATTTACACTCTATCCCGAATCGTTTTGAGAGTTGTTTACTCTCGTTTATTACGTCTTTTTTTATTACATTCAGTTATTAACATCTTAATACCATCATAGGTTGGCTCCGGTATTATCGTACCAGAGCCACACCTGTACAATTTGACGTGAGACTCGTTATCACATTAAATTAAGAAGGCAACCAAAAAGAAGCTATAGAAATCGTTCATCCTCAAAAGGAGACAATAGACATTATATTTAAGTATTGCAGTCGCAGAACTCTGTCACAGTCCAGCAGAAATTTACCCTATCCAAATCGCAAGAAGTACGAGGGAGAGCCAGTAGAATTCTCCGTTAGGTCTCTCTAGCTGTTGCTCTTCCCAGCATCATCCACCCTAGCAACCTACACCCAAATAAATTCCCGGAAATGTCCGAGATTCTTTTAATTTCTTAATAGGTCATCGTTCCGTCACTTAAGAAATAGCCGAGTGTTTATCAGTCACGATTGATAAGTATATATTTTTATAAATATATATTTTTTTATTGCAGAAGGTCTGGTCTAATAATGCAACTTTACGAAAAATTTCATGCATTTTATTCATGACCAGGAGACATTGAAATTGTCTTCAAAAAAATAAAAATTCGTAACTCCGTTAATGTTGGACCTAGAGAAAAAAGTAAAACCATATTTTTATACACACGAAATCTACCTGATTCTTGAGACCAGTGCCGAAAGGGATTTTGTAATGATAAAAAACGTCCGAATATTGTAATGATAAAAACACATGGCGCTTTATCTTTTGGAATGTCAAGTAGTATATTGCATTACCATTTGGGATTTACCGTAATGCATGATTGATACATGGGAAATAAACCTACAATAACATAAAATACAATTACAAACGACTAGTTTATTTCATATCTATTTACATGGGAGCTGGTAGATTGCTCTACTTAATACTATTATGTACTTCTATAATAAACACTATATTTTATAGGTATTTACAGTTAGCTAATTACAATTTATTCAAATGAAACTGAAAACCCAACGCTTTAAATCAGGGGTGTATTTTATCACAAAAATTCCAGTACACCCTGTTAGCCAGAACTCAGCCAAGCTGGACCGAATTTATTTAAAACAAATTCCAAAGCGTTGGATATTTTTAGCATTTTTCAAATTGTACAAAAACTTAAAATGTACTATTGATACAAAACTTAAACAAATATCTCCTTATTAAATAATATTTACATTAATAATAGTATCACTTTACTTAGATAATAAACTAACACATAAATACAGTAGTCTTAAAAATATACTTTACCCTAACGTAGGAATTTTATGTTGGTGTAATTTAAGCTCATCATAATAGTTCCGAACTAAAGTAAAATAATTCATTAATTATTCGACCAAAATAAGCAATTTATTTCATATTTTTTCACAAGTAAAAATTATTAAAATACATAACTGCGTATTCCAAAGTTGGAAAAGTATATAAATTATTGCGAAAGCAAATTTCTAATAAAATTTCTAACATACCGATATTAGAAATCATTAGAAATCTATACTTCAAAAATGAACAAAATCTTTTTGCTTTTAATACAAAAATGTTTCTTTCAGTCACAAAGAAATTAAAAATTTAAAAAAATTACATTTATGGATAAAATATAATTTGTAATTTGGGCCACAACTTTTAATAGTGCATGTGTAAATTAATTATTTGTCAAAATGTATTGATTTAGAGGTACTAAAAAATAAGGTGCTACAGATTTCTTATAAAATGAAGCTTAAATTACAATAATCACTCGTTGAATACGATCTTAAATAATTTACCACGACTAATGTATTAGAGTCGGTTCACTATTAATACTGGACTGCTTTCACCTCTATAATTACTGGAAGTTTCTTTGTTTAATTGTCTTTGAAATATAAGATTATATGTGATCATTTATCCTCATCGTTGTGAAGACACTTCCTCTATTTCCGGCTCTTCAGTTTGTGAAATATCTGTAAAAACAAAATAAAAATATTAAATAATGCTATAAGCTTTTTCAGAATATTGATAAAGAGATTACAGAAGAATCGAATAATTATTCCCCTTCTTGTAATTGATTGCAGGAATAACTTTTTACAAAAATTAAAAAGCGTCCTATTGCTATTCTAAGATTGATGATTGACTTGAATGGTAACTAAAATGAACTCTGAATAACGAAATATATCACGTAATTCTATTACAAAATATAAATTAACATTATTAAGGAGAACACATTCTTATTGTGAAGTTGTAATTACTCAGAACATAGGCCTGTGATGTTTTAAATACTAATTTAATGTATTAATTATAAATATATACATACAAAGTCAATTTTGTCGAAAAATATTGTTTTTGCGCTACCGGGATTCGAACCTGGATCTCTATTTCCAATCCGGGGAAGTACACTACCAATTGTGTTATAACGCCAGTATTTTTCATGGCAAATTTTCGAACCTATATGTTACACTTTTTCAAATTAACAGATGTATTACAATTACAATATTTTTCGACAAAATTGATTTTATATATATATATTTATAATTTATACATTAAATTAGTATTTAATATATTTACAATTGAGCTTTTAGACTTTTTAAACATTTTTATTGAATACAAAGTTATTAACAGGAGCTATAATTGAAGTCGTAATCACGCGCTGATGTTAAGTTGTTAGAATATCACAAACGGTGATGATGAATATCATAAAACCAGCATTTCACATGATCCAATAATGATAATGTATTATTAATATATTATATATCACTGTAAAAAAAATTAACATTGGTAAAGTAAATATTCACAATTTGAAAAACCGATGATATCATAAGATAATTAATAAATGAGCTCGCGTATACACTTAAGGCATCTTATAATTACGTCTTTATCTTTAAAACTTATCAGAAATCTAACCATTTTCCGGAAAATATGCATTTTCATATGCAGTTGAATCTGAATATTGTACGATGTTAGGTCCAAGATTTTGATTTTGATTTCTTATAAGATTGCTTCAGATAGACAATAATACTTATTTTAGAAAGGACCTAAGTATAAATCTCTCAATAAATAATAATAATATTATTCTACATAGTTTAGCTGTGCAAATAAGGCACGAAAAACTATCTGACAAATAAGAGTGCGTAAATTATGTATATTTTTTATGTTTACACAGTTTAGTTTGTGGTTATACATTAGTATGAATTTTTAAAAATAACAAACTTTATATAAACCACTTTGTTCAATTTAATGTTAACCGGTTTCGATACTTTTGTATATTCGTCAAGACAGGCGTACAATAACTGATCCATAAAATAAAACATAAAACGAATTCAATTGTCAAACAGGGGCGTGGTGTTTAAATAAAATAATGGTAATTTATAAGATTAAATTAAATTAATTTAAAAAATATATATTTTTTCTATTTCTATGTCAATTTATCACCTCGCCACTCCCACCACGACTGCTGGGGCTGCACCCCCGTCCGACAAATATTTTCATTTCATATTTTATTTTATGGATCAGTTAGTGGATCTCTCTTCTGACAAAGATACAGCACTATTGAAATCGGTCGAAATTAAATAAATCACACTAAGTTTGTGATCTAAAGAAATAATAATGTAATTGATTAGTTTCATAAATATCTTGTAATTTTTATTTCTATATGAAAAGAAAATTTTTCCCTTTAAATCATACTTTAATATACAATTAATAATAATAAGGCAATTTTATCATGCATCACTGAACGGTATCGATGAGATGTTCGGAATTCAATGATACTTAATTACAGATAACTAATTAATAAGTGTTTTAAATCATTTATCTACGTACATTTGTAAAACATGGTGCAGAGCGCATCGTGACGTGCAAGATTTATTATTAATTTCAATTACTGATAATGAATTGTTTTTTTTTTCTTAATTAATCGCTTAATAGTGATATCATATCAATTATCATATTATATTTTATATTCAGGTACTATTGTATCACTCCGAGACTGATATAATGGATAGTGAGCATTAAATTTTTTTTATAATGAATTTTTATTTGTATCTTAGCTTACAAGTTGAGAAAGACGGAACCATCGGGATTAGCAATGTCCTTATTGTAGTGTAAAAACCATAGGAAAAATATGAAATATTAACCTGTTGATGCTCCAAGAAAGGCGGGCTCGTTCCAAGGTAAAACTTCGGCAGAGCCAAATATGATGAAGAATAAATTTGTGGCGAAGAGAATTCCGGCTGCTATCAGGAAGACTATCCTCCACTGGGCAGGGTCAGTCTAAAAATAAATATGTAATTGTTTATGTTTCAAGTACTCTATATGCTAATCAAATATGATGTGCTTGTGATTAAGAAACTCGCCTAGTGATCCAGTAGTCGAAGGGTTCGAGTCTCATTTCAGGAAACCATTAAGTTGTCATATTTTTATAGCACAAGTGTTTAGCTTAGTTTGAAAATAGTAAGAATATTGATGTGACACGTATTCCGTGTATGCATCTCTATTTAAAAAAAAAAAGTATAATCTTGAAACTCAAAATTTTGACTGCTAAATTATTAAGATTTTATAAAATGAATCTGTTAAAATATAATGTAATTAAATTGATTAACTAGACATGACTTCTTTAAAATAAGCGTACTGACATGACATATGTGACAACCATACTGGATTTTAGATCAAGTGATCATCAACAAGTGTTGCGATTGGCTGATATTATTTTAGGGGGAATAGCAACTTATACGTCTGCCTTGGGGTATTTTGGAACTAACCCTGATTTTGAACATCCAATATCAATAGATTTAAGTGGCTTTTGCGAGAAATAATTTATTCTGCATGTAGCTGACAAAAAAAATCTACAAAACTGCATATTTAACTCAAATTATCTGAAATCCGTTTTAGGGAGTTTTGGAATTAGGCCCTATAATTGTTTAATCAAATTATGAATAAAGAGTACATAAGATACGATATATTTACAAAACTAATGGGTTATATATACACACATCGTCAGAAAGAATAAGTCCAGCAGTGATGGGGGTCATGATGCTGAAGAGGTTAGCCCAGAAGCAGCTGATACTCATGAGGGTTCCGGCGAAGTTCGGCGCCAGGTCAATCAAGTTTATCTGAAAAGAAATGTAAAAAAATGAGATTGTTTTTAGTTGAAAATATCTTGTGATTGTATTTTATCATATGTATTCATTTTATTTAGTCCTTCAGTTAAATAAATAAATTGGGCTTACGTTGAATCCAACGAAGGTTGCAGCCAGCGAACCGATGGTGATGACGAGGATCGTAACAGCCAGAGGAGCGTTATATGGGGACACATAGGACAGGGCCACCAGTCCAAGGGCTGGCATCCAAGTTCCTGTAAAAATAATTTATATATATAATTTTCAGTGAGAATTTATAGTTTTCTATATAAATAAAAATATAAACTTATGTATGTACAAATATATATTTATAATATACATTAAATGAATACCAATTATTATGAAAGTGGTCTAAATCAAGAAATTGAAAAAAATGACTTTATCAATTATTTCGCGTCACATTGATTTAAATTAATATAATACGATGCAAATTGTAACAATTGTGAAAATTTGAAGCATTATATTCAGTGTATTGTTACGACGTTCAATGGTATTCCGTTAGTGTTTATTTTGATAATAGAGTAAGTAATTTCAACCATATTAATTTTTTATTTTCTTATGAGCTACATGCAACATATATATGTCAAAATAAATTATAAATGTAGTAGACTAAATAAATTTTGAAACATTGTGTTGCGCAATATAAAAATATTTTTTAATCAATTCAAACGCAAATCTTTAAATATCTCGAAACGAAAGAAACATGACTTAGATCACTTTCATAATAATGGGCGCATATATATGTTCAGAAAGAAAAATATTTTATTATTACCGGGATATATTTTATAATGTTAGTAATATAAATATTCAAAGTACATTATGCACGAATAGAAACCCAGTTTACCCTAGATAAAAACAATCAATTTATTTTACACTTTACAACAATCGTTTTTTTAGTAAAAGTACCGTAGGAGTATCTCTTATAGTTATGCTGGATGCACGGTTTTATTTCGAATTGTGCAAAATATATCTTTTACTGCTCAGCTTTTTGTCGTTCTGTTATGAGACATGGTTTAAAACCTTCCCGGAGAAATGTTCAATAAGCTTTAGAAAACCGCATCAAAATTGGTTCAGCCGTTTTTAAACTTTTCTCTGTGTATCTAAGTAGCTGAGTGAGTACATATTGTAAATACATATACCCCCATACGACTGTAAATTTTTAGTAAAATTAATTCTTTCATAAGGTACGCCTATTGTTAGGCAATTTAAGTAACGCAGCAGTAGCCCGTGATATAGCTGGGAATCATTTCATTATTTATTCATAGATGTCATTATTTACAAGAATTTATAAATCTAAATATAAATTGATTGCTTCGTAATTTTTGATTTTAAAATATCATAAGACTGCATTATCAATACATTTAAAAAAATAATTATTTATTGTTTTATTCTAAGGTGTGCTTTGAGAACAAATTATAAAACATACCGATTGTGTTGGCGACCTTTCTCGCTGTGGTTATTGAGCATGTCTTTCTGTTGGTGAAGTAGTCGGAGAGGAAGCTGAAGAAGAAGCTCATCACCCACATGGCCAAGTAAGGTAGAGAGGAAAGAATCCCGTTCTTAAAATAAATACAAAATTAATTATTAATTTAATAATTGCCTTTTAAAATATTTTATTTTGTATATGGTCATCATTGCCATCTGTGCTTTTTGGAGAAAACAATCAGAAGTGGGAAAAAATGTAGAGCTTAATATACTAGAAATGTTTCTACAATATTCCGTTAGATGACAAAAAAAAAATCATAAAAAAATATATATATATTACAACGTTACGAAGAATTAAAAATGTTCTATATAACAAACCTGTTGAATATCTGCACCTAGTACTTTGTGGACGTACGACGGTATTTCAGCTAGAAGAGTGACGTATCCCCAGAAGCAGCCGATGTGAGCGACAGCTATCGACCAAACGGGCAAGCTCGTGAGGATGGCCTTCCACGGTACTCGCAGATTCTACGAAAATTCAGAAATTTTGAAAAATATGTAATGTTGTATAACATATACGATAATATTATGTATTGCGTAATCTGTATATAAATAAACTGAAGTGAACAAATATTGCAATATAAAAAATTTTATGATTTAAAATTTCAATAAATTTTTGTAATATAAAATTAAACCGTAAAATAAGAAAAAATTATATATATATAAAATAATAAAAACATATTGTTTTAATGTTTTTAAAGATAAAAAGATTTACGCAATTGGTTCTACTTCGTTTTATAGCTGTAAGCTATGGTAAAATCTTGGCTAGCAATTTTAATGATTGCTGCCATGACTAAATAATTAACGATTAAAATAATTCAAAGAGATTTATTTTAAAAATACATCACGACTGATAATTTCAAAAATAAGGTCTACTTCAATTCGCTCGCAAAACTCGCGTTAGAAAGTTACTTAATTTTCATGATAAGTAATTTATTATATTGCATTAATCGGTTTATAGATCAAGTTTACAAATTGTGTCATATTACGTTATAAATCTGGTTTAATCATAATCTAGATTCAATTAATAGAATGGCGTTATCCAAATAAGATTAAATTATTCAATAAAATCTTTTTTGCGTGACGCAACTAATGAATAATATTTACAAGTGTTTTTTATAAATTAGTGCGATTTTTAATTGAGTTATTTATTGATACATTAACAAGATTTTACAAGCTGAAAACGCAAACATTAAACTTGAGAAGAATTAAAGAAATGTTTTATATACCTGATTAATGTGGACTTGCCCCAGAGACTCCTGGATGTACAGTTTCTCCTCATCAGATATGGTCTTGTGCTGGGCCGGACTGTCGGCCCCGAAGAGTTGCAGCACCCCCGCGAACACCACGCTCACCAGCCCCATGGCGTAGAAGATGGCGGGCCACCCGTAGGCACTGCTCGCCAGAAAACCGCACGACGACATGGAGATCACCGTGCCGAATTGCGCGCCTGTAAAACAGATATTTAAATTACACGGGAAAGGCGGCGAGGTGAGTCGCCGTGACCGTGGACTAACAGTTAACAGTTCACAAACGGATGTTTGGTCTTGACCTTCTTCCTACTATTGCGCAATAAGTTGCGTTCAGACATTTACATGTCCGGTTGCGAACGATTGATTAACTGAGAGTCTGTCCCGTTCATTATTAAGAAATAATGTGAAATATTACATTTTTTCAATTAATCAAAAAATTTAATATAAAGTAATAAGAGTATTGAAAGAAAATATTAGTCTAGAAAATATTGGCTAATTACACAAAAAAGGTGAAATTAACAGTCACATATTCCAAATGTCCGAACCATTTGAGTAGACGATAATTCATTCATAGTATGATATCAATTGGCTGGCGACTCTCTCATCAATATAATGATAATAATATTGGATAATTAGTATAGCGCCATTTTCGTAAAAACTTTCACCCCAAGGATGCTTTACACAAATTGTTTATAGTTCTGCATTATTTTTGTTTTTAAAATTAAAAATTTAAAAAATGAAAAGGTGCGTTTTTAGTCTATTCTTAAATAAAGTCTCTGATGCACTGTTTCTTATGACGGAGGGCAATTAGTTCCACGCTTTTAGATCTGCCACCACAAATTAAACCTTTGGCAACGGTTGGCAATGTAACTGATCAATTTATAATTTTTTTTAAATTTGACATGTTTCAACTTACCACCGTAAACGTAGGTACTGAACCTCGACCTCTCACTGACAGGAGCCCACTTTCCTATGAAGGTGTGCAGGGCCGGCAGAAAGAATCCTTGTGCCAGGCCTTGTATGACCCTACATGCGCAGACCGCTTGCCATCCTCCCTGCAAGTCAACAAACAACATTAGTTTCTGCATATAATATAAAAAATATTTTTTTCAAAACAGTCACAGACACTATTGCAAAAACCGCAGAAATTATTTCGATAATAAAATTTACGAATAGCTTCAATGGTTATCCTCTACGAAATGTTTGTAGGTGTATTAAGGATAGTTAAAATAAAATTAAACGATCACAATGTTTGCCAAAAAGATGTTCTTTCAAAATGGCAGAAGTGAGAGTTGTTTAACACTTTCGAAACATCTACACATTCTTTGAGGTATATTTAGCATACCTACTCTCTCTTTGATTTTTTAAAGTAGACAGGTAGGAGTTCGCTACGTCATGGACCAGGAATGAACATTTTAACTCTAAAAATAGCGTCGAAATATATTTGAACTGTTAAACCGTATATGTAATGTGATTAAGTCAATTATAAGACAGACTGACTGAGGCATCCATGAAAATTATTCAAAAACGTGATGAAAAATGTAGGAAAAAACAGAACTGCAAGTCATTAATTAATCAATTATTTTCAAACATATCGTTTTTGATTTATGCGTTTTAAAACAACGACTACTTTTACTTTGTTTCTACGTACAAATTAAAACTATACACATAAATTACATTGTTTATTATTTATGTATGGTCAATAACCTCTAATCACAAACAAGCTGACATTGATTTTGGTGTTTACCGACTATTAATCTTAAGGGCATC
The DNA here is from genome assembly GCA_031772225.1 of Eubasilissa splendida. Classification (NCBI taxonomy): domain Eukaryota; kingdom Metazoa; phylum Arthropoda; class Insecta; order Trichoptera; family Phryganeidae; genus Eubasilissa; species Eubasilissa splendida. Next base: position 19,105,648 of record CM062855.1, on the reverse strand, counting down.
ATATATATTAATGTTTTATTAAGATAACTGATTTTTAGGGTATATTGTTTCATTTCCGGTTCTAACTTCCTTAAATCGTGGTGTAATAAAAAATAAGGTACCCGTGTAAGCTATTTGTTTGACGGTAAACCATAAATCTTTCAATAGGCGTAAACCTTTACTGAAGGACTAGAATAGATAGTCGCAATAATATTTGACCTTAGGGTGAGTATTAATACGAATAATACATTTTTACGTATGAATAAAATGAAACATTGATACAAAAAGACAAATAAAATGTAAATGTTAACCGATTATAATACACCAACACAGATTTTCGAATTTATATGTTGCACTTTCAAATTGATACATTATTGCATTTCCCCAGATAGGAAGAGATCCAGGTTCGAATCCCGGTGGCAACAACAATATTTTTTCGATAAATTGATTTTATATGTATATCTTTCTAATTAATACATTTAATTTGTATTGAAAATATCACTGACCTGTGTTCTGAAAAATAGCAACTTCACAATTAGAATGAGTATTAAGAAATGAGCAAATCGATTACTTTTTCGCGATTTTTAGGTTATTCTGCTTATTATTAAGCAAGTTTTAAAATAGTGTTTTCTTGTCAATGAGATCAATAAATTGCAGTTCTCTTAAAAGTTTTGTTGTGCAAACTACTATTTTAGATACATTTTATTTTTATATTAGTGCATTGGTTACTCCATACAATCATATGAAATATAAAATTTTTTGTTCCTAATATTTATTGATAGTTTTTAAATTATTTATTATGTTAATAGTTTATAAATGTTGATTTTATGATAGATACAGCGACTGTTTTACATTTTAAGTAAAAAAGTCTCTTCAATTATATTTTTTAGATATGATTCTTAGTATCGCAGTTTTTGCCCAACAGATGATATCATTTTCTTAACCACGTGCTCTTGTATAAGCACTTTTATAAATCCGAGCCACACGAGGCGATCAAAATAAATGCTAAGGCCAGAATTACAAAACAACACTCCTGTTAAAAATGCCATTCGTTTATTTATTATTCTTCATCATCAACATTGCAATAAATATCTGACAGTTGGATTATCGGAAGTGTTTTTTGGAGTATTTACTAGTCGACGTGTTTGGTTGAAATGCAGTAAATAATAATAACACGAATTGTTTGTGGATTTGTCGAAATCACGATCAGGAAATGACATAATCATCATAAGGAAAATGATAATTAAATTTTCGATACTTTTAAATTCGAAGGTTATGATGATGAAAAAAACTCGTATATATTTAACCGAATAATCCCATGATAACCCTAGATCAGTGAAACAAATGTTACCTCTTTGTATTTATAATAACTTTTTGTATTGTTCATTTAGCAGCAAAACAATCAAATTGGTTAATTAATGCAGATAAGTACGTGTCCATGTCTCAGACACATGCACCGCTGCATAGAATATATTTACATATTTCTTCCTCGTAACAAAGTTACTACATACAACAGTCTACCCGCGAATCTTTCTGAAAATTTTTCGTAATTTTCTAATATATATATATTTTTTGTTCTATTTAACGTGCCGGGGAGGCTTCTAATAAAACATATATGCACTACATTGAAACTATTTCAGCAATTCTTAGCAATATTGTGATATAAATAAATATTAAAACTATTTTGTCTTGATTAATTCAAAACAGAAAATCTTTTAATTACTTCTAACAAAATGACATTGAATTATTTCACATTTTTAGGATGCTACACATTAATGTGTTTTATGTTAAACAGATTTATTGTAAATCAATAAATCGAATTTTGTCCAAAGTCGTTTGTTCCTATTTTCGTAAATATTTTTTAGAAATAAATAAATATTCATAGAAAGTAAGACTTTTTTATTTTATTTTGTTTATCTAGATTTATGTCCGTTATGTAAAGTTTTTATCGATTTATTTATAGTTATTTTTATTAATTAAATTGATTATTTTTAGATGTTTTGTTAACAAGATTTAACGTTCGTGTTTTCATGCGGTGCGTGATGTAGCACCAAATTTATGATGTCTAAAGTAATTTAATTAGTATTTAGTATACTAATTAGTGAAAATTAAAAAGATAATTCAATTGTAAAATTATTTAAACATAATTTAAAAGATATATATATATATTAAACTAACATGCATTTTAAATACCTAAGTGTTTCAAATATTTAAAAAAATAAAACCAAACAAAATAGACGTCAATACTCACAACATGGGCAGACCACGGTATCAGCAATGAAGACAGCCCGTTGATGACTGTTGCCATTACGAGCAATTTTTTTCCACCGTACGCATGCGCCAATTGACCAGCAGGGAGCTGCATCAGACAGTAACCCCAGAGGAAGGAACTCAGGATAATGTCCTGGGTCTGCTTATCCCATTCGAAGATCTGTAGAAGAACAAATAACGTTACCAAAAAACTAATCTGTTTTACATAATACTGATCTATATTTCATAGAATTCTATCACAAATTATTTGGAAATCAATAAAAATGACCCATGATATTTATTTAAATGTTCGTCTAATTATTTTTGCATGTCATTACGAAGACATCTTTGGCATATTCATTTTTTTTTAGCAAAACTCAATAAGAACAGTAACATGGGGGTGTGATGACTTTAATATGTAGCATGAACATGTGATATTATATTTAATGGTGATAATTTATAGATAACGTCATGTATAAATTATTCCTTGTAGAGATTTATATAATATATAAAAACTAGTTAGGATTGACAATAATACGCGTTGCTAAGAATATAAAAAAATATAAAATAAACACAGTGACATTTAGAGACAAAATAGTAATCAGCAAGATTTTTAACGATTGGATAATGGAATTTATAGTTATTTATAATAAGCGGTTTAACATTTAATTATTAAAATATGTTAACACGTTCAAGGTGACAAATATTTCAAAATTAAATTTATAATATGTGATATAAGCAAATCTGTGAATCATGTAAAACAATACTGTATATATATATTAGTATGGCACTATGTTTTTTTTTCATAAATTCTATATGATTATGATTAGGAAACATATTATATTCATGAATTGAATTTAATACGTGATTATAAATACAGTGGCTACACTTTTTATTTAAGTATATAATTATCGTTTAGTTTGTAAAACAAATACACGGAGTCCGCCTTGAAATGTGATATTACTGAATGCAGAATCATGTCGTTCATAATGTAAATGTAAAAAATTTCCGCATTTGCACATTCCTTTCAAATTGGTATATCATTTTTAAAGTATCCACTCTTGAGTCACTTCGTCTCCCTATGCATCAGATTTAAAATAGTACAGTTTTTGCGGTTTTATCGTTGTTGTGGTGGTACGACCTTGATCGTCCGATGGATTGAAGACTGGTTGTGTGGTCATGTTTTTGGTATAACACCGATAAACATGGGAACAGCGGTGAAAAAGGACCTCAACAAGCAACAACTTCACAATTCTAAGACCGGAGATTTACAAGATGGCGGGCTAGTTTCTGGAGGTTTAAAAGAGGCAAAGAAATGTGTAAGTTAAAATGGATAATGCGATGAGGAAGGGTTTGAAACATTGAGAAGAAATAACACATTAAAAATTATTGATATAATAATCGTTAAAATATTAATGCTGGGTTTCGTTATTTAAAAAAATGAAACGTTGATTAAATCCGTGCATTGTGTAGTAGATACTTGTCAGCGGTGAAAAGCTTAATTCTCGTGCGCCCATTGGAAGGAATTAGATTTATGTTTCGTTCAATTCTAGTACACGTATTTAAAAAATATTATCGTTATATTACCGCTCCACGGCGACTGGAACGACAGCGCATAAATAAGTTCAATGGACGAACGCTATAGGTATCCAAATGTTGGAACAAAATAAACAATATCAGTGAAATCAAAGCGGATTATCTTTGTATTTTCGAACCTCTGGGAGAGTTACTTGTATAAAGTTTTTTTTTAAATAGAGATGCGTACACGGAATACATGTCACATCAATATTCTTCTATCACTAAGCATGTGCTATGAAAATAACTTGCTGGTGGTAACCTCCGACCACTAGATCACTAAGCCAAAGTCTTGACAACTACACCAACAAGCCACTCAAAGATATAAGCATTTTAAATTACACAAAATAAGCGAGTATTTCTGGGCCCTGATACACCCGAATTACATAAGCTCTGTAATTGTTATTACAATGATCATTAATAACTAATCACTGTAAGGCAGGCAGTCTTTTTGACCTCACGATGGTCTTTGAAGGTTACGCAAATAACTTGAAAACTTACCAATTTTCAAGGTCTTTAGTGAATCATCTTCGCTATACGACGTGACCTTATATACGACTGATAGAATCATTTCAATAAAGTGTAATAATAATAATTATCTACCCAAAAATTGAGTAATCGCATTATTACAAAAAAGTTATGTGGATACGCGACATGGATTGGAATTTCATATATCTAACACTCAATGGCGCAAAAATTAGATTTCCGGTACAATTTGAAAAATACATTCCAAAATGTTATTTTCTAACCGGTTATGCTAATAAGATGACTTCAAAGATCGTATTTAAAAATCCAAAACCACGTGGGTTTTTTGCCAAAACAACTATTGATCTATTGGCGTACGACCAGGTAAGGCACCGTTCGTATGCGGGTATGGGAATTTCCGTGATGATATAAATCAATATATTTTTATGAAATTTTATTAAACATACAAAGATAATTACAGATAGCTCATTCCTAACATGATGTCCGTATCGGCAGTAAAAAATACACGTGATACGATCAACTGTTTGACAATACATAAGAATATAAAAAATGTTATACTATACAATCTAAGGGGATGACAGGGGTGGATTTACATTTAACATTATATGTTATTTCAATTTACAAATATGCTTTCGAAGCTGTGACTATTGCTGAATGTAGTTTTCATATATTGCATTACATGATTGATAATCTTTTATTGAAACTCGTTATTACAACACTTCGTGTTGAGATGTCTATAAAAGTTCGCAACATAAAATATTTTTTATGGTAATTGAATTTTAAATTCAGTATTGTATAATATATTATGGAAATGTGCGAATGTGGTTTCTTCCGCACAAAATATCGGGATCGTCTCAAGGTTATAAGTCCACTGTCAATTTGTTAGGTATATACAATTATTCAAGTATGTCTGATTTATAATATATATTTTTTTTATAGATTATTTAACTTTGTTTATAATAACCACTTAATGAGTAATTTTAAAACATCAACCGGATTCGAAAAACACAATTTCTTCTTCAGGATGTGAAATAAAATAACCAAAAACATACGTCACGTTATTTTAATATTTTAAACAACAAAAAAAAACATTAAAATAATAATTATTTAAAAAATAAATTCAGTACTTGTTACTATGATGAAATATGTGTAAAACTTGTGGTTAAATTTAGTTGGTTATTTATAATATTTTGGTTAATTTTACATACTTTATTTATTTCTAATGATTCTAAATGATTCAATTTAAGACCAACATTATTTATATGTTAAACAGACAATTCCGAATTTTCGTCAAAAGAAAAACCATTTTCTAATAAATGATTGGAAAATTCTGAAAAACCATTACAAACCATGCTCTTTGAGTCTTATGTTAAAATTTCGACTTGTTTTACTAATATATAAAGCAGAACAATCTTTACAGCTAAGTTTACATACACCGGTATTATTACGTTGATCGTCTTCGTGTTTGGAGTTTATGAGTAAAATCTGCATTGGTGTTAAAACGCTAATGTAATAAATAAACTATTATATTAACACAATGACTTCAAACGAGGTATGTTCTAGCTAGATCGATGCACTCATTCGTGTTACAACACGTAATTATATTATCCCGTGTGATTTTGCGATTGCTATGAATGATTTCCAAATAGTTCATAAAATCTAAATATTCTGAGCACGTGCTCGTGCTGTCTTACCTCAACGTCTGCATTGGTATTGTACAGGTCTGTCATGGCAACGATTCCAACACTCAGGGCGACACCGACTGCTTCACTGATGGCCATTCCGATGAACAGAAGCTGGGCTTGTATGTGCCGCGTTCCAAACCTCAGATCTGGAATGAAAAGCATAATATTAGTCTCCGGCATAAATGGAAGTATCGTTCGATAGGCAACGCTACTAACCTGATATGTAGGAATTTATAAAATGCAACCGGTCAATGTAAGTAAAATTATAAACCTTGCCACATTTATTGACTTACGCTAGAACTTAATTATTTTCTCTTATCTCAAGTTCTTTCCATTTTTTCTTGTCCTAAGTAGAGTCATTATTCCTGGCAAGATACCATAAAAAGATATCTGGCAAACTCTTAAAACTTATTCTATGTGCATAACTTCCGCATTGTTAGCCTAAATCGTGAGCATGAGACATAGCCAATCTTAAGAGAATATTTCTATTTCGCTGTCAACCTTACCTTAACGTATTGAGAAATAGTTCTTAATGATAACAACATTCTGTGCGGTGGAAAATGCTTAATGCATTCGAGCTATTCCAGAAATGATTCATTAGGCAACTTCAAAGGAAGGTCAGAAATCGGAAGTGATAATGTACCTATGTATCATTGCATAAATGCTTGTTTAAATGCAATTTGTGGTTGTCTGTTTTAGGGTTAAATATTTATATAAGTAATTAGAAAATGGCTGATTACTGAAATGTGTGTCTATTGTTAATGTAATGTCAAAGCAATCTTTTGTTAAAAGTTAGTAAACTCTGAGGTCACTTTTTGGTTAAGTACTATTTTCTCAAGGTCTGTTTGAAAGTTTAGTCTGAGTCGGAAAACAATGAACGCTTTGTAGAAAATTACAATGAGAAACAGGATAAAAAAGACAGGTGTCAAAAAAAACCACTGATAAAAAAAGCAATCTCCGGCGGTTAAATGTATTTTAAATACAATTTTCAAGTAACAAAATACTCCCGAACGCAAAATATTAAACACTGTAGATAAATGAGTTAATGCACTGCAAAACGATTTGTTATCAGATTAATTAAAAGTGATAATTTATCTTGAATTATTTTTTACTATTTATGTATATATACAATTATTTTGTTAACATACAAAATGGTTGAGGTACTTCTGACCCGATTTCTTCATTGTTTCGAATTTCTTCGTATTGCATTCGGCGATTTCTTTTCAGAATACTTGACAGGAGACACTTGAAAAAATTCACTCTGTACATGTCCATGTTTAAGAGGATAGATACTGCAATACTGCTATTTCGCTTGTTAACTATCAAGAATCTAACAAAATAACACACAATCACACTCTTCTATATTAATTCAGGTTGAAATAAAGACAATAGTTCTAAACGAAAATTCAGAAATATAACAGTACACTCGATTAATACGACAATTATTTGAAGACTGGCGACTTTATGATACCACTTTATTTATATAGACTTTCTATCGCAATATATCAACAAATATATGGGAAATCCAAAGAATTATCAAATGCAAGTATATTAGTCTGGAATGGTGATTTACTATGTTATGTGTATACATATTTTGATAATATCTTTCGTAACAATTTCTTTAATGAAGAATTTAAAATGAAATATTAATAATAATTGCTGTTCATAAGTTTTATAATATTTATATCCTACTATTGATGAAAATTTGTCATACACGATATTTTTATTCTCAAAACTATCACTTTTTGTAAAATATTCATCTAATCCACAATAGCAGCATAATTTTAAAAAATTGTGTTTACTTTATACGTATTTTTCATAAAACTCAAGTAACACTCACTCATTTTTATCACACAAATTTTACATATTTGAACTGGAAGCAGTCAGAGGAAAACATAATCGATGTTTATGAACGGGTAACTAAAACATATTTGTGTGGGACATTTTCATTACTCATTGCTTTATCTTATAATATGTTTATTACATTAATCACGGGTACAAATGCACAACAGAGAGTAAATAATTATTAGGTGCAAAAGACGAAGTTTTTGATTAAGTGCCTCTATAAATTGAATGGACCCGCTATATAGATTCTGTAATCAGCCATTATCTGGAAATATAAAAATGGTATCATGAAAAAATAAATTTGTCGGTTTGTATTATCCACCACTCTCAAATATTGTGTTTTATTTAGCTTATTTTGTTTTAAAATAACACTAATATCGCTTTGTGTGATCAAATTATCTTTCTTATTAGGAGAATACATTCTTATTGTGAAATAATTATTCAGAACTTAGATCTGTGATATTTTAAATATGAATTAGAAAAATATACATATAAAATCAATTTTATCGAAAAATATTGTTGTTGCGCCACCGGGATTCGAACTTGGATTTCTTTCCAAACCGGGGAAGGTGCATTATCCAACTATGCTACAGCGACGATATTTTTAGCGACAAATTTTAATAAAAATTAATTGATAATTCTGGCGTCTGCTATCAGATTACTCAAAGGTATTTGAGATTCCGTAAAAATAAGGTAGATGGCTCTTTCAAATAATAACATATAGGTTCAAAAATTTGTCACAAAAAATATCGTCGCTGTAGCATAGCTGGATAATGCACCTTCCCCGGTTTGGAAAGAGATCCAGGTTCGAATACCGGTGTAATATATTTTTCGATAAAATTGATTTTATATGTATATCTTTCTAATTAATGTATTTAATTCATATTTAAATTTATCTTTCTTCTAATCATTCTTTGTGCTATATTATTAATGTATTTTGACGTTTCGGAATTAAATATTCAAATTCTATACTTTTTTTGACCAACTTATTTTTTTGATACCCTGCTTCTCAAAATAACAGAAGGATTTCATAAAAAAGCTCGTAATGTGTTCGTCATCATATTTTTTATATTAAAGTCATATTTATTTTATGTTGTACAATAATGAAAACAAATGTTATCAAAATTATAATTCAGCTTCAGAATTACCCAAGATACGTAAGAAAATTGTATATTTAGCTACATAATTTCCTTATTATGATAAATTATAACAATAATATTTGCATATATTTATGATGGAATGTTTAAATAATCAATCTACTGAAATCATCCATTGAACCGTTGTAGGATTAACATTGAAATTATCAGAGAAATAATGTATACAGCAATTGTCAAGGAGTTTTGTCAATTATTCCAATCAAAAATTGATTGATATCGTTTAATGATGTAATACTTAGATTGTAAATATTTAAAATAATAATAATATATCACCAATAATGAAGTGTGACTGGTGACATTGAAAACAAGAAGTTCATAAAAAAGTGTGATTTTCATTGGTAATACGAGTATTTTCAGAATGTGAGAAAAACAGGTCTAAAATGGATAAGTAAATATTTTAAGTAATTAATGTATTCGAAAACACGCTTGCATATTCAATAATAGATTTTTTAAAGTGAAAAATGACAGAATTAATATCGTGTGAAATTACAGCAATTTCATATTGAATACAATAGTTGATCGTTTTGAGCTGTTGATTATTACATTAGATGAAAATTAAATAACAATTTCATTATAATATGATATAATGGCAGGCATCCAACATGATTATTTTTTTTACAAAAAAATTAACGCTATACCCGACTGCTTTATTTTTCGAGAGGTGCATTTCCTCGATAAATAAAACTAAAAGTAAAAATAACATTAATTTGACACAATAATTGCTTATTCATTTAATATGTGTACAGTAACAAAAATAATAAATATCTACTAGAATTATTGGTTATGGGAAAGATAAACATTAAATATCTAAATAAGCCGTGTTTGTTACAATTTTGTCAATGTGATAACATCATTTTAGCATACAAATAATATATGCAGAAAAGCCTTTCCTTTAAGTTTAGCGATTAAAATTTTAGTGACCATAAAATTTTATCTTAGTTTTATTACTAGGTCAGTAATACACTAAATAAATAATGAAATAAAATTATTATAGTTATTTATGATATGGAAAACATTACTATATTAAATTACAAAAAATATAGATCAATCTGTAAGGAACATACAGGTGTTGAAATAAAATATTAGAAGTAGAAAGTTTAATTATTTTATTTTTATTAGCTGTATTATTTATTTATATTATTACTAACATATATTTCATATAGAAAGGGTAATTTCTAAAATAATATCTTGAAAAGGGAGCTACACATTCATAAAGTTATATGCACGCAATTTAATTCATTAGAAATTTTATATAAATATAAGATAGGTATAAATTAATTTACAGTTTTGGGGATGGAACGAAAAATATTTTCGAATCGAATCGAATTATCAACCCGAGTGTAATTAAATAATTCATTTGAAGAAATTTGAAAATCAATGGTTGAAATACAGGTATGTCTAAGAAAAATATATTAGTTTTATATCGGAGGATTCATGTTATAAATGTAAATTTTTCCCGTTTCTCTGTAGGTGCACGACCTATTAAATGCTGTCAAACCTTTTTACTTTACTGCACACGGCATTTTTTTATAATGAAAACCACGTTTCCAGATCTCCGAAAAAAAGAAGAGTCTTTTATAGGTAAAAAAATATATTTAATATTTAAGTATTGTTAGATTAAGAATGGTGATTATTTAAAAATTATAGATATTTATACTATCGTTAAGAAAATAATACAACTAAAAAAATCCAATAAAACATATATAAATAATATAAAAATATTTAAAATTTCAATAGTATTTTGTTAAACTTTACACAAAAATTTTGCATTAAAAAATGGATACATCTAATCGACCCATTTTATTAATATTTTTTTATAAATGATCCTTGTTATTTATATTATTAATTAATCATAAATATATTTTAATAAACTAATCCTAAATATACATTAAATAAAACGTATATGTTTATGTTCTTTTTATATTTTGATTTGAATATAAATGTACAAAATTACCTCACTTTTAATGTCTTCGAAGGCTTAATTCTAAAAAATTGTAACATAACGTGTTGCCATTAATGTGTTGAAACATTAAATATATCGATAATCGAATAGGTTGATATTTAGCTCGGCTGCATCTGACATAGATAATTTAGCCGTATTCGTTCATAAAAAAAATTGCCAACCAATTATCACCAACCAATGTAATCAATTAAATAATCAGGTCAACCAAATTATTATTATTATTATTATCAAGGTACATACTGTTAAATAACTTTGCAAAAAGAAGCCACATAATTTCAATAATAAATAAAATAAATGGCATGTCGTTAATTAAGTGATAATGTGGTATTGGAAATCGTACCTGGGATCGCTGTTCCAACAACGTTGTATTCGCAATCCATTTTTCGCGATGGGTCCATCTTGATCTCAAGTTGAGATTTCTTGAAATTATAACTCATGCTGGAACTAAATATCGTAAGTAATGCGGCACTGGCACTCAAATACAAATCAATTACTTAAAAAGCTTTGTCAAACTCGGGCATTCATGACCGAGCTATGAAATATTTAAATTTTATTTTGTAGTATCTAATTAGTTTAGCAATTATTCTTGCGCTACCCCCGTTATTTTCAATAAGAAAATAATTATCTCAACACCACAAAACAAATTTTCGTCTTTCAACGAACCGCACAAAAGTCTTTGAAATAATATAAGACTTTAACTTTCTAATTCAGCGCAAGGATGAAACGATTTTACGTTCAACTCCCGGGCGAAATCGTTTGTTTGAAAAATGAGTCCATAGACACCACAACAACTGACACTGCGAAGGGTTTGCGCGGGAACTCGGTCGGCGCTTGACAGCTATCCGCAAACGCGCAATGGCGGAGGTTTTAGCAATACTGAATGCGAGTTCGCGGGGCGGGTGTTAATATAAGCGGATACTGGTTTACGATTTACGTGGGACAACAATGGATGTTGGAAGAACCAGCAGAGGCTGTGACGGTCGGAAAATTGATAAGTGTTAGTTTTCTTATGTGATTCACCCGCGGGCATTTTTAGCTATTTTTAGACCGGTTCTTCGGAAGCAGCCATCAGATGCAACAGCGTGATTGTCCCCGACGCGATGTGAGACTTTTCCCGCTGCTTTAAGGTATTTTATGTGGCTTTTATGACTTTAAACCGACACGTTTATGAAATTGAAAACAAGCCAACTGCAAATGTTTGGTAAGCAGTTTCGTATAATATGTATAAATATTATATAATGTTTAGGTGTGTAAGCGTTAGAATTTTTTTTACAGGTATAAATATACTTGTACAAAATTATTAAAAAGTGAACTATAGACAATTTTAATTAAATTATTGTGAATCGAACAGACGCAAAGATACTTATTTCGTATTTAAAATAATCGAATTCACCTAAATATAAAAACACTTACATGTCAGCACGCGATGTTAAACATAAAGTTACCAGAAATAATTTAGTCCCACGATGAAATTTAAACTAATGTAAAAATATTTAAATGATTTATATCTACCAAAAAAATGTTATATTAGTAAAGATATAGCACACATATTTAATATAAAATACGTTAAAATCTTCATAATATTAGAAGAATCATCTAAAACGCGTTTACTATCTGGCGTGAAAATATTCTTTTATTAAACTCAAAATATTTTTAAACTATATTTAAAAAAATTAAAAATGATTATTTTTCACAATAAAAACACGCATACACAGTTTTTTTAATAAATTTAAAAACATGATTATTTTCAATTAAAAAAATAATATTTAATTTGGAATTTATACATATAATATTTATCGGAATACAGACATTACTTGTCGAGTCCAGTCAGCAACCAGTCACATATTACTACAACTTATGACTTGATTTATTTTAATAAACAATAAATAAATAAAAAATACATGCAATCATCAATACAAATCAATCATAGTGAACAGGTAAAATTGTACGAATAATTTTGTAGGTAGCATCAGTTTTATGACAATATTATCACCATTGCATTGGTATTTCACCATCATTTTATGGAATAATAATAATTTTGAAAAACGTAATTTTCATAGTATGGTTAAGTACGTTATGCATGGGAAATTTGTTTTTTAGTAATTGAAAAGGGTCAACACGTGATTAAAAAATTTATTCATGTGTATAAGATAATATAACCTATCTTCTTTTAGACGTTGTCCTGGTCGTCTTGCTTATTTAATATTTAATACGTGATACATTGAAAAGGTGTTGTATAGGTATAGTGTATGTGCTTTGTGTTGTGCGCGATAGGAAGATATAAAATTACAGTATTACTCAACTTTATAGCGAAACGAATTCGCTATAATGTATTATTACAAATATATATATAATAATATTTTATGAAAAAAAAACAGATTTTATCATTGTTACTACTACACTGCATATTGAAAGTAGAACGATAGTTTAATATTAGTATGAGTGCTAATTTACTCAAAATCAATTTTTAATGGAGATGCAGCTGCTTTAATCATTCGAGGAAAACTGCACCTTATAATGTGCTCACATACATAGTAGAAGAGCCTGATTCTGGACCATCTTCACATCATTCGTCACGCTTATGATTACATTTTTACAGGTATATTTTTATAAATTCTATCACCTCGCCAAAATTTAAAGTTGTAACTTAGTTTTTATTACGTACACGAAATGCGTGTCAAATCCATATTCGGTATATTTTTAAACTTAGCTAAACGTTTATGCTATGAAAATAGGATTAACTTGCTGGTCTTCTGAAACAAGACTCGAATCCCCGACCACTAGATCACTAAGCAAGTATCTTAACGACTATGTGACAAACACGTCATATTTAAGATTTTTATATTATACACAATAAATAAGTGATTTAAGAGAGAGACTTTCTCAAAAGAAAAGGTATATATTAAGAATACAGATTTTTGTTTTCCCTTGAATGTTGAATTCTCAGATAATTTCCTGTAGAACTGAGTGCCCAGATTTACAAAGGAAAAAAAAAGATTGTTTCGCACATATTAAAAAAGTTATTTTTTATCATACTATAAAGTTTCATGAAAAACCATTTTATCGTCGAAGAAAAAATCAAAAAAACTCATTCAGAATCAAACAGACTTTCTATATCTATATCTACGAGTATCACATCATTATTAATATGTCTGGACACCATCGGATTGTACAATTATACAAACTAACTAACCTAACCTAAAAATCCGTATTTAACATTCCGTATTTTAACATACCGTATTTAACATTTCGTATTGCAACCCGTGGGTAATTTATGCTCGTCATAAAACCATTTGTCAAAAAACAATTATAACTTTAAAGTGTAATAACTTTAAAAAAATTTGCGACCAAATTAATTTTCTTTTCATTTTTGAAATCGGGGTACCCAACTATACCAATAAACATACATGCTCATGTTTACCAAAATAAATATATTTATCATCTAAACGTTATCAGAGATTTGTTGTCATTTTAATTGTTAATTAATTTATACATAATTTAAAAACATTGCTGAAATATTAGTTTTAGATTGGGTCTTATTGTTTAAGAACCGTTCGGTATTTCGAATGTATTATATATAAAATGAACGAATAAAATATTGTGAACCTTATAAACACAGATAAAATCGTGTGTGGTATTTATTAGACCTCAAAAACTGTCGAAAGAGGCATTTTTAAAATTTTGGAAAAATAATCATTTAGAAAACTGGCCTGTATCATCTCTACGATTGATTAAATTACATATTTTTTAATCTTTTAAGAATATATATAGATGAATATAATATAATATATAACTTTTTGAATAGAAATCTACCTGCAATGAAATCACATGAAATTATTAACATTTAAAATCACTCATCATATGGAGTTTAGAAATAAGTAGACAGAATAGATGAAGTAATTAGTTTATCTAGTTATGCACTCTTTACTAGCAGCAGTTTTAGAATGGAAATAAGTCAACATTACAAGTCGCTTTGAAATTCCCACTCATCAATACAGTTTTCTATTATAGACATTTTCGTGACAAGAAGACACTATTTCGAAAATCAAAGAATTTTTGCTTTTGGAGTGAAGATGGTATATAGATTCGCAGTTTTATGAGGCAAACGATAGATATTTGAAAACCACAAAAAAGTGTGACCGTCAACTATTTTTTCTCCTTTTTATCAACCTGTAGAAGTTGATTGTTGAACCATCGGTCTCCGATTTACTTCCACATGTTGTGCTACTTTTGCATTTTCGAGATATTTTCTATTCATAACGTTCATAGTTTTTTGATGTTTCATTCTAGACCTTTTCTTTCCCACTGGCCATTTTTAATCTAACCCATTGTCTCATTGTAACATAAATACATTTACAATCATGACTATTAATACATATTAAGTTGTGATTTTACTTTCGAGGTATATAATATATATTATTTAGAATACTAAAGTATGATAATGTATTTTAATTTTTAAATCTTTACATAAAAGCATGGCCATTTCTTTTTATTCTTAGATATTACAACAATCGTACCATTTATTTCAGAAATAAAAGAATCTGTATTTTTTCCTTATCATAAATATTTTACAACTATTAGCTAGACCCATAGATGACTCAAACCACGGACCACCAAATATATATTTTTTCATTATGGTATCTAAATGACATACTTGCTAGACTTGAAGTTAAGCTTAGTGATCCAGTGGTCAGGGGTTCGAGCTTCATTCCGAGAGACCAGCAAGTTAGTCCTATTTTCATAGCACACGCGTTTAGCTTAATTTGAAAATAGTAAGAAAATTTATGTGACACGTATTCTATTTAAGCATATCTATAAAAAAAATTTATTAAATAAGTTTTTGTTGTCGTTTCGTCATCGTAATTATTTAAACCACAAAAACACTTTTGAAATGTGGTGCAACAAATGTGATAAAGAGACATATTGCAGTCCATGATCATTATTCAGAGCAGCTACCTAAATAATGTTAAAATGGCAATGATGATTTCTAACCTCCGTAGAAAAATGTAAATTTAAAGATGAAAAATAATAAAATTATTTAATGATGACATTACTGATAATATTATTAGGATTGCCCATTTTTCAGTATTGAGTTAAATCCTGCTGCACCTTGTGATCAAAAGAAAAGCTAAGAATTGAAAGCTTCAAAAATTTACCTCCAAATCTTCGAGAGATCAGTCTCATTTATTTTCACGCTCTCTAAGTCATAATTAAAGTAAATTAGAATATTTTTTAAGGTACAAAAGCTGAGAATATTTTCTTCATCCATAAATATAGGAGTACCATAATATTAATACATTTTAAAACTAATTTAAAGTTTACACATAAATAGCAATATACCATACGTTGGAGTAAGATTGAGCTGAAATATTTTTAGTCACCCGGTGGTTTCAAAATGTAAGAAATTAAAGCGAATTAATGTCTCTTCAAAGAAATTCGTCCGAGTTAGCGGCGACATGTACATGAATAATTCTGTTATTTCTTAATATAATAAGTTAATAAAGGTTAATGCTTCGTTTAAAGCATTTATAAGATAGTTGTATTGATCTTATATTTATTACGGCGATGGGTGATATTTATCTAAAAGGTTTCTATAAATAGTACTATAAAGAAAATTAATATTTTTCAGCAGACAAAATGCATTCAGGTGTAACGCGAGATGAGTGCAACCTTCAAAGCCTTGTAAATTGCATTTGAATTGTCCATACTGAGTGCCCGAGGTAATCGACCAGCAGTATTTAAAACACTTAGGTACTTAAATAAAAAATTCAATGAAATTCTCACTTAAGATTTACCATTCGATACAAATGTTTGATGATTTCTATAAAATGCCTTAAACTATTCAAAATATTTTACAAGATTCGAACATTAAGTCTAATGTTATTCACAATGCAGTAGAGAAGGTATTTAGTACAAATTTTTTACAAAATCCCTTCTCAGTAAACGGGCAGTCGTCGCTTTTGATGAATGTCTCTAGATTTACTTTATTTTTTATTGCCGACATGGCCCTATTAACGATACGATTATTTGCAAAATCACGCACGCATCTACTACGACAAAACAATGGAAAGATGGCCCTGAATCAAAAAGTTCAATTTAATCACATTTTTTTCTCATTACACGATAAGATTGAATCCTTTTCTACCAAGTTGATATCCGTCTCGTTTCCATTGTGAAGAACTGCTGACCGAAAGCATACGGTGGATGGTACAGCCAAGGTTGTGAGATCCATTCAGAGTCGAATGCTCTTATTGCATCATGTCATGTTTTTTATTGAAGATTTTTTTATTAATCACCAATTTTTTCCTTTTTTTGGGCTGTTCCGCCAGGAACCAATCGATAATATTAACGCCCCAAGACGTTAGAGTTGTTATTAGTCTTAGATAATTTACATATATTATATCATATTTCTGTCTACGTTATTAACTCTTGTTTAATCATAAATTATATTATTTATATGCTAGAAATAACCCGTCAAAAATGACGGGAATAATAGTCCTACTACTCGTTAATAAAATTGAATGCATTTAAAAATAAAAATAAAGATCAATATCATACTCCAGATTTAACTGCAATAAAGGTGTAGTAATTCGAAAATACCATTAAAAATATTGTACAGTAATGACGTATTTTTAGTTGACACATAAATCTTACATAGTTCGTTAAAACGTCATAAAATCTAAAACAATAAAAAATCGATAATAATATTTTATATATTTTCTATATGCCTCTCCTGCAGGCTTAAAGCCTAAACAAATAATGAAATGTGTGATTGAACATAAAATAATTATTTGTGAATAGTCTAGCCGTAAGATACTCGCTTAGTAATCAAACGGTCGGGGGTTCAAGATTCGTCCGGGAAGTTCTCCAAGTTACATATTTTCATAACACTAGATTTAGCTATGAAGACATTCAGAATATTAATTGGAAATGTAATTAAGGAAATAAATATGAATCTTTTATGCTCGATACGCTTTACATTGTGAAATGAAAGGTTTTTAAAATTTATGTGTGGATTGCCAAATTATATGTTTCAATGGAATATGTTTTGAAATTTCTTCCGTATTCCTAATTATTTTTTTAAAGTTAACACTTAATTTCTACATATATTAAATGACTTGAATCAAAATTAATATTTTTAAATGTAGTGTTATTGTCATAAGTTTTGGTTTTGATCCTACCCCTTAGCCCACTCCCAACCAGTACACACTGTTCCTTCAGCTGGACTGGTTGTTTTTGATGGTCATGTGATTGTTCGTGTCGGATCATTATTTCATATACCGCTATGATTTTGGTGTGTTGTGAACGTTGAAACTCATTAGAGTTTTTGTGCCGTGGCAGTGTCGTACATTCGGTGAACTTCCGGAAGATCATAGAGACTGCGTCATCAAACCGGTGAGTCGAGCTGTCCTTGCGGTTTTGTGAGTCCATCCTGGTCCGCTATTGAATGTTTCCTTCATTCTCTCCTCATTTTTTCTATTTACAATCCCTACTTTATCAATATACCTATCCACCCGTTTCCTCTTCCCATTCCATCCCGTCCGATTCCACCATCACCCGTCACTGTGATCGGCGACTTGCATCGGTCACAGCGTTTAATTTAAAATTTTGGTCGTTTTCCGAAAATAAAAATGTTTTATTTCACGAAACTATCCGTAGATTGATTTGTATCTGTGTTAAATGTGTCAATGTTATTGATGTGATAACGAAATTTACGAAATACTGTACTCTTGATTTTTTTATATATTCTAAAACGCTCGCCGCGAGATTAGAAACTGCGACCTCTATCATCCAAGGTAAAGATTTCATCTAATAATAAATTATTGTTAGATATTATATAATGGCGACAGAGGTATTTTATTTGCCTTGTTTCTCACAGTCGTTTATTTGATATGCACGTCACTAATTGCTTGTAAAATGCACAGAATTGTAACGTGCCCCTCTGACTAGACTTGCGGTAACATGTCAAGGAGAAATATACGATAAAATATATATTTCATTTAGCGAATTAAATATGTGATACGTATTTTATAAAAAAAATTATTTTCGAATATCTGAAAAATTAACTATTTAAAAAATCTTTTTTTTTTCGTGTATTCGGGGTCAGGTGTATTCATATTTTATAAATATATTAAAAATTAAGAAATCTGAAAATTGAATTATATAAAAATAAAAATTTCTAACTTAAGTAATAAATTTTCATGATTCGAATTATGAATATTTAAATCCAGCTTAAAGACACAAATCACACGTTTTCTTCATTTACCTGGTCATGTTTATTAAAGTGTTATTTCGTAAAAAAATAAATAATAGCATTCTGAAAATATGACAGATGAGACATTTTGTAGTGCACACGAGTTGTTATTGAACAAACGTAACAACAAACAACGCGGCATTATTGTTTCTCAATATTTGATGTTACATTAATTTGTGAAATAATAAAAATATTATTTTTTCCATTTTTTAGAACGATATCAGTATATCGGTATAGCACAATTACAAGTACAGTAATATTTACAAGTAACCAATGTTTTAATATAAAATTATCAGGTGCAATGACTCCATTGTATTTTAAGTCCGTTGAACCAGTTTTCATGGTGTATTTATGCACTTCGGGGATATCCCTGCGGTATGAGTATAGCACTTAAGCCCATCTGCAATGTGACTCATTATTTATGTCACCACGTATTTCAGAATACTTTCTATCATACTGGAACAACGTTTATGAGTAAGCCTGATGCGGTTGTTAGAAGCTTCCAATATTCGGAATAGTCATGAGATAACAGAATCCACAACAAGATGAGTTTAATCACTGTCTATTTTTGGGATGTACTCAAAACTGAAGCAGTCTACTGCCATTGCTCCAGAAAGGTTTTTGAGATTTTAGGCAGCACGATAGATGCAAGATATCATGAAGCTGGTTTGTGCTTTTCTGTAACGCCTTATTAATCTCATTAACGTGAAAAATAACATATTTTATTTTACAAAAAAATATTGTATTATTTAAGTTTTATTTCCTAAGTAAAAAAATAAATAAAACAAGTCGTATATTAAAAATAGTATTAAAAGCTGTTACAATCCATTTTTTTTATATTGTTTGAAACACATCGGAATCAAACACTAGTAGTATAATTATTTAATATATTCATGGGGTTTAGGCTGTATGAAGATTATAAATATTTGCATATGTCCAAGAACACACAATTACTTATGTATTAAGATTGATGGGTGAGAATGGTGAACGTTATATTTATATAAAGTAATCACTTAAGCCTGCCGAAGACAGATCGTAAGCCTTGTAATTACCCATACTTCCGTATATTTTCCATTTAAATATAAAAAATGGTTTCTTCTCTATGAGATACCTATTATTTGTTTAATGTGCAAAGATTGTTTCTTTGTATATTTTCTAAAGTGTTAACTTATTCAATGCTTAACAAAAAAGTGTGAAAACGTTATTTTACGACGTACTTGACTAGTTATTTCACAAATTGACGGAAATAAATTATTAGGTAGGGATGTATTGATCCTTTATGAATATATATTTAAAAAACTGGTATATAAATATCATTTGTTTTACTGCTAAATACAATTCGCGATTAATCTATTTGTGTGCATTAACTCCGTATTCTGAATTTCATACATTCATAATGTATACAATAGATTGCATACTTAACAATGGTTAGTTCGAGTCATGCAATATGCACTTAAGTAATTACGTTTTCCTTTTGATTATATGATCTGAATTTAATGAATGTTTTAATTCAACAAATAATTTATAGTTAAATTGAGATAGGTGAGGGCTAATTTTTTAGGTGTACCTAAGCAATAATGGAATTTGGAATTCGGAATGGAACACATTACAAATTTATGTTATAAATCTATAACATATGTTGTAAATCAAAATTATTTAGAAACTACGTTAAAGACTTTTTAACTTAACCTAAAAGAGTTCATGACACGAAATTACCCTGCCGAATTAACTTTTCTGATCTAACTAGACCTAACCTATGTAGTCAGATAGCATGTCGGACAGCCCGTAGTCTGCCTAGCCCGGTGTCATAGTTAACACGGAGTTCAAATTAAGAGAACAATGCAAACAAAATACTAATAGCCAACATGATTGGTTAGATTCGATAATAGGACAAGCACTAGAAGAAGAAGAGAGTGCTATAAAATCACGTCTGACCGGATGCTAAAAGTACCATAGTTAAAATACTACTCTACTACTAAATTTGAAGGTTTGGCTTCATCGCAAAAATGAATTAATCTCTCTTTTTCAAAAGATAACACGTTTTTGTTGTGGTTGCAATTTCAGAACGTATTTCTGTGGTATTTTTAATATAAATTAAATTAATCAATTAGAAAGATAAAAAGAAAAAATAAATTATTTCGTTAAATTGATTTATTTCTGTATATCTTTCTAGAAAACGAATATATATATTTTTAAGAATCAGAACATTTTTATCGATTAAAAATGTGTACTTAGTATACTAAGCATTTATCCAATCCATATTACAATATGCCATCATTAGTTATATAATACTAGCCTGATTCCAGTAAAAATGTACAAAAATTTATCATAAAAGTAATATTAAAAAAATAAAAAGATTATTCAACAAAATTACTTTTTGAAGAATTCAAAGTACCAACATTTCGTGATCTCTTTAAAAGAAATTCTATTCTTCAAATATTAAAAAAAAAAGAAAAATAACATTTTAAATTTGTATTTTCATGCTCAAAAATCAACACATCATTTGCACAACACATACGCACCTAGGGAAAAAAAATATTTAACACCTTACCCGAAGACATCAGAAAGATTAATGATAATAAAGAAATAATCAACGCTATTAAAAAAATACTTTAAAGATAAACATGTACCCCGAAACATACAATATTTTTATATCGCTATTGTTATTAATTTATTATATGCTAGTTATTGTGAACATTAATTTGTATTAATATACACTACAATTCTCTGCGCAAGAGATATAGCATGATTTTTTTTTATTGTATTTATATCAGATTAATATATAAATATATTTAAAAAAAAAAGCAGGGTTGGCTCTATTAAATACGAGGCCCGATTGCAGTAAGTAGTGAAGTGTATTGAGTAAAATAACAAGTGTGGCTCTAGAATACACGGCCACACTCTCGAGTAATATATAAACATATAAACTAATATATTTTTATTCACTGTTAATTGAAAAAATGTAATATCCAAGGTGATCGTTTCCTTCAAGGACCATTTAATTATTTTAGTACCAAATCCTTAAATTAATTTTAAAACCGACGTTACTCATCTTTCTGTATTTTGTACCAATATTGGAGCTCGTCTGAGCGCGGGGACCGATAGGGTGCTGTAAAGGGTTCCAGGCTCTTCAACTAGCTAACAATTGAATTATATTTTTACCTTCGCGTTTTTGCGAACCGTCCCGGATTTTCGTAGTAGGTGCTGAATATTTTTTTGTGCTTCGCTGCATATTCCAATACTCATATAATAAAAACATTACAGGTCATTAATTTTTTTGTACACTAGAACCGTCATTACGGGTATTTGATCGATTGACAACAGTTTTTTCATATCAATTATGGTCCGATGGCTTATAATGTAGTACGTACTCGTAAAAAATCAGGTTGTGGATTAATAGTTGTATTTGTATCAATACATCAAACCGCTTTTGAAGAAGATCTCGTTATGAAAGTGTATGACGTCAATGGTCACGAGGTTCTGTAAAATAAAGATATTCTATCTTTCGCAATAAATAATTAGGTACAATTTGTTCATGGAAACATGACTGCTTTAATTATAAGGTATAATAACATATAACTCAAAGCGATGAAAATAATTAACCCAAATTAGTTATTGTGGCACAGAGAGAATAGTGATTCTCGAAGATAACGGAGTATTTTATCTAAATATTTATTCTGTAAATTATATAGTAGCGTTGAAATAATACATTCTTAATTATAATCCTTAAAATGTCAGAGTACATGATTAGTGTTGTTTCGTTAATAATGGCATAATGTAATTTTATTTAAAAAATATATTTTAATGAAACAGACCAGTTGGTCCCTTAGTGACCTTAATAGATAGTCCCACAAAGATATATCAAAGTTAAATCTAAAGGTTGAACAAACAAAAAGGTAATGTTATAAAGAAATCGAGTTGAGGAAAAACATATAAAAATACACTAAAACGGAGTAATTTAAATAATAATATAATTATTATTGCAACGCAAATAATATTTACAATGACAATGAAACAGAAACACGTGACACTTGACAGTGCGTGGATTTCACAATTACTCGTTTTCTCGCATTAGTGCGAATCCTGTTATATGGTAAGCAGATTGAACCAGTTGAAAAAATGTTAGAGAGAATGTGTTTCAAATATTCTAAAATATATGTATATATTTATGTCACGAACAAGCCGTCTTATTAATATAAAATATTTTAAATATTCCAAAAAATTAATTTCTTTTACTTTCTAAGGAGATTGATTGAGATTTAACTGATTTTACTGTTACGGTAAAAAACTAGAACAATAATAACGTGGGGTACAAGAATTTCGGGACAAAAAAATATAACTAAAAGTGGTAATGCAGTTCGTACGCAGTGATTATTTTATAAAAGGTAGCTGTCTTGTTATTTAGGACAGTAATACTGCATATAAAGGGTGTCCAGCGGAAAAAAATCAAGATTAAACTGTAATTGCTCGTAAACCATCAGGGCGAGGTAAGTGGGAGGGGTATTGTTCAACGCGCGTGATTTGCTGATTTGTCAGTCGCAATGAGTCACTGACCGGGAGCGCAGCGCGCGTTCGCGATTGAGCAATATTTAAAGTGCGGTGATTTATTGGTTCATGCTAGTCGCGCTTTTTGTACATACCTTGGGCACCTCGGTCACCGAACCTTACACCGTGCGACTTATTTTTGTGGGGATACCTTAAGTCAAGAGTGAACAGCAACAATCCTCGAACAATTCAGGCTCTACAAGAAAATATTCGCCGTGAAGTTGCTGCCATTGAACCAACGCTTTGCTCTCGCGTGTTCGTAAATTTAAGAGTCCGATTGCAAGAGTGTCTTGAGAGGAATGGACGGTATTTAGACTATATTGTTTATAAAACGTAAAATCCGCATCGTTAAACTCCACTTTGTATAAATAAAATATGAGAATAACGTAGTAGTTTTTAAAAAAATATTTAATATTAAACTTGAAAATTTTCCGCTGAACATCCTTTATGTATGTATGTGAAATAAAACTTCAGCATCGAGAGGTGGTGACGAAATTCCTTCCTGCTTTTTAAATTTATTCTAGCACTTGCAGAAAACTATCGACAATCGCCGATTACTGTTGCAAAGGTCTGCGGGCAGCCGTGTTGTAACTGATGCGCGGCCATATGGTGACCGCTACGCAACCGAGCCAGAGTTCTTAGAATTGACAAAACAGTAAAGAGAACCTATGAAGCCAATTTGTGTTTGTAATAAAATAAGTTATAAAGTAAACTAATACGTAGTTTGAAAAAAATATTGCAGATGAAATTGATTTAATTTCAAATATATCGTTTCTATTAGTACTATTAGAAAATAATATAATATGTATAGAAAAGCTTTAATATGACTTAATATACCAGATTGCCGAAATATACTAAATTGATGGAAAAGATGAAGAAGAAGAAAAAAAGAGAAAGATAAAAATATATGCGTTACATGTTTATCTATCACCAGAACATAAAAATGTAAATATTGAAGTTAAACTGACAGAAAAGCTAAAAAAACAAATGTGATAGGAGACAAACCATTTTACTGTAAATAATGAAGTTTAAAAATAAATATTTTGTGTCATTTTGGACATATTTAAATAAACTAGCAGCCCGCCCGCTCCCCTATGCCTGCTACACCATGTAGTATAATCTAACCAAACCTAGCCTAACTTAATGTAATCTAATCCAACTCATTGATAAAGCCTAAAAAAATGACAGGAAAAGAGAGGAAGAATAAAAGAGAAAAATAAAATCTATATGCGTTACACGTTTATCTATCACCAGAACTTTTCAATTTAAATATCAAATATCTAGTAACAAATTTAGATTATAGTTAGAAAGAATATATACGTATACTATATATAAAATATTCACATAAAAAAATTTATAGCCATCATATATTATTTGTAGTATTTTTTTATTTCGATTTGTTCACATAATCTTAATAACCAAACCCATAAAACGTCTTACTTGTTTTGTTGACATACTTTAAATATATTTTTTGTGAAACAATTTCACAAAATAAATGTATAGAATATTTTAAATGAACAAAACGGGTACTCAGTATCATAATTCAATATTAAATTTCTTTCTTCTTTTTTCTTCTTCTTTTACACAGGCAATCCACCCAATATTAAATTTATAAGTAAGCATTTCTTATGAGTCAATTATTTATTTACGCCTTAAAGTTTGTAGGGTCAGCTTACATGCGCGTCAGGATACCAGTAATCTAGTGTTTTAGTTTCAAATTATTTTAGTAGCATCCTTTTTTTGAAAAAATAGCAGTAGCAACGTTGATGGATGAGTAATGGATGCCGTAATTATGATTAATGTTTCCATTTAGCAAGACCGTCTAAAGGTTTTGAATCTGATTTATTTTGTTTGTTTGTTTGTCCCGTATGCGTTCCTATACCGTTCATTCGATTGCGATGAAACTTTGGTGAGTTGTTGTGCGCACGCACACAACTATTTTAAAATAGGTGGTGCGCGTGTTGTTTCAACAAATGTTTTTAAAAATAACGAAACCAGGCAAAAAGACAACGTATAATTCCATCGATACTGTAATGAATCAAGACGAAGTTGTCAATTATCTAACTGAATTCTTAAAATCACTTTTAACATTGAAAATTGACGTACCTATCATTCTTCTCCGAAATATAAATCGACTACGACTTTGCAACAGTACCAGGCTTTTAGTGAAAATGTTAATGAACAATATCATCGAA
This sequence comes from Eubasilissa splendida, assembly GCA_031772225.1. Lineage (NCBI taxonomy): Eukaryota > Metazoa > Arthropoda > Insecta > Trichoptera > Phryganeidae > Eubasilissa > Eubasilissa splendida. The sequence goes on along the minus strand of CM062855.1, from coordinate 19,079,714 downwards.
GGTACAATTTTAAATGGAAAATTTAAAGGAGAAGATGTACTGTTGCCGCGCATCTCAATGATTCCGACAGATATGCCATTCGAATTTAAACGTCTGCAGTTTCCGGTGCGACTCGCATTTGCAATGACTATCAACAAAGCACAGGGACAAACGCTACAAGTGTGTGGACTAAATTTGTAAAATCCACGCTTCTCACATGGACAGCTGTGTGTGGAATGCTCACGCGTTGGAAAACCTTCTGATTTATTCATATACGCACCAGACGGAAAAACAAAAAATATTGTGTATTCAAAAAGCACTTTAATAATCGGAATTAAAATACAAACATTTTCTTTCTTTGAGTGGAATTGCAACGCATGGCGGGTACGCGTTAGTTAATTATATATGAACAAAATTTGCGCAAATTTCAGCAGATAATGGTGGTAACGTAGCGAGACAAATAATAAACAGAATAACTTATCTTTGTCGGTCAAATCGGCAACCTTGTTCATTGCGTTCACAATACTCATGTTATCTATGATGCGAATCAAAACAGAGAAATGACGTATTCATGTTAAATTTAATTTATACCAATGTTTGTATAGTGGTTTAGGCATCACTTAAAATGCGGAGATCAAACAGATACCAAAAAAAAATTCGGCACATGATTTTCAAATACACTGCAGATTTGACCTCACGGATTGTATGCCCGCTTTGCTAAATATTATTCCGTGTTAAGTAAGCATTATCGGACGTGGACAGAAATATAATATAATATCCACATCTGTCCGGAACGCTCTAATCTAAAAAGCTCATCCAAATAGCACATTATTGTCGACAATAATTTAGATTGTTGTGATTTGTAATAATATCCACGTCGCATACGACATACAATATTTATAAAATTTTTCGTATTATATTTTATTTTATTGGTTAATAAATTTAAAAAGTAAATAAAAATATTTATTTAATAGTTTTAAGCGAAACTAAACATTGAATTTGTCATAATAATCTCGAATAACACTAGGTAAGTAGGTAGGTACTTACACGCTTTTAATCAAGTCAAAACAAGTCGAGCATTTGACAAAGGAAATCCATAGTGTCTTCTGTGGAAGCCATAGATACGAAATAAAACAGGTACAAGAACCATGCGCGATGGTAGTAGGAAAATATGTAATTTTGCCATCGCCAGTAATCATTTCTCAGAACTTCACTATTTACTAATATAGATATATAAATAGGTATACTATTAGTGCAACACTTCAGCGTGTTTTAACACAGGTGACAGTTGATAAAACGCTGCTGGGATTAATCAGCTGTTGCAAATAGGTATGTCTGTACGAACGAGGATTTCTCACAGTGGATATCTGGGATTCCCAACTCTGTCGGTACAACTATTAATATAATTTATTGGTGATTGTAATGTCGGGCCGACGCAAATTGGCTTTCTACAGTCTCATGAGGATAGAAAAAAATTAAATTAATTCAACAGGTGCAGAAAAATTCACTACTCATTTGATATCCAAAAGTCTTTGAATGTTTTCCTGGAGAATTAACCAAATTCTTCAACCGAACATGTGTCTGTGCACCTGTTACAGGGAAATAAAATGTATTGTTATACCGTTGATCTATGAAGAAGAGGTCTGGACTTTAAAGAAGTCACCATTAAAATGATATGGGTATAAGACGTACATAACATCGAACGACAAAGGAGACCGTTAAGCGTTCGTGCGAATGTGCAGTCACGTAGCGCTGGCGTTACGCAACAGGCGGAGCAGGCGCCTACCAGTGGCAAAAATAATCTAGATATAAACAATCCAAGAAAGCAAATCCAATAAATAACATTATAGTTATTTTTTTAAAAAGCAGTAATTTGTAGTCCAGAACATCTTTTCGTAAAAAGCCGCCTTTGGGCAAGTTTCAAAATGCCAGACTAACAAAATACCGCGCCTAACGTGTAAGGCACGCGGGCGGCCGATTTAAAGGGCGGTCAATTTATGGGAATGGTTTTGCAAAAATTGAAAACATTATCTTCAAAGACAATCTTACCCGTGGTGGTAAAAAGCCTAGCGCCGGCGCTGCGTCACGGCGTTTCTACCGATGCAGTAAGGAGGTGAAGAGGATAATTTTTAAATCGTTTTTCACCAGCATGTATACCTGCGAACTCTGGTCGAAATATATGGAAATGACGTACATCCATCTACGAATTCATTGTAAGAACTCATACTGAATATTATTCGGGTTGGCGCGTTATTGTAGCGCATCTAAAATGTTTGTCGAAGGTCAAGTGCATGGATTCGTTCCGCTTCTGAGACAACGAGTTGCTGGCGCACAGCTGCGGCTGGAGCTCAGCACTAGTTTAAGCGGCGCTCTCATGAAAGGGTGGCTCTCTTACCAGAGAATGGTGTCGACTGCAGAGTAACTACAGATATAATAATAGCCGTAACTGAGATTTATTATTTATATTTTGTTTACACATATGCGTGAAGTTCTTCATCTTTTTTTTTTTTTTCTTTTCATTTTTAACATAAATATTATTTTGTAACTTTAATGTATTATTTATATGGCAAATCAGGTTTTGCAGTAACAACCCAATGACATGACACATTATTATTATAAAAGATTTTGTGGGGGTTTATAGCTTCCACAGTCATGATCACCGACGATGACTCCTGAATGCACCTTGCATTTACCGGTGCGTAAAACCAGAGCTCCTAATAGCTGTAAAATCACGCCCGGTACCGACGCCACAATAACCATGATACCAGCAGCCATTCGGGAGGTCGGCTCCCGAGCGCCACTCTCCTCGCCGCGGCGCACCGCCTTTCAGATAACATCTCCAGGAATTGCTCCTGTGTGTAATCTTTCATTGAATGGCTATTGAATATATGTAATTGTACTTGACAATAAATCCAGTGACAACCGTAAGATGTTTCATCTTTCGTCTAATAACCCGCTCTGGTCATACACACACACATATACAGTATACTTCGCGATCATCATCAAACGAACTTGTGAGTGATGGGTGATTAATGGGCGTCCACCACTCACACACAAGCAAAATCTTCTTATACGATATATACATCAACCCACATACGCATATTCATAATGCATAATCTCTAAATCTGTTATTTCCCATAATCTCATAAATTAAGACGCATGAAGAAATCAAGACAACTAATAATAACAATAAAGGAATTTTGAGTAATTTGGACAAGTTCTTCGCAATGAGTGATATGATATCTTATAACACGTCATGTAGGGGAAGATAGGCAGAAGATAGAAGGCAGCAGAGGTGTAGGTAGAACGTGGTTGTAACTTGGCTGCAGACTGACTTGGCTCAGAAAACGACACAATATCCAAAATGCCGGTGACCTTATACATTTCGCACAGGACAAATCGGCACACGAAGAAGAAGAATAAGAAGGATAATTATTTCAAATATTAGAATAATGATAACCTATTTTATAACTGTTCAAAGGTTTTTGGTGAAACTTTGTGGAATTCCATGATTATTTTGTAAATTGAGTCAAACCCTGTTTTATTCCACAACTCTTTTCATTGTGTTAAATGATATATAACGTTTTCGGGAACACCTTCCCATTATCAATATTATAGTTCAACTAAAATTAATAATTAAAGCAAAATGAAACATTTGTCATTTGTGCTCACCTAACTACCCACACATTCTTGTCACCGACTATTGTATATTACTGACAATAATATTTTCATAGCTTTTTTTCAATATCTTTTTATAACTTCTGATTATACTTTTTTTCACATATTTTTTTATAATTCACTCATTGTACTTACTTTTTAACATTTACACCTTTTAAAAACTGTATAGGTAATTGCTTTAGAACAGACTACGTCTAGTAAAGCAATTAATTATCTGTATTTTTCATATGTACTATTTATGCTACAAAAAAAAAAAAGTTAACGAAGTCTGCCTTGAGTAATATCAAATTTATTAAAATCACTTCATAGTCACATCATATTAACAAAAAATTCTCATTTTGGTTATCAAAAGTATATCGTGTACATATACATATATTATTATTTTATTATTAGAAAGACAAGTGTCCGTCACTTGCACATAAGTGATAAATTATTTTGCTAAACAGCTGATGCAATACGTGATTTTTATCTAGCGTGAAGTTCATTGTATGAAATTTTATCGCAGACCGGTGCCGATCTTTTGAGAAAGTTTCTTAAATCGACCATTAAAGGATCATTGGTGTCAATTAATTATTGGTCCATCTCAGTACATTGCATAATAATAATTTGACAATATAAAAGCATTGTTGTATATAATGATTGGCTATTGTTAACTTTTGTGATAGTTTACTGAATTTTCATTTAAAACATTGTATTTGGTGTTACGTAATTTAATAAATATTGTGTTTTAGTACGCTCTACATTGTGAGGTAATATTAAAATGTATTTTACAGTAACTGATGTCTAATAACAAATACACATAAATCCATGTTGGATATGACTCTCGCCTTTTAAAATTTGTTTCCCCATTTATTTCTATGACTTTCTGGACGTCATGGATCTATTGGATGTATTGGATCCAGAAGGACGCCGTAGTGTTATTATTGACGCAAGTCGAGTACCTACTCCCTGTGCATTTTGTCCTTCCAATATAAACCTTAATATATACTTGTCCTACTCTGGCCAACTAATGGCTTAGGGATTTCGCCGACGTGGGAACAGATTGCATTCCGACACTGAACTGTCAAAATCTGTGTTCTTTTTTTAACGTCTGAAAGTAGCGCCATGTGTAACGCAAGGACCACGAAGAGGCGGTGTTCTAAACGGCTCCGGAAGTGCAGTGATATCTTGGTTCTTCATTGTCAACTGGAGGTGAAAACTTGACGTCCAATACAGGATCGAGGTCAAGGTAGGCCAGATCCATTTGCCAGTATTCCTCTCTTGAATCCAATTCGTATTGCGTTAACTAATCATTATAGTAATCGATACAGTTCATGTGATTTTATCCCACCAGTCATTATGGTTGTATAGTATTTGATTAAATGACCAGGATTCATACATGACATTTGTCATGTTTTCTTCGATATACTGTCTATGGTATATTATATATTGTATAGCACTTTCCGAAATGTCAAAACAATGATTTTTGGTTAAGTTTTTAATCCGATTCCAAATAGCATTTTTGTGTTTATTATTGTCTATCTGCGAACAAATGTGGAATAATTTTAATTACATCGAGATTTTATTTACGTGTGACTTTTGTTGTGGGGAAAGCTCTATCATTGAAATATAGATTCTATTAACACTTTGGCCGCGCGGCGCTCACCAATGTCCGCGTAGCCGATTGCTTACTGCTAGTATGTCTTCGATCAAGTAGTACTATACTAAATATATTATAAATATACCAAATATTACTCAAATTACAAAGATTTATGTGTGTTGCAGAAGATATTTCAGTATATTTGCATCAAAATATATAATTATTAAGGATAACACATTAATATTGTGAAGTTGCAGTTTTTTCAGAACTATGGTATTTTAATACAAATTAAATGTATCAATTGGAAAGATATATACGAAAAGGCAAACCAATAAAAACTACCTCTATTTCCACCCATTGTTTTATATAAATATAAATATTAATTTAATGTATTAATTATAAATATATACATATAAAATCAATTATGTCGAAAAATATTGTTTTTGCGCTACCGGGATTCGAACCTGGATCTCTATTTCCAATCCGGGGAAGTACACTACCAATTGTGTTATAGCGCCAGAATGTTTTATGATAAATTTTCGAACCTATATGATACACTTTTTCAAATTAATACATCTGTCGTTCCATTATTTGAAAGCCATCTACATTGTTTTTTCGGAATCTCAAATACCTTTGAGTAAATCGACTGCAGACGTCAGAATTATCAATTCATTTTTATTAAATTTTGGACATATTGAATATAATAAATAGAGATCCAGGTTTGAATCTCGATAACGCAAAAACAATATTTTTTGACAAAATTGATTTTGTATGTGTATATTTATAATTAATACATTAAATTAGCATTTAAAACATCACAGTCCTATGTACTGAATAATTACAACTTCACAATAAGAATGTGTTCTCCTTAATGAAAATAAAAATATGTTTAATTTAACGTTTCCGCGTTAAAGCTAGTACTAGTGTACGGAACTGGCGTCTCTTCTAGGTTAGATCACATTTTTGTAGATGGCTTCCTTGTGGAAACCTAGGTCGACGTCTCGACAGTGGGAGATATATATCACTCTATGGTATAATTGGAGTTGTATATATGTACATGTTTGTTCTCTATACAATCCTACACTCCCTGATCCATCTAAATATTATTTATTATTGGTAGGGTTTCTCCATTCCCCGCTAACCCACCCCCTCTCACAAAATAAAAATGCGTTATATATATTGAATACCATTCGTTACAAAATTATGCATTGTTACTCTTCAGAATCATGTAGAAAATATAGACACCTTCCCTTCACCCTCTGGCCACCTCACCATCGCCTCTAAACTAAACTCTGCATAGTTGTTCTCAGGAACTTGCGTAAATGATAAGAATCTATCCTCCTCCTCATGCCTTCTCCACCCCCTACCTCGATCAAAATGTGTTTTATATTGAATGTTATTCTATCCAAATTTTGCTTAGTTTCACTCTCAAACCCTGAGATACACATAAGCATGTTCTCCCTGATCTACTCGCGTCCTACCCATTGAATGCCATTCAAATTTTGTTCATGTGCCCTCTAAGATCGAGGAAAATACAAACACCCCACACCACTCCCGCGGACATCACACCCTTCCTGTGCTTGGACCAAATTTTATCTATATATTGTATATAGGAGACTCGTTTTTTAAGTAAGTATCGGATTTTTTTTAAAGAAATAAACATGATTTTTACAACACTTGTCATAACGGGACATAAATTTTTGTAATATAACGACGCTGCCTGGGATGAAAATCATGTCCACTCCGTCTTTGAGTTCATCATCGTCATTAAAACGCTTACCACTAAGGAACCGCTTCAAAAAAAGGAAAATCAAGATAAAACAGGACACACTTGGCGAAGAATGTCAGCTGGTTTTATGTTTCGTGCATTCAAGAAACGAATCACGGACCGTATCTCACAGTCGGCGGGCTGATCTATTGTCTTGAATATTTCTACCACTCACTACAAAATGTGAATGTCTTTTACGTTGCATGTGGTGAGTCAATAGATGAAGGAAACTATTGCACATGCGAAAAATCGGAAATATCCGGCAACAATACTTACTTATAAAACGCATCTCGCAATATTTAGAGTTCGCGCAAATCAGAGGCACTATTTAAAATAATAACTAAATCTGAATCCCAGGCAACTCCGAGAACGGATCGCTAGTTCTTAATCTCTCGTGAATTATGGTAGTTTGGCTAAACGCAGAGTCGACGGGTGACCAACAAATTGGGGTCTCGATCATCGTGGGAGGTATAAGTTTGATATACTTTTCAGCGAACATCTCTATTCATCGTGTATTTAAAAATAAACCGAAAATAATATTTATTGAAATTTATATGCACACTATAATTATGAAAACAGTAGTTCTTGCTTGATTGGGTATTCTAACTCGTACTATTGCTGTAGAAATTAACTATTCCATTTCTTTGAGCGGGTTGTTTCTTGTTATAAATTAATTAATTGCACAGCAGAAAATTACATTGATTAATTTTATCTACTATTTATGTAAATTGAGGATAACTAATTACAAATTATTATCTATCCTGGTTATTTATGAATAATTTTTTTTTTGAAAAAACATTAATTTTTTCACATAGTTAAATTTAACAGCATCATTTTTAATGGGTCGGATGTCGAATAATCTAGTAATAATAGTACCTTTGATGTTTTAGCGCACCGGCCTTTCAAAATAACAACAGCTAAAAAACTTATATATTAAGTCATTATTTTTGTATGTATTGTTAAATAATAAACATAAGGATTCACATACGTAGGCAATACACATAAACACTAATTAGTTATTCTTGAAAGACGCTATGACGTCATGCCTCAACAGATTGCATTATTATCTCGCAATCGAAAGTTACATTGAAATTCAATACATATACTATCTATTTAACTTACTCGTGTTCCATCAGATACCTTTGGCGAGGAATTGAGCTCACCATTTTAGGTTAATGTCATAAAACCTTGTGATTTTTTTTTTAATTGTATTTGTATTGTTAACCTTTTAAATCGTTAACGGACACTTGATGGAAATCATTGCTTTAATTATTGCATTTACCTCGATGAGAAATATTTATTTAACGTGTTCTCCGTCGATCTTCGATCTTTAGCTAGCCTCGTTATCTCGATATTATTATTTACTACTATTACCCTCGTCACTTGAGAATATCTGTTTTAATGGTAATATTTTAGTTAGATTTCTTTTCAATTCCAATGCGCTACAAAAAAGTTTTTCAAAATAAAATTATTTAGAAGAACACAAGAAGTGTTCTACTAAATAATAAATTTGTATCAGTGTGTCCAAAATTTAATAAAAATAAATTGATAATTCTGACATCTGCTATCAGTTTACTCAAAGGTATTTGAGATTCCGTAAAAATAAGGTAGATGGCTCTTTTAAATAATGGAACGATTAAATGTATTAATATCAAAAAGGTAACATATAGGTTCGAAAATTGTCGCTAAAAATATTGTCGGTGTAACATAGTTGGATAATGCACCTTCCCCGGTTAGGAAAGAGATCCAGGTTCGAATCCCGGTCGCGCGACAACAATATTTTTCGATAAAATTGATTTTATATGTATATCTTTATAATTAATATATTTAATTCATATTTAAAATTATTTATTTGAGTATTGGACAGAAGCCGCAAAACTTATAATATAATGATTTTTTTTTGAACATATAGATCGTTATGATTGTAGCACAAGGTTGTGATTCCTATATACAGTCATATGAAAAATGTATCTACTTCTAAATATAGATACCTACATCAAGTAATAAGTGGAAACAACTTTTCAGTATAAATTGTAAGTGATTTATGACAATATGTACTACCCCAGTTTCCTTATTGCATATCCGCTTCCGTAATAGTGAGAAATCTACAATTTTTATTCAGCCGATTATAAATAGTAAGATTTATTATCACTATACCTGATTTTGATAATTAAAAAAGTAGATAAAAACTTTAGTATACAAATAAATTAAACCTACCTCTGTGGCTTACGCGATGTGTTTGTCACGGGTGATCAACCGCTATTTGAATTTTTTTTTTCATAATTGAGGTTTTATTTCACCAATAGCAGATCAGATACTTATCTTAAGTGTTGGATCGTTTTTGAAGCATTAGCGTAGTCTTTATCTTTCACATAACTTCAAAGAAAATAGTTCAGAGGCGTTAAATCGTACGATCTGGGCGGCCAATTAATGTTGCCGAAACGAGAAAATTTTGAGATAATAACTCGATTGTTTCCCGGCTTGTATGGCATGTAGCCCTATTCTACTGAAAATAGACATCGTTTAAAAGCAAATTTTGCTTCCGCAAAATTTTCAATATTTTAGTAGTAAATTTTGACAATTTCAGTGGGCTGCTCAATCGTGTATCGACTTAGTTTCGCTAATGGGCCAGTTTTTATTTGACTTACTTACTACCATCATGCCGTTTCCCCGCGGGGGTAGGCAGGGACGATAGAGCGCCACACTCTTCTGTCCTGACACGCAATTCTCACCTCATCCACATTACTTACTACATCTTAGTCACTATACTAAGATCAGTTTTACATTCTTTCCTTATTTCTTTATTCTTTACTCTGTCATAAATAGATTTGCCACATATACGCCTAAAACATTTCATTTCTACTGCATATAGTTTACTTTTGTTCCTCACTTCCACATATCTTTGTTAGTACCAGGACTCCATTGTGGACTACTAGTCTCAAATGAAATTTCTAACCCTTAAAGATAAAAGAGTAGTGATATTTAAAATAACGGTTACATTTAGATCGTCATATAAATGTATTTTGAGATTGGCGAATCATCATTTGGATTCAAAGTTATTTGAATACCACATTTGATAAAACAACTTTGAATTTATGAGGATATTGAGATTTGTTTAATTCCCAGTTGCATGGTATTTTATTAATTTACATCCCAGAGTATGTGATTGATGTTAATGGTACATGAAACTGTAAATATAGGTATAATATAAATATTATAAATTTCTAATATATTTGAACCCATGTTTGAATCAATACATCAATAGTTACAACACTCGTATTATTTGGTCGAGACATGTAATTTTATAATAAATATTAGAAAATACAACACGTGACCAATTCTAAAATTATACGACTAAAAAAATTGTAATGATTTTTTATTCGGACCCATCGGTCAACGTGTTTCGGTATTTTCATTGTTGATTGTGGTCTAATGATTTGGGTATAATTATGTTTGTGTCGAACCAACTCTTGCCACCTTCGGACGGATGTTTGAGAAAACACGTAATGATCTGAACAGATTTCTAAGAATTGATTTTTGTAAACAGAGTGAAGAAAATGTCTCATCAGACGACAATATGGTTTTGTGTGTAAGGTATAAATGAATATACACTTAAAGCCGGTTGTGTGATCAGTAGTAACTATCTATTATTGGTAACTTTTTTCTAACGCCCGTAGTAAAAATCCTTTGTAGCTTGTTGATACATTAAATTTACTACTGTCAAATCATAGATAGAAATGTCTACAGAAATGACAAATAATATAGATATCTTATTATTATTATCTATCACTTTAGTGGTGAAATTTTGTCGTATTATATGTAATAATGTATATTAAACAACGAGATAATTATTGAGCGAACTCTCATCATTAAAATAGCGGGATATTGAATGATTAATTGTCGTACACTGCAACTTTCAAAGTATCAATGTGTCAGATGACTTTTGGAACAGCTGTGAAAAGTCCGCCATATTTAATTTATCGGATATCGCAAAGTAAAATGAGTTTACTACGGGTTGTACTTTAGAGAAGTAAAAATTTTTTTTACTAACGATCAAACAACCCGTACCGCAAATTTTTTACTATAATAAAAAGTTACTACTGATTACACTACCGGCCCTTATATTTTTCTCACAATTTTATTTTAGTTTACGAATAAAATATAATAATTCGCCTTGTGAGGTGGGCAGTGATCTAAATCAATGTAATTATTAATTAAATATACAATATTACACTAGGCCAGGGGTTGGTAAATTTCTGAGACAAAATAACTAAATATGTATAGTGCAATGATCTACAAGTTTTTCAAGAGCCATGAGAAAATATAAGTTTACAATGAATTAATATGAAAATTATATCGGACTAAGAACGTATTTTAATTATTTTATCGTTAACATTTAATTATTTATACTTATTTTAATGAACTGAAGTATAAATATCAACATACAAGTAAAGGCATTTCTCGTAAAGGAGTCTATATAATACATTAGGTGAAAAAAAATATATATATAAGAGGGTCTATGTAGCATTATTAAATAAATAGGATAAAATATTAATTTATTCCTTATACATATTTAGTACAATGAATCTTGTATAAGCTGTAAATGTGGCTATATCGTTCTGATGGTTCCACAATGGTCGACTCGCAGTTTGCTATGTTGACACCGCCGTTTCTTAAAACAGTATATTACCAGCGTAAATCTAAGTAACACGTTTTAAACAAGAAAGAAAAAAATAGAAAACATCAAAGAAATAGTCGCGAATAATATTTAATAAGATACTAAAAACTGCAAAAAAGAAGCTAGAAATAATGAGTAGAAAAGGGGTATGTACATATATATATATATATTGAACCGATATCGTTTTTAAAAACGTGTGTGCAATCAAAAAGTGTTAATTAAACATTTTTTGAAAATATTTTAAAATAAATTGTATCACATAATCCGCCGTTCTGGAAAAATTCCTTAAAATTCATGCTGTTCTTAGACATCCCCCTATAAAAGCTAGAATATTTCTCGCAGAATATTCACATTATTATTCCATATTATTGAGACAAAAACTCAATGTACATAATAAAGATTTTGTTAAATACTAATTAAATGTATTAATTAGAAAGATATACATATATGATCAATTTTATAGAAAAATATATTGTTGTTGCTATCGGGATTCGAACCTGCATCTCTTTCCAATCCGGAAAAGGTGCATTATACAACTATGCTACAGCAGACAGTACCTTTGTTGAAAATTTTTGGAACCAATATGTTATATTATTCAAATTAATACATCTACCTTTCCATCATTTGAAAGCCATTTACTTTGTTTTTGATAATGCACCTTCCCCGGATTGAAAAGAGATCCAGGTTCCCGGAAACAACAACAGTATATTTATCGATAAAATTGATTATATATGTGTATCTTTCTAATTTAATACATTTAATTAGTATTTAAAAAAATATCACATACCCATGTTCTGAATTATTACAACATCACAATAAGAATGTGTTCTCCTTAATAAATAAAGATTTTGTAATATATTTTCTCATAGAAGAACCCAAAGCATTCGAACAAAAATGAAAACAGGGCATCTTACTTCAGTTGATGGCCACGAAAAATTGACTAACGAAACTATCAGATGAGCATTCCATAAGGGATCACATAAACTCTTTTGTTATCCAAGAAAATTAAGATGCAGCAGGAAGACTTTACAGATTTCCTGTTGATAGAAAACTATATTAAATGAGATAATTGCAATGTTGATTCGAATTTCCGGTAACGACTCTACATCTATCAGAGTTAAAAATCTTATATTATTATTCAGCCCTGGAAATGGCTTAAGCCCGGAAGCAATGTATTGCCAAGAATTTTGCTCCAAGAGTTGAAGCAGAATTCTAGGCAATATGTTGCTTTGGGCCCTCAGGCATTCAAAAAGAAAAATGAAACGATCTGATGTACATCAGTCCATACATATCATTGAAACATAGAATATGCTACTGAAACCTTGTAGCCATTGATTAAGATTATTGTTCAATAACTACATGTCCTTACTTCATATATACCCTTTACATATATTTTTTATTTCAAATATTGGATATATTTTCAATAAAATTGTTTTGTAAATAATCCAGCATGTTTTCAGTTATCTAAATAATATTTTATTATAATTAAGAACACATTTTTATTGTGATGTTGTATTTATTCAGAACATAGGTCAGTGATATTTTTTTAAAATACTAATTAAACGTATGACTTAGAAAGATTTAAAATATATAATCAATTTTATCGAAAAATATATTGTTGTTGTCACCGGGATTCGAACCTGGATCTTTTTTCAATCCAGGGATGGCGCATTATCCAAAACAAAGTAGGTAGCTTTCAAATAATGGAACGGTAGGATTGGAAAGAAATTCAGGTTCGAATCCCGGTAGCAACAATAATATATTTATCGATAAAATTGATTATATATGTATATCTTTCCAATTAATACATTTTATTAGTATTTAAAAAATATATTTAATTTATATAAAATTATCTTAGAACATAATCCAATAAAAGTGAGAATCGTTTATTACTTCCATTTTCTAATATTTATATCCTTTTCGAGAGATGTCTTTAAGTATTGTTATTAAAAATGTACAAATAAATATACCTATTAACTTAAAATTAATTTAAAGAATGGCCTGTTATTTCTTGAGAAAATTTCTGTACGTCCATGATAGATTTTCATTATAAATTTAATTTTTATAAGTTTCATCCTAAGAAAAATTGATGCAGGTAAACACGGAAGATAATAATAATAATATATGCATTTTAAAATTAATCATAAGAATCTTAGCCAAGTTAGGTAGGTATACTAAAAAATATTTCAGAGAGATACACATATGCGTTCAAAGAGCTGATTATAGGTCCAGATTTACCGACCCTTGCACTAGGCAACTACTAGATAGTTAAAATTCCTTATTGAAGAGTCGTTGAAGATTGATAATTTAGTGCAAAAATCGAACGGAACATAATTTTGAATACATATTTATCTGGGTATTGGAGTGTTTTAAATGTACATGTTTTAAGCACAATTTTTTTCATATTTTTATTTATTATCTTTGTTTAATTAACCACTAAATTGAGTTTAAATACATCTACCGGTTTCGAAAAATACCATTTTCTTCTTCAGGATGTCATAACTAACTAAAACATATATTATTGTTTCTTTGCCAGAATCTATTTTTAACCACAAAGTTAATATTGCTAATTTTAAAAGTACAATATTTTCAGATGCTCTATTTAAATATTTAATGCATATGCGACTAGGTTTGCATTTCCGTGTAGAGATTTGCTTCCGGCTTTAATACGGTGCATGTAAAAGGAAATCTTTAGTATATAACGTAACATGACATTTAATATTTATGTAATGTATATATGGCACTTCGTGTGATATGCAACACGACTTATAAGAAACGATTATTTTTATCCTTCGGTACAACTGAGTGCTTTATTTTATTAATGGGATTAAACTTCTAAACCAGAAGCATTTAAATCAATCGACATTTAAAGAGGCTTCCTAACACATCTCACTAAAATGTATTATTATTACTATTTAGTCAGTAAATACTGACAAGAATCAAATCATGTTTATTTTGTCAACGGGAAAAATAATCATTAAATCAGAGTATGTATGTGTAATTTATTTGCTATGAGACTACAATCGTTTGTTTACGTTTTATTATAAATACTTGACGGTTCACCAAGTACATTAATATCGATCTGTACAAATTCTGCAAAAATGTAAAAGTTAATCTTGATAAATTTGACATGCATAAATTATTTCTTCTTTCAAGAAATTCACTACGATTGTGAATTGTATGAGCTTTTTAAAAAATAACCATGATATTTTACACAGGTTCGATGCATTGGTAATGAAACTCGCGACTCTTGGGTTAGTCATTCGACACTTTAAACCGCAGAGCGCGCTACATTATAAGTTGTATCTCAGTGGCGTAACTACGCCATTGGAATGCATCGGGAGTCACGTTATACAGGTATAGGTTACATCGTATCAGATAAGCACGTGCCATACACTAAATGAAAACAAAACTAAATTCATAAACATTGGAAATAAAATAATACCAATCACACCAAGTGACTGAAATAAAATATTTGGGAGTCATGATAGATTCAAAATTTATCGCAAAATACAAGACACGTGACTTAAAAGATCAGGATCAAGAAAGAGAAAGGATCTGAAGATTCATTGGTACTGAATCTTGTAAAATTGGATACAACTCTTTTATGATTCCTCACATAAACCACTGCAGCAGAATTTTGTGTTTGGCCAATGAAGAAGAAATGCAACAATTGTCATTGTGCAAAATAAAGCTTAGAGAATAATTTTCAGAAAAAATTGATATACTCGAATCTGTGCAATACTGAAAGATCTAAATATGATGACCTTTAAGGTGAAAAAATATTTTAATGTAATGGTATTTATTTATAAAATCCTCATCAAGAATATGAATACAGAATTTATAAGAAAAATTGATGCATTTCAACATGAGCACGAACATCATACAAGAGAAAAAGATAGATTGAGACTGCCATTCAGGTAGACGGCTAAAGTTCAGAAATCGATGATGTACAGTGCGATGAAGATTTTTAATGAAATGCCAGAAAACACAAGAAAGGAAGAGAAATTACATAGATTCAAAATAAAATTAAGCAAATATGTGAACGATAAGTGTTTGTAATACGATTTTGATTTTGTGTACTTATGTGTGCACTATATTAAGAATAAATAATAATAATAATACAACCATTTGGTATCGATACTTTATCAGCGCTAATGAAAAAAATTTTTTTTTAAAACGGAAATTTACTGTACATTATGTTTATATATATACTTTTAAAAAATATATTTTTTACGTGTATCACAAAAACACATGAAAACTTTATCGATGTATATAGCAGTACCATGTTGCTAATATGTCGCCATAATGCGAAGCAAAGATTTTTTAGCTGCGAATAAATGACTTAAAACACAATTTTTTCGTAAAAATGTGAATAATATATAAGCCAAGACTAAAACTTTTGCTCATATTATATTAATAGATAAAATCGCATAGTGCATAATATTATTATATACAATAAAATTGAATCTTTTATTTTGTATTGGGGTCCATTGTTTTAGTTACGCCTCTGTTATACAAAAACATTTGTAAGTACTCACCGCATAGACGTACAGTGGAGTATTTGAATAAGCTACCGCATTTTGTCTATTTGCTTCATTCCTTATCATGATGTACTATAATATAACGCTCCTCAATTATGACATCCATAACGAATTTAAAATGAGTTATAATAGTTATCTATAATCCACGCATTTTCAGGTATTATAAAGAGTGTAATAATGCAATATTAATGATTTTAAAACGAAACATTAACATTGTTTAATCTCAGAAATCTTGATTTACACTTCACCAGTTCACCATAATTATTAATTTAAGTGTGAATTTTTCCAAGTTACTCTGCCACGTACACAATGACCTATTTGGCGACGTTTAGCATTGCAGGGTCCAAGATCAGGGCTGGTGTCAATGATCAATGACGGCCATGAATGCTTATTTAGTCGCACTTTCGAAAGACGCCAGGTCATCTGTATCCCGAGTTACCTTCCCCAACCTCTGGGGAATTCTTTGTATTTGAGATACTTTGCATATTACTCAAGATAATCAGTCATGCGTACCGTTGTTATTTTTATATGTTAATTATTTTAGAAGATTGACGCAAATTAGTTTTATATTAAGTACTCAGACACGCTTTATTACAAATCATCTATTTTTTTTTAAATTTATATTTTTCAGGGCCCATTGTTTATGTAACAATCATTCTCAACGTACATTTAAATACATCAACAATCACGCCGTGTTACCATAGAATTAGGTGACCAATTATTTATAATAAAATCAATAGCCCACAAGCACAATGTATTTTATACGTATAATTACATTGGAAATAATATTGTTTCGTACCTTGTTATACCTATAGGCTAATCAAAAGATTTCATTTTAGGAGAACACATTCTTATTGTGAAGTTGTAATTATTCAGAACATAGGTCTGTGATATTTTAAATATGAATTAAATATATTAATTATAAAGATATACATATAAAATCAATTTTATCGAAAAATATTGTTGTTGCGCCACCGGGATTCGAACCTGGATCTCTTTCCTAACCGGGGAAGGTGCTTTATCCAACTAAGCTACAGCGACATTATTTTTAACGACAATTTTCGACCCTATATGTTACCTTTTTGATATTAATACATTTAATCGTTCCATCATTTGACAGACCCATCTACCTTATTTTTACAGAATCTCAAATACCTTTGAGTAAACTGATAGCAGACGCCAGAATTATCAATTCATTTTTATTAAATTTTGGACACATTGATACAACTTTATTATTTTAGGAGAACACATTCTTATTGTGAAGTTGTAATTATTCAGAACATAGGTCTGTGATATTTTAAATATGAATTAAATATATTAATTATAAAGATATACATATAAAATCAATTTTATCGAAAAATATTGTTGTTGCGCCACCGGGATTCGAACCTGGATCTCTTTCCTAACCGGGGAAGGTGCTTTATTTCCCCGGCTCCGATAAAATTGATTTTATATGTATATCTTTATAATTAATATATTTAATTCATATTTAAAAGATTTCACGTCCGAAATTCAACAGTTTAGAATGAATTACTTGAATTAAAAATATATTTTTTTAATTAGACGTTAATTAAAATCTCGTAGATTATATAGTAGCTACATTATTACAGTATAAAGTGGTCTAAATTTTATGAAGTTAGGTTACGTATTTACACCACAACGTTTTATGGTATTTTTTAGAAAATTACAAAATTTCTAAACCGTAGAATTTTCGTTGATGTCCCTTAACTAAAGGCTCCATTTAGACTACAGTATATACCATAAAATATAATAATATATTTTTTGTGTGTATGGTATATCTTCAGGTGTTTATAAATGAGAAAAATGGTCTCGTCGCCATCTAAAAAATACAAATAAACATTGAATATGCGCATTATAATAATATATTTCTCTTTTATTCAGAATTACTCATCAGTGGAGAAGTGTTAACATACAAACATATAAATAAATTTTAGCGCTTCATAAAATAGACACAAATTTATTTTCAAAATCATTTAGTAAAACAATATCAAATAATTTAAGGTTAAGAAAATAAAAATCACGGCCAGTAGGATTTAATTAAAAACTTACGCAATCAGACGTAATCTGGTTTCAAGTCAGACGCGTTAACTGCTGTGCTACTGCTGGTGATGTGAGGTACGTGAATATTATAAATATAATGTATTATGAAATTAAATATATATGTACATGAATTTCAGTGTTTTATAAAATAAATTCTTGTTCTGATTCATCTAATTTAATATCTTTTAAAACTGACAAATCGATTTTTAAGGCTTCTGCTGACTGGCACATGGCATACATCTTTAAATTTACCGATTCAAAAAAAAATGTTACAAATGTTTTTCTGCAACTTTTAACTTGAAATTGAGAGTTCAAAATAAAGTCAAATACCTTGGCCATATATTCAATGAATATGGACAAGACGATGATGATATAGAACGATAGAGGAGTCAGTTGAGCGTTCGTGCAAATATGCTGTCACGGCGTTTCTACTGATGCAGTAAGGAGGTGAAGAGGATCCTTCGTTCTTAACTCGTTCTTCGCCTACATCGCCTGCGAACTCTGGTCGAAATACAAGCAAATGACGTACACCCATCTACGGATTCAGTGTAACAACTCATACAAAATATTGTTCGGGTTGGCTCGTTATTGTAGTGCATCTATAATGTTTGTCGAAGGTCGAGTGCATGGATTCGTTCCACTTCTGAGACAACGAGTTTCTGGCGCACAACTGCGGTATACATCCGCATGTATACCTACGAATTCTGGTCGAAATATAAGCAAATGACGTACATCCATCTCCGAATTCAGTATAACAACTCATACAAAAAACTGTTCGGATTGGCGCATTATTGCAATTCATCTACAATGTTTGCCGAAGGCCGTGGACATGGCTTCTAAGACATTGAGTTGCGGGCTTAAAGCTGCGGCTGGAGCTCAGCACCAAATCTCTAGTGCGAGCGGCGCTCTCATGGGAAGCTGGTTCCCTGACCAGAGAATGGCAACGACTACAGAATAGCTACAGATACAATAATGGCCGTGACTGAAATGTAGTATTTATATTTATATGTATATGTGTGAACTTTTTTTTGCTTTTCATTTCATAACATAAATATTATTTTGTTACTTAAATGTATTATATAATACGTATTATCTTTATGGCGAATCGGATATTAAAAAAAAACCCGATCACGCTGGAATAAACGCATTATTATTATTATTATTATTAACATTAATTAACAAAAAAAAAATCCTTGGCGGTCCCGCGACTAATCGCAAGTATTTTCTCTTATTTTTAGATACATATTTAAAAATAAAGTTCTTGCTTTATGTTTTAATTTATATTTAAATTATTGTTTTATGATTGTCCCTGACTGACTGACTTCATTTACTTCACACGATTGAACCATTCAATCAATGGTATCATATTTACCTAAGATTTATATTAATTTCTTACTTTATATGACGGGACACAATTCCTTACTGTTAATATTTTTTTTCTTTACAAAAAACGTTATTATGTATCTTTAAAATAACAATTAAAAACCTTCAAGAAGTGGTCTACATTACAGGATAAAATTATTCTCAGTTATTTAAATAAACACAATGGATATCCCCGAGCTAAGCACTGGCAGTAGTAGTATCATAACATTCGTAGAAATAATAAATATCTATGGACAATTATTATGAAATGACAGACGAGGTAATCTTTCATGAACGTGCGCCGGTGCGCGTCAATACAATGCGGACGAAATCGTTAATGCACATTTTCTTAGGAAAATTACCGTAAAAATGTATTTACCATTGTGTACAGAAATATAAATCTCACTTATTACTTCATTTATCATTTATTATATTAATTTAATGAAGGGTTTGTTACTCTTGATCAAAACCAAATTTTGTTCAATAAATGTCGTATTTTATGTATGAATCCATGGATTAGGGCAGTGATGGCGAACCTATGAGGCGCGTGTCAAAGGTTTTTTTAAATTTCTTCTTTATTACATATATATTAATTTTAATTTTAATTTTTAAGAATAAAGAATACGAAAAGATGGAACAAATATAAAGTTGAAAATTGGTAACTTGGTAATATAATATTCCGGGTTCGAGTAATTTTTTTGATAGATAGATTTTTTCTGTACACCTTTGATCTGATTGTGATTTATCTAAATTGTTTTAAATAATTCCTGTACTACAATGTTCTAAATGCTCAAGTTAGTGTACGATTTTATTAATTCAATGTGATATTTATCCCAGTATTTAGGTGAATAACTTTATAAATACATGCTATGATTTTTGTAAATAATAATAGATGTCTACTATATGGAAACTATTTAGAAAATATTTAATTTAAGCAAATAGGCATGCACCGGAATAATATAATGCAGTGGTACATGAGTATATCAAAAGACTATAATTTTTTTATTCGCATTACCTCCTTAACATTTACCATACCGTGATATAAAATACCCGAACGCAGCCATGCTGTCAACTTGTGTTACCGTAAATAAAAGTTATAAAAAATGTATTTATTAGCTTGAATGGCTTTAATAGCACAAATGTACTCTAAATATTGAGCATTCGATTTAAAAAAAAAGATTAATAACATAATTTAGAGCATTCATTAAGTCCTGTACAATGTGTCCTTCCTTCTTATCTCTCTTCATTTAATAAGTGAGAAAGAGACAATTATATTTGTATGTTTGTTGTTCTTTTCACTGTGAAAATAGTGTGTGATCTCTGTCTTTCATATCACAAATGGTATTTTTACCAACGTATTAATTTTACAATGAATTGAGTGGAAAATATAATTATTTTTGTACGATTCCCTTTTCATAATTGGTTTTTCATTAGTCATTCTTGACCGCTTATATTTTCTTTAGAATTATCTAAAATATGAATTCTGTGTTGCATGTATTTACCGAAATATTACAGGTTTAATTATGATGGTAGATCTGTGTTACTGCATGGTTTGGGAAGGGTTAAAACACTACTCGATCACAGCAAATAAAATAATAAAACATTCGTAACAATATTTACACACATACTTAGTACAATTTTATATATTACACATGTACATACACAGTCGCTTATATACACTTAATAAATAAATGACATTAAAATTATTATATTACCTCAGTAAGGATAACCATTTTATTAATAAGATTGCCAGTTATTTTTGACGAAACGTCGCCGGAGTTGGTCAAATAAAAAAACAGTGAAATTTATTAATTTTTCATGAAATTACACCTCACGTAGTGGGTGATGTACTCGTAATATATGGTACTTAATTTCATTTTTAGTAATGCTACAATTCGATGTAACAACTTTTTCAATGTAATTAAAATCGGACTGAAAGACTCGAGACTGTAATATTGACGATAGTTTGTAAACTTATTTTAGAATATGTAAACAATTTATGAAAAAAAAAAAATAGCAAATAGTGTTGCATAATTATGATAATAATATATATTTTTAATAGAGATAATAGGTACCAAATGACACAGGAAACTTTTGAACTAATTAATATAAATCGAACTACATATTTGTAGTTGATACATTTTAATTTATTTCATTGTATTTATGCACAAAGTAATTAATATATGACGTTTGGGACATATATTTGTACTTGAGCGAGGATGATGTACTGTGCCTTCCACCTCCCCCCCCTTCCTCACTTGCCACCGGCCCAGTCGATCGGCGACCCTGAACTGGTACGGTTACAAAGGATTTCGCAGTGTAAAATAGAGTCAGAAGTGTGTCTATTCAAGATCCTGAACGGAGATAGTGTCAAAACTCTAAGTTACAGTCCACATTGGAGGTGCCAGGAGAACGGATTGTGGTGAGTGGAACTTCTTTCCGAATCCTGTTTCTTCCGGCATCTATGCCATTACGCAACATATGATATAATTTTAAATGTATGTACCTAATTTAAAATAATTGAAATCGTGTCGGTAGGTACTTGCATGTATTAAAAAATTAAAAGGTTGTTGTATGAATGCAACATCATTTATTTATTGATTTAATAATATTGTTTGTCATTAGATGTACGCCTTTATTTTTATGTTATCTAAAGAATACGTGGTTTGATTTGTTTATTATAATTAGTCGACTACAGAGTCGGACGTTGCATTTTTCAATAAGAAAAGTAAATAATTTTTTTATCTACACTTTATTTTTTTAATTATGTCATATTTTTATTTGTGATGTAGCCTTTATTCAGAATAGTTTCTTGATACATAAAACAAATTAGATGTTTGGTTATTAGGATATCAGAATCGGAATTTTGGATTAATGTATGCGTGGGCGTATTTTATATGAATTAGAAGGATTTAACTTACGTAAATGATGAAACTGCTTAATGTGTGAGTGATAGATGCCCCGATATTCACCCATCACTCACGTGTCCGATTGATAATCGCGGAATGTATTGTGTATGTGTGGTAAGAGCAAGTTAGAAAACGAAAAACTTTTCACGGTTGTCACTTAGTTTATTGAAAAGTATGGAGTAGTTGAGCTGTATAATAAAATTACGTATAATAAAGTTTACGGAGGCATTTTTGTAAAAACATGGTCTGAGATCGAGTCTCGGTGGCTATAATTTTGAGAGATTTATTATTTGTATCTTTCGTGTCTCTATTTTGCTTTGTATCTTTTGTGGTAAGTAGACGGTGTTCGGGACATATATTTACTTATGTAAGTATATATTTATTCTTGAACGAAAATAGTGCACTGTGCCTTTCCCCTCGCGGCATGCCGCCGATCAGTCGATTGGTGACCTTGAATGAGTGCGGTTATATGTTTACCTAATCGAAAGAATTACAATATTATATATTTGAGACTTCGCGTCTACAAAGTGTCGGAACTCGTCGTCGTCTAAAGGAACGTAAGATGAAATAGTGAATTAAAATACAGTCCATATTTTGGAGGTGCCAGCAGAATCTGGATTGTGGTGAGTGCCAAAATCCTTATGTATCCTGACTTCTTTCGGCATTATACTTTCTGCTTATATGCAACAGACGGCCTGCGAGACTTTTGGTGACATAACAAATAATTCATTATGTTTTTTTTTCCAATTGTGAATTCTGTCTTCGTAATTGGTCCTTTAGTATCGTTGTTTGGACACTGGGAATGTTTTCCTCTTTCAGGATACTCAAGTTGGCTCTCTTCTCACTTATACCAAAGATCTTACTCAAGCATCTGTTGTTATATTTCTCGAAAGGCTTTATGTTGCGGCTATACAACATCTACGATTCGCATCCGTATGTAGTACGATAGTAGTTTGCCACTTTGTATTCTGTTCTTAGTTTCTACGCCCATGTTAGCCTCTTGTGATATGGAGTGTCTTGTCTCACTAAAATGTTGGTCTTTGATGTTCTTTTGAGTCCTCTGTATTTTCGTTGCAAATTATTGTAGAATTTTGATCTTAGGTGTGTTAAAGTTGAGACCCAGTTTTTTGAAGACATCTGAAAACTTTGTTAAGATCTGTTGAAGATCTTACATAGTGTCTACTAAAATGGAATACAAAATAATAGATATGCGTGCACGGATCACATGTTACATTAATACCCTTCCTATATTTCAATCGAAGCCCTCGTATTATTTAATATAACTAACGTGGTTTTCTACCGGAACAAAGATTGAACTCCCGATCACCCAGTCACCAGGTAAGTGTCTTAACCACTACACAAGCAATCATTTTAATATTCACTAGCAACTTTTTAAATGGAATTTTCCTTAAATCGTATTAAGAATGTGAGGTGAAAAATTAATTAGATTGTGAATCATTAGAAAACATTAAATACCTTGCAATTGAATCACCCACATTGCGGGAAAAAACCCCGTTTATAACTTGTCAACATTCGACAAGCTAGATACACACTCACACATATATATTCATATAAATGTATGGAATTATTAACTGTGTTCACACAATGAGACAGCGGTCATATAATTGTAATTGTAATTAAACCTGTGCGTTAAAATAAAATTAAAAAGATATAAATGATATTGCCAGTAGGAATTTAACAACTGAAGCAAGATTTGCGATGCATAGTGGAGTTCAGATACCAACACTAATGTAAGGAAGTGAAACTTGGATTTGGTAAAAAGCCAAACAAGACTGGATGAATTTTAAATGCGGTCGTTTAAGAATAAGTGTGAAAATCTATATACAGGTGAATAGTTTGTTTGGCCGCCATTTAAGTTTAGCACACATTTGTCAGTTTGCATTTGATAGTCGTAGAGAGTAGTTGATAACAATTTATTATGGGGTAAATAACGCTTCAACATAGTGATGAAGTAATTAATACGTTTATCTAGATAATAATGGTAATGCTGTAATTAATGGTGATCGCTATCGTCACATGTTGGATAACTTCTGGGTCGATAGGCCCTTCAACACGTGTGGTTTCAATAAAACGGTGCCACCTCATACACAGCCCGAGTTACGCATGAAATTTTTCCTGGCCGCATAATATCATAAAGTGGCGATATCGACTGGTCTCCTCAATTACCTGGTTTGACGGTTCCCGACTATTTTCTGTAAAGGTACCTGAAAGGAAAGGTATACACCAATAAGTCAATAACAATTCCGATGCTACAGGACACTATTCGAAAGGAAATTGCTGAAATAACACGTGAAGTGTGCGAGAATGTTATGAAAAATATGGTTAAAAGAGTCGCTGCCAAAATAAGTTATTTGGCCAATGTTATATTTCATAAATAATTGTAATAAATTAAACAATTAATACGTAAAAAATACATTAAAAAAATGTGTTTTTTCTTAGTTATTTAAAAACAACATCGACCTGGAACATAATATTCACCATGAATAATAGATTGAAGAATGAACAATTATGGAGCAAATATGAATCTGTATCTAGCATTATCGAAAAATTCGTGAGCGTGTGCTACGTATAAAATAAATTTTTGATTTTTATAAATTTATTTTTGTATTTATTGAAAATATGAGACACTCGAGAGGGCTATAAACATATTATATACATTACACAACGGATGCTTAAAAATATAAAATAAATTTTACACTTTTTTATGTTGCGACGTCCGCACACGCCTTATTATGTTTTGTCACTCATTTTTTAAAAAAAATATTAACATTCAATTGTCTTGTCTGTTGTGGTAAGATGTTATACAATTTTGATCCGCCGTAAATGTGCCATTATATGACTTGATTTATAAATATTGTTTTTCCGATACTATCAAACAAAACAACAAGCGTTAATGTTAATAACAATCTTGATAATCTGTATTCATCATAATATATCATATGATAGTCTTAATTTTTTTTATATAAATGCTTGTTCATATCAACAACTTTTTTTGAAGTGTGATTTTTCCGAGACATCCAGTCTTCAAAGTTGCAATCTAATAATATAGGGTATCTCCAATATAAAATCCTGCGACACGACGAAAAACTTCACTTTTAATAATATATTTATTAAACAGATATTGAATAATCTCTCCTTTTCAATTTTTTTCATCCAAATTTTATAAGTACATAATTATCTACTTTATGTAAAAACTCTCATTTACTGAGGACATCAACATTTTCATGCAAAATCATCTCGCCCGCTCATGGAATTCCTCCTTATTAAGGAATGATCCAACATCGCATGTTATTTATGTCAGTAGACAAAAAATAGTTAATTGGATATATCGTGATTTTCAACACACAGCTAGCATTACATGTAAAATATAAATCTTAATATTACACAGTTTTATTGGTTTGTTTTGAATATTGTAAATATGTATAAGGTAATGTAAAATATGATATTTTCTAACTATCTTTATATCTGGGAACAAAGCGGTAGATTAACGAAGAGTAACTTCAACAACATACGGGAAAATTGAAATACCATTATGAACCTAATCCACAGAAGAGATTTTTAGTGGATTTCGCTCCCATGAGATTCTTTGGAGACAACTCTCGACTTTCGTAGTCTTCATGTGCACACCGTGTCTTAGATATTCACCGTCTTGCGCCTCACTTCACGCTTGTTATATAAATGTCAGCCCATTAGCCATTTATGTTCAGTTGGTCACATGAGTGAATTTGAATCTCCTCAGTGACAGTTGAAACGGACTAAATGTTTGTAATTTAATGCATTCACCTGTCTAACTTGCAGAATAAATTGTTCTATGTATTTATGATTTTAAAAGTAGTCTTTAAAACGTCATGTATATGGGCTTTTATTTTTTTTCCCTTTCTACCTATAATTTTCGAAACAAAGTCTCAATACATGTACATAGTACTGATATTTATTTCAACTAATTCTCTGAAATCGTGTCTCATTTCGTAGACACGGGCCATTACATTGAATTTGAAATTCTGTAGTAATATATATGTAAATAAAAATAAAAATTGCCTTATTACAAATACTAGTAATGTGGATTTGTATGTATGTAGAAAATTAATTTATCGGGTAATAATTATGCGTCTTGCGTAAAATGCACGTGGTATGGTCACATGGTATGACGCAATAATAGTTGTTCACAGTGAACTTCATATCTAACCGGCCAACCGATGAGGGAAAATATGATTAGTTTTTAAGATGTTTACGTCTTTAAGGAAAATTTTAGCCAGTACGGTAATTATTGTATGTAAGTATGATTCAGATATAAGTAAATCAAGTTTCATATTGTACGAAAACTAGTTCCTCAGTTGATATTAGTCAATAAAATGAGATATACATTTTTTCCTTGTATTATTATATATTCCTTTTTTGTATTAAATTTTCCTTATATAATTTATATTTTGTAAGTAACAGTGAGGATCATATTTTTGAAATTCCGAGTCTGTTAGTTTGTTTTTTCTTTAATGTAGTATATATATAAAAAAAACTGAATGCGCACTAATTAAATGAAATTTCTTGACTCCTCGACCTTAGAATATTAAAAAGGTTATTTCCATTTGTTCGCAATCCAAATATTGTATATATTATACATTAAAGATTGATTTATTTTCAAAAATAATAAATATATACACTAATATATTATATTTTTAATGAAAACACATTTTTGTTTGGTGTTTAATGGTTATGTGGTATTCTTAACACAAGTTAATTTGAAAGATATACAGAAAATATATATTTTTCTAAAACAAATTTGGATACTACTAGGATTCAAACATGAACCTTTCCCTATTCGTGGAAAGGTGTTACCATTCCACTGCGTTAACCGATTCCATTTACGACAAATTTGGAATTTATATCTAATATTAAGTCAATTTCCACCTTTCATCATAGTGACAATTAAGTTAGGTACTAGATTTATTATTAAATAACAATTATTTTAAAAAGATTTGACTCATATTTAAGTTAGTTAATTTGACATCCTGATGAAAGAAATGGTACTTCCAAAACCAGTTGGTATATAAAATAAACATTTAAAAAAAAAAAAAATACTTTTATTTATTTTTTATGTTATAGTACAGTGTGTTATATTGTTATAATCGGATAAAACATTAAAGTAAAGTGAGACATGATAATAATGCGTTTATACGGCCGGGAAAAATTTCTCGCAAAATTTCAAGCGGCGCTCGGTGCAAGAGGTAGCACCGCCCTGTTGAAACCATATGTGTTACAGGTCCAATTGATTAAATTTGGCCACAAATAAGTTTTTCAACATTTGTCGATAGGAGTCGCCGTTAATGGTTATAGCATTGCCCATTGCATCTTGAAAGAAATATGCACATACGCCACATATCGCACCGATAAGTAACTCTGCGTGGGTGTAAAGGTTGTTGGTGTATCAATTGAGAATTTTCAGTGCCCCGATAATGGCTGTTTTTTTTTATTAACAAAACCCGCCAAGTCGAAACGAGCTTCGTCGCTCATGATGATTTTTTTCTAAAAGTCTTTTAATAACTTTAATACGTTGTTAAAGTATTATATACTTCATAATAAATTGTAATCAATTATTTACTACGATTACTAAATAAAAATTGATTAAAATTTGTTAAACTAAAATGGTGGGGAAAGAAAATCGGCCTGGAACATAATATTCACCTGTAGAAACAAAATTAATTATGAAATAAATTCAATGTATGAAAATAATATATATAGAGTAAAACAAGAGGCGATTAAATATAAATACAATGTAAAACTAAAAGTAAATGCAATGTTTAATTTACAAAAATAAAATGTATGTAAAGTAAATAATATACAAATATTAAATAATCAGTAAAATTGTAATGTTAAATGTATAATTAAATGTATTAATTAGAAAGATATACATATAAAATCAATTTTATCTAAACATATTGTGGTTGAATATGGCTTTCAAATAATGGAACGATAGATATATTAATTTAAAAAAAGTGTAACATATAGGTTCGAAAATTTGTAGTCAAAAATAATGCCGCTGTAACATAGTTGGATAATGCACCTTCCCCGTTTGGAAAGAGATCTAGGTTCGAATCCTGGTGGCGCAACAACAATCTTTTTCGATAGAATTGATTTTATATGTATATCTTTCTAATGAATATATTTGATTAGTATTTGAAATTTTTATTTTTGAGAGTATCGATACTTTTCACAGCGTCAAAGTAATCTACAACAAGTTTATAATCTAATATCTCACAAGTATTGCAAAAACACATGAAAACATTGTCATTGTACACAGTAAGGCCCCGCTAATATGTCGAGTTAGAGACCAGTCCATCGCCGTGTTGTGAAGTATTTTTAAAAGTGGTAATAAATGCCTTGCAAAATGTAAATATTATGTGAGGCTTGCTTGTTTTGTAATTACCATTATTTATTGGATTAACCACGCAGTACTAATATTCATATATCTTATACACAGTACTTATTTGGGGGGCCCTTTTTTCCATTCTGCATTGGGGACCAATTTTTGCAGTTACGCCACTGCTCTGTTCCCTTTATTCTAAGGTGTAGAAATTGATAATTCGAGTCTCCCAACACACGATTAATTAGTTTTTCGCTCCTCGATCGTAGATATCAACTCCCTCCTCGTTAAGATAGCTCTTCTCAAGTTGATGATCATGGAATTCAAATTATTATTGAATGCAGCCACATTTCAGGGTTCACGGTATTCATTATTGCATTTAATAACGAAATTTAAATTATTTAAATTTCTTCACATTAACAACTACAAAAAATGACTACAATATGTCTGATTACATTGATTTTATAGTTAGTTGTTGTAATGCATATGCACCTATACCACGTCATTGGATAGCGTTACATAATGTTGACACTCAATGATGACCTTTAAGTACAAGATGTTGTATAACAGACCAGTATTATAATGGAAGCCACCCATACGTAGGGGAACTGGGGTTTATTCGCACTTACGCACGATTTGTATCGCTTAAAAATTTTCACAACTAGATTAGACCGCTGATAGCAATTGTTACTTGTTGCTCTTCAAAAATTGAAATTTTTTACTACAATTTTATTAAATCTTTTGTTAATACAATTTAAATGAATCAACTAAAAATATATAAAAAAAATCTATCGAAAAAATATTTTAGTTACTACCGGGATTGATACATTTAATATGTATATTTTTTTTCATAATATAATAATTTCATTATTATAGACAGGTGGCGACTATGAAATTTTTGTTTTAATATTTTTATCAAAAATTCTTAATTCGTACATCCGGAATAATTCGTATTGGTGCGAATTAGGAAAACTCAAAATTTTACAAGATCGTTTTTTTTTATAGGTTCTATGCCAGAGCGGATAAGTTAATTATAATTTTCGTTTGTAAAATGTGCGATAGATAATAAATTATACTAATTTAGTCCGATTTTGGAATACCGCGATACGTCTTAATTCGTTAAAACGTTAATATTATACTTAAACTTCGAGTTTTTTATTTATTTATATGCTAATATGTAATAATGATTAAACAAAGGTTTAATTGTGTTATTTTTTAATTAAAATAACTTAATTAAGGACAACACATTCTTCTTGTAATTATTCAGAATAAAGGTCTGTGATATTTCAAATACTAATTTAATGTATTAATTATAAATATATACATATAAAATCAATTTTGTCGAAATATATTATTTTTGCGCTACCGGGATCCGAACCTGGATCTTCCAATCTTTCAATCTTTCCAATCCGGATCGGAAATATAATTCGAATCCCGAAAAAATTGATTTTATATGTATATATTTATAATTAATACATTAAATTAGTATTTAAAATAATTTCCATTAAAAAAAATGAGTTATCTCAAAATAGTACGAATTAGTTACACCTCCCCCATTTAATATTTAATCACAAACAATTGAGGTTAGTTGGTTTGATGTTTATCAACCTTCGTAATTTTATCTAAAATACACCTACGTACATTGTCTCATAAATGTAAAATTAAAAAAGTATTTACGGTCTTCAAGTACTGACCGATAAAAACAGACAATAAAATATTGTGTCGGTAGTGTTTAGAGTGGTTGAAAGTCGGGAGAGTGAGTTTGGTATGTATCCATACAAGTTGTGCGTATGCACAATCGTGTGAGGAATTTTCTACACCAACTTTTGTATGACGAAAAATTAACAATTATAAATTACATTTACAATCACATGAAATACAATGGCGTATTTAATATACCATAGTACCAAGAGACTGGAGGCAGAAAACAGAAGACATCTCTAAAAAGTTTTTTCCTTTGCTTGTTTGTCTCTGACAAATAAAGAATTTTTCAAACGTAGTTTTATCACATTTTTAGAACATAAAACAAATTGGGTCGAGAATATAACGGTTACTGTTTTATTGTAATTTTTTAAAATATTGTATATAAAATGGTTATTGTCGACTTATGTAATGTCGAAATATTATTTGCAATTATCTTATTTATGTACTCAATTTTTTTGGAAAACTAATGATAGATAACAAAAATAAAATTTAATAAAATCATATAAGATTATCTATAACCCACTTAAATTTACCCACTACGATTCTCAATAGTCAAACCCGTATGTGTTCGTAAATTTATTATTTTTCCACTGATGATTTTTTTAAAACACATTATTAAAATTCGCAAATAATAAAAGTATGAATTAAATATATTAATTAGAAAGATATACATATAAAATCAATTTTATCGAAAAATATTGTTGTTGCGCCACCGGGATTCGAACCTGAATCTCTTTCCTAACCGGGGAAGGTGCATTATCCAACTATGCTACAGCGACAATTTTCCAACCCATATGTTACTTTTTTGATATTAATACATTTAATCGTTCCATTATTTGAAAGAGCCATCTACCTTATTTTTAAAATATCACAGAGCGTCTGTTCTGAATAATTACAACTTCACAATAATAATGTGTTCTCCTAATAATAAAAATATATTTTAACATAATTAATGGTAACATCATGTCCAGTTTTGGTAATTAAGAGTTGACATATATATTAGTAATAAGGTACAATTAAATATACAGTTATGTTACTAAGGTAGAAGAATAACAGCCCTTGTGAAAGATGACAAACTAGGTGTACAAAATAGTGTGAAAAGCACTTTTATTAATGCTAGCATACAAATTTGAACGTTGGCATACAAAACTCCTAGAATCATGTATAAAATTTTTGTAACGCAATAATTTTCATTGAGTTTGGAAATATAAGGTTATTAAAAATGTTCTCAGGTTTTCTGGGCTATTTTCCTATATGTGTCCGACCTCTCTGACCAACTTTTCGGATTCCGTTGCAGGGTCCATCATCATATCGACATCAGGCCTAATACAATTTTTAAATTAAATCTAAATATAGAACGTTGTCGTTGGTTTCGTTGATTATTTCGAGATTAAAATATTACATTTATTTGAGTTCGTAATTACCGTCGGTAAAAATACACACTAGCATTAAGTATCATAAGGGTATCATATCTTAATAATTCTGACCTGACTGAAATGGCAAGTTTATTGAACACATTATTAGAATTTATTTTATTATTATTTTTTAAATATATATAGATCGCTTTATAACCATGCATACAATGAAGCATGTTATAAAACGTTTGGTAAACTCCCTTGTGTTTTTCATAGCACATATGCGGTGTAGATATGTGGGACCTGGGGCATAAATAAATAAATTCTGAACGTATTTGAAATCTAATGCTGGTGCCGCATGATGCATATTCTGTGAACACCAAGACGCACAGACGTGCAGAAGTCAAATAATGAAGTACTCGTATATAGTGTGACGAGGTGAAAATAATCTGGAGAAACTGATGATTCTTGGCACCGTTAAATGCAAGAAAGCGAGAGTAATCCTTAACAAAATGAACGGATGAAATATAATAAATGACAGGATCATAACTTTACGCAGCATGCTTGTACAGCAGCTTACATGCTGTACAAGACTAGGAAGAATGAAAAGGATATGAAGGCAGCTACAGTAGCGGGATGATAGCCAGGATGCCAATGCACAGCAATGGGTAATGAATTACAGAAACGAAATCATTATCATCATCCCTGGCTTTTTATTTTTATTGTCTTGCTACCTCATTATTCGTTGGTCTTCGGGTTATTGAGATGTACGCACACCATTAATATGCTCTACTCGGCGTAGCCTCTCTAATTTTATGAAATTTGTGCATTTCGGCTCATCGTACAGACTGTAAAGTTACTGAATATAAAGCCACACTCCATTTCTGGTCAAAACTTTTCCATTCAAATACATCTAGTGTTGCTTCACATTTCTTTGTTTTGTCCGGATTTCTGACGCGTTAGTAAGCATTGGTCATATCGGGTTTTATACAGCATAACCATTGTTTTTCTAGCTGCAGACACTGCGTTCAACTTCAGCTATTTTTGTAGGCCGAAGTAGTAACAATTAGCAATAATTATACAAGTTTTTATCTCTTCGTAAGTATTCGTTAAGTTTGTCAATAGGAATCCTAGATATGTAAATTTATTAATTGTCTCAAATGAGTAATTTCTAGCAGTACGTTATGTGTAGCATTTGACTAACGTGTAGGCTGTAACCGACTAGAATGTATTTGGTCTTCTCTTGATTAACTACAATACCTATATTTCCTTCAGCTATTTCTTCTTAGTTAATGATATCTCTTCTTGCCATGATGTCGATGTCATCGGCATAGGCCAACAGCTAAGTACACTTTTCGAAAAGTGTTCCAGTGGTGTCAATTATTAGTGCTGCAAAATAAAACTTTGAGAAATTAATTAAAAATTAAAAATAAATAGATACAATGTTAAAAGAACTTAATATAAAACATAAAATATATTTCACTTTTACGGAATCAGAGTTTTAAAATTCTCACTGAAAAAATATTGGCAAAATGTATCAAATCGACACAAGTACGAGCGTCATACAAGAGGAAGAGAAAGAATTAGACTGCCATTTAGGAAGAAGGTCAAATCTTGGAATCGATGATGTAAAATAAAATGTAATTAAGATTTTCAATGAAATGCCAGAGGACATAAGAAAGGAGGAACAATTTTATAAATTTAAAATTATTTTTTTAAAATATATGCTGTATATGTTGTAGATAGATTTATAAAATTGTACACATTGTATGTTTATAAGTTTATATTTAAATTGTATAAGAAAATTAGTACCTACTTAATTATGCTTTGATATTATGTACAAAACTTACTAATAGTATTAAATATTATTATTCTTTTAAAACGGCGATTTTTTAATATCGAAGACATTACTTCTGTTTTATTTTTGTTATGTTGATTAAATCTTTTTTGTTAGTTTCCAAGATGATTATAGCGGCCATTTGCATAATATGATTCACCGCAACCTTACGTGGCTCCAGCGGGAAGCACCTCAATATTACAACACTATGAATTCAGCTAACAATCGTGTTCAAAGGATCTTCTAAATAAAAATAATAAAGTAATATCTGATTAAATATTCTGACCACGTAGGCGTTTTATTGGAAAGAAGCGACCAACTGACGTTCTAACCGCAACCAACCGCCATTCGCACTAAATATTTGGACTGTTAAGCAATGTTGTTCTTATCCTTCTAACGATGGTAAGACCGCCAAGTGATCAAGTGGTCGAGGGTTCGAACTACATTCCGGGAGATCAGAAAGTTTGTAAAATTTTTAGAGCACGAGTGCTTATTTTGTTAATTTTGTGTTTATTTACAAACTTAAATTTAAGAGATTATATTAGAGGTAGTTAAGTCGTTCGTTTGAATATCTTTTATCGCCCTCATTCTCAGTCAGATTGCAATGACATTTATACAGAAAAATCAGACTTAGCTCAATGGAGTAAATACTTGTCGTGGATGCGCAGCATATCAGAGCCTAGAAATAAGTAATCAGTGTTGATTGCTCCGTGTATGCATATATTTTTTTGTAAAAATACTTTTTGAAGGATTGTCAAAATTTGATCTGTAGACAATATTTTGAGTCTGTCGAAATCGATATGGAGGTTGATTGTGGGTGGAATGGTGAACGTTACATTGTGTAAAGTGATTACATAAACCAGCCGAAGACAGGTCGTAATCCCTGTAATTACCCATACTTCCAAATTTTTCCACATAATATAATATAAATAACTTCGTCTTTATGAGATATCTATAATTTGTTTGATCAGTGGTTTAATGAGTTAGTACAACATTTGTTCATTTTCATATAACTATTATGTTCTGGGTCCACGGATGAGATTTCTCTGGGAGATTTGACTCGAGATCACATAAAGGACAGTTCAGCGAACAGTGTGAAGCGATTAATGAATCATCATATGTTTTGCGCGCGGAGTGCGCCTTTAGTGACTCTCAGAAATTAGTCTAATTGAGAGATCATCGTGGAAATGAGCCTTTATGGGTGAAAGGTAAGATTACTGCGCCTCGCCTAAACGCTTCTCCCATAGATTTAACTAACCAATTTGTGAAAATGGGCAGATGATGATTTTTAAAGGAATTATCAGAATCATCACATTTCTAAGAATAGTTCCTACGCAATGAAAAAAAAACTTTTCCAGTTTGTGAACACATCATGTCCAATACTATTCGTGTATAGTTTTTCGATGTGAACAAACTTTTTGCACGTCCATCTAATTTTCGTCACGGAGTAAACCCGCTGCATGTACGTCACAAAATCGGGTGACGAAAGTAACTATTTCGTCACCCTACATGAAGTCGGCTGCGACAGCGAATCTCAGCCCCTCGCCTGGTACTTTTTAAACGTGGAGGGACTTGTTCGGTATTTTCTGATCAGTAACGCGCCTCAACTTATATACACGGAAAAAAAATTCTTGATTAAGGACGTTTCCAAAAAAATCACTTTTCTTACAATCCTTTTGAAACTTTGAATACACATACTTATGAGTGTCTTTTATACGTAGAAATTTTATTCAATAGTCCTTGCGGTAGTAAATTTTTTAAATATTAACTATTAAAATTAGCATATTTAACATACGAACCATACCCTGATCGATGTTGTAGCGCACGTTTAATTGAATAGCAATAGTAATTTTCTTACGATTGTTTTGGAAAACTGAGAATCATTAGTTGAAAATTTAACAAATATCTTTCTGTAAAAATAACTAAAACGAGCGGTATTCGTTTTTTTATAAAAAATGTTAAAAGTCAGCTACTTTTGAATGGTTTTGACGTTACCTTTAATAATTTGAATAGTGAGAGATTTTTGAACTTCTGCGCATGCGAGCGGAAGCGAAAAAGTACACTGTACTTCAACTGTTTTTTATTCTATTCATAGTAGTTTACATACGGGGTAATCTTCTTGAAGATTGAGTACGACTGCTCTTTGGGAACGTCCTTAAGAAAGGTTAAACTAAGCGCGTTAAACAACTAAAGTTTTAAAATTACCTCTTATGAATTTTATTTTGTAATAAACACCACAATGATAATTTTTATGGATATATATGGGTTTTCTCTAAGGTGATATTCTATTCCTCAATTGTTACGAAGATCATTTTAATTTTAATTTTTGTGAATACATAATGCATAAGAATTATGAAAATTACTGTCTGTCAAAACTTTAAATTTTTATTTATTTATTATTTATTAGATAATAAATAAAAATATGAATTTTAACCACAAAGATAATATTGCTGATTTTAAAAGTATTTAAATTTTTATGTTATAATATCTATCTATAGTGTTTTTTGAGAACAAATGTTCGGTAAATAAGTACATGTTATGTTAAATGTATGATGGGGTATGTAGATCTTAATATAAATAAATTAAGAGACGAGAAGAGAACGTGCCTAGTAGTTAGACATGACTGATTTAGAAATTGTTTTAAATAAAGGAAAAATAATTTAGGCACTTCAAATAAACTTCAGTTTAGATAACAGAAAATAAATATTTAATCATATTATGTTAAAATATATTAATATAAACATAGCAAATGAAAATGTATTTTTTTTTCTACGGGACGTAATTTTGGCAGTCGTAATTATACATATAAAATATGTGTGTTATTATATTTATTCATGTACTGTCACTCTCTGTCGGGGAATTACCTATATAGCTACATACATACATCAAGAAGGTACAAGATCTGAATGTAGGACAGGGCTGCTAAATCGACGATTTTCAGATATTAATATCAATTACTTATTTACGATTTATTAGAACAACAACAAAAACTCGTCTTAAAAATAAACGAGAAATATGAGGTAATTTAGAAATATTTTTGACGTAATAGTGTTAACTTTGTGGTTATACATTATTATAAATTTAAAAAAGTAACAAATATTTTATAAAGACTATTGATAGTTAGATGATGTACGTCTGTTCTGACAAAGATACAGTCGTATCAAAATGGATTGACGTTAATTATTCAAAATAGTACGAAGTTTGTTATTTAAAAAAATTAATCATTTAGATATTATTAAAAGTAAGAGCAGATAATCGTTGACGTTAGTCAGATGATAAAATAATTTATTCTAGGCTATTCGACATTTCGGACTACATTTCAGTGTCTAACATATCAAGCTTGAAGCCAAACATTGGCTAAAAGAAAAATCGTTCCACGGCAGAATATCCAAGAAAAAATCTCTCTTATCGCATGCTCTGCTCATTTAATTTTAATCAATGTACCTTTATATATTTTAAGATTCTTTCTTGATTGGTCTCGCAGACATCTGCCTAATTACTGAGTGGTCGGAGATTTGTTTCATAGTGATAGCGGAAAAACAACGATAGTCCTAATTTTTAAACAATATTTAAAAATATTAATGTGACTGTATTTACTCTGTAATTAAAACAAATGTGACAGTTGATAATACGTGCTCTTATTTACCTGGGTGATTATTTTGAAATGAAATTTCCAGCGCTGCAACCATATTAATGTGGATAACTTGAATATGTCATTAAAGTGGAATGAAAGTTGATGACTAATCCAAACGGAGAAATCAAAGTTGATAATTTCTAACAAATAAGCTAATCCAGGGAGGTAAAGGAATTATTGAACCTGATTAATGTTATTAATTCATAATTTTTTAAATATTAATTTAATGTATTAATTATAAATATACACATATAAAATCAATTTTATCGAAAAATATTGTTATTGTGCTACCGGGATTCGAACCTGGATCTTTATTACCAATCCGGGGAAGTACACTACCAATTGTGTAATTAACATTTATAATTAATACATTAAGAATGTAATAAGAATGTGTTCTCCTTAACATTATTTTTTCACTAGAAAGGCGTATGGAGTGTATGTTTCATTTTTTAAAGTATTGATAAGTTTAAGGATTGACTTTAAAATAAGGTGATTTGTATAGTGAGAACATATGATAACTAATACATATGTATATGTAAGCGTCCTATATATTGAAAACTGGTTATTGATGTGCGGGCCGCCATGTTGAAAGGATTTGTAAAGGAATTATGTGCAAAAACTCTCACGACTTGTAAATATACCGTTTTTAAAATATCTTTGAAGTTGCCATACCCTTTGTTAATTTTATAAAAGGCTCGAATTAATAAATACACAAAGAGTAAACATTTTGACAATATGTTTTCTCATCAATTTAACTCACCTATAATAAAAAAAAAATTAAAATAAAATTGAACGTAAAACGACATAATTCGATGGTCTTAATTTTTCATTTTCCATCAGCTGTATCCATATGTAGAAATTTCTTCCTTGACTATTAATTTTTTAAACTTCCATGTGATGACAATCGCGTTAGTGATCAAATTAATTTAATTTTATAAAAAACTACACTACGTTTGAAAATTCAATGCTGGTAGAATCAAAATAAAAAACAGGAAGGTTTTTTTTGTTTTTTAAAAATAGGTTGATGCAAAGACATTGCTCTTGAGTCACTGGTTCGGGTATTCACCTGTTGGTTAATACCCGAAGCTGTGGGAAGTTTCGCGAGTTATTCAATACACCTACTTATTGTGGCTTTGTATATGTACATACACATATATAATATATACATTGTTAATCCAAACGTCAACGAGATGGAGGTGTGTTCGAGTTGTGAAACAGATAACCCCCCTCAGTTATATTTGCAGAATATTATGATGAATTATTTAAATATGACATGCACAATGCATACACAATAGAGACACACACACATGTACAAGTGATTACATTATTTAAAAAATTAATATAACATTGTGATAAAAATACTACTAAGTGACACATGTAGATAAGAAAAGAATATCAAGTACCTGTAGCTAATCTGTACATGTCGAGAAAACATGTCGCCATTTATAAATTCTTCGGTGCTACACGTGATTTTTAACAATTATGCATATAAATGTTTCTCGTCTTTTGTAGTTTACCGTGTGTACACAAAATCTAAAAGATTTGCCATCTCGCATCTCATTTAACACTCGCTGTACACCAAACACCATTGACCGTTGATGTTCCTTTCGTTAGTTGGCTGAATTTGAATCACCCCATCAGCAGTCAAAACGAAATAAACGTTTGTAACTTAATTCCTTCTGTTTGTCTAATTTTACAAAATAAATATCCATGTTTTTTTTTATTAAAGAGAACACATTCTTAATTGTGAAGTTGTAATTTTAACAAAGTTCATGGCTTTCAAATAATGGAACGATAGATGTATTAATTTGAAAAGTGTAACATATGGGTTCGAAAATTTGTCGTCCAAGTACTGTCTACTGTAGCATAGTTGGTTAATGCATCTTCCCCGGATTGGAAAGAGATACAGGTTCGAATGCCGGTAGCAACAACAATATATTTTTCGATAAAATTGGTTTTATATGTATATATTTCTAATTAATTCATTTAATTAGTATTTAATTTTTTGTATTTATTTATTTTTAATATAGTGCATGGGTACATATAAACAAATGTAAATAATATTCAAATGTTTCTTTTTACTATCTACAACTTATCTTGCATATATTTGCTTAGTTTCATGTTGAATTTATGTAGTTTCTCCTCCTTTCTTATATCACCTGGCATTTCATTGAAAATCTTTATCGCACTGTACATCATCAATTTATGAGATTAAGCTTTCTTCCTGAATGGCAGCTTCTGTCTATCTCTTCTTCTTGTATAATTTTCGTGCTCATGTTGATTTAAATTATTTTTTCTTATAAATTATAAACGATAAATAACTAGGTTATGTTTATATGCATTACGAGTTTTAGTGTCAAATAGAACGTCATGTTAAGGTTTTAATTCTTTCTACCAATCTTAAGCTGATATCTGAGATTGTTTTCAAATTAAAATTTGAGGACGTGTACAATTAAATTTATGTCATCGTGTCTCATTCCCTGGATACTTCTCAATGTATTTGGGTATTCAAGGAAGGTCAGACGTCATTATATTGTGACGAAATCAAACCTGGGTATAACAAAGATATAATAAAATAAATATTTTAAAATTCTTTTGAACTTACGCGGTTATTCCAATATTTGTCAGGTCGTGAGCCACGAGTTGGATCCCTATAAAACAGAGAGCGAGCTATGGCTCTGACACCTCTCTTTCTCACTAAATGCCGGGGAAAACCCGTGGGACGTTCAATCTCTCTCTAAAGAAAGTTCCTTTCCTCTTGGGGCTACATCTCAACGAACTTTAAGGGTATTCAGAGCATCGTGTTTCGTTAAGGATAACTCTGCTTAAAACTTCAATCCAATCAAATTATAATTTTCGTTCGACAATGCTTAGAAATTCATATTCTGAAGAAAAGTGTTAATAACAAGCTAAATATTATAAATAATCAAATCCTCTTTGCGAATAGTCACCTTTTAAATTTGTTTTAATATTAGTTCTTACTTATTCACCACTTTATAGTTTTGTTTTTATCTATGCTTGTATTTTTCAATTTCAGTATACATTGTTTCCTGAAGAAGATATCATAGGTATCGAAACATGTAAAATAATCAATAAATAGTGGTTTAAACAAAGTATTTTGTATAATTATTAATATAAAATGAGACCACAAAGTAATTTTGCAAATATTGAAGAAGTATATATTTCTAGTTGTTTAATTTAATTTGTATTAAAATACCACAGGAGCATGTTCTGAAAATGCAACTTCGCAACAAAAATGTACTCTCCTTAATAATACCAACTTTTGTAAATTATCAAGTACCTACACCATTAATTTATATATTAATAAATACTTTCAAGATGTGAAGCATTGAGTCACAAAAAACCATTAAAAACTATATACCTAATTTTTCCCCAAAAATGATAAGAAGAAATCATTAATAATAATCTGTGTAAAAACCAAAAAAGACTGATTTCTCCCAGAAAAAATGTGACTGTTTTATTTAAAAAAATATAATTATACATTATTAGACCGGTATTATTATTATTAGTAGGTATAGGTATAATTAGTAAGTAGAAAGGTAGTAGAAGAACGGTAGACGGTAGTACGGTACACTTAAAATTTTTATATGATCCCCGCTGGCAATCGAAAGTTTTGTAATTTAGGTATATATTAATTTAACAAAATAGATTTGTATTTGTAAGGTATTAGTTTGCTTTTAAACTGGAAGTATTACTGTTAACATTAATTAAAATTATAATAGAATGTATTGAAAATAAAATACTGCCAAACATAATTACATACATATGACAACAAACAA
The DNA here is from genome assembly GCA_031772225.1 of Eubasilissa splendida. Classification (NCBI taxonomy): domain Eukaryota; kingdom Metazoa; phylum Arthropoda; class Insecta; order Trichoptera; family Phryganeidae; genus Eubasilissa; species Eubasilissa splendida. The sequence continues at coordinate 19,038,447 of CM062855.1, read as the reverse complement.
ATGCATAAATTTGTTAACTTCAAGGTTACGGTATGGTTAGGTTAGATTAGGTATATTTATTACATACAAGTTACAAGTAGCAGGTTTTGTGCGTTAATAGATAAAAAGAGATCAGGATATAAACCATAACCCACCTCATTTTTTCTATTGTTGGGGTCATAAAAATTACACTGCAGTCCAAATCAATATTTTAAATTATGAGTCACATAAAATTTTATCTTATTTGAATGTTGATCCGTTGGTTCCGGTACACAGGCAAACCATGAACTTAACGTTAATATCACTCTACGTCATTCTTAGCCGGATTTTAAAGGAAGGCGGAAGACGGTAAGTGGTCAGCTGATATTTTACTGATTTCGAGCATTGTTTTTTAATTATTTTTTGTATCATGTGATCTATATTTACCATAGTGGACTTGCACCGGCGTGATACATGGTAGATGAGATTTATGAGATAATCTCTGAGATAGGGATTATGCTCAGCTTTTGTAATCCACACCTTGTACACACCAAGTCTCAGAAATGCGTTTGCTGTATATCATTGATCACTGATGTTTCTTTCGTTAGTTGGGTTAATTTCAATATCTCCAGAAGCAGTTTAAATGGAATAAATGTTTGTTAAATTTAATGCCTCCTATTTGTCTAACTTTGCAACATAAGTTAGTAGTAGGTATCTATGGTCATATATTCGAACATGTGTTGGAGTTTTTAATTAAATTAAATGTATTTTTGAGAAACAAATAGTACAATAACTGACATAATATTATACTTGATATGTAAAGATAAGACCAGTGAAGTTTCCCTGGAGTTGTACAAAGAAGAGCATCATACAAATTAAAAAATAATACATAAAAATAAATATGAATTAAATATATTAATTAGAAAGATATACATATAAAATCAATTTTATCGAAGAGTATTGTTGTTGCGCCACCGAGATTCGAACCTGGATTTCTTTCCAAACCGGGGAAGGTGCATTATCCAACTATGCTACAGCGACAATATTTTTAGCGATAAATAAATTTTCGAACCTATGTGTCATCTTTTTGATATTAATACATTTAATCGTTCCATTATTTGAAAGAGCCATCTACCATATCGCAGACCTATATTCTGAATAATTACAACTTCACAATAAGAATGTATTTTCATAACATAAAAATAAACATTATAAACTAAAGATTAGTGAACAAATGAATTAATGAACAAAAAGTGTTTTAAGACTAAAATAAAAATAGTTTTTGTCTTTTTCTACCAATCTCCAGTTACTGAGATTTATCAATCTCATGTTACTGAGATTTATCTTAAATAAATCTTTGAAATTTCTGTCATTGTGTGGCAGTCCGTGAACACCGGCCATCAGAGTAAAAATTAGATGGACGTATTGTAACTATCAAATTTACAAACTAATAGGAGCGTGTATAACTCTGCCCAACGGCAAGAAATGGAATTACTTTAAGGTTAATATTCGACCAATCATTAAAAATTAAAATATATTTCATTTTTATCTTTGGTGCAAAAAATATTTGTATATGCGTCTCTGTCGTGCCACGGGATTATTTTTTCATAATAACACCAATCTCTGTAAGAAAATCCTCGTACTTAATTGCGGCCAATCTTCGCGGAAATGAGAATGTTCTGAATTGCCCCTCGTTTTGCGGTTTATCTCGGTTGTTATTTATTTATTTTATTTATTAAACAAACTAACCAGTTGAAACGCATTAATAAAGTAACACTTTAATTAATATCAAATCTAACTATTTCAATAATATAATGAATAATAAAAATACGTTGTTGTTGTTTGTAGTGTTAAATTTGTACTTGGACATAATTATTCATTTTTATAAACTAAAATTTTTTGTATAAGCCGCATTGATTAATTTAATACGACTATCTTCATCAGGATTACGCCCGTTTTGACGAAGATACAGTGGTATTAAAGCTCTTGTTAAATTACTCAATATATATACAAAGTTTGTTTGTTTATAAAGATATATCTTAAAAAATGACTGGTACGACCAGGTTCGGTAGAGTATCTTAAGAGTTGGCTTAAAATATTATTCTTCTTTAATACAGCCTATATCGAGCCTCGGTCTCCTAAATCTTCCGCCTCCTCATGCTTCAGTTTTCGGTGACCATCTTCCATTTCGGAATTTGTAGCAACTCCATCCTTTTTCACGCCATCCTTCCAGCAAAGTCGAGGTCTTCCTATCCATCTACTACCACCTGACTTTCCATTACGGATTCTTTTGAAATCCGTACTTCCTGCATTGGACGTGATCCGACCGCCAAAATAACTGTAGATTCATATGAATGGAGAGTATAGGGTTCTGATAAATGTTATACGACTCGCATGTTTAAAAATAAATGTATGAAAAAAAAATTCTCTGAATTTGCTCATACCATCAACTATTAAAATTAAAATTACTCCACTCGGTACCATATAGGGGAATAATAATGAATAACTTTGAAACGATAGAAATCTATACAAATTTGAATTCGGAGAAAACGTTTTCAAATCCTTCGTCGCTATATCATAGAAACAAAAAAGCCACTCCTACCCTTATGTGCTTCACCACCCCAATAGCCAACTGTGTTTAATTTGAGTTCAATTTACACCTGTAGATGGGAAGAACTGCCCTTCTCGAAACTAATCGTGATACAACTCAAAAAATTGCGTGTGAAGTACAAAATGAAAATAAAAATGATGCATTTTTCAAACATTATACATTTTTTATTAATTGTTAAGGAGAACACATTCTTATTGTGAAGTTGTAATTATTCAGAACATAGGTCTGTGATAGGTTAATACACCTTCCCCAGATAGAAAGAGATCTAGGTTCGAATCCAGGTAGCAACAACAATATTTTTCGATAATATTGATTTTATATGTATATCTTTCTAATTAATACATTTAATTAGTATATACAAGTTTTGTTTATTTGCAAGCTGTGCGAACTCCAGTAGGGATGTAAAAATACGATTCTAATCATTATTTGCATAAAATAACCATTTCAACCAGAATCGTTACTCACTTTGGGTTGAACAATAAGACAGGCTATGATAAAAGAGGTCAGAAAACTAGGAGTACCTACTCACGTCACTAAAATATGACATTCCGTGGGATCGTTCACAACATAACGCGTAGCGAGCGCTCACGGTGCGAGCGGTTGTCCGGAACGCGACCATAATAATTTCCGTAAAATTTAATCATGAACTTGAATGACTGGAATTCTATTTCAAATGAATAATCGCTGTTCCAAGATTATTATCAAACTGCTAATAATCTTGTCCGTCCTTACAGTGCGGTTGGGTTTTTATGTTTTAATATGTCCGAACTCTACCTGCGTACGTCCGAACGCAGATATTTGTCAATTCTACATTCGAAAAATGCTATTCGTCGTTTATATCCGTGTTCGTTGTATATAAAATAGTATAAAATTAAATGATCAGATCATCGAGATTGAATTAATAACGATTGTGTAACTTGTGAGAGTTATTCATATGATAGGATTTCCTGAATATTTTTCTCATTCATCACCGGATGTCGTTCGATTGTTTGACCGGTTCCCGCGTTTTTATTAATCCTGTCAAAAAAAAATAATGGTGAAAATATCAGCGCCTCATGTTATTAACGTAATATATGAATTTTCCTAAGTTGTTGAACAACTAAAGTATAATGTAAAATGTACATTTAAATACTCATATTGAATCGATTTGGTATCTTATTTTAAGGGAGATTACCTTGACTGCAGCACATCGCACCAACATTTATGAAGTTAATTGAAACAACGCGGATACGTAAACAAGTTCACGAGAGTGACGTCACGCTGCTCTTAATGTTGGAATGTCTACTCGGTGTGTATCCCAGTTGCTTCCGCGCGGGTGGCATTTTAAAATAATTTTGCCAAAAGTTTGAGATAGTCCATATATCATATTTTATGTATTTTTTCTACACATAAAATGATAACTTTTACTATTGAATAAACCTACAAATAAGTGACCATCAACTATGGATACTGACGGAGAGGAATTGGTCAAAAATCCCGACTTGAACAGAAATGACAGACAGAAATGAAATATCTAAAAGGAGTGTAGATAACGGACCAAATCAGGAACGATATCATCCGAGAGGATCTTGGAATAAATCTGTTGCTGCTGCAAATATAAAAATCTCAGTTACTGAAAAAACCACATTAAATTGATTTATTAATGGTTTAATCAAAAACTATTCGAAAATATATTTATTATCGTTAATTAAAAAAGTGACCATAGACGCAAATACTTATTAGAAATATATTAATTAGAAAGATATACCTATAAAATCAATTTTATCGAAAAATATTGTTGTAGCGCCACCGGGATTCGAACCTGGATCTCTTTCCAAACCGGGGAAGGTGCATTAAAAAGGCAACATATAGGTTCGAAAAATTGTCGCCAAAAATAATGTCGCTATAGCATAGTTGGATAATGCACCTTCCTCGGTTTGGAAGGAGATCCAGGTTCGAATCCCAGTGGCGCAACAACAATATTTTAGTTATTTGGATATAATGGAGAACATTCTAGACCCAGAATGATTATTCCAATAAGCCAGTAAACTTTTTAAACTAATATGTGAGTGGACTTCTTTTGCGACCTCATAGCCCTGCATAGCTCCACCCAACCCTTGTCAGTCTTCTGCTACTGATGTTATCTGCTCACTTACGCCATGATATCCCTACCGGTCTCGATCCTTCTGTCTTGTGTAAGAGAGCTTGATGCGTGTCGCGAGACTTATTTACTTTCATATATTTTATTATATGTCTCACTCTACGCAGTCTCAATGCTTTATCTTCTTCGAGATATCTAGAGCGTCGTACAGTGTCCGATGATCAAAGATCTGTAACGTCTTCTATTATCACATATTGGGCCATAAATAATGCGCTATACTTTATTTGCGAAGACCTGCAAACTGGTTTCATGTACCAACATGAGAGAACCCCTATAGACCGGTTGTGTCAACGTTGTATTCAATTTAATCTTTAGATTCTGTACCAACCTCCTCAATGAAGCGTAGAACGAGTTAAAGGCTTTTTAAATGAACTTTAACAAAAATGTTGTAGCTTAAAAATCAAGATTTACGTAATATATCCGTCTTATACCTAATAAACGTCTACAAATTGAAATAGAAAGCTAAATAAATTCGGAGGTTAGTGCCTGACGGAAGTGATCAAAAAAATATTATAATCTTTTCAGCGATATACATCTGACATACTAAACTTGACCGTATATAATGTTACTATTATTAAAATACTCGGTATATAGTACTTTAAAAAAATATCTGTACAAATTCCAATTAAACAATTCCTAATTTTAAAATTTCTGAAAGAAGAAATTAATTCGTTTCTTTTTCTATTAGAAAAATGCATCTTCAGAACAAAAAGGTTACATATCTGTTTAATTCGTATTTCAAATGAAATTAAAACTTCGCTCTTAATTTTTTTTGTCAGTATCCTTTTAAATTTGCGTTCAAATAAAACGTTAGTTCACACAGATAGAAGTGATTAATGCGTGCTTACTAGTTAATTAAAAATATTTTTTTTTTTGTTTTCCTTTGTTTATTGGTAACCCTGTAGTTCAATGGCGTTTTTGAAGGAACATTTTTCATGAGGATTATCATATGATTATCAAAATTAATCCAAAAAAATAACGATTACTTTTTTATTAGTGCCATTACTGTACATGTCTATCTAAAAATTGGTTTACCATAATCTACGCGAAAAACTGCTTGACCATAAAAATTACTCGCCTCATGTGAAAAAATGGAGGTGTTTTTACAAATACTAACAATATTTGATTTTGAAATAAACATACTAAACATACAATTTATCAACTTTCGCCGATGCATGATATATTCAAAAATATATTGTACGTACATTTTTTTCAAATTTGTATATTTATAAAAATAAAAATATATCCTATGCGCAATACATTACCTCATTTGAAGAGCCTCGACAATAGAAACACAATTTCGTGTGCAAAGCCTTATACATAATGACTTGGAATTGAAGCCCAACTCATTGAGCTCAGTCAAATTAAAGCCAGGCTAGAAAAAATACGAAGAAATGTGGCTACTTACTCCATAGAAAAAAAAAAAAAAAGCAAATTATTAGAACTACTGTCTTTTAGTCAGAATATATTTTTAAATTAAAATTTTTTCGTTTTTATAAAAATACACTGTTTTTACAGTTATTAAGTATTACCTGTAGAAATTTTAACAATCGATGAACGTGTATAAGAAGGTGTACGAGGCAGGAATGGTATGTCGGAACAGAATAATCTATCCTGTCTGCCTATCCATACGGGGAAACGGCGTAATAATAAGTTAATTAAAAAGTTTACCAGTAATTGTTTTATTTTAATTGAATAGTCAAATAACACTAAATATGTTTATTTTTATCTTTTTTAAGATTAAACTTTAGAAGAAAGTTAATTACAATATATTATGTGTATATATCTCGGTAGAGCACATTTTAAAAATAAATAATAGAAAATTAGTTGTTTGACACTAACGCGTGGGAGTGAAAGGTCGGTATTATTTTATGCACGCGAGATTAAATGCAACAGATGGAAAATAGTAATAGATATTATTGTATGAGGCAATTATCACTTTAAATAATATAAAAATACATGATATATTTTGGAATATAATGGAAACGATGTGGTTTTATTTATGATCTTGAAAGATTTAGGCGTTGGAAAATATAAATGACATAACACACTAACGTGACTTATTGGCAATTATTATTATAAAACAAATGTATCCATATATAGGGGTCAATGACTTCTAAAACGTAAAAATTGTCAAAAATATTTTGACCTGTTCGATAATTGGTCAATCTAGACACGCGCCGTCTTGATGAATTGATATTTAATATAATATTACGTTTCGCCATCTACGTCTGTGACTTTGGTATTGTCAGTGTCATTGTGGCTGTTTAGTGCTTGCTTACACGACCAGGTCTGTAAGACTCCTGTCATCTCATCTATGTTTCATGGTCGTGTCGCGTCGCACTCGATGGTTTTTTTCCCTTGTTTATGTCGCTGTATATAGCTCATATGGCAGCATATAGCTCATCTAAAGTAATATAATAAGAATGCAAAATACGCTATTGTTTAAGAAATATATTAAGGGATTTCCGCATATAGATTGTATTAAGACCTTGACACTGGCAGTGGCCACTATTGGCTACGAATCGGCTGCAATAGTCGCCCGCAGTATATATTTATCAGCTAGTATATATTAATTTCTCAAGACAGACACGGTTTTAATGAAAACATGTTTAATTATATAAAAAATAAACGCTCTTTAATGGCTCATAAAACATTGAAAAGAAAGATTCTAATAATGTATATATCTATACACAAAATATTTGGATTTAAATTTGACATATCTTTATCATCATCATCGTCAATTTTATAAAATCAGGGGCACAAAGATACGATTTGACGCTTCCATGTTCCTCTGTTTTGCGTTTGTTTTAGTACTTGATGACCAATCAAGGCCCAATCTATTTTCATAAAGTCATCGTTGCTGTTCATTCCGACTTAGCCTGGGGTGACCCGCCGGTTCTTTTTCTACCGGAGTTGCCAAGCAGACAGGTCTTTGTAATTGTACCTCTGGCGTACGCTATCTAAGACATCCGTGCTATTTGAATGAAGATCTTTCTACATATTGAAATATAAGTATCATGTCGAAGGTCTACCTTATTGCGGTGCTTCCCTCACTGCAGTACGCGACATATCTTCAAAAAGTAAAATATTTCCGCACATCTCGGAAAACGAATTAAAAAAATATTACTAAAAAGATAATTAAATCGATGTGAAGCTAATAAAAACTACACTTCCTTTCTCAAAGATAGATATCTATATATATTTTTGGTTCCTTATGCGAGACTAAATAAATAATATAAGTAAATTATAGCGAACAGTATAACATAACATAATATATAACAGTATAGTATAACAGTAAGTATTCTTCTCAGGTGATGACTTTAATCGAAATATCCTCCACATTATGTCACTATCATCTCAGCTATAATACTGTATATCGGTTTTGAGTAGATCTGCCTTATGAAAGCCACAACGTTGTATATCTTCGTAAGCATCGAATGGTATAATAAACAACCATATAAAATAAATAAAAAATACTATTACCCATAATTTCTAAGTGAATTTTCATGAAACAATACAAGATAGCCGACGTTCTGTCTATCTATCAACATTTGCAACACACCGATATACAGTGTTGTTGCAGGGAGGTCTAAATTGTTTTTACTCGCAGTTGGCAGCTGGATTGTGTTTCCATCATAAACGCATATTTAATATTTAGTTTTTATATTATTTATGTAAATAAATTATATTTTCAAGACACAGTTGTAAATCGTACAAACGCTAACGTTACGAAAAAATGAAGAGAATTAGAACAGTAGTTGATACATATCGCAACGGTTGCCGCATTTGGGTACTAGCCCGAGGGCCCGCACCGAGCCAGACCGTAGCCAGACAATTATTATTACAAGCTTAGTTTAGCGTGTCATTTAGAATCCGGGTAAAATAAAATATTAATTATTAGGTGTATCGAAAATATAATACTTGTGACTCGAAAGTAACACTGTATTGAATCAATCAATAATAATAACATTTAATAAAAATGTAGAGAATCTGTCAAATTTAATGTTACGAAACAAGCAGTGTGTATATTTATGTTAATTATTTATGTATCTTTTAGTGCAATAACCTTGACTCTAATATACCGGTAGTAGAGCACTTGTTGTATTACATTACATTCAGGGGTTAACGATTTAATTTTAGAGATTGCAAAAAAATACACGTATTTTCATATATAATCATAAAATTAACAATAATAATAAGGCAGAATACTTTGTTTAAATCACAATTGCTTATTTAACATGTTTCGATACCTATGGTATCTTTTTATTCTTTTCATGTACGTTTGTATTTTTAATTTCAGTATACATTGTTTTCTGAAGAAGATATCATAGGTATCGAAATATGTTGAATTATCAATAAATAGTGGTTTAAACAAAATATTTTGTCTTATTATTTATATAATATGTGGCCACAGAGTAATTTTGCTGATATTGAAGAAGTAAAAGTAACCGTTTGTATTTTGTATATATTAAACATAAAAGAAAAGGTTGTAAAAATAATATTTACAAATACGAGGACTGATAATTAAGTTTGTAAAATATTTTTCGTGCGCATTATGTAGCGACACTGCATCATGGGCAACGAGCTGGTCGCGAAGCAACACCGTAATCCGAAGAATAAACTGTTAACCCTAGATTAGTATCGTTAAAAACGATGTAATTGCTATCGATATGTAAAATTTATGTGTCTGTGTATAAATACATTTAGTACTTAGACATATATATGAAACACATTAGAATTAGTTTAGGAACATGATTAATATTAACAAAATAAATTATCAATTAAAAAAATAATAATGAAAATACCTTTAAAAAAAACAATTACTATTTAGTTACTGTTTGGGACATATATTTATTTGCATATATATTACATACGTATTTATTTGAACGAAAATATTGCACTGTGCCTTCCCCCCTTTCTTTCCGCTCCGGGCACGCCGCCGATCAGTCGATTGGCGACCTTGAACGAGTGCGGTATACGTGAATCGAAAGAATTACAATATTATACATTTGAGACTTTGCGTCAATAGAGTGTCGGAACTCGTCGTTGTCTAAAGGAACCTAAGACGAAATAATGATAAAAATACAGTACACATTTAGAGATGTCTGCAGAATCTGGATTATGGTGAGTGCGTATCCAAAATTCTTCCGGTATCTATGCTTATACGCAATAGTTAGTATAATTTGGGAAAATTTTCGTTTGTTGCGTTCCAGAGATGGCTTTTTCACACTTTCAGTAAGTCGTTGATATTTTTTCTTTGCAGATGGACAAAATCCGCAGTTTTTTATTGACGTTGTGATTGCACTTGTGATCCTGGGGTCGGAGTATCTTGCTCACCAATAATTTTCAAAATGGACCCACGAAGCTCTGTGCTCCATTTAGAGATATTTAGCCTTGACTTCAAGAGTGGCAACGTGACTGAGCTGTGAGGTGTTGTATCAACAGTCAGGGAGAGCACCCCTAGAGTGGGGGATGCGTCAGAATTGGCAAGTGGGCGAAGTAAATGGTTTTATTTGAATTACACGTAATATTTACGTACGATACTGATCTAGGGTTAATGCAGTATTCTATTGGAAGTAATGAAACGGATATGAGCGCGAGTGAGTGACTCCTGAATTGAATCCAGTAAAATAAATTGTGGTGAGGTGCAAAAATTGAATCACTGCATTCATATTCGCCCGATCTGGCCTCCTCTGACATTTTTCTATTTCTAAATATCCATTTATTTTAAAATATTCCAAATATTGGGGGTCACGAGCGGAGGTGAAATGGATTACAAAGCATGCTCTAAAGGGCCTCAAGGAGAATAAATTTGAATACTGTTTCATGCAACGAAATAAACATTGGAACAAGTGCATTGATTTCAGATGGGACAATTTAATTGTCAGCCGTACATTAACACCGTACACCTTTGAAATATTTACTTTACCATTGGAGATCTACGTTCTTAAATTAACTTGTATTCTTTTTCTTTTTCTTCGTTCGTTATGATCACGCTCGAGCAGTTGTGGCTATTAAGACGGCCATACACGCAACGTTATACCTGTTTATGTCGCCTGTACAGGTAAACCGGAACACGCATGTGACAAAATTGACAGGTATCACTACCTATACAGGCGACCTGACAACAATTAAATAAGTGCTAACTTCAGGAAAACCTGAGCGTATGCGTTACAAAAGGGCGCAGGTCTCAGCTGTTCCGTCCACCGCGAAGGGAAAGATCGCGTTGCGTAGTTCGAAAAAATGACGTCTCCCAAGCGCAGCGTAATTGCGGAAGATTTTATTGAATTGTATAAATCTAAGCCACACATTCTTAAATAATTATCAACCATTTTTTACACCTCTTTTGTCGCAGTTTTTTTTATTTCTTTCGTAGGATGACGAGAATAGCACAACCGCATCGCCGTAGTTGTGCTGTACCGATACCATGCTTGACTGAGAGATTGTCACAGGTTGGCTTCTACGTGTATGGCTAAAGTTGAGCTTCGGTTGACTTGTCATGTTTTATTGTCAGGTATACCGTTGCGTGTATGGCCGGCTTTATACACACTGCTGGCGAGCTGTCAATACTGGATCTAAAAGTATTCGACATCCGTCCACCAGAACTGACAGCGCGCGGGTGACCTCTCGCGTGAGTGACATCCTTACATTCTATCATGACCAGTTGGTTCTATATTCGTGTTGTCTTCACGCCTTGAGATGTCTTCAAAATATTTGTGTGCATCCGATTGCACAGCAGATGATGGACGTTGTTCATTTATAAGTTTTTCAATGATTGAATTTTGGTCGATCTGGTGTTGGTGCTATCCCGATAATATCTTTTTATGATTGTTAACTGCATTCCCTGTCATAATTTCTTTTCTCACTTTGATATTGAATATATATATTCATTAATTTATTAAAATTTGCGACGTTAACACAAAATCGGTTGTGCTCGTAATTAGAAATCTTATCGCACATTATTATTTTCGCTTGCGTCACAATATTGTATGTGCGGTATAAACCGCTTTTCATTTTCCGTGCGTGATGTTGTTCGCGTCACTAGATATGTTTTAGAGGGATTGGTCCAGGCAGAATGCTGGTGAGTCGCCGAGCAGCTCACGTGTTCACCTGCATCTCTCACGAATGCCACCTCGGGTTTTTCCCAAATAAACCGCGCGTACGATTAAACACTGTTGGCCCGTTAACCTCACGCAAAAATAGTCTTTTAACAATATATAATTACGACGCTGCGGGGACTATAATGGATTAACCGTGTATTTTGTTGGTATTGCAAGGGTAAAACCCGATTTAAAGTATTGATAAACTTCAAATATTTAACATTATGCTTATTTTTTTATATTATTGACAATGTAATACAGGGTGTTCAGCGGAAAATTTTCAAGATTAAATTGTAATTATTGATAAACCATTAGGGTGAGGTAAGTGGGAGGGGTATTGTGCGACGCGCGTGATTTGCGGATTTATCAGTCGCAATAAGTCACTGGTCGGGAGCGCAACGCGCATTCGCGGTTGAGCAATATTCATTGGTTCGTGCGCGTCGCGCTTTTTGTACTCACTTTAATATTAGATGAGTAAGTGATGGGCCGGGCACGCAACTTATCTGGTGTCGGATTCAAAAGTTCAGACAAGAAGGGACAATGATTAATCAAAGTCCTCCGGGACCATCAACGTCAACAGGGATGCCATAACATGTAGCACAAGTTGGACGCTAAAATATGCGCAATCCGCGTAAATCAATAAGGAAGATTGCAGCCTGTACCGAAATAAAAAAAATCATTAGTGCACTTTTTTTTGTTTCACGCATACAACCTGAAAATCGTGCAGTTTCTCAACGAAAATGACTATTCTTTACGTGAAACCTTAGCTAGAACGATGCTGGAACGTTTTGGAATAGCACGAACGCTTGGAAATATATTGTTTATTGATGAAGCACATTTTCATATCGATGGCTATGTTAATAAACAGAACATGAGATAATGGTGCCCCGATAACCCAAGGGAACGCCATCAAAAACGTTTGCATTGTACAAAAATGACAATTTGGTGTGCAATTTCTGCTCGAGGGATAATTGGCCCTTATTTTTTTAACCAGCGAGAGAAATTCACTGCTGACGTGCGTTGCCAAATGATTGAAGAGTTTTTGGAACTGCAACTGCAGCTATTTCCCGGGTTCAACAACAGAATACAATTTCAGCAAGACAGAGCTACTCCACACGCAGCTAGAGGTTTAATGGAGAAGCTGAGGGGAATTTTTCCCAATAAATTAATCAACAAGTACGGAGACATATCCTGGGTACCTCGAGCACCGGACCTTACTCTATGCGACTTTTTTATGTAGATACCTTAAGTCAAGAGTTTACTGCAACAATCCTCGAACAATTCAGGTCCTACAAGAAAATATCTGCCGTGAAGTTGCTGCCATTGAACCAACGCTTATTGTTTATAAAATGTAAAATCCGCATCGTTAAACTCCATTTTGTATAAATAAAATATGAGTATAACATTGTAGTTTTTTTTAAATTTAATATTAAACGTGAAAATTTTCCGCTGGACACCCGATTAACTTAAATGTTAAATTATATTATTAATTAATTAATTATATCAGATTAACATTAACCGCGAGCACTAGTGTATAGAACTGGCATCTCTTTTGGGTTAGATCATGTTTTTTGTAGATGGTTTATAGGTCGACGTTATAGCTCGCTAATATGCGACATTATCAAAAAATTACTGTATAACCGTACTTTTTCGCAGGAGATATAATTCTACCACAGTTGAGTAATAAACGAAATAAAAAAATAAAAAATATATATATACAGTAAAACATGGTTATAGCGAGCTCGGGTATAGCGAGTTCACAGCAATAGCGCAAAACTCATTGATATTTTAGTTTACGTAAGTTTTCATACAAAAGTGAATTGTTTGCTTCTCAGTTATATATACTCATATATGTGTGTTTGTTGGTGCTGAAAAAAAAAGCAATATTCGAAAAATGTAAGCGGTTAAAGTGAAAGAAGTGGCGGAAAATGTAAGCGGTTAAAGTCATATAATTTATAACACTACATACAATTTTCGGCCGCCAAATCTTCATGTTGACGCTTACAACTTATTATTGGGCATCAAACAAAAGTGTTAAATAAAAAATGGACATCTAAAATGCCATTTTATAATCTAGTTCCCTTTTTACATTTGTCTTTTTCTTTGAATTCAAATTTATTACGAGATTATCTAAAGTAATGTTTGTATGCGTCGGCAGTGTTGTATTGATAATACAACACTCCCAATGCATACAATTATTTAAGTAGTTTTGTTATCTCAACTTACGTTTCAATGGATATGGCGTGTTGAAACATATGAAATACATATTATTTTAATTTTTTGAGATTAACATTGGATTTCAAAAAAATAACGAATTTATTACTGATAGGTAATTTAAATAAACATTTTAATATCTTGCGTTGACATAACGAGTAACGGCTATACCGAGCAAATTTAGTCGATCCCCTCATGCCTGTCGTAACTATATCCGACGGCATATATAGCGACATTACAAACTGGTGTCATGTTCAAAATTGCCCCGTTACTTGTTTTAATGCCGAGTACCTCGTAATCACAAATAATTACCCTTACATCGGTATCGCAATCTGTTTTTAAGGTTATAAAAACGGTCACCATCTATCGTTCTTTTTCAATTCATCGAGTAGAGCTGTCAAAATTACGCGAATCATAGCTGCTAAGATGTGACCGTGAGCATACAACTTAACCAAAGTGTAAATACTTTTATGTTATTCAATCAATAGTACATAATTTAGTATAATTTGTTAATCTAATCGCATGGTGAATGATTTTTAAGGAAAACGAGATGTTTCCCTTTTGTTATTTTCATTTATTCAGTTTTGGTGTCATTATTACCATCCAAAACCCGTTTGCAACATCGTCCATTATAAATTTCGGAGTTTTTCATCCCGCACCTAAGAGAGAAATAAAATATTTCTGCAGAAGATATGAATACAATGCAAATTAGGATTTATCACAAGATTAGTAGAAATTGATGCACTAGTAATTGTGATTATTTTTCTTACCCAGTATCCCATTATGAATTTATTAAATTACGAGTTTAAATTAACTCGTTCGACGCCGGGCCGAGCCGCCGCCATGTTGTGGCCAGCCACTAAAGACTCTGGCCTTCCGCTAACAAGTAAATGCTGCTGACAATTGAATACAATACCAAACGAATTATTTAAATGATTTACATAATTCAACTGCTAACGTATTTGTAACTTTATAAATACATATATAAATAAATATACTTCTTTAAGAAATATAGAATCTATGTAAGTTGTCTTCTACACTTATATCTAAACTGACTAGCGGTTACATCCATGTCCATGTCACATGTCATCCATGTCTCACTCAGTCAATTCCATTATTTTATTTTGCGAGTGATATTCAGTTTGCGTAATTGTGTCCTCAACATTTCTGTCCCCTTATCCTAGAATGATCGAGGGCTCAAAGTCTCAACCAGGCGTTTCCATTGACCCCTGTCTTGCGCAATTTTGGTACTTATTGACCAATCGAGAGCCAATCGCTTAGTCTGGGATGACCCATCGACCACCGAGTTGCTAAGAAGATACATTTTATTAACTTATTACAATATCTTAAATGAATCAATTATAAAAATATACAGAAAAAATCAATTTATCGAAAAAATATCTCGATAGTAACCAAAATATTATTTCGATAATTTTTTTTCCGTATTTCTTTCTTATTGATATATTTAATTTGTATCAAAATACCACAGAACTATGTTCTGAATAAACTGCAACTCACGATAATAATGTGTTCTCTTTAAAAATATATTACCATATTATTTATAATGAAATATAATTCTTTTAAATTCCAAGAACATTGACAAACAATGACAGTTTTCTTGTAAAAAAAATTATGTAACATTTTGTTTATTATGTCATTGTTCCGAAGATAACTGTCAACTTAATATAACGTCCTAAACTAGTTCATCATAATGTAATTATCTAACGTAACAGTAACAATCCTCTCTCTCTGGACCAATTAAAAGAAAATATCCAAGTAGAAATGGAGAATACGTGCCGAGCAATTCTCAGAAATTTTGCCTCCCTTTTAGAAGAGTACCAGCAAAATAACGGATCATATTACAAAACATATTTTTTTTTTTAAATAATTCCCAGGGACTGTACTTAAATGCAAAATAATCATTTTTTTATTAAACCCATTCATTATTTTATTACAGAATTTATATTATGAAAAAGACTTTTGGAACACCTTGTTTAAAGATCAATTGTTATTATACACATCTAAAACTTCTTCCTCATCTTCAGCGGCCTTATTAGACTCGGAAGTTCATTACCGTAGTCATGATAGAGCGCTAATCATATCTTGATATCACCATTGTGGTTCAGTCTGCAAGGTATTCATTTATCCCTCGCAGGTCTGTTTTGACAATATTTTTCCATCTAAGTCTTGGTATTGGTCTCGGTTTCGATCCTGTTGGTTTGTGTATGAAGATTTTGTGCATATTACTGGACTCATCTACTCGATACATATCCCGTCCACTGCAACCTCCTTACTTTCATCATCCTCAGCATATCTGTGGCGGTATACCGTTTCCGAAGATTCAGGTTCTTTAACCTCCACCATTCTCCGGTTAGGTTATTGGGTCGTAAATCTGATCTGCAACCTGTTTTCTTGCGCTAAAATGAGAAATCAAGCTTTAAACCCATATAGAGCGACCGGTTGTATTAGTATTATATGCAGTTTAAACATTATTACGTAAGCATACATGCGTCCACGTAGATGTAAAATGTCGCACTATCTATGGAACCGGCGGCAGACCAGTCGGCCAATAAGAAGCCAGATGATCAATGGTGCGATGCAAAACGGAAGAACTGTCACTTTTGTTTTGGAGCGAGTCGAGACGGTGAAGTCTGGGAAAAGAGTGTTGGCCAAGATGAGAAAAAAAAGAAAAAAAGGAAGTCGAGGCTCGTAATGACCATAACGAGATGGTGGGAATCCTTGGCCCTATCTTCGTGGAGATTGGCGACATACTTTTGTCTTTAGATCCTGAAAAAATTCGGTGATGATGGCGTTATTTATGGATAATAATTCTGTAACTACTTCGAGGAGCTGATCCGCGTTGGCCACCGTCCGCTAGGATCTCCAGGGCCTCTGGCGTGCAAGAAGTCACCGAAGAAGAAATAGTGCTTAGAAAAATAGACGATGAAGTGAAACAATGGACTTGTGCGAAAAACGTGGGTAGTAAAAATTTATTGTAAATTATATAAATAAGAATAAAAAATAATTGATAATTCTGGCATCTGCTATCAGATTACTCAAAGGTATTTGAGATTCCCTAAAAATAAGGTAGATGGCTCTTTCAAATAATGGAACAATTAAATGTATTAATATCAAAAAGGTAACATATAGGTTTGAAAATTTGTCGCTAATAATATCGTCGCTGTAGCATAGTTGGATAATGCACCTTCCCCGGTTTGGAAAGAGATCCAGGTTTGAATCCCGGTGGGGCAACAACAATATTTTTCGATAAAATTGATTTCATATGTGTATCTTTCTAAATAATATACTTAATTCATATTTAAAATATCACAGATCTATGTTCTGAATAAGTACAACTTCACAATAAGAATGTTTCTCTTAATAATTTTTATTTTGTCTTCTTTAAAAAAAATAAATTAAATAAAAAAAAATTATATAAGGAAGATAAATTTAAAACTAAAATCTTTAAAAACTTGTTTGGTTGGGTAATCTCTAGCCTTTTTTAAAATTATTTTTATTATCATCTTTTGAGTTGTAATTATTGGTTTGAGATGTATTAGATAAATTTCTTTCTAACCTAGTATTCCATATTGATTCAACCAATGCATGGTATGTCATTTTAAGTGTTTGCAAATTACAATATTCTCGAAGGATATAGAAGTAGAATTAAAATTTACGTAACTAATTATTTAAGAGAGTTATGTGTTCTTTGAAGTTTATATTATTATCTAGGATTAATCCTAAATATTTGTACTTGATTACTCTTTGTACATTAGTTTTACAGTTACATTGACAAATAGAGTTTACTACAAAATAGTCCTGAGCTAAGCTTCTGGCTATAACTACATTAACATGTTCATATTGCTGCGCAACAATTTCTTACTGTGTTTCGTAATATGATTTGTTTGCACCACTAAAAGGTGGGACCGTTTCAGTTCCGCAATATTAGATGACAAGATAAAAATTAACTACTCGGGTTAACGGAGTCTGAGTCTAAGAGTAAAATATTGTATTCTCTTGAACGACGCGCGCCTTTTGCCGGTGTGCATTCTTGAAGGATACTACTGGTTGGGTTTTGCAATTCGTTGTCTGATGACGTCAGTAATGCGATTCAAGACTGGTTTTAATACGGGTTCTGTGCTGGTTGTTCAGTCCCATGCATAAACTGTAAGGTATTTTTAGAACGTACGCTCAAAAATACAATGGAAAATGGGGCGCGAGCTACTGACGTCACACGTCTGACGTAGGGAGGGCTTTGCATATTTCAATTACTATATGTGATTTTGCTATAATTTAATCTGTTGGGTCGCCTATTTTAAACGTAATATACAAATAGTTTGCAAAGTGACGGTGTCCGATTAAAGAGGTGACGATACAAAATATGTAATTTTCTTGATTGGTATACATATAAATCTATTATAATTTTCGATTTTATTTTACTTTTAAGTGACAGATTATCAACAGCAGTTCATCAATGATCATAATACATATATAAAGATATATAATATACCATCACATATATACTGTCAGGTTGTCTTAAAGGCCGTACTCTAAATGAAATCTATGGTTAGGAGATATCACTAGCAACCTATTGAGCGTCCAATAGGTTCAAACTTAAGTGATTTATAAAAATATATATATTTTTTTAAATACGCAAACAAAAATCTGGCAGCTTATATTACCACAGCATACGTATGCTAAATTTCATCACGTTAGGATAAATATTTATGGCGCTCTTTTTTGTAAGACAGGTTGCAAATTTCTCTGAAATCACGAAGTTCGAATAATTACTAAACCTACTTTTAAAATTAGCAATATTAACTTTGTGGTTATAATTCATATTTTTATTTATTATATTTGTTTTATTAACCACTAAATTGAGTTTAAATACATCTACCGGTTTCGAAAAGTACAATTTTCTTCTTCAGGATGTCATAACTCAACATATTTCTTTATGTTATGAAAATGAAAATGGTATTTTTCGAAACCGGTAGATGTATTTAAACTCAATTTAGTGGATAATAAAACAAAAATAATAAATAAAAATATAATTACTAAACCGTTGAATTTCGGGAAACCTTATAATTACGCTCAATGGGCTGCTGGTGGTGTCCTCTAATCGCCGGCTCTATTTAGACTAATTTTTCATGGACACCCTGTATATACTGATTTTATTTTCATTTTGTCGCGAAATGAAAACTTCAAAATACGAGCTTATTGCTCAAATATGTCGCCTATTGACTTCGTTTTTACAAATAGAAAATTCTTTGAACAAATGTTTTACATATATTTCCTCATTTTCCTTTACAATTATTTAATATGATAGATTTTGTAACGAATTATTGTATGTTATTAAGAGTACGGGTGTGTTCCTGAAATAAGAAGTAAACTGTACTAATATATTATATTATTTATTTTGTTAATTATTTGTTTATTTATTCATTATTCGGTCATTTAGGTCCCAACCTCACAGCAAAAATACTCTAGAGGTATCCCTGTTTTCGTTTATATCATTCTTGTGTCATCTAACGGTCAAATTCCATCCAGGGTTCCCTCAAAAATCCTTTCGATAGTACCACAGTTCTCGCTTCTCACAGCATGACTTTAATGGCACACTTTAATTTGTAACTGTCCTTCTTCTTGGCTCTTTGAAGATCTTTTTCAGTTCATGATTTCCTGATTAAAATATTTTGTAAATTATAAGTATTTTGCGGAGGATTGTTTTCAAATACTTGTAGAGCGATTTTTGCTTTT
The DNA here is from genome assembly GCA_031772225.1 of Eubasilissa splendida. Lineage (NCBI taxonomy): Eukaryota > Metazoa > Arthropoda > Insecta > Trichoptera > Phryganeidae > Eubasilissa > Eubasilissa splendida. The sequence goes on along the minus strand of CM062855.1, from coordinate 19,018,667 downwards.
CTGCAAGGCTCCAAATTCCGCATTCTTACAGCATTATCGATTTCACAGTTACGTTGTAGACCCGGAATTTGGTCTGCGTAGAAAATTTTTGGAACTTGAAATGATTCTGTAGCGTGAGGGAGGCGGCGTTTCTACTCTTAATTTTGCGAGTTCCAATGAAAGATCAATCTTTCAGATATGTTGATTCCTAAATATTTCTAGGAATATTCGAAAATAAAATAAATATTTATTCATACACAATAAAATTGAAAAATGAACAAAGTAATATGTACACGATTAAGGTGATTATAGATGATTGGTATTTCTTAATTAAAAAGTTTCGGAGTAACTTGGGCCCCAGTAATACGTTGTTTTATTTTATAACATCACGACTAATATCATATTCTTTATTAAAATTACAGATATCAGATACCGATTTTAGGAAAAACCTGAAACAATAACACCGAATGTCAAAAATATCTACGACTTTTGCAAAAAAATATGTATTGTGATATTTGTGAACAAAACTAAATATTATTAAAGAGAACACATTCTTATTGTGAAGTTGTAATTATTCAGAACATAGGTCTGTGATGTTTCAAATACTAATTTAATGTATTAATTATAAATATATACATATAAAATCAAAATATATATATATTTCAAATTAATACATTAAATTAGTATTTAAAACTAAATATTATAGTAGTATAATTGATACACTCACAAAAGAGGGACAGTGGATGAGACACAAAATAATAAAATCCTTACACGGACAAAAACACGAGGTATGGAGAGTGAGACGTAGGTGCGTAGGTGGAGTCCCACCCACACAGGCCGGTTTGACTACCCACCTAAGGAGCTCCAACGAGTCACCCATACCCGATTAAACTATGTCTAAATCCAGTCAAATCACCAATCTTACGTTCACGTGCATCTCTAAGTATCTCACGATTCCACAGAATATGGTCAGGCGTCTGTTCCACTCTCCTACATGCACACCATGGGGCATCCACAAGTCTAAACTCAAACAGTTTACTTCGAAATTGTCCATGCTCCGTAATCATCTGACATTCAAAGTGATTCACGTCTGGAGGTTTCATCATATGATGTAGATACTAATACACATAAAATTTAAAAAATTACAGCCATTTAAAAATGTATAATAAAATACATAATGTCATTTTTTACTTACGATACTTTACGTAGGAGGGGTCGTTATGTCAAATGTCAATATTTCATAGTTATGGTGGCAGGATACGTCACAATTACTATCTTTATTACACAATAGCAATTTTTATGTCACACAATAGTAAATAAATATTCAATCTTATAAGGCTAGAATTATGTGCAGCTTTAGGGCCACGTAAAATTTTAATTTGCGTAATTTGAACACTTCAGATTTAGAATTAAATGATGCATTCGACCCATCGTTTGTATTGTTACATGCCATCGGTACACTACGTTTTTATAGCTGATGAGAGTTGCGTTTCAAGTACCGCCTTGCTGGGTGCATTCAGCTTCGCTGTGCTATCTCTATGTGACGAAAGTGTAGGTGATTGCCCTCCGCATGTTTGTATTTTCATCAAATTCTTACACAAGAAAAAAAACAGATCTCTCTTCGCCGGCGTCCAGTGTTCAAAGTTTCCAATGTCGTCAAACTATGTACAAAGCGATTTAATTCACTGGCAACAACGAGTGTTTCACATAAATAGCGGAAACATTATACATATTGAACACTGCAATTTTAAAATTTCGCAATATATCATTAAATAAATATTCCTACTAGGATTTAAAATCGTGCATCTGGGTAAATGTTCGATTCTCCGCGAGGGATCTGAAGGACAGTTGGTAGTTAGTGGTCATTCGCTCGGAGCGTATATTAAAATATAATTTATAATTCAATGTAATACCGATACAAATTGCATAATACAAAAAGCGTACATTTGAGCGGCTCCATTTCCGTATTTTTTTTTTCCAATACGAAATGAGGAAACTTGATATAAATTTTTTAAATCTTTATTTGTTTTATTCGACAATAACTATAATAAGACTAAATATATGATCAGTTTCGGTGATGATGCATTACTGTACTCGAAATATTTGAAATTAAAGATGATTATAAAGCGACTGATGTATAATATATTTCTTAAAGGAAAAAATAATTATATATGAAATATTTAGAAAAATGTACCTATCAAAGAAACATATAGTTATCACAAACTTTCCTCCTAAACTGCACGTGTGTCCTGTACAGTGATCACAAGCCAGCGTGCACTCTCCAATATAGCAACATTAACTTACTAACAAACTAACTAACTTACCGTCACGCCGTTTTTCCGCGGGGGGATAGAGCGCCACACTCCTCTGTCCCGACACAATTCTAATTCTCACCTCATCCACATTTATACATCTTCTCATACAAGCTCGTCGATTATTGAGGCTTTTAACAGAATCATCCTCCATTATCTGGTTTATCTGGTCGTATCAATTCTTATATTAACATCAACTTTACATTCTTTTCTTATTTCTACATTATTTACTCTGTTATAAATAGGTTTGCCACATATACGCCTAAGTGATCTCATTTCCACTGCATTCAGTCTACTTTCGTTTCTCTTCTGCCAGCTCCAGGCCCCATTTCCATACGTCAGTGTCGGTACCGAGACTCTATTATGCGCCGCTAGCCTTGCCTCGGTTGACAAGATATAATTCCATTCAATGAGCCGTTCACTTTATTCCCTGCAGTCATCCTCCTTTCGATATCATTCTTAGCTTTTCCGTCTCTATCAACATTAAGAAACATTCAATGATTTAATAATGTATGATTTGAAATACGAATAAATTTAAGGAACTTTCGGTTTCCTACGATATTTGTGGAACATTTCAAGTGTCAAGCGCATTTTTTGAATGTGAACCTTAATGAACGCTATCAAATCTAAAACACGCAACTAACTAAATATTGAACATTTTGACAATTTAATGAGAATTAAATCTTATATATTGTAAGAAGAAAGATTGACCTGAATGAAGTGTATAAGATTTGGAGTAATCGTAAAGAACGACGTCAATAAGCATAAAATTATAAAAAGAAAATCATAAATTAGATTTATATTTGAAGGCTTTTTTTGAGTTTTGTTTTCATTTTTTTTTTTGAGAAAAATAAATAAAACACGATATTGTTATTTTAATTATTTTGAAATATAGCATTTTATATTTTATCTCTACGTAAACCGATTTTAAATTCTTTTGCTTTTCATTTACACGATTGTTCAATTTTTAATAATATGTATTGGATAAAAAATTATTAAGCAACCATTTTTCTTACTTCATCGTTTTTTATACATGGACCTAATTATGATATTTATATAGAATAAATTAAAATACTAAATTTTATAATAGATATTTAAATATGACATTGAAGTTAGATAAGTATAAAAAGTATGTGCGCTCGCGCATTTGGTGATTTGGCCTGCTTAGCCACCGTCCCATTCCGTCTTAGAGGGAACGTCGGTTACTACCGGGGCTAGATCTTCTAGATCTTTATTTATTTTAATTAAATAACTTAATTTAAAATATAGATTACAAATATCGAGAAGGAAAACACTGAAATTTCACTGTAACTATGCGATTTTTTAATTTTAATGCAGGTACCTTAGTACGGACAGCAATCAAAAAGACTTAATAATAAATAAATCAGTATATTTTCCTAGAGAATTATACGGATTTTTTATTTATTTATAATAACTCAGTCATCATTTTGCTTTAATGAACAGAGTATGGGATATAAAGTGATTAATTTTTTTTCTGTACTCAGAACTGACCTCAAATATTTGTATTTATATAAAATGAATACACCGTGTCGCGACACACCTCCGATGTCATAAAAGTGTAAAATATTATCTGTCACACGTAATTGGACGTAGCGAATGTACGATGACAAAAAGGAGCACAGAGCTGTATAATATACCTTGCAAATAAATTCAATTTATTAATATACAATGCTAGCAAATCGGTCATAATGGAGTTGAAATATGGGAAAGGTCCAGATAATATTCCTCCCGTGTGGCTGGACGGGACGAAATTGGACGTTCAAAATAAGGTCCAATACCTTGGGCATATATTCAATGAAGATGGACAAAACGATGATGACATAGAACGACAGAGGAGACAGTTGAGCGTTCGTGCAAATATGCTGTCATGGCGTTTCTACCGATACAGTAAAGAGGGAGAAGACGATCCTGTTTAAATCGTTCTTCAATACTTATATACCTGCAAGCTCTGGTCGAAATACAAGCAAGTGACGTACAATCGTCTCCGAACTCAGTACAACAACTCATACACTGTTCAGATTGGCGCGTTATTGCAGCGCATCTACAATGTTTGCTGAAGGCCATATACATGGATTCGTTCCGCTTCTGAGACATCGAGTTGCTAGCATAAAGCTGCGGCTGGAGCTCAGCACCAACTCTCAGGTGCGAGCGGCGCTCTCATTGAAAGCTGGTTCTCTGACCAAAGAATGGCACCGACTACAGAATAGCTACAGATACAATAATGGCCGTGAATGAAATATAGTATCTATATTTTGTTTATATTTATATATATGTGTAAACTTTTTTTTATTTATGTATTTTTTTGCTTTTCTTTTCATAAGATAAATAATATTTCGTAAATTTAATATAATATATATATATAATATGTATTACCTTTATGTTGACTTGAGTATTCATAAAAAAAACCCGATCACACTGGAATAAATGCATTATAATTATTATTATTTATTATTAATGCATGATGAATTTTCTTTAAAAATAATAAAATTCGAGAACACCTTCCGATACTCGTAATTCCTCGTAAAGATTATTCCGTATAAATGTCATTGCAATCTGACAAAATAATAAGGGTGACTTTGATATTATAGATATACAAATGAACGATTTTATTATACGTCACCGTTTTCTTTCATGGTACGTGTGACCTCAATCAGATGAGAGACACTACTCTTAAGCATCTTCACAAGTCTCAGGTCTGGATAGTCTTCATATCTGACATCAGGGTCTCTCAAACCAAATGAAACGCATTCATTTATCGTTGTATTATTTCAGGTCTTCTTCGTCTTAAAGTTGTGTTCAGGATAATTTCCCTTTCTGTGCAGACATTAACGAAGATTGTGAATGAAAAATTAGAAAATCCACAATTATCTTTATAGATTCGCGCGTCGTGCTGTCCATACGTAACATGCTGTAGATTTTGGAGGTGTTTATTTTACGTTTGCCGCTATTGCGGACTATCCTTGACTAATCCCAGCTGCATACATGCAGATTGGAAAGACAAGAGTGTATTTTAATATTCTTATAAGTTGGTTCGTAGGAACTTTAGCTAGTTGGATGCGTCTTCGAATTCCCTGCTCACGGTCACCTTTGTTCGTGATCAGCGAGCTTAAATAAATTACCTTTTGAAAGTACCTCGCATCCTGCCATTTGGGACGTTTGTGATGATGTATCAGCACGATATTTAACCAATATCTTTGTTCTGGACCAAATTATTTCTAAACAAAACAGCCTGATCACTTATATATAAGATAATAATTCATAACGCATTTTTGTTACGTTTATATTACTGAGCACGTTTTCGAATAATGTAAAATGGAATAAAGTACCGTTTTGATTAAGTAAACGGATATATTATAAATCGTGACTTCAGTCCCCAACTGAAGAACTGGTGAAAATTTTTAAAGTGTTCATAAATAAATTGTTCCATAATTTTTAATTTTATAAAATGATTATACTCTTACGAAGCTGTTGTGCAAATTAAATTTTAGATTTATCGATACATACGTATGCTCGTTTATCTATCGCTTTTACAATATTCTTATACATGAGTGTATATTTGTAGCAGCAAGTAACGACATATGTCATATATATATACACATTATGCGAATGATTGGGTTTTCTGTTTTTTTTTTATAAATTTGGGTAGGTAGTGCGATATACAGATATCCTTGTTTGGTTTTTATGAGTTATTATTTTTTAATTAAAATTGGTAAATTGTACACTTTTGTAAGTTAATTAGTATATCGATCCCTTAGAATAACAAGGTTCCAACTAACATTTTGGGTTAATTTGAGTTTTTGCGTGAAATGGATTCCAAACACATTATTCTTTATTTATTACATACACACCAACTCTATTTAACGGATAGTAAAGGAAATAGTAAAAGTTGAAAGTTTCTACTGAATCAGTTATTTCAATTTATTTGTTAATTTATGATGTTTTTATTTTATTTTTAATTTCCCTCATTTCACAGTGGTCATTGATGATACTGAAAATAAGTTAAGACCATACTTGCATACTCAAAACATAATAATATACATGAATATATGTTAAAATTCAATTAACACTTTTGAGCTCATTATCTCAAAACAGTGTCAGTGTCAGATGGAACCTTGTTATTCTGAGGGGTCGGTATGTTAAAACTAAAAATTCGACTCTTTAACTTTATTCGGAAGATAATTAATAAATTTTAACTACTAAAACTAATAAAACTTTTTGGAAAACTAGGTGATGAATTTATAAAATCAATTGAGAGCGATAAATAATATTCGAGTATATATGGGAATTTGTGATGCATCTAATTGTTTAGCTGAACGTAATATTGACATAGCCTCGTCGTGGATCGGGATCTTGAAAACATATCTTTTTTTAAATATGAAGTTTTATGATCCATTATTGCTTGTTTGTTTAACTCGACTTAAAAATGAATGAATTATTGATGTCATTCACAATAGAGCGATATCCAATATTATTAATAGAATTCGAGACTGCCAGTATTCTATGGCACTGAATATAGGTACATGTCATCGCATGAAGGTTTGACGAAAACATACATTCATTAGTTAATTAAACAAGTATTATCAAAGGCTATTTGATTATTTCAATTTTTTTTAAATAATGCAGAATAAAATGATACACAATTTATAGATATTTACATTTATTTACTCGAAATTGGAGAATTTGATTTTACTATGGAAACGTTGTAAAATATTAATATTTAATAATTAAATAGTGAAAGAGTTTTTAATATTTCATATTGTCTTTCATACACCAAATAATTAATGCGTTTTTCTTTTGCTGATTTTCTTTTAATGGAAACAGTTAATTCTAAAACGATTTTTAAAATAAATAACATTAAATTCCGATGACTATTAATTTTTTATTCGAAATATTTCCCAACTTACGACAATGAGGTAGTGGAATCATTTTGATTTTATTTTAAAAATATTCTTCAAAAAATCGCATTTAAAAAAATGACAGAGTTGCAGATGTACAAAAGTGTGTGTTTTAAATACGATCCGTTTATACAGTTTTATCGTGTGACATCACATTTTACGAGTCGACAAGTCGGCAATCGACACTCTAGCAGGCGAGTGTTGACATACTGACGTCACTTCTCTCTTGCGTACAAGTAATTCGAGCATTTTTCAACAAGCTCAACTTTGAACGCCAATATCTCCGAAAGTATTGTACATTTTGAAAAAATTAAAAAAGCACGGTAATCTGGATTTTTTTCTTATTTTTTAACATATTTCAAAAGTGATTCAATGTTTAACTTTTGGATTTTAACTTCATAAACGATGATTAATAAATTAATGGGGTTTATTGGAAAATTATATTCATAATTACATTTAAAAACACATAATCATCACGTAATTAGTATGTAAAGAGAAATAAATTATTTTTAAATCATTATTTTTATAATGTTTTAATAATTATTTTTATATTGCACGGTTGTCTGAAACCAAAAGTAGATGCAATATTTATAAACAAATGGACTCGAGAATTTTTTAAATTTTATGACTTATTTCCTCAGCATTCTCTCGTCATGATGGAAATTACATCAATTTTTAAAAAAATTAACTAAACATTGTACTACAAACACAAATGAGTTAAATTTTAATTATGACTGTGGTTTTAAAACGTGCACTCATCAAAACGTGTCAATAACAACTATTAAACAGTCAGGTTTGCGGCGGGGCGTAGAAGGAGGGAGGAGTTTTGTTGTCATTTTTGGGAATATTTAAAGTAGAGTTGTAGTATATACATATTAGTGAAAGTAAAATTGTAAATAAGTATTTTTTATTTTTTATTTCCATGGTTTCTAGATTATTATTCTTGATCCTTTATATGGTATGTACAGAATGGCTATAAAAAATGGTTTCAACCTTTATAAAAATTTAGAAGTTTTTAACTTTTAGACATAGATGATAGAAACCTACTTTGTTCGAACAATAAACAGAACGGTATAATATAATAATATTTTGTTTCGCTTTGCCAGTGACTCTAATCGCCCGCCATGTCCTTAAATTTATTTTTATTTTTAATCGATACAATTAACATGCAATGTTTTTAAGTCATATCAGTTAGGAATTCAGATAGTCATTTTTATGGCCTGTCGGTCTTTAGGTTGGTCGGTGATCGCACAAAAAAAATGTTAAACGTTTCAAGTGCATTGTGTAAATTAGCAACATGGGTGTACCGGATATGTGGCTATGAAACAATAAAAATGACGGAATGTAAATTTATAAAAAAGAGCTGGAAAGTTCGAATGTACTCAATTTTTCTTGTAACGGGAATTTTCCTACTTGACATCGTAAACACCATGGTGCAAAACATAGAAGATCGTCCAAAATTTTCAACAGTATTAAAAATGGCTTTATCATCGATTAATTTTTTGGAAACAGCAGTGGCCGTTGTTGCAATTTCATCTGAATCATTTCTATACGTAAACGCAAAAGTACAACTTTATAATAATTTTATCTGTATTCATAACAAGTTTTATACACACCAATTTATCGTGTCAAAACACGCTGTGAATTCGTCGAAATATGTTGCGATATGTATTCTTCTTGAGTCTATTTTAATAGCATTTACTCTCTATATTTGGAGAGATAATTACATTATCTATGTATTTCTTTTAAGATCTCTAGTGATAATTCTATTGATTCTAGAAATAATTGTGGAAATACATACATGCGTTTATTACTGTTCGTTGCTAAATGAATCTATCCTTTCGTGTTACGAAGATGCGGGGGCGTCGAGCGATATTGATTTCAGATCAACAAGTTTGTATATTGGAGCTATAAACGCGTATGAAGAAGTCATCTTATTAAATCAAAAAGACAATTCGCATTATCTTGATCATGTGAAGATTTATGAAATGTTGATGGAGAATATGAAGTTAATTTCAGAACGCTTCTCGCTTTCGGTATGTATAATTATGTAATTAGTACTAGTTCTTTACCCATCCTAAGAAGTGAAGGTCAAGTAACATTAGAAACAAAATTGAAAGCATAACGCAAGAAAAAAAGGGCTGAAGAATTTTTTTTTCTGAGAATTTAAAAGAGAAGACTCTGTTGAACACTGGATGCAAAAGAAGATTAAATTGTGAAAATATACTTTAGAATAATTTTAGAATCAAAAACTTAAAAAACAGGATTAAGGTAGCACGCCCGGCTTAGGGTGGGTATAAGGCTACAGCGTGAGTTTCCATTTTAAATAATTAAATAATTTAATATATAAAGCTAAATAAATTCGGACAGGTAGGTGTCCGTAGGTTATTACTAAGAAATGTTAATTATGGCGTCTGCTATCGGTTTACTTTTACGGTTCCGTAAAAACAATGTAGATGGCTTTCAAATAATGGAACGATAGATGTATTCATTTGAAAAATTGTAACGTATAGATTAGAAAATTTGTCGTCAAAAGTTCTATCGCTGTAGCATAGTTATTGATACACCTTCCCCGGATTGGAAAAGAGATCCAGGATCGAATCCCGGTAGCGCATCAAAAATATTTTTTGATAAAATTGATTTTATATGTATATCTTTGTAATTAATATATTTAATATTCACTATTTCAGTTCATTCTAACACTGATGATGACTTTGATGACCTTCATGATTATAGCACATCTGTATATAGTAAACGTGGGTATAAAAATGGTGAGATGTTTTATACATTTAAGTAAAATATCCGTCCACAGAAAATGCTTTCACTGCATACTCCGGTAGTGGGCGTTTCAAGAAATTCCTCGCACCTCTTGCGACCTGGACGGGGTGAATTTCTGCCGGACTGTGACCGAGTTAGTAAAATAGTGGACTGCAACACATAAATTTGACACCTACCATCCCCTTTTTGGGAGTGTATGAATATCTATATATATTTTGATGTGATAACGAGTCTCACGTCAAATTGTGCAGGTATGGCTCTGGTACGATAATACCGGAGCCAACCAATAATGACTGAATGTAATAAAAAAAGGTAAAAGTAATTATGACGAATCGAAACGAGAGTAAACAACTCTCAAAACGATTCGAAATAGGGTGTAAATAAATAAATAAATAAATAAAAAATAAATAAATTTGAAGTCTAAATGATGGATAAATAACGCAGGAAATTAAATGAATCAACAGGATTTTTAGACTGCAATGAAAATACTCCTGGTCGCTGCCTTTGAACGCTGTTTTTTTTTGTGATTATCTGCAAAAGCTTAGACTTGATTGAAAAAAAGTGAGGAGAATAATATTATTTGGATAATTGAGCACTAATTAGAAATATCATTAATTTACTTACATAACTCTATCAATGTATGTATGTTGTACAGTTGAATGCTTTTAAAAATGGAATAATAAATGTATCAATTGTAAAAATAAACCGATTTATGAGTAACTCTTCAAAGGTTTTTGGTGAAACTTTGTGGAATTCTATGATTATTTTGTAAATTGTGTCAAAACACTGTTTTATTCCACTACACTTTTCATTGTGTTAAACGACATAACGTTTTCAGGAACATCTTCCCATTATCAATATTATAGTTCAAAATTACAATAAATACATAATAAATATTTAAACACCGCCCATCACATCTCCTCTCTTATCCATTTTAAGTGTTTTTAATTTTAGTTGAACTGTAATATTGATAATGGGAAGATGCTCCCGAAAACGTTATATCGTTTAACACAATGAAAAGTGTAGTGGAATAAAACAAGTGTTATGACTCAATTTACAAAATATACATGTAAGTTCTAAATTTGTCGTAATCGTAATCAGTTGCTGTAGCGGAATAGTTAACACATTTTCCCGGATAGAAAAAGATCTAGGTTCGAATACCGGTAGTAACTAAATATTTTTTCGATAAATAGATTTTATCTGTATACCTTTTTAGTAGATTAATTTAATTTGTATTTTTATTCATTGTATTACACTTTATATGGTTCATATTCTAATTATTTTGTACTAAAATTTTCATATAATTTGGAAGCTATCAGAATATAGGTACCTACCTAGTATAGTCTGCAATCTGTTATACATTACAACTTTTTTAACTTGATTTGATTTATTAAGTAAATAAATTGAAAATGACACTTTCTTCAATTTTATATTTACACTAAGTCTATTATTGAAAATATATTTGTTTTCGTATTTCAGAATCAATTATTATTTATAAGTGAAACATGTTGGTTTATGAATTACAATTGCTTAATGGGTAGCGTCGCTATTGCAGTGGAGTCCCTCAAAGTGCAGGTTGAAAGAACCAAACAAATTGTTGGCAAGATTGCCATTCTCCAGCACGAAGGTACAGTAATCTTATATATTTTAGTTAGAGAGCGATTCAAAATCATTAAATTGACAAAAAAATTATTTTGAGTTTATCTGCAACATCGTTATTGATACAAAGTTTTGCATTTATAGCACTTTTATGGAGAATTGGTTGCGCTAAAAATGGTCACGCATTCAAATGGTCGGCAAACATTTTCAGAAAAAATGTTTCGAAAGAGGCAGACAATAATTTTTTTTTCAAACTTCCTGTTTGAACTGTTTTAATTTTGATCCTAGAAAAAAAAATCCACCAAATATCCAACCCAAAATGATATGACAATATTTGAATATGTTAAAGAACACACAATTATTGAATTTTCACCTATATAGACACTGATATTAAATAAATATCAGATATCTCATAGATATTTTTATTATATTTTTAATGGAAATGATGTATAGAAAGTATATTTTCTTATTCAGTAATTGTGTGTTCAGATATTTAATCAAAATAATATGTGCCAAATTCTTGTGATTTTTCTTATTCAGTAATTGTGTAAGGAATTTTATTTTGCGTTGATGTTTTATAATTTGTGTAGATTTTTGCATCTGACTGCCAATGAGGTGGTATAAGTCAAGAGAACAATTTTTTGAAAATTTGTTGATATTCTTGGACTAATAGTAATGATTGTATTATTCATCAGTTAGAGTGTCAATCTTATCTTCATCACATCGTGGCCTTCAACGTGTGTTTTTATCTGAATTAAATCATAAGAATATAATTATAACTATGCTCATATATATCAGGGGAATATTAAGGATGTGCAGAAAAAAAATTAATGTCATGGTATCGCAAATATAATTTTTTTTTCAATTTTTTAAATTATATTACAGGCTTAAAACTTCATAATGGTCTACAAAAATTGATAGATATTTTACTGAGAAGGAAACCAATTTTAAACATCGGAGGAATAATCCAGGTGGATTTTTCTTTTCTGTTTTCTGTATTGGCTCTGATTACGTCATACATTATTATTTTCATTGAAATGGATAAATAAAGTATCAATACGTACTCGACATTTCATATTTATCGGTTAACTTAAATATTTTCCACCAATTTAGAATGAATTTATCGTATGTAAATGTGGAAATGCCTTATTATATTGCTTTAATAATAGTGCATTGTGCATCCTTATTATATTGCTTTAGATGAACTATAAATTCTACGGAAGTCCTGGCTGCGCAGCAGTCTCCATCTACGGCTCCATAGTCCCATAGTATCAATCCACGGCTTTACTACTGTTCTTAGAACCTCTAAATAAACCACCTTCGTCACCGTTTCGCCCTTCTGGAAGAAGTGCAGCGCCCTGACATCACCCTTACTCGAGACGACGCTCAGGACGTCAATATTGACCCAAAACTTGGGACGTCCTTGGGGTTGTGGGCGTCCCATACAGAAATATACAGTCGATCTTGGGTACCTGAAGAATTTAATAGTTTCGGTGGGAGTTCTTCCGGCACGAAGGCTTTCTATAATCGCCGCTTTTCTATCGTACTCCATGCTTGAGTTGACAGGCTCGGCCATTTTGAGGTCATGAAAGTCTTACTGACATACATATCTAACTTTAGCGCCAACTAGCGCCTAACCTTGAATTCAAATATAGCGGGAACTTCAAATACAATTTTGTCTGGATTCTAACGGCGCACCCTGTACATGTAGGGATCCAATAAGATATCTAGATTATAGATAAAAGATGACGAAGCGTAGTATTATTATGGATATAATTTAAGACTACATTAATTTGATTCACATTGTTCTTGTTCATTTTTTACAATAAATAAAGAATTAACCAAAAAATGGCTTTTCACTTTTTTCTCCTATCTTTTATTAAACAACATGCTCACCCATGTCTGCACTATTCCTTAATAAAATAAGTAGGTATATAAAAATATATACATGGCTTAAAAGATTGCTTAATCGACTACTTGCACAGTATAGAAATCGGAATAAAATTAGCTGAAACTTTTATTATTTGGGACATTACTTTAAAAAAAAACAAGAGGACGATAAAAATAATGACTAAATTGTACAGAAAAATATATGGAGACAAAATAATTATTCAGAAGATCGATTGTTCCGTTCGTCTATACAACATAAGAAATTTTACTCGCGAGTCTCGGTGATTTGACGATACAGATTGCTATGCATCGTTGAATTTCTCTGTTTTTTGAACAAAATATTTTTAAAGGCAGAAAATAATAATGGATTAATTCTCCATTACACGCGAGTTGCGAGAGCAAAGATTCGCCCGGTCTAGATAGCTTTTTTAAATACAGCGGTTTTATTTGACTAATCCTACTATTACTAAAAAAATCCTGTGTGTATTTCTTGTTAATGATAAGTGAATTATGAATTAAATATATTAATTAGAAAGATATACATATAAAATAAATTTTATCGAAAAATATTGTTGTTGCGCCATCAGGATTCGGACTTGGATCTCTTTCCTAACCGGAGAAGGCGCATTATTCAACTATGCAAAATAAGGTAGATGGCTCTTTCAAATAATGGAACGATTAAATGTATTAATATCAAAAAGGTAACATATAGGTTTGAAAATTTGTCGCTAAAAATATTGTCGCTGTAGCATAGTTGGATAATGCACCTTCTCCGATTAGGAAAGAGATCCAGGTTTGAATCCCGGTGGCGTAACAATAATATTTTACCATAAATTGATTTTATATGTATATCTTTCTAATTAATATATTTAATTCATATTTAAAATATCACAGACCTATGTTCTGAATAATTACAACTTCACAATAAGAATGTGGTTTCCTAATAAGTAATATAGCAAATCCCTAAGTTCATTCCTTGCTATATACAATATTAAACTAGCAGAAATCAATTGACAGCGATGGCCGATTACTCTAGCTATGTACTGGCGGTTTCGTAGCCAATGTTTCCGTAAATCATATTTTTTTTAATGTACCGTTCCAGCGTATCCGTTTTCACTGGTGGTTAAAAATAATGCGGTTTATATCTTATTAAATATAAATTAAGTAAATAATACCGCCGAGCCGAGGACCCGGCGGTTTGTGTATTGGATAAATAATAAAATTTGGAAAAACTGGCTAGTCAGGGATTTGAATCTGTGTCTCACAGGAAAATTCAGCCGGGGACAGTTAAGTGAGATGTACACATATTACCGCATATTTATGGATACACTTGAGTAATATAATATTCATTAAATTTATATTACTGTTCTGATACTAGTTTCATTGAAGATGTTTCGTTAAATACCTAAATATATTTATGTACAACTGTGTTGAATCTTTGCAACAAATAAATAAACAGAAAATTAGCATCAAATCTAATACTATACCACTAATGTCATCTGTAGCACGTATTATAATACTAATTCAAGCTAAGAGCTGATATGACGACTATTGTAATGAGAACGTTTTTATAATAAAGATATATTTAGTGATATTTCGGAATCCATATCTAGATAGTACAGTCATACTGACTAACCTTAAGAAAAAACTTAAGGGCGGTAAACAATTTTTGATTTATGCACTTAAATTTTCGTTGATATAAATTACATTTGTACAACAATATTGAACTCTAATACGTTAATTTTTTTTTATCGATGCTCAGAATCGTACAAATATTACAATGAATAATAAATAATATTACTCAGTTCTATCGCTCGCTCCGATCGACGCTTTTAGATTAAATATTAATCTATAAATCGATATTTAATAAAGTCAATTTTTAATATCTGTTAACCTCGTATCGCATTCAGATACATTAAAATGTATTGTTGGTCCATCGGTATATGAACTACAAGTCTAAAATGATAAGCGTGTCGAGCGTTTTACTTGGTTTAAAAATATGGACTTATCGGATATGTGGTTATCAGGCTTTAAATATGACACAATGCAGATTTACAAAAGGCGATTGGAAAGATCGATTATACACAATTTTGATTGTAGTGAGTCTTGCTGTAATAGAAATTGGAAGCTGGATCGCGCAGGGTACTCTCAGAAATGATCCAAACATTTCAACAATATATAAAGTGGCAGCGTCTTCGATCCATCTTCTGGAAATGATGAGTGCTGTGGTTGCACTGTTGACTGAATCCTTTTTAAACGAAAAAGTGCGACTTTATAATAATTTTCTCAGAGTTCACTGTATTTTATTTAATACTAGTTTTGTGGAATCAAAATTGATTGTGAACGCGAGTAAATGTGTCGCCAAGTGTATTCTTTTAGAATTTCTTCTAATATTATTCATTCTCTATGTTTGGGGAAAGACTGGATACCTTTTCTTCGTTATTTTAAGACCTTTGGTGGTATCTTTAATGATTTTAGAAATAATTATCGAAATATACTTATGCGTTTACTATTTTTCATCCCTGAACAAATCCATTATTTTGCGTTGCGAAGTTACCGGTGCATTGAATGAGGTCGATTTCAGATCTGTAAGTTTGTATCAACCAGCTGAAAACGAAGTGGTGAATTTATTAAATAAAAAGATATTTGCTAGTAATGCTCCCATTGCAGAGCTTATTGAGATTTATGAATTATTGACGGAGAACATGAAACTAATTTCACAGCGCTTTACAAATACGGTAAGCATAATTATTCAGATACGCTCATTTTAGTAATAAATGATATCGCCGGTGCGTGTACCACTTTGCGTAATATTCAAATATAAATTCACCAGGAAGTATTAAACAGATGAACTCTGTGGTTGATGTCTCTTTGTTTATTTTATTTTAAAATTATACTTATTAGTATATTTTAATATTTTGTGCTGTGTTGTCAATGAAACATAGTGTGCAAATTTATTAATCATTTTTTATAATTAATTTCGCAAACGAGAGTTATGAAAATAATAGGCCAGGTTATTAATTAATTTAATAATTACTTAGCGTAATTTGTTATAAATATATTGTGTTATAAAAGCAGATCTGTAAAAATATGGTCTGCAAATTTACGAAGATGCACAATGTAGATATGGTGTTAAGTTTGATCTTTGAGTACTAATTGGATGGCAACCCATCCCATGAATGACACCCATCCCTTTCGAATACAGTATCGACGGAGGCCCCATTAAAAATTGCAAACTCGACTCTGTATCTTCAGGCTCCTGAAATTCATTATGCATGCTTATGCAGGCAACTGCATAATTATGTCAATTGAATCAAGAAGACATAACGATGAATGGATGGAATTTAGGAGTAGCCTCCCAAAACACAGTCTAGATCATTGCACGCTTATGTCTTTCTTGAAACTATAGAAGATATCTCAAATTCTTTAGTCAATACCTTTTTGGTCTCGTTTATAATATTTGCCAATCTCCTTAAAATATAAGCCTTGGCAGATATTTTCACTTCCATAAGATTTTCGTGAAGTTAAGATATTTATTTTTTATAGGTTATAATTGTATAACCTTGTTTATTAAAACCACTTAATGAGTAGGTTAAAACTTCAACCGGTTTCGGAAAACATAATTTCCTTCTTCAAGAATAAATAATAAAACAAACTTAAATAATCTATAAAAATGAACATAATTAACCACAAAGAACAATTTGCATGTATTAAGATATTTAAGTTAGAGATTGTTAGCTTTTGTGGTATAAAATGCTGCCTGCATGCTGTCTATTACGTACTATCGGAGAAATCAGAGATATATAAGAATATAAAGAAGATTGTTATCTGTTAAAAATTATTATTTCATTTTTATTCTAATTTGAATCTGTTAATGTTTCAGTTTCTATTAACAATAATGACGTCCTTAATGTATTTTATGATTATAGTGCATTGTTATGTACTGAAT
Source organism: Eubasilissa splendida (assembly GCA_031772225.1). Taxonomy (NCBI): domain Eukaryota; kingdom Metazoa; phylum Arthropoda; class Insecta; order Trichoptera; family Phryganeidae; genus Eubasilissa; species Eubasilissa splendida. The sequence goes on along the minus strand of CM062855.1, from coordinate 19,001,244 downwards.
AAGGATAATAATGCGGTAAGTTGTAAAACATATATTTTCTGTCAATAACTTATAGTATACTAGGCAGTGATAGAATAGTTCTTTAAGCCTCCAGAAGGATATAGATTTTCGGATTGATCAATCTCCTGTCCATCGTAATTAATCATTGCATCTAATAAATTAAAGAAAACAACTGCAAACTTGAGTTTCTTTATTAATTATATTATTTATTTCAGAATAATTTAGTATTTCAGACATCGTGGTTCATTGTACATAATTGTTTAATATGCGGAATCGCTATTGCAGTGGAGTACGTCAAAGCACAAGTTGAACGAACCAAACAAATCATCTGCAAAGTCGCTATTCTTCAGTATAAAGGTATACAAATATGTTTTAGTTGGATATGAGATGAAAAGCGTTAATTTTTACATATTTTCATACTGAAACTATCCACCAAATTGTTGTTAAATCAATATTTTGCATTGACTAAAAAAACCGAGAATTTGACAGAATAATCATGAACGAATCACAGAGAAGTAAAACCAAAAGCAAACAGAGAAAACAAAAAAAGAATAAAAAAATAAGGATTAGAAACACTGTCTTAATTCCAAAATTACTGGCAGATCCGATTATGCTCGACTGCCATCGGGTATTTAATACTTTGGGTATACTCGGTTTTTACTGGGTCAGCTTGGCAGCACTAGGCTCCAGACCTGTTATTATTGATTTTAATCTAAAACACGGTCTCTAAACTTTTGTATGTTGCGGTTCAAAGTTCACATTATTTTGTGGTATTATCATTTTAGGGCTTCTTGTCTTAAGACAAGAGACTTCCAGTGAGTGAGACGTCTGCACCATAAATCTACCCCTGAAAACAGATTCAAATTTATTTATTATAATGAAATAAATAATAAATTTATTATAATGTAAATATTATTATCCTTATGATTGTGAATGATTAGCAGGATTTCAACCGGTTATGCTAGTTGTCAATGCGACGCAGGCTTGGTCATGCGGGTTATGAAAACCATACTCCCAGAGTAGTAAATAGGCTATAATAAAATTCACAAAAATAGTGTTTTTTGAAATTGAATACCTTATCTTATACTTATACTGTAGGATCTATTACTTGTTAAAGGTGTATTACAATTACAATAGTACAAAGTAGTCAATGGAATATTTTTAAACTGTGTTTGAAAAATGATGTCACGTAAATTAACTTTTGCTTCTGTGTGGTATTGAAATGGATGGAATTTCTTGCTGAATATTGTCCTGAATCTGCAATATTGATTGTCATAGGCATATTGACGTATATCCGATTCTTTTGCGTTGTCAAATCTGGCGATCATGAAGGTTAATTGAATTTAATATCGCGAAAATCTGCCCTAGCAGCTGCATTGTGACTGTGTTAATATAGGTACCTTAGTAATATAGGTATCTTGTTACTACTATGTCCTTCACTGCAAGACGTACCTACACAATTTTTTCTATCACTGCTCTCAGTTCTTTTTTAGAGTGGACGTTCCTGGTTCTTTCTGAATACATTACTATGCACTAAGAACTGAATATGGTGTGGTTGATCATGTGTCGTGGTAAATCACTAATAGATCCTCGTTTCTTGAAATGTCGAGTCAAGCAACGTACTCGTTTTGCTGTTTTTTAGGGTGATAGAGGGCTGATATTTTACATAAAATTCAATAATTATTTTTACGCGTTGCTCCATCGTAATTTTTTTTTAAGATAAATAATAAAGGAACATAAAATATATTATTTTTCGTATTTACATACAAAATCAATATCGGGTAATAAATTCTAATTGGTTAATATGTTCTGTAGTGAGGGGTTTCATAATGATTATCTTTAATCGGGTTTTTTAAAACATATAAATTGAATACACATAACGTTTTATCATTTAGCATTTTTCTATAATAAAATATAATATAAATGACAATTTGTGTCTCCGTAAAAGTTAAAATTTTCTAATTAGATTAATTAATGTTAGATTGAACAAAAAAATTGTGATGCGGACAATATATTATCATAACATGGTGTCTCTCTCATACATACCTACATCATGTTGTATAAATATGTATGTACGAGACACAATCATTATACACCGTAGAAAAAATAAATTCCTTAGTACGGTATTCAGAACTGTACTTAATTGTTGTTTTATATATGTTTTGCAGATTTGAATGTTCATAATGGTTTAAAAAAAATTATGACACTTTTGCTAAGAAGAAAACCAATATTGAATATCGGTGGAATTATTCAACTGGATTTTTCTTTTCTCTACACCGTGTTTGCTGTGTTAACGTCGTACATTATCATTTTCATTCAAATGGATGCGTAAAGTATTAATACTGGAATTAAATTTGTATTTAAAAACTGTAAACGACTGTTTCATCGTCAGAGCAGTGTGAAACTAATTTCATTATTACAATTATTATGTGACATTCATACATTGTTACAATGACTTTGCGTGTGTGGTCATCTTATTTTGTCTAGTTTCACGAGATCCCATAATAAACGTGCACTGTAACGTTAAGGCCAGTATCCACGGAAGGAGACAATATCATAATCAGACATTTAGTTGAGATATGTCTCAATACCCATGTACACGTGATAAGATTTTGATTTGCAGATAAATTTGAGATTGGTAGAAAGAGGCAAAAACTTAAACCTGTGTATACGACGTTTAATTTGTAAGCAAGATTCGTTACCTAAAATCACCACACACTCTTACAACTATCTACTCTGAAAGATATACATAATTCATTAAACATTATTCATTATGTATCAATATTTAACTTTGTTCAGACCACTGTGGATTATTTATACGTCACCCGGTATACCAACCACGTTTTAGAGACAGGTCACAATTTTATAAAATAAAACGGCATTCAAAATTTTACACATTAATAATGAAGACCTTAGATCGGATAACTTAGAAATTTAAAAATTACTCTATACTAATATAATTAATAACCAATTAAGCCTTACAAACAACCCGCTTATTTAATATATTCCTTATTTCAATGTCTCCCTGTACCTCCCCACTCTTACCAAGACTCCGCCTGCACCCCGTAATAGATGTTGTTTAAATTTTATGGAATAGTTCACTTGTACGCCCCAGTACTGACGAAGATACGTTAGTAACACCATAAAATAACGCTACACACATCAAGAATATTATTAAGGAGAACACATTTTTATTGTAAACTTGTAATTGTTCATAACATAGGTCTGTGATATTTTTTTAAATACTAATGAAATATATTAATTAGAAAATTTTATCGAATTTTATCGAAAAATATATTATTTCTGCTACCGGTATTCGAACCTGGATCTCTTCCAATTCGGGGAACGTGCATTAACCGATTATGCTATACATACAGTGGATTGACGACAAAATTTTTAACTTATATGTTATACTTTTCAAATTAATATATCTATCATTCCATTATTTGAAAGCCATCTTCTTTATTTTTACGGGATCTTAAATATCTTAGAGTAATTTCTAATTAATATATTTAATTTGTATTAAAAACATCACAGACCTATGTTCTGAATAATTACAACTTCGTAATAACTTTACTCGCTGTTATTTTTTTTGTAAAAATACTGTTACGTTTGTTACGTACTCCACTGGTTTAAAAAATTAAATAATTAACAACAAAACATAAAAAGAATTTATTTACTGACATAACCTATCCATCAAAAAGTATTACATACTTAATTATTATTTCTTTTATCGTCCGTCCGTTCACTCATTCTAATCACCCTTTTTAATTCAGCACAATAAGAATAATTATTTTTTTATCGACGTTATTTTTTTATTCGGTATCGGAATGTCGTATATCACAAACTAATTAAATTGAAATATGTATGTTTTATGTGTTGATTGGTATGAAAATATGGTTGTACCGAATATGTGATTATCAAACAGTAAATATGGTATGAAGAACGATTTGAAAACTTATATTCAATTTCTATCGCGGTGAGTTTAGATGTAATATAAACTGTATTCTGGATAACCTGGCAATAGTACATCCTTAAAACTAAGCATTTATACGTCTACAGTTCATATTTTGGAAATGGTGAAAGCCGTGGAAATCTTACCTGAATAATTTTTTTTTTCGAACAAAATTTTTTCTTAACCTTTATAACAGATTATTTAACAATAATTTTAAAGAATCAATATTTATTGTGAACGCAAATGTGTTACAGGTTTAACTTCATTGATTTTTTGTAATAATTTACACGAGGTATTCTTTTGGAGAATTTTCTACACGTTTTAAAGATTTTTTGTGGCAAGTATATTAATAATTATTTGGGGTAATTTTTGACCGACTTTGATATAATTGCTTTCAGAGTACTGGATTCGTTTGGACCCCTTGCTCTTTCATCATATCGTATGTCTTATGGATGTGTTAACAAAAATTTGTGTGTATATAAAATTAAAGTTTGATTTTACTGCAAATGCGGCAGGGGCTGCTAGCTGGGGCAGTATTTAACTACTAAAGAAGGACGGTTTTGGGAAGTTTTATACGCGAGGGGATCGTTATATCGTTATTTGATAGGACGTTTATCGTGGGATTTTGGTGCTGGGGTATGCCAGCATAAAAATGCTCGGAGAGGTGTTTAATATATTCCTTTACGGAAGGAATACCAGAGTCGTGGTGGAGTTGTGTGATCCTAGTCCATTTAGGTGCGGTGTGCACAGCGCTAGCCGGATGACCTTATTTTGGAAGATCTGTAGTTTAATATGGGGTAATTAAGATGCGGTATTTAAAAAGTGTTTTGTGAATTAATATTTAATGTCTGTGATAGCATATAGCAGATCATCAGAAGGATGTGATGTAGTGTGAGGATGAGTGTCCCAATAGCCACCCATTCACTCACATATTTTTATGAAGATGATCGCGGAGTGTATTGATTAAGTGTGTGTCACCTGAGCGGGCTGGAGAAGAGAAATTTGACTTACGGTTAACACAAGTTTATTAGGCATAGTTACAGTTGAGAGATATACGATATACGGACAGTGATAAGATTACGCAGAGGAGCGTTTCTTGGAGATGTTATATGAAAGGCGGCAGCGTGGGGATTGGCACCCGACTTCGATTATTGTGGCGTCGGTACCGGGCGTGTTTTTGAGACTGTTAGGAGCTCTGGTTTTACGCATCGGTAAATGTAAGGAGCGTTCTGTGGTCGTCGGCGGTGATGATGACTGTGAGAGCTTTATTTTATTGTAATTAAACTACAAAAAATTAATCATTTGAAAGTTATAAATGTAATACTAAAATTGTTATTTTTTTGTTGCAAATTATAATGCATTGTTACGTGTCGAGTAATATGAATTGTTTAAAAGATGTTCTCATTTAAAAAATACTTTCTAAAACAAATAAGTCAATTAGAAAGATATACTGAAATAAATAAGTCAAATAGAAGGATATACTGAAAAATACATCGTAAACATATTTGGTTAGGTAGGTACCACAAATTTTATTATTACATAAAGTGTTACGTACTTTCTTTACATAATAATAATTATTTAATAGTACAGTTTTACTTTAACTTTTTGTTCTATTTATTTATGTAAAATATCTCTATGTATTTTATTTAGTTAGTTATATTAAAAATATAATATACATATCTTTATATACGTAAGATTTTACAGTAAAAATAATATGTTCGTATTTTATTTTTACCTAAAATATTTTTAAAGTAAAATGTAATTAAAATAAACATTCATTTTTATAATGTTGTATGATTTAATAAAAAAATAATGGATATATTTAATAAGAAAAGTATATTACAAAATATTAAATATATATTATTTAGTTCATCATAGTATTTTATTCACTGTTTATAAGTGTCCGCCTTACTTTTAACTGTCTCGATGTTGAACCATGCACAATACCAACTACCTCAGTACTTCCCCCAACCCTTAGTAGCCCTCCAACTCAAAAGAAAAAGAGAAACGTTGTAGCGTCTTCGATGTGAATTTTATATTATTTATCTAATGTTTTCATTACGAACGTAATGATCTTTGTGTGTCTGCAATTAGTGTAAAAAATTACACGTTTTTCATCATCTAAGTGCATTTTAATTAGGTATCTGTTTGATCTTTATGACTATCCAACGATCGCCGGTTGCCGTGTGCGCGCAATATAAACGCGACATAGAATGATTCCCATCCAGTACCTACCCACTTCTCCCTCCTATACCAAAACACGACCTATTTCTATGGTGTGTTCTCTATGATTTTGGTAGGAGTTGAAGTTGTACCATTGAATTGTCAAGTAAGCGTTTACCATTGAGTGCGTTTATTGCCGCCAAGTTCGTCCTGCTGTAGGAACGAATTGTTGGCTTGAATAATCGCCCTGCTGTGTGGGGTTGATAGTATATTGTATTTGTTTTGGTTCCTCGCTACCGTGCATGCCGAAACCTGTAAATTGTGCGATTGTGTATAGTGTTGTGTGCCACTTTCGCGCTATCACCGAAAGTATATGTCCATCGCGTTGAACGTGTCTTGGATCCAGTAGAAGAAGATCCCGGAACGAGCTTTGTTCACAGGTTTGTTTTTTTTTCCGGTTCTGGGTAGTCCTTTAGTCAGCTCCTGTTCCCTATTCCTGTTCCTCTCCCGAATTACTTCCACCCTTCCTGTATTCTTTCTTTCTTAACCCTCTCAGGTAAACAGCATCTATTTAAAATAATCTTTGAGATATTTCGCTTCGCTTCAGGCTGATAATATAATAATTTAAATGTCTTTCATCTAGGAATGTTTCTGCTAGGCGCATTTTAACATCCTAAAGAACAAAATATTTTGAAGGAATAAAATTCCAATAGATGTGCGTGTTAAAAATGAAACTGGTTTTAATTACATTCAAAATGCATTTATGTGTTCGCACGTTAAAATGTCACAAGAGACAAATAAATTCACGGTTATTTTTTACATACGGACTTAAATAACAGATAAATCAGCTTCATACTACTAATAATAGAAATGACATGTCATTATATAGGAAATTAAATCATGAAATAGTCCATACTATAAATGAATTATATTATTATTAACTTAAATAAAAAGATATACATATTCTATAAAGTTTTTTTTTCTCACATCAACAAGTCCACCTAGCCATAACACATTTGTTTTCACGTGTACATACTCATAAACACACAGATCCAGAAATATACGGGAATATTATATTATACTATATAAATATTTTCTTTATAACCACACTTATTAAATATTAATATGCATGCAGTATTGCGTTAATATATTGTATAAATTATTATTATTTCAATATGCATTCGTTGACATACCATCATAACAATTAATTTAAATACAAATTAAATTAATCGTTTAGAAAGATAAATGAAAAAAATCTATCTATCAAAAAAAAAAAAAAATTTCTATCAAGATTCAAACCTAGACCACAAATTAAAATCAATCATCTTTATTTTTCGATATAGATTTTTTCTGTTTAACTTTCTAGTCGATTAATTTAATTCGTATTTAAATACAACAGAACTGTGTTCTGAAAATGCTGCTTCACAACAAAAATGAGTTCTCCTTAAAAAAAACAATTAATTTTCCTATTTGTTATATAAAACTTTATTCAGTGTTTTCCATTTACAGTTACGATTGCGGGTTTAACCGCCACGTGACAACTATGAACTATTTGCAGATATAATGCACTCTGATAATATTTATATTTTTCTGTAAGGTAGATGCATTGATTTTCCGTCATTGGTTTTCCTATTATATACGGAACATGTATTTAGAACAATTGATGGGCTTTTCCATTAACTAACTGGCATATTACATCCAACGAAATAATTTTCCATTATCGACCATCTTCCTCATTCTAGATATGCAGATGAACATAAATATTATTTGATTTATGATGATTATGGAATTATAATTTATATTATGACGCCGTATATGTCAACCTTGAGAAACAATAAAAATATTCATAGCGTGCACCTACATACTACTTATCACCATATTATATTCAATTATTAACTCGTAAGTAAGCATTTGATTTCATAAATTGTTTTCCTAAAAAATGGCAGAGTTAAGAGTATAATCGATTTAAAACGACTCGTAGGTTTCATTCTTAATTGTAGCTTTCACAAATCTGTTGAACAACTTAATAATACAATGTTTTCAAAATGGCCGGGAGCAGCCTTGATCGCAGAACCTTCTTGCGATTTTGTAAAATTGATAGAATGTTCCAATTGAGTAAGTAATCGGTATGAGCAGAACCCGTAATCAACGTTTTTTTTAAATTATCTAGGGGAAAAGTACAGTACGGATAATATTACATTTATTATTGTTATAATATTTTAAGTACGGTAAAATGAATTCATAGAAATTTGTTAATAGTATTATAAATTGAAAATATTGTGAATCGGTGAATGCTGGAAATAAAATTATCTTTGTATATATTTCATTAGTTTGACTTCTCCATTTAATGTCACAGTTAATATTTAAGAAAATATCATATACCCTGAGACAGTTACTAGAGATCTGCTTAGTGGCGTATATAATAGAGCTTATAAAGCAGTGATTATTTTAATATGAATACAAATTAAATTAACCAACTAAAACAAATCTATTTATTGTCAAAATATTTAGTTGCTACCGGAATTCGAACCTGGACCTCTTTTATGCGGGGAAACACGTTCACCATTTAATTTGGAACTTTTATTCTGTAATCTTTCTGAATGATACATCTATTATTCCATTTTTAATAGTAATCAACTTTATTTTCCGGTGAATCTCAAATACAATACCTTTGAGTAAAACGTGCTAGGTTCGAATCCCGGTAGCAACAAAATATTTTTTCGATAAAAAGATTTGTGGTGATCCTGCACGCGCCTCATAGACATGGCCGTGTAGGGACTCACCTAACAACCATATAGGGACGAAACCAAACTAACCAATCAGCAGATAGATACATTGTGACTGACACTGCTCTGAGACCACTTCTCCGCAGGCCATCCTTTCATCGACATCTCGAGCGAGTCGAACCCGCCTTTGTATAATTTATCCAGCAATAAGCACCAAACTTTGTAAGTCCTCTTTCATTTTAATGCCTTGCTCTAGACAAAACATAAACTATCACACACGCACACCGTGTACACTGCGACGTGCACTAACACGCGTGTGACTAGAAGAGGTTAGGTGCTTCAGTCTCAACATCCACAAATCCTTTTGATACAATTACGAAACAATAATCTTCAACAACCACAACCCCAACAGGTTTTTTCTGTATATCTTTCTAGTTGATTAATTTAATTTTTAATAAAATACTACAGAACTATGTTCTGAAAATGCAACTTCATAATAAAAATGTGTTCTCTTTAATGAATTTTGAATTCTTATTGAATTATTACGTAATAATTATTATATATCAATATAAATCAAATAAAATCCCGACCGCTGTTCAGAAATACCAACATTTTAGCATACAAAGCACTTACCAGATTACTTGTACTTAGTATATGCGTCTAAGATAAAGACATTGTCTAAGAAAAATTAGCGTGCATTAGACATTATAAATGAAAAATTTTGAGGTATATCTTTGACCGGTTTTAAAAAATGAATTTTGGCATAGATGATACTGTGGTACGATAATGAGTAATTTATATATATATATATGTAAAATGTTTGATTAACTAAGTGTCTCAACGTTTAAAAATAAGAAGACTTCTGTGGTTGGGCTATGTGAAGAGGTTACAAACAGCGAACACCGAAGACACTGCTAAACACTGGACCGGGAGTTTGGGAAGGTCCAATCAAAGGTGGTTCAACAATGTCCTCAAAGATATATCTGATGATGACGTCAGAGATTCAAACATCAAATAAATGAAGGTAATCTCTTGAGAAGGTCAACACCTACCTACCAGGGGTTGTAGATATACTAGTGATGATTAATTAATTAATTAATTTTAAACAACTTTGTATATAAGCACATGACTTTCATTGTTATATTGGCAAAGGGTTTATTCATACACGGCCGTTCAGAATCTTCTGTGTATAGTTTTCTGGGCTAATATGCCGTGTATATCATCAGCCCTGATGATAGACCCCGCAATGGGATCCGAAATGTCGGCCAGATAGGTTATATATACACGGTTGATTAGCCCAGAAAAAAGCAAGTGATTGTTTACCTATTTATTTTATGGTGAATAAAATATCTAACCACAAGGTTATTGTTTCAAAATATTAAAAACAATATATATGTAGTTTACATATTTACAGGCATTAGTATATTTATGCATGTATAAGGCGCATTTTTTGAGTAAGTACCGTTGTCGGATATTCCCGGTGTAGCGTTGCGCATGCGCAATGGTTTCATTCATCTGTTGACTCACCGCATGCAACGTTAGAGACATTGACATAGTCTGGTCATCTTGTAGTGAGTGATTGAAATGCTCAATACAATAGATCAGCCTGCCGACTGTGAGATACGGTCCGTGATTCGTTTCTTGAATGCACGAACATGAAGCTAGCTGATATTCATCGCTGTTTTGTCCTGATTTGGCGACAGATGATTTCCATATTTTCCTCCTTCAAGCGTTTTGATGACGATGGTGAATTTAAAGACGGAGTTCAGACATGGTTTTCATCCCAGGCGGCTTCGTTATATGACAAAGGTATACAAAAATTAGTATCCTGTTATTGATGTTTTGTTTCTTTAAAAAAAAGTCCGGTACTTAAAAAACGCGCATTGTATACGTTCAATATTCTCTTCAACGTTCTTACTATTTTCAAACAGAGCAAAGCGCATGTGTTATGAAATAACACTAATTTGGGTGACTGTTCATTTGTGGAATTAGAACTCGATCTACCTGATTCTGCGACCAGTGCCTTAAGTAATTTTTATTTTGCAATAAGTGTAACGAAGGTCTGTCAAGCTGAAACTAAATTATTTTGCACATACTATCAGTATTAGGTATATGAGTTTTACTTCCATCGGAATCTATTTAAAATGTAATTAATTTAAAAAATTTTTATTATGAAACGAATGAGTAATTAAAAAAAACATTATAACTAATACTCATATATAATAAGATATCAGAATGATCAGAAATTAAATGTAAAAAAAAATAATTCTCTATTAAAAAAACGCGAAGTTCCTGTCGATGAAGCCGCTAATCAGAATGCAATGCTGAGAGTTTTAATAACAAAAAAATCCTTCGTTGAGCAGGATCTGCGCTGATGGTCGCATATAATAGGCAAAAAAAAAATGTGCAAAAAGGAAGTAATACGTCGTCAAGGTTTCCGTTTTTGGACACGAGACTGCCTTTTACCTTAAATAATTGACAATGGAGATTATTTCAGGTGAATTGTTTAATTTTGACAACAGTAGTTTTTCTAGTGAGTCATGATTTTGAAAGCCGATCCGATGGGAATATGATATAAATATCTACAAGCTCATCGAGTATATACATACTAATTACGAAATCCAAACCAGTTTAAATCGAAATCGGATAACTGGTTATTTTGACAATTTAAAAATAATCGAAAACTAGTTATTTTTATTCGGTTAATTGATTAATAAATGACATCAGATGGCATCAAATTGTTGGGCGAAATTGGAAGCAAGACCAAAAGAGATGGGAAGCTGAAGAAAGCAAGAAAGATGAGGCCTATATTCAACACTGATGCAGACCTACGAGTATATATATATTTAAAGATTGAGCAATTGTCCTGGGACGGATTACAAGCTGGCATATTAGAATAAATTTTGTGTTTCTCTTTAAAAAGAAACACATTTAAGTACCCGGTTAAAATCAGTTAACAGGATTCTATTATATACAAATAATCAAAAACCGGTTAGTTGAATTACGTGGTTTTAATTGTAAGCCCTAATATTGTAAATAAACCTCCATAGATGAAACATGTAGCATGTTATAAAGTATTAATATTATTGGTTTTTATTGTAAATTAAACCTTGCTTGGAAGAAATAAAATTGATTCATGTTCCCTTTGTGGATAGAAACCGCAAATGGAAATTTCAGTCAGATCTTCCTCGTATATTCACCCATAAACATTTTTTTCCCTTCGAAGTTTAAACGAATCCTATAGGGTGGCTCAAAAAAAGTGAGAACGTCTCGTAACACATGAGTTATTTCAAAACATAATATAATTAATTATAATTCTTAATGTATTTTTTTGCACAATATTTAGCTAATCAGAAATCATCAAAAGATCTCATATTGCATAATCTACTGGGTTTAAATATGGGCTGTTCGGTGGCCAAATGCCTGGCTCGATGAAATTAACATTCTCACGACGAAGAAAGTTGATTGTATTTCTGGCTGTGTGAGATGGAGCTCCGTCCTGCTGTAATGTCTAGATATGCTGCAGGCATTGTTTTGAAACTCTTTGATCATTATTCTAGCACCCCAACGTTTTTCAATTCGCAAATTTTTGATCTTCTGCAGTGATTTTTGTCATTCTAGGCAACAATTTGAAAAAACCAAATATAAACAATGGGAAAATTAATAATCAATGATGGCGACCGGAAATTGTCGAAATAAAACGTAATATAGGTAAATAGGCAAGTAAGTAAATTAGTAAACTATTTAAGCTATTGCTGATATAGAAAAACTAATTTTGATGTAATTAAATCACATTTTACGAAATGTTCTCACATTTTTTGGGCCACGCTGTATATTCGTCGGTTTTTCCGTTGTAATATACCAAATTACTTTCACTTTTGTACTTACATTTCTTGGAACCATGGACCCTTCGGTCCCAAGTTCAGCATAATTAATTTTCTACAGATACACTCGGTAGTATGAGCTACCTTTTCGAATACCTGCGGGAAGGCTCCCCGAAGGCTCGGGAATCTTTCGATACGACAATTTTCAGTTTATCTTTTGGAATTTAAGAGTCATATTTATTTGAGAACTTAATAATTTTTAATCTTTAGAAGATGCTTCTGTACGCGTGATATTGTTTTTCACTTCAATCATCTATTTTTTGTGGTGCAAAATGATTATTTATATTTATTAAACAAACTGATAACATAATTATTTTTAAATATGAATTAAATGTATTAATTATAAAGATATACATACAAAATCAATATTATCGAAAAATAAAAACATTGTTGTTGCGCTACCGGGATTCGAACCTGGATCTCTTCCCTAACCGGGGGAGGTGCTTTATCCAACTAAGCTACAGCGGCACTATTTTTATCGACAATTTTTCGACCTTATATGTTACCTTTTTGATATCAATACATTTAATCGTTCCATCATTTTGACAGAGCCATCTACCTTATTTTTACAGAATCTCAAATACCTTTGAGTGAATCTGATAATAGACAATGTTTTTATTTTTCGATAATATTGATTTTGTATGTATATCTTTATAATTAATACATTTAATTCATATTTAAAATATCACAGAACTATGTTCTGAATAATTACAACTTCACAATAAGAATGTGTTCTCATAAAAAATAATTATTTTTAAATAAGTTTATTATATCTTATATTTTATTTAACTATAATATTTATGATCGCTGATAACCGCTTGTGGTGATTTGTTTATTGAATAAATAACTTCCGGTATCTAAAGAGTTACGTACACACATTAACAAATAGCTGTTACATTCGTTTTTGTTACTTGAGACCATTCGATTAAACGAAGCTCACTGATAAATATTTCAATACATGAAATGTACGTCTCTAGACTCTTTCTAACTGCAAATGAAAAACTTGACTTAAGTGTTTCTTTTTACTCAAGAAACATCATTAGCATAGTTCATTGACTAATGGGTATTTTTTTTTCGTTCGTAGCAATACAAATGAAATATTACATATCAATCATTTATCAGAACAGATATAAATTTTTAAGAGTTTTGTATCTTAAATGTTTCTATCGTTTTCAATGTATCCTATTGTATTCTTATTTTTAAGATTTAGTTTAGTTTTATAGATTTTTTATTACCAATTGTTTGATTCTTCTGTCAATCATTTTATAAAGTATTCAGTAATCAAAATCATATTCTTCTGATTGTAAAAACATAAACCGTAAACGTTAACGTTTTAAATTCCATAAGCGAGTTAACACGCCAGATTTTACATGTCATGTCGTCACAAGCGTGACTGCACTCACATTTTGACCTCGCAGAGACGGGATAAAATACGATTTTCAATATCACATATTTTATTATAGGATATTGAATATCAATTATTTTGCGGTTGTGTTTCAGTTTTTGGCTCCTAAAATAATTTTTACACTTAACACTACTCCCCGTGTGGCGTGCAGTAGGTATAGATTTAGGTTATGCTGTTACCAATGATATTATATAATATATGTAATACAATATATGTGCTTTTGTTTAACCAACGTCTTTGGACAGAACAAATCCGTCGTTTATACGATCCTACCATGTATTTATTTATAATTTTAGAGTACTATTAATAGTGTTTTTAAAGTTAAAATTTTATCATGAAATGATGCTTTCTTATCCATATACAAATGTATGAACGTTTTTAAGAACACTTTTAATGACTGAACATGATTAATTTATTGTTTGAAAACCTTTAACGTAATAATATAAAGGAAATAATTATCTTTATTAAAGATTAACGTAGGAAATAGTTCTGTCAATTGCTTTTTGATTTTTTCAAATCAAAAACCAATCCACGCTCCAAATTTAAAGAACGATTATGAAATCAACAGGTTAAAAACAGTAAGATGGTAAAATTCGAAAATTAGTAAAAGAAGATGTAGACACTTCAATGATTTGCACGCAGTTGTAACCCTTTCTAACACAACATAGGTAACGGCTCCATACAAAACGAATCAACCGAAAGGAATTTTCAATTCAGTAAATAGCCATTTATATGACTTGAGTAATTTACTAGCATAAATACATAACTGAGTAATGTAAATAGCACGATGCGGTGAATAAAAAAGAGCATCATGAGTACAACGGTGAGAGTTCGTGAGTTTTTAGAACTAAGCAATCGAAGTATCTACTGGTACACAGATGGCGCTAATTGCAAAATAGTGTTTTCGCTTATGTTATCCAATTTATATTTGTTTCCCAGAATTTTTAGTTATGCACAGCTTTTTTGCTTGTATGCACTGCACGCCCCTGCTGATTACGTGATGAAATTTTAACAATGTAAATGAGCAATCACATCAGACTATTGATAAATAAATAAAACATTACATTTAAAATGCACAAGTATTTTTGTTTTATTTAAAAAAAATCGAGTAATACATCAAAGATGATCTCGGTTATCTTCTGGACTCTTCCTTTCCCCTACCTTGAATATTTAATTACTACAACGAGATTTCGCTAACCATTATTGCTAACCCTGATATATTCTTCACGTTTAAAAGAAAAACTATGCTGTTCGTGGTTGATGTAGCGTGGGATGCGTGCTTACCATACAGCCGACTTCGCACTGTATCGCTTTCAAACTCTGAGCACTGTCACGAGTCAGTCATACGAATTAACCTTGAAACCTATGCACTTTGTACTGGTGCGATAGACTTTAACATCTTGTGTACATGGTCTCATTTTCTTACCGTACTTCTAAAACTTTTCATCTGTGCCATTGACGACTCCAGCAAAAATATTGCGCACGTCTATTTAAGCGACAAGGACAAACGTAACAAGTCTTTTTGGTATCATTAATTGACATGGCGGTTACATTGTGATTTAGCATGATTATTTTAATTTTCACAACTAAACTTTGTACTACACACATACTAGTAGTGACATTAACCCAACGTGTGTGTAGTACAAAGTTTAGCTGTGAAAATTAAAATAGTATTTTTTGGTGTCTGCTTCGCCTTGTTGCATAATTAATCTCAGCACAATCGGTCTGATCCAAAACTCTTCGATTTCTCGTAATTTTCGAAGTATATTAAGTATTTTATATTCTTCTGTATATTTGAGGGACTGTTAGATACTTTAAAAAGGAATCATTCGCATAATGCATTAATGTATCAAATGTATCTCTGTAAGACTTTAGCAATATATAAACATTTACAGCACCACTGCCAGCACTAGCCGGCGTTGTTTTCTCTAGAATAATATACAGCAATTTTTTAGTCCGACCTATCTTCTACATGTTTTAGCAGCGTTATTGATGATTATTATTTTTAATAAATATATCAAATATCTCATAGAGACAAAGCTATTTTTATTATATTTAATGGAAAATATATGGACGTATGAGGTAATTACAGGGATTACGACCAGTCTTCGGCTGGCTTAACGTTATATATATATATTTAACGTTCACCAATTTTCACCCCTCAATCTCCACATTTATCCAATTTTTAAAAGTTGTATATATATGTTAGTAAGTGGACTCGCTTCGAGTACTACTACACCATCGCCATCTATAGACCAAATTTGATAATTCATTTTTCCCTACTACTATGAGAATCTGATTTTTTTGAGATTATTTTAAAGCAATTTTCTTTATCTGTAAAATATAATTACCCCATATTTACATATATTTTCCATTAGATATAATAAAAAATGGCTTTGTCTCTATGAGATATCTGATATTTATTTAATAACAGTGCCTTTGTAGGTACAAATCCAGTAATTGTGTGTTCTTGGACTTATTCAAATATTGCTAATATAATATACTGGTCAAAATAAGAAAATATATAAAAATTGAAAAATATTGATTTTTCAGACGTATTCTAGTATAATATCTTATGGTATAAATAACTAACAATACGAAACTACTGGGAGGCGGAAAGTGCATACAAGCAAACATATGTTAAGTTAATTGGTCGAAGCCGTCCGTCAGACTTGTGCGTACCAGTTAAAGGTTAAAGACCTGTTGATAATCTGTCTCCGTAAAATAAAAAAATATAACGATTGCTAAAAACCTTGTAGATCTTGTATTCTCTTCCTGAATGATTGTGAGTCATTTATCTTCAAACCGGACACATAACAATGTGTAAAGCGATTGTGTATTATGAAATGTGATCTTTCACCTTGGTGACATTGAACATCGAATTCAATGCTTCACTACTGCTTTTACTTTTATTTCGACATTCACTCCACCGAGTATGTATGTATGTAAATAGTAAAATTTCTATGATATTCTTTGAGAATAACAATGTTCTTATTCTTAAAATTACAGTGTAGCGTTTACATTTGATTATTTAAATTAAAAGTCATTATTTATTAATTTTTCTATTATTAATCTTCAACACTATCTATATTAATTAAATCAGAGTACGTCAAAATTGATGAAATGTTTAATTATATATTATAGCAAAATGCTAAATTGTTACCGAAATTTGAGAGCACTATCACGCTCAGCCCGCTGGTGGCGCCAGCTGTGCTGGCTGTACTTCGCGTTACGGCGCGCGACTGACGTCACGTGTTACTAGTGTAGTGCCTCTCCGCCAGGTGCCACTCCGTGTCCAGCTCACCATATAACTATAATTTATTGAATATTTTTATACTGACATGGTGGTATTATATTTTAATACTGGCCTAACTGAGCTTTACAACATTTCAAATCGTTGATGAATTGTATACGATAGGTGGGAAGTAAATTAATATTAAAATAAAATAAAAATGCACTTCGTTATTTTAGAATATCTGAAAAACCATTTAATTAAATTATAACAATAGCGATCTCTATCTAGAATTAAGATTTAGTTAAAACTAAAAATATAAATTAAATATATTAATTAGAAAGATGTACATATAAAATCAATTTTATCGAAAAATATTGTTGTTGTGCCACCGGGATTCGAACCTGGATCTCTTTTCTAACCGGGGAAAGTGCATTATCCAACTATGCTACAGCGACAATATTTTTAGCGACAAATTTTGAACCTATATGTTACCTTTTTGATATTAATACATTTAATCGTTCGATCGATTTAAATGTATTAATATAGGTAGTTTCGAAAATTTGTCGTTAAAAATATTGTCGCTGTAGCATAGTTGGATAATGCACCTTCCTCGGTTAGGAAAGAGATCCAGGTTCGCAACAATATTTTTCGATAAAATTGGTTTTATATGTATATCTTTCTAATTAATATATTTAATTCACATTTAAAATATCACAGACCTATGTTCTGAATAATTACAACTTCACAATAAGAATGTGTTCTAATAAAACTAAAAATATAAGGTTTAAATTGTATTCAAAATTTGATCCAGTCATTGGGGGGGTAAGATATTTGGGGTGTGTTATGTGCAGGTTCCTACAAAGTATCTTAGGAAAGTTTGGAACGCAACAGCACGGAACAGCACTCAGTTTAATATAATAATTAGGAAGATGGGGTAGGTCACGTATGTGAGATATGGTCATTATATTATGGTCCTAAAGAGTAATCATGCAAAATTTGGTTTAGATAAATCAAAGTGTATAGGTTTGTATAGAAAACAGACTGATAAACAGATATATAGCATCATCATTATCAGTATAGTAATATATTCTATTAGAGTAGTATTCGATTAGACATTGTAGACGTAATCTATTCATTACGTTAAAAATATGGGTACATAAATAAATGCAAAACTATTGGAAAGCACTGCAAAAGACTGTATAAATTTTTATTCTCATAATATGAAAGAAGATCAGTGTAGTGGATGGTTTTGTAATTTTAGTCATAAGTCTATGGAAAACCCAAATCACCTTGGTAAAGGTTACTGCTACGAACTTTATAAGGCAGGGATACACTTTGTATTTAGTAATATACACAGGAACAAGCGAATTAAAAACGAAAAGGGGAAAATGGCGGCGTCAACAAAAGGTTCAGAGTTTAATTCTTATTTTATTTAGACATATCTACGATTGAATATTTTATGGAAAATCATTTGAAAAATAATATCATATTAATAATAATTAAATGTAAAAATAGAGGAATCTTTATCACAATGCATATTTTTAACAAGTTACTTTTCAAAGGAAAAAAAACAGTATTAAAAATATCATCACTCTTTCTCA
Source organism: Eubasilissa splendida (assembly GCA_031772225.1). Lineage (NCBI taxonomy): Eukaryota > Metazoa > Arthropoda > Insecta > Trichoptera > Phryganeidae > Eubasilissa > Eubasilissa splendida. Next base: position 18,982,275 of record CM062855.1, on the reverse strand, counting down.
AAATGACGGTTATTTTTAACCAATAACAGTAATAGTATCTCGTGTGGTTGTATTTTTGACTAAGGTCACATCTTTTAAAAGTGGCGGTTATGTTTTACAAACGGTAACAATAGTATTTTAATATCGAACACTATATGGTTGTGCATTTTAATAATAAATAATTCTTAACTACTAGTCACTGTGAGTTAATAATTTTCTAACAAGTGACGATAGCGATCACCATTTATGGTTACAGCATTGCCATTATTATTTAGATAAAATGTTTTGATGACGTCAACACGATGTTGAGGGGTTAGATGCTCCATAATAAATTGTAATCAACTATTCTCTACGACTACTAAATACGAACTGACAAATGTCTGCCAAACCAAAATGACGGCCAAACAAAATCGGCCTGCATAAACCACTTAATTTTTTTTCCGTAGAAAGCAATCACTTTGTGGTTTGACACTTAAATGTATTTATTCTTATGATTAATATTAACCCCTTGATTTAAATTTTATTGTTTTACTTGTTATTTAATTGCATTCATCAGCGTTCATTTTATAGCAAATATGGACTTATTATTTCTCTTGATACATTTACGATGTCTTTGTTATTTGACGATGACTGCCAGGTCTTTCACTTGCGGACGAGCACACCGGCCGACCTCGAGGATCCAAGGACCTGATCTCGTCCAATTGCCGGCCGCGGAGCGTACATCCGCCAAGTGCAGTCGCATTACCCACGAGTGACCATCTCTGCTATTTATCTCCCACGCAGTCTCTTCACTTTTTTAACAAAGTAAACGAGACAAGCATTCGCCTGTTCGTAATATACGAACCTAAATATAGTCATTGGCATCATTGGTATTATAAGTGGTGTTAGTGTTATTAGATATTTAATAAAAATATTATTTTATCAGCTCTTACGGGAATTATTTTATTGAGAATAACATTCTCTTATAATTATTCTTATACAGTAAGACAAATTAGAAAATGAATTCATTGAAGATTATTCATCAGTACTGTTATATTATTTATTTATAAAAGAAGGTAAAAGAAAACAGAAAAATATTATTTCAAAAATATTTGTAAAAGTACTTTTTTGCAACATATTATATAAATAATAAGAAAAAAAACATTGTTCAAAACCACTATTTGTTGATACATCAACATGTTTCAAGACCTGTGGTCCCTTCTTCATGAAACAATGCACACTAAAATTAAAAATGCATGCATAGACAAAAACAAAACTATAAGAATAAAAGTTATGGGTAACTAATTAAGAACTAATATGGAAACAATTTAAAAGGTGACTATTTGTAAAAAGGACTTTCTTATGAATAATATTTAATTTGCTATTAACATTTTATTAACCCTCTAAAATTTTTTTTTAAAATTATTTCTCAACAAACCATTCATTTGACATTAACAAGGGTTCAGAAATTTTACATACAAAAACTAGGGATTTACAGATAGATAAATTTGAAGTTTTAGAAATAATAAAAAGTGTGTAAACAAATTATAAATTAATTTAAGCTGATCTTAGCATACAGGAGCAAGATTAGAAATAGGTCGATAAAGTTAAATCAAGTGGATCTTATGAATTGGCCATAAGAGAGAACGCTAAGAAAAATATACAATGGTAGTATTGATGGTACCAAAAAAACATACACTTTAAGATGAGCCTGTTTAAAGCCTGAACAATCGATATAAAAGAATGAAACGAGACTGCCGGAACAGAAGAGTGTGACGCTCTGTCCTCTTTGCCTACCTCTGCTAGGAAAACGTGATGGTAAGTTAATTAGATGAATAAATAGAAGAAGAGGAATATTCTCAGACACATATTAAGTCATTTGTATGTATGTACAAGCAAATCAAAGAAGAAGAGAAAGGTGATTACTAAAAAAATGGTATGGAATTTAACAACCGTTCATTCGTTCGTAAAATAAATAATAAGTTAAATAACTACGCAGAAATAACTTCCTTGTCCTTGTAAACTATCACCTGTTCTATAACCAAGTAAAGCACTGGGCCAACTTATATTTAAATTTAAAAAATTATATTACACATGTACAAATGAAGTGCAGGCAGAAACTTAATAGATCACAATCGTCTCTTATTGACAAGAGTTATTTCATCTAGTAAATATGTAATGTCAATATTTTAATCTGAACGTCGCTTTGATATATCTGAACAATCTGAAATAGAACTATTATTTTATCGTGTGTGTTCCTCTCATCTTGATATCGTACAATTTTATTGTATCCTTGTTTTCATACATCGTCTGCAGTAAATCCTGAATATTTATATTTAATTGAACAGTTCTTACTAAGAATTCAGAAGTGACAGCGAGACTGTGAAGAATTTATTAATTTATTTTTTAGTTTTATTCCGGTCCACGTTCAGTTTTTAGTGTAACTTAATTGTCTCTCATTATTATACCGAATACCGAGAATTCCGCGAGAGGTAATTTAACTTTAACGGCCTCGTGTTAACAAATTAAAGCAAAAAAAAATGTTTTTGATTTTTATTAAAGAATTTTTAAAGTCGTAAATTTAGTTTATGCAGGTAATACATCCAGCGGAATATTATGCTATTTATTTGACTAGTGGAGGATTTAGATGTGAATCACATTTTGTTTTCGTTAATCTAGTTTTAAGTGTTGAAGAAGAATATTGCGATAGTATTTAAAGTTATGTAAAACACTCAAAATTAAAAATCATCTATTATCATGTTACCAAATAGTCTACCATGTTTGAGGTGCTTTATAGAGAGAAGAAAGAGATAATCTCTAGATACTATTCCAAGTTATTGGGGTAAACTACGTCATCATGCTAAATTTCAGATTCATATATCGCTCATGCGACTGTACAAATAAAGATTTATTTCGTTTTATCACAATTTTCAAACTTAACCGTCATAATCATCGTTATTCTCCATTTTCAAACTTAATGCTCATCATCAGGCCTCTCCAATGCTGGATAATTATTTAACTAACTAACTCATCATCATGCCGTTTCTCCGCTGGGGCGGGCAGAGAGAATAGAGCGCCACACCCTTCTGTCCCGACACACAGTTCTCGCCCCATCCACATTCATACATCTTCTCATACAAGCTCGCCGATTATTGAGGCTTCTAACAAGACAATCCTCCAGTTCTGGTTTGCCTGGTTATACCAAGTCTTCCACGGACGTTCTTTATTTCTGGTGCCATCAACACTTGCATGATATATCTTCATTACCATTCTCTCCTCAGTCGTCCGTTCCATATGACCAAACCACCTTAGTGATCCTTTCTTTATCTTACTCTACTATACTAAGATTAACTTTACATTATTTATCTTAGTAGACACATTATTTACTCCTTACCAGCCTCGATTCTTCTGTTTTTTTTAACCTTCCTGTGTCCCGTCGTTAGAGAATTCCGCTCCAAGGTATTTGACGTGCTTCAGTTTCACCCCTGCTCCCCCTTAAAACGCCACTAGCGTGTAGCAAGTAATATTACAATTTCCCAAATTAAAAAAAACGCGACTGAATGGTAGGCGTATAGTATATATGAATGATAAGTGAATCATTTAATCGCGTTCCCCATTTCAATAAACATTTGTCTTAACACACTGTTCAGTATTTTCCTCGATAAGAAAAATGTATTATTGCATAAAACTCAATCGTTTAATACTAATCGACTATTGTATTATAGTAATGAATATGTGACAGTATTGAATTTCTCAGAATGATTTATATGGAATAAATTTCCGAGTAGTAAATTTAAAATTTTACACCAGAAAATTATTTCATTACAAACTGATGGATGTTGATTTTTTCGTTTAGTTTTATTTTTATTTTATATAAAATAATTAATAAAAATTTCGAAAACGAATTTTAATGAATAAGTGTTGTTCAATCTAATTTTTATCCGTATGATTGTGGGGAATTTACAGAATAAATGGAAAAAATCTTGAGGAAATTTTTTATTAAACTAGAATAGGTTATAAATAAACTTATAAGTAAATAAAAACCAGATTACTACATACATTAAGGTTTTTCATGAGAATTGACACAAGTAAGGAATCTATGACGTATTTGAATTCAGTACAGCTCAGCAATATTTCTTCTATCTAGAAGAAACATTCTTAAATGTCCTTATTATTAAATATTGAATGTAGGTAAATTATATACATTTCATTTGAAACCAGTCAACAACATTAACATATTGAATTTATAAAAATATGTGACAACTAAGTTTAGGTACGTCTACAAAACTAAATATAATTCACATAAAGTTTTTTAATTAGTTGTATTTGTGCGCAATTATCAATATACAGAATCAAACATAAAAACTAAATATAATTCACAAAAAGTTTTTATAATTTGTTGTATTTGTGCGTAATTATCAATATTCAGAATCAAACATCAAAACTAAATATAATTCACAAAAAGTTATTTTAATTAGATGAATTTGTGCGTAATTATCAATATACAGAATCTAACATCAAAACTAAATATAATTCACAAAAAGTTATTTTAATTAGTTGTATTTGTGCGCAATTATCAATATACAGAATCAAACATCAAAAATACATGAATCTGTATTCGATTTTTGACTCGGGATACGGTTATTATAAATGAATACTCGCAACAAATAGTAATAATATTACCCAACTTTGTAAGGTATCTAATATGCCTTGTGTAATGCCTAGCGATATGTAGCGAGTAATTATCCTAATTAATCTCGAATTATAGGGGTCGATAGTCATATCCTGTACTATTCTTTACTTTATATACCGCCAGACAGGTTAAGTTTATTTCTTCTATAATTTAGAACGATCTACTCAGAGACTAGTAATTAAAATATGTACGACAGTATTTGATATATGTTGAGTACTGTTTTGAAAATCGAGTTAGTGAACTATTTACGGACGAAATTAATGGAATAATACAATTAGTGACTTTTTAAAATTAAACGATTTATGTGTTTGATATTGCATTTGTTTTGTGTATTTACAATTAATTAATAGTTTACTACTAATATGGGGTTTACAAATACTTTAACGTATTAATTTTATGTAGATCATAGTTTTCATATGATAATATACAGATCATAGTTTTCATATAATATAATTCCCGGATGTTATAATCAAAATCTTCTTGTATCACCATATGTTCTCAATAACCGGGGCATACTATATTGATTTATTAACACCAATATATATATATTTTTTCTAACGCTTCTGAATTCATTTTAATGTTATAATTTCGCCTTTCGCCTTTTAAAATCGAGAATTAACTTCTCTATTAATAGTGACAAGTCAATTTATTTTATCAATATGTAATCAAATTATAATATTTATTATATCTTGAAAGCATAACTTGTGCTGATAGGTGGAGTGTATGTTAAAAAAATATATATTTACAAAAACTAGCACAAAATAAAATAAAATGTAATACATTAATAGCAATAGCGATATAAAAATATTATATGTTTAGGGGTACATGTTTATCTTTAAAGTAATTTTTTAATAGCATTGATTATTTTTTTATTATCAGTAATCTTCGTGAAGTTTTTTTCCTAGTATAGTGGTGATGTGCAAATGTTTTGTTGATTTTTGAGTATGAAAATACAAATTTAAATCTAGTACGATTTTCAGTAATAAAATAAAAAAAATATTTTTCTTTCTAATATTTGAAGAACAGAATTTCTTTTAAATAGATAAAAATATATTAAAACTTTGAATTCTTCAAAAAGTAATTTTGTCTTATAATCATTTGGTTTTTTTAATATTACTTTTATGATAAGTTTTTGTACATTTTTTACTGGAATCAGACTAGTATTATATGCTGATCCCCAACTAGTGATGGTATATTGTAATAAGGATTGAATAAATAAATGTACACTAAGTACAAATTGTTTTTTGATAAAAATGTTCTGATTCTTAAAAATATGAATATTAATTTTTTAATCTTTTTAACAACTTGACCAATTTGATATTTTAATCGATGTATTGTATATACCTACTGTTAGAATGAAATAAATCAAAGTAAAAGAATATTCGTACGTTTTTATGAAAAATACATTTTCTATGAAAAGTCAACAGAGGTTTTGCCTTGGAAGCAATGAAGTGTGGTAATTCGAATATCGAGTGTTTATAATCAATTCAATTTCATAATGGTCGGTAAAGACTCAAAGAAATCTCAATTAAACTTTTTTTTTTTGCAATCGGTAGTTCTGCTTACTCAAGTGACTAAATCAAAATATATAAATACTTTTTTAAATTTTATTATTTTTTTACAGAATTAAATTAAGGTTAACCCTTCCCTAGCTATGCGGTAACATAGGTTGTCTACCGAGCCAATTAAATCGTATTTCTATAAATATACACAGTGTAAAACTTACATTTTACCTAGTCCTAAAAAAATCATTTGCACTTAGAAATGACTAGTGGAAAACTAATCATGTAAAGCGAATCATAATAAAAATAATCATTCTTTAATTCAATACTATATATAATTGATGCTATCTGCGTTAAAAATAATACTTGTACTACGTGAAAAAGATCATACATTAATTTAAATGATGAGAGATAAAAATGAAGATCATGTTAGATGGGTCTTTTGACGAATGCGTTACAAGAATAACGTTTGAGAATAAAATGAAAGTATTTAATAATTATATTTATCATTTCATATTATATTTATAGTAACTACGATATTAACTATTTTAAAGTTATTTAAGCTTGTAAAAGCATTTTATTCCCATTTAAAGTGTTAAAAAAACTCAAATTTCTTGCAGTAACACGAGTTGACAGCATGGCTGCGTAGGGTATTTTTAGCATGGCATGGTAAAGGTTAAATAAGATAGGTAAAATTAATCGACAAATTTTTACATTTTACACGCGAGCTGAAGTACAACACCAATAATATAATCAATTCAGTAAGTCAGTTTGTTTGAGCATACTATTTTATTATGTACTAATTATTTAATTCTACAGAAACTTCACTGGTGTTATTTTGTATATATTATGTTATTATTGTTACACTGTTTGTTTCTCTAAAAATAAAATAAGTCCCTTTTTACATTTTTTTTTTTTGAGTTATGATTGTTAAAGTAGACAAATTTAATTTTATGCTGTTTAGATGATGTTAGTTTTTTCTAAATCAGTAAAATATGTTTGTAAAATGTCAAGAGTAGTTGATATAATTGAGTAGGTGTGACAAGAAATAAAATGGCAATGGGCAGGCCACATCATTTGTAGGACGGACAACTGTTAGACGAATACATCATTCAGTCATCATGTAGTCAACCAGCGATACTCGAGGGGAATTAAGAGGTTGACAGGCCACTCTAAAACCCGCTGACGAAATCATTACTCTACTGAAAACCATGGCAGCGAAAAACTATGGACAGTGAAAAGTGGCAGACACTATTTGAGGAGCACCATTCTGCAGTTGATAGAAAAAGGCTGAAAATGATGATGATGATGATATAAGTATCTAAATATGTTAAATTACTATATTATTAATACAAATAAAATGTATTAATTAGAGCGATATACAGATAAAATCCATTCATCGAAAAAATATTTTGTTGCCATCGGGATTCGAATAAGGATCCATTCCTATCCGGGAAAGTGCGCTGACCATTAGGAATTATTAAAAATATCAAAAAACTATATACGTTCTGAAAAATTGCCACTTAACAATAATAATGTGTTCTCTTAAAAATACTACATTATTAATACTAAGAGTATAGAATACATAATTTACTCACATTATAATTAATTAATTATGCTTGTGGTTCCATAAAGAAAACTTGCTGCTGACTAAACGATTGATCATGTAATTATACTAATGCATTAATAAATAAAACAGCAAGAAATGACTTAGTCTTTAACGTGTTGTAAAATGAAGATAAATGATTCATTACTTTTTGAACGAGTGGTAAATGGGTATTTTTTTTGTGTCCGCTATCGTTTAGTACAGACACTGCAAAAAATCATACTCACATACGTGTATCCTCCTTTAAAACTACTTGGTTAATCTAGTCGTTCACGGTTATACTAGGCTTCCGCGCATGTAGGTGCCATTAACGCGGGTCAACCTTGACTGCCTGCGGTATTAAGAAATTTTGCTCGTAAATGTATTTTTGATGAAATACACAATTTTCAAATTTCCATTCATATTCTACCATTCTATTTAATTCTATTTATTTTGGATTAACGGGTCTTAATGAACATCATTATCAGATAATGCCTGTGTCCACGAAATGAGATAATCTTAAATTTAGTTGAAATTTCAAGCTGATCTCTGAGTATATGTGGGGATCGATAGCGAGATTTGACATATGCACACAAACATTACCTAAAACCGCTATAGATCCATCCAATCAACTATTTTCACTAGTCATTAAGTCATTAAGCATTGATATTTACATTAGTCGTTAAAATAAAAACATTTATTCAGTATTATAAGTATACAACTATTCACAGATTTTAAAGTACCAAAAATAGTAGACATATACAAAAAAAATTCAATAATTCAAATTTTCAAAATTAAAAATCAATTAAATTTTAGAAGCGAATTCCGATCTACAAGATATAGAGATCAAATTGATATCCCAAAACTAAAATATACCGCAACTCAAAATCAATATATTTATCAAGGTATCAAATTTTTTAACAATCTCCCCATCACAAATAGAAAAATTACGGACTATCATAAATTTGTAACTGAAGTTAAAAAAATATGTACACAGACTAACTGAAACATAAATTAACTCGAATATACTCCTTCTCTATACACGAGTCTTACTCTCATAGAGAAGAAACAAATGTTAAAATATATGTATATATATCCACTGATTATTGAAATTGTATTATATTTTTAATATTAATAAAAAAATTAACTGCTGTTGGCAACATTTAAAATCACTCAACTAATGAATGACAATGACATAATTTGACGTACGCGACGAGCGTGAAGTAAGGCGCGAGACTGCGAATCTCTGAGATGTGGTGTGTATACGAGAACTAGTGATGGTAAACCGTTACGTATCGATGATTGATGGAGACTTACTTTCTAGTGTACCAGTCATTGCTCGAATAATTACATTAATTAGTTATCAATCATCATTACAATCGAACACAATAACAGTCAAAATAACAATTTTTCCATCACTATCGAGAACTACGGAAGCTGAAGATTGATTTCCAAAGAATCTCATAGGAGCAAAATCCACATCTCAAAAATTGTCTCGAGTCGAAAATCTTTTAAAAATCTCATTCGTAGACGTGGGATGAAATGAAATGAAATTTTTTTATTGAATAACTAAATCAAATAATTAAAATAAATAAACATAGTAGATATAAGAAAAAGTTCGATTAACTCTTGAAATAATTTGTATTGTCTATGTTTACAACACCGGAAAAATAACAATTTTATATCATGTTAAAAAATCGTAATTGTAATGTATAAAAAAGTGAAAAGTGTTTGAAATAATTTTAATATTTTTATAATTAATTTTTAAGCCTCATATACTGTACTACTTACTTACCATTACGTCGTTTCCCCGAGGGGGTAGGCAGAGGAGATAGAGCGTCACACTTTTCTGTCCTGACATAAGATTCTCGCCTCATCAACATTCATGCATCTTCTCATACAAGCTGTAAAGCCGCATATAATGTTCAAGATCATAAGTGAATACAGGGTATTTGTGTATAATAATATAATTTTTTTTATTCTGTTTTATTAATATTTTATTAATACAATAACTTTTAAAAAACAAAAAATTAATGGCTTCTCTGTATTGTTATATATTATTTTAGAGCATGTCTATTCAGCGAATATAAGCGATCATTTTTATTTTTGCCGCCACTCGAGACACTTGGACAGCGGAATTCCCAAAATCGTTTAGCCAGGACGTTCCGTTCATCTTGTAGAGCCTCGGTAGTACTTTAACCTTGAACGATAAGATGCAGGATTTGATATTTTCTGGGTGTCTCATGATATTGGCAAAATATTTCAATTTTAATAGAGTAAAAAAAAACAGAAGCGTGTACGTGATATATCACATCAATATTCTTATTAATTTCAAACGCAGATGTGCGCTTGTGTATGCAAATATGAATAACCCTCTGGTCTTCCAGGACGAGTATTGAACCCCCAATCATTGATCACTAGGCGAATGTTTTATTATAAAACCGTTAAGTACGTCATTATATGTATAAATAGACATACCATACCTACACATTGAATATAAATTTCTCGATAAATTACATAATTTTTATTAAGAGGATCACATTCTTATTGTGAAGTTGTAATTATTCAGAACATAGGTCTGTGATGTTTTAAATACTAACTTAATGTATTAATTATAAATATATACATATAAAATCAATTTTATCGAAAAATATTGTTTTTGCGCTACCGGGATTCGAACCTGGATCTCTATTTCCAATACATAATTTTTCTTCCGTATATGATACGTATATTATTTAAAAAGTACTCAAGTGTCAAGTGCTAAATTATGTAGGTAATACGATGTCTATCAATGATGTTTCACATTCAGTATTAATGTGATAGATCCGCCGAAGTCTGCTTTTGTTTAAAATGATTGATTGAATTATATACTAGGCTAAATGGACAGCTGTTGTTAATTTTATTATGCTGTGCGGGCGATCAGGTAGATAGACGTAATGAAATTATAATTTATTTTAAAACATTGTGTGTACGTATGGGTATTGTAATTTCTGTCTCACTGGGCTTTACCCGTGCTGAGGTAAACACAAATGTAAGATTCGTAATTGTTTAATATTTTTTAATTGCTGCGTCATTAATTTTAAATTATAATTCTGATGATTAATCTTCACCACATCAACACATCACATACCGTGATGTACACATTGTGTATATAAAAATTTGGCTACATCAGTTAAAAATCTAAGATTAAATAAGATAATCTACGTTTAATATAACAATATTGCATGTTAAGAAAACTCACTGGCGAATTTCGAGTTACATATCTAAATGTTTTTTCATTAATTTATCAGATTACTATGAAATTTTACTGCAGATAATTGTCAGGGCATAAAAACAGGAAATAAAAAGCATTAGCATTTGACACCAATTAATACAAGAAAAAATAAAATTCCCAGTGCAAAGACTCGTTGGAGGTCTCGAGAAGACCACCGCGGACTTTTGGCCCAACGACTATACGTCCTCTAGAAAAGATCTAGCCGACTAAAGCTCCAGTCGACCATTGATCCACGATTGATTAGATCCAACGATATGACAGCCATAAGCAAAATTACAATTATTTTTTTTATGAAAGAGCTTTTAGTTTATGTTAGGTTAGATCCTAATGATACGATTAGGTGTAACTGATGGTTTGATGGTGTCGAATAGACTGCCGAAGACGAAATGACTCATATTTTATGTACATTTACAAAACATGCAAAAGTACAAAAATTTGAGGTAATTGGGGATTTCATTAATTCGTAGTATTTCATCGTTCAGATACAAAAGTTTTTATCATAAATATTCGATGTATAGAAAAAATTACTTGAATGAAATTGTGTCCGTTATGTCGTTGGATCTAATACCGCGTGGATCAATGATCGGCTCAAGCTTTAGTTGGCTGGATCTTTTGTCGTGGACGTATAGTTCTTGGAGCTTTTGTCGTGGAACCGTCCATGTGATGGATCGTAGGGGATGTCACTAACCGTGCAACGCCCTGTGCAATATCAAACAATGTTCTCTATAAGGTATGCGAGTGTACGCGTACACACGATTTGGTGTCATTGGCTGATATAAGAAAATAAAGTGCGCACACAATTTTTAACAAGTCTTCTTTTTTATGTGCCGCCATCTATAGAAAGTTGGCGATCATGTTGTTGTATGATGATTTATCCTGTATAAGATGACCAACATTTTTGACATTGGGCCACTGTTTACGCGCTTTGTTACTTCGATTGGCACCCCTGGGTTTCCCAGTTTATAATAATGTTCATATGTTTGTATGAGTATTGCCACCCTTTTTTCGGAAAGCTAAGAAGACGGTAACCGACAGGCGTCATTCTTACTACATCCCGTGCTTTGACCAGTCAAGCGGTCCAAATAAACCACCGGTGTGCGCTTCGGTCGGTCAAAATCTAAAGAAGACAACCCAGTTAAAAGAACAACAACATCGGACCAGAAAGACAGAAAAATTAAAAATGTTAGTGCAGTTCATATATCACATGCGTGTTTATTGTTAATCGGAATCCTGGGAACCAGCTATCGAAGGCATTTACATAAATAGCCAATTTATAATATAATATAATAATTACTATCTACCCACGCATCTGCCGCCTTCTATCTTCATCTGAATAATGAGTTGTAAAATATCATATTTTTCATTGCGGAAAATGTGTCCGAAGTATGCTGCTTTTGTAGATAGTTGTTTGTTTTCTTGACTTATTTATGCGTCTTAATACATCTTCATTAGTAATGTGGCCAAGTCAAGCCCTACCAGTGACTATACACTAGTAAGGTTATGTTTTTCGTATTTTCCACCCCAGATAATAATAAGATTGGTCTTTGAAATTGAACAAAAGATTTTTATCGTGATCCGTGATGTAAAATTACAGGAAACATTTTTACCAAATATCAAATGTAAAATAAATATTTTAACCCGTAATAGTCGGATTTAGCAGCAGTAAAGTCAGCCATACACGCAACGATATGCCGGACAGGTATACCTGTTTAGGTAACACGACAAGTCAACGGAAGCTCAACTTTGGTCATACACGTAGCGGTCAACCTGTGACAATCTCTCAGTCAACCGTGGCGTCGGTACACAACTACGACGATACGATAGCGCTAGTAGATCTTCTTGTCATTCTAATAAAGAAAAGAAACCCCGACAATAGTGGTGTTAAGAGTGGTTGTTAAAAATAAGCCAATACAGATATGTCAATTTGATAAAAGAATTACCATTTTTAACCATTTTTTCGAACTTTGAAATGCGGCCTTTGTCTTCGCGGTGGACGGAACAACTGAGACCAGCACAGGCGAGTAACACATTCGCGCAGGTTTTCCTGAAGTTTACACTGGTAGAAAATATGAATTTTCAATAATTTTCAGGTCGCCTGTGCAGGTACTACTTTTACTATATATTAATGTATGCACCGTAGGAAACAAGATGCGTTTTTATTTGTTTAAGTTTCTGCCTTGCTTTTCATACATACTCGTGTTTTTTTTAAACGATTCTTCATGCTGATTATTATATTTTATTGGTTATTCATTAACTATGAAACATTTAAAGAAAATGTACGGATCATCTCACCCTAACTCATCCAATGTTGGCTCCACAGCTCCACAGCTCCACAGCTCCACAGCTCCACAGCTCCACAGCTCCACAGCTCCACAGCTCCACAGCTCCACAGCTCCACAGCTCCACAGCTCCACAGCTCCACAGCTCCACAGCTCTACAGCTCCACAGCTCCACAGCTCCACAGCTCCACAGCACCACGGCACCGGTACGCTAACGAACAGGATGCAATAACACGTTCTAATCTAAAATTTTATTTGTAAATAATGACGTTGAACTTTGTGTGTGAAACGTAATGATAGAAAATAATAGCTGAAGGCGTTCATTTTATTTGGATTAATACCATTCAATCAAATTGGAGAATCGTGATCAGCAGACTTGTGGTGTAGCGATTCTCAACATGTTACATAATTTGCAACATCAAACTGACTAACTTTCTTCCACATTGCCACATTCTTATGTCCTGACTCACAATTCTCGCCTCATCCACATTCATACGAACTCTCCAATTGTTGAAGCTTCTAACAGAACCTTCTCCAGAATCTGGTTTACCAGGTTGTGCCAGGTCTTCCACGGACATCCACTATTTCTGGTGCCATCACCACTTGCGTCATATATCTTTCTTATCATTTACCATTCTCTCCTCATTCATCCGTTCCATATGACCAAACCACCTATGTAATCCTTTCTTAATCTTACTCATTATACTAACATTAGCTTTACATTTTTTCCTTATTTCTTCAACAACAACCCCAATATACGAATATATTCTCTTAAAAAAAATTATCCCCCATAAATAAATGTAATAGTACAAATAAAATGAATTAATTAGAAAGACATGCAGAAAAAATATTTGATTGCCACCGGGATTCGAACCTGGACCTTTTCCTACCAGGGAAAACGTGTTGATCATTCCACTACAACGACCGATTACGTTTACGACAAATTTGGAACTAATGTTCTTTATATTTATATACGTGTCACGACAAAAGGTCCGTTGAATATTGTCTCAACGACAATACGTCCACGACAAAACATCCGGCCGACTAAAGCTCCAGCCGACCGTTGATCCATTCGGCATTAGGTCCAACAACATAATATATATGTAGAATTAGGCTGCATGAAACATATAAGCTAACTTGTGAATATGGTAAATATTCAAATATAGAATTATGTAGGTGCATATGATTGTACTGAAAATTTAAATTGGTCTAGAGTATGGAACTATAAATTGTATTTTGAAATAAGAACGTTCTAGACTGGAATAACGTGTAAATCTTACTTGTAATTGATTTTTTATATCTGGATAGGGTGCGGAAAAATGATGTGAAAAACGTTTTGAAAACATTTGACGATGAAACAAAAAAAGTAGTTATAAGCCAAGATTATTCTGGTTAAATAGTTTTAAATATATAAATTTATAGAATAATTGAAGCACATTTTTTTGAGTTGTTAATAAATAATAAGTTTAGGTCATCATAAATTAATAAATAAATGATACGTGACAAACAAAAATATATAAAATAATAATACAGGCAATAAAAATGGATTATTTTTTAACACTAAATAATTATTTGTACTAAAGGATTAAAATATTTCATTAAAATTTAAATAGAAAATAAATTCAAATAGCGACTTGAAGCATGAGAGATATTGATAGGGTCACTAACGACAAGACAATGTTGATTCGGAATAAAAAAGAACAATTAAACTTAAAACAATTACAAAAAGGAAAATACATATAATATTAGCTATAAAAAAGCAGATTTTGTATATCATGTATTGTTTTCCGTGTATATTTGACCTTTCTGGCCGATGCTTCGGATCCCATTACGAGGTCCATCATCGGGGCTGATATGATGTAAAACTGTTGGTGTTGTTGTCAAGTACTAGATTGCAGTACCGTGTCGACAGCATGGTGTGTCGTTTTTAGGTACTGGCTTGCAATACCATGTCTAAACCACCTATTTGATGATGATCGTATAATGGGATCAGTAAGGTTAGGTATACACGGTAGATTATCCCAGAAAACTGTTTATAGAAGAATATAAATAATTAGTTATTTTGAGCTACTGAAAATAAAAGTGATTGCCAATGTGATTGCTAAAGCTCGTTTAACGCTAGAAAGGTTAAGCATTAGAATAAGAAGAAGAATAAGGGGTGAAAAGTGACAAAAAATTTAATAACGTATGTTTTTGATTAGTTAATGACATGGCTGAAGAAGAAAATAATATTTTTCGAAACCGGTAGATGTATTTTAATTCATAAAGTGGTTAATAAAACAAAGTTAACAATTTAAAATAATGTATATAATGATTGCTACGCTCGTTTCGTATAATATATTTTATATAGAGATTGTTTTTCGTGATCCATTTCTCAAAAATTATGATACGCAGATTAATATTGGTATTTAAAATAAAATATAGAATTAACGATCTTCCGAATCAACCTTTAATTGAATACTTTATAGAATTAATAATTTGTTCCGGTATTGTGTTTTATAGATTAGCGACTTTCGATTCTTTCTAAATTTGCTGTATAGTTAGTAGAGTTGTGCAACTATATTATTTATTTATTTATTTACATCACTCGTTACATTTTGAAATGAAGCTGATTGGTCCGGGAGCAACCGTTCAAACATCACAACCGTAATGGAATGTTTGAGAGCATACATTAACGTAATTGCTTGGGATGTGGCTTAACAAATCCTTGAAAAGATCAGTAGTGCCTACCTACAAGTTCTTAAACCCTTATTATCTGTACTAATTTCTTGAGAACTCGATCGGATAAGAAAAATTTTATGTCTGGATCCAAAGTGTATGAATATATTTAATAAAAATGAATTAATAATACTGGCGTCTGCTATCAGTTTACTCAAAGGTATTTGAGATTCTGTAAAAATAAGGTAGATGGATCTTTCAAATTATGGAACGATTAAATGTATTAATATCAAAAAGGTAACATATATGTTCGAAAATTGTCGCTAAAAATATTGTCGCTGTAGCATAGTTGGATAATGCACCTTTCCCGGTTAGGAAAGAGATCCAGGTTCGAATCCCGGTGGCGCAACAGCAATATTTTTCGATAAAATTGATTTTATATGTATATCTTTCTAATTAATATATTTCATTAGTATTTAAAAAAATTTCACAGACCTATGTTATGAATAATTACAATTTTACAATAAGAATGTGTTGTCCTTAATAATATTATTGATGTCTGTAGCGTTACTTTATAGTGATACTAACGTATCTTCGTCAGTACTGGCGTACAAGTGAACTATTCCATAAAATTTAAACGACATCTATTACGGGGTGCAGGCGGAGTCTTGGTAAGAGTGGGGAGGTACAGGGAGACATTGAAATAAGGAATATATTAAATAAGCGGGTCATTTGTAAGGCTTAATTGGTTATTAATTATATTAGTATAGAGTAATTTTTAAATTTCTAAGTTATCCAATCTAAGGTCTTCATTATTAATGTGTAAAATTTTGAATGCCGTTTTATTTTATAAAATTGTGACCTGTCTCTAAAACGTGGTTGGTATACTGGGTGACGTATAAATAATCCACAGTGGTCTGTATAGTTTGGTTAGTTACCGCTCACAGTTATAACCTGCTGTTGAATCCACACGATTTTATCTTGGGTGTACTCGATTACAACAGTTTAGAAAAGTAATTACTCTCATTATTATGGTGAACTTACATTTTTATGTAACCGACAACTATTTTCGGCAATATTGGCGTAGGATGTCATACTTTCTCCCGCTGTGTAGGACCATCCTACCAATAGTCGCGCTCTGTGGAAGAATTATGGTGGAGATAGTGAAATCGAATATCCATGTATTGCGATCGATGAGTATAAAAGGCAGCGGAGGGATCGAGTCGGAGCGCGATACATAGGGACAGGTGTCGGGTCGAGCGACGGAGCTAGACTGAACGCGATTTCTGACGGCGTAGAAGTGTTCAAGTATGAACGAGTCGTTCTTTTTGAACGACTCTTTTTAAAGAACGTAAAGAATCGGCTCCGTTGTTACGAAAGAATCGATTCTTTCGGCTGCGAGTCCATTCAAAACCAGAGTCCTTTCGGGGTGTGTGCGTGCGAACATCGGCTAATATGGATGCGTAGTCTGTACATCTGTATTAGTGATTCATTCATTTTGCTCCGACCATTTTGTTTTAGCTTGTGCGTGTGCCGGCACCATCGTATATGGACGCCTGTTTTATACTTTGTACATCTGTATATGTGATTATTTTGGTAATGATTTTTTTTAAGGTTATGTTCGTGTCGCCCCATGCATATGTACATCTGTGCACAAAGGTACACGCCCTTAGAGAGTTTATTCAACACAAAATAATTAAACAGGTGTGCACAATTTATCGGCTTCATCAGAATGTTTTTAACCTTCGATTATTGAAAGCACATGTTAAAGTTTATTCTTTCTGCCTCGGCTTCATATTCAGGGGGGAGGCATCTAGCCTAACTGGTTCTTTTTTAAATATTGTCAAGTCAAATGGTTATAAAATGAAAGAATAATGCCATTATAAGAATGTTTATTATCTATATTTTATGATACTTGTATGTGTTAAAAGTGGAAAATGAGCATTTTACCTGATTACTTATTAATAAGACGATTCTAACATAATTATATTGAGATTAACATTAAACAAGTGTGTTCATCATGCCAGCATAAAGTTATCTACTAAATTGTCTGATTCAGATTATGCAGGTCCCTTACGTAAGGGATTACCTCTCAGGATGGTCCTGGATCCTGGACGTGAAGTGTGGCCAACTGCTTGTGGTGCTAGTGTAGGGTGACGGAGTTCAGGCTTGTAGTTAATTGACTACCAGACGATGCCTAATTATCCAGGCAAACCGGGATTCTAGACGCGATGTTCTTATGTAATATTTGCATGTCTTATAGGATACCGTCTGCCCTGATAGCGACAGTCTATTCTCGCTACACCAAATTATGTTGATTAACTTTTTTATAGATCCACCGGGATCCTTTTTGATACTTTCACATCAACCATTAAACGTAGAGAACATCAGTCTAAGCTTAAACTCGAGGCGCACAGTTTAAATTTTCCCCGGAATCACAATTTATAAGGCGCTTGATAAATATTTCAGAGACGATATTGATTTTATTTTCTAATTGAAAATTAGATTCCGTCTTTGTGGAGCGAGTTCTCCCGGCCGAGATTTGGTGAAGACTGCCTGCATAAAGAGATTTGCATTTGCCGACCTGATTTTGGTCACGTACGCCAGTCTTCCTTTCTTATTGCTGTACCCACGCTGTGTCGGTGCACTTGCGTCTAACAATACCGAGTTTTATTACCCTCCGTCCCTTACTTCGACTAAGTGTTTTTGTAGCCTTGAACAAAATATTATTTTGGGTAATTTCGCATTCTAACACACAAGCAAGATAAATGTGTGTATTGGTCATTTGAACTCCTTTTTTGTTTTACGAGGATAATATTTATGTTATAACGCACAAAAGGTGCAAGAGAGCCGCTGACTCACTAAATCGAATATGTACTGAATTATTTGTAAAATCCGATTCACCCGACAACTCGACTATTTGAGTCATCGTACAAAGTAACGAATCAAAAGAATCGATTCTTTTCAATCGGATAGTTCGAAGATCCGATTCCGTGAGAAGAATCATGAACAACACTACTATGACGGCGGAAGCCTGGCCCTCGGGTCTAGACGTCGCCTATATCGTCGGTCAGCTGGCAGCGGCGTTGATGGCGGTGGATTTGAATCGCCGCTCCCACAGAATTATTAATTGTTTCGTATCTTTTGTTCACATGTTACATGTCAGTGAAACACAATTCTGGAACGAACTTACAATTTCCATGGCCAAATTTTTTATGAGAAACAATAAAATGCAATTATTTTCCTTTTACGTTGATAATTTTTTTTATACTCGATGTATTAATACTTACTTACTTACTGACCATCACGTCGTTTCCCCTCAGGGGCAGGCAGAGAGGATAGAGCGCCATACTCCTCTGTCCTGACATACAATTCTCGCCTCATACACATTCATACATCTTCTCATACAAGCTCACCGATTATTGAGGCTTCTAACAGAACCATCCTCCATTGTCTGGTTTACCTGGTAATGCAAAGTCTTCCGCGAACGTCCTCTATTTCTGGTGCCATCAACACTTGTGTCATATGTATTTCTTACCATTCTCTCCTCATTCATCCGTTCCATATGACCAAACCACCTAAGTGATTCTTTCTTAATATTACTTACTATACTAACATCAGCTTTACATTCTTTCCTTATTTCTTCATTCTTTACTCTGTCATAAATAGATTTGCCACATATACGCCTAAGTGATCTCATTTACACTGCATTCAGTCTACTTTCTTTCCTCTTCTAGCTCCAGGCCTCACTTCCATACATCAGTGTCGGTACCAGACTTCATTGTGCACCGCTAGTCTTGCCTCGGTTGACAAATTCTCGTTAGATATAATTCCATTCCAAAGCGCCGTTAATCATCGCAAACTCATCTACTTGTTCCAAACATTCATTACCTACAAGTATTTTGCACGGTGTCTTGCTTTCCTCCTTCTCGAATTCAAATACTTTCGACTTGTTGATATTCATGATAAGGTCGCTTTCTTTGCATACATCGTACATTCTACTCACTAGACTGTAATTCTTGTTCATTATTCGCCATCTGCATCATCGGCGTACAATAAACAGCATACAATCAAATTGCCGATTTTTGCTCCTACATTAATATATTCCAGTTCTTTCACACATTTATCCATATACAAGTTGAACAGCCATGTAATGTATTATAATACTATAAATATCTTAAACCCGTGTTTATAATATTTACAGTACTATATATATTGAATCATATAATATTTCTTCTTTGTATAATAATTATTTATTTAAAAACTATTTTCTTTTACATTATTTGATTTCTATTTGTCTCTTCGTATATTACCTAATACATTTATGTACATTTACAGTACATTTTCATGGAAAATACCAATATATTTGTAAGACAAAATATTATTACTTTAATTATTTTATTAATTTTACTGTTTTTCTCTTGACTATAACATATTTAAAAATTATTTTATAACTCATTAATTAATGTGGTGCAACATGATTTTTATTATTTTTTTAAACAAACTTGATTTTGTACTACACACATAACTGAGTTATATTGTTGTCAATACTATGTGCCGAGAGGCGAAGGTTGTCATTACTATTGATGAGAGGGAGTATATCAAAAATAAAATAAAATTAGGTGCAATACTCGTCAAGTTTAATTATCACAATGATGATATAAATTCCGCGGTGAACTTGTTTCAGGTTTTTATAAACCGTTTACTGGTTTCTGTGTAAAAATTATTTGTGTCATGTCTGCTTAACAAACAAAATCCTTCTAAATATTAGGTATAATGACGTTGCGCTCAGCCAATACCGATTCGCTATTAATTGAAGCATTTTTCATCGTTGCTATAATTTTATCAAGCGAATATTTATTAATTCTGGAATGTTTTTCAGTTAACAAGCACTTTTTACGAGCGAAAATGATGAAATACAAAAAAAAATAGTTTGAACAAAATAATCATAAACATTTGATGATATTCTAAAATGTGACGGATCATTTTTATAAATTTAAAGTGAAGAAAAAATATCTGTTCCATTTTGGTTATTTAATGCTAAAAAATGATTTTAGTAGTAGCAATATTTGAAAATGTTAAAGAACACTCAAATTACTGGGTTTTTACCTAAAAAGGCACTGTTATTAAATAAATATCAGATATCTCATAGAGACGAAGCTATTTTAAAGGAATATATAAAAATATGGGGGTTAAGTGATCACTTTATATATATATTTTTAATTTTTTTATTAATATATAAATTATAATACAATTTAAATAATCATATATATTAACATTTGTTTCTTCTCTATGAGAGTAAGACTCGTATATAGAGAAGGAGTATATACGAGTTAATTTATGTTTTAGTTAGTTGTGTACATATTTCTTTTATTTCAGTTACAAATTTATGATAGTCCGTATTTTTTCTAAATGTGATGGGGAGATTGTTAAAAAATTTAATGCCTTGATAAATATATTGATTTTAGTTGCGGTATATTTTAGTTTTGGGATATCAATTATATCAATATATATATAACGTTTATCGATTCTCCCCCCTCTATATTCAAAATTATTAAATTTTTGAAAATTATATATGTTATTACAATATAGAATTATATTCCTTTTAAATACAATAAAATAGCCTTGTCTCTATGAGATATCTGATATTTATTTAATATTTGTAGTGTTTAGTTAGGTACATTATTTATCGTGCTAAGTTATCCGCCTCCCGTTCTTGTATAGATAAATAATAATATATAAATTACTATTCAGGTACTTATTAGAGAGCAATTTATTCGTAGTTACCGTGCATTTTGATTGGTTCATCTTACACACCTTTTCTTGAGAATCAAATATGTATAATGCTGCTCTGTAGTTATACCCACAATCTATTTAATTAATTAGTATTATATTTGTCCTTAACCCATTCATCAATCATTTAACTTATGAATAATTTAGTGATAGATTTATTAAGTCTTTAGTAATGAAAATGTTACGAAAATCATACGTCTCAAATACTTCATATACAATATATATAAGTCCCATATACTTCAGGCTGATATTTATATACTAATATTTTTAATCATGGATAATGAGTTAAGATATGTAAGACTTCATTATTTATATGGCTCAGCACTTAAAAATACCTAAATTGATAAATATGAATTAAATATATTAATTAGGAAGATATACATATAAAATCAATCTTATCGAAAAATATTGTTGTTGCGCCACCGGTATTTGAACCTGGATCTCTTTTCAAACCGGGGAAGATGCATTATCTAACTATGCTACGGCGACGATATTTTTAGCGACAAATTTTCAAACCTATATGTTACCTTTTTGATATTAATTCATTTAATCGTTCCATTATTAGAAAGAGCCATCATAATCATCACCTATGTTCTGAATAATTACAACTTCACAATAAGAATGTGTTCTTCTAACTTAAAATGATGTTATATGACATGACTACTGTCCAAACTAGGTAAAGTGTATGATAGATTACTGAGTATTCATTTTAAATATTTTATTTGAGGTTTAAGTAACAAGTGGCGTAGAACGTCGGTGTCCATAGAAGTCAGAAGCATTGTTCACCCATAAAATCCACCACAATTGCTATCCCACAATTCTTCACCTAGAAAATTGTTCTCCCAATGTAATTTATAATGTAATGTGATTTATAATGGCAGTTTTGCTTTTTTTGGGTGTTTTAGTTTAAAACAAAATATTTTGAATTGTTTTATTTTATAATTATATTTATTAAAAAGTACAAATTTTTATAAATTTTTTTTTTTTAAATATATGCAGCGAATAATTTTCCAAGCGATGAGATGCGTGGTAACAATTTTGGACAGGGAGAATTGTAGGCGAACACTATTTCTAGAGCTAGCGTAAACGTCTGTAATATTATTGATGATTTAAGTAACATTTTCAATCAATAAGTTTTTAGGGTTACCACTTTTTCGTATTAAAAAGTATCAAAAATAAGATATACTTATCCATACTCTATAAATTACAATGCTTGTGAATTTTATAATTTTTAAAAATTAGAGGAGGTAAATAATAAAATCGAATAAATTTCTTAGCGGAATCTCCAAAATTTTTCGATCAGCTGATTGATAACGATAATGCGAGAACGAAACACTTGGATACGTCACTCCTAATTAATTGTAACTTTAAAAATAGTTAATCTGTTACGGATCTAATTCGTAGATCGCTTCTCAATCTTACCTGTTCACTAATTCTGTAGATGGCATTACGCTGCTGATAACTTCTATTCCAAAATTAATTGGTGTTGTTGTTCAATCGTCATAAATATTATTGAATTGTGAAAATACCAAATCTAATACAAAAAATAATAATTCATTTGTTATTTTTATATTTTATTAATCTTATTTTGAATTAAGTCTAAAATTAAAGTATTATAAAATTCCTAAAACGAAATACTTTAAGCGAGTTATTGTATTTTTATACAGAAATACTGCTGATTATCTGTAAAAACTACTGGTATTTCTTTAAAAAAATGTTCTGAGGCATTTATCCATCTTTTCGGTCTCAGTTTACGGCAGAAAAACACAATTTTCTTACTGCATTCTATTATTTATTATATTATAATAAAAGACAATAATATATATCCTTAATAAGAATATATTTTTACATACATATATAGGTTAGACATAAAAAAGATTCTTTACAAAAAATGTACACGAAACACTTAAATAATATTCTAATAAGCACCTACACAGTATTAAAAAATAACACATTTGACTAGTATAAATAATGAGTAGTTTCTAATAAATATAATTAATACAGAAAAAATTATATTTACTCAATGTAATTGTTTTCTAGGTCGTTATTAATAATCTTATATTCACATGTTTTATTATTCAATTAAAAAAAAACATATAAATTTTCCAATGATATTCAAAGATACATATTTATCTCCAATTAAAATACATCAAGTGCAATTCTTGTTTATAAATCAATTTAATAGATAAGAAACTGGTTATATATGCTCAATATATGCAAGTTTTATTAAAAAGCCTTCTTTGACCATAGTTAAACATTTATATAGGAAGACAAACTGTACAGGTGTATCCTTTGATTATTATTCCAATTATAGTCATTATTATAGTAAGATATACATATAAAATTAATTGCTGCTATCGATTATGCTACCAGTGCATTGATGACAAATTTTCGAACTGTTACACTTTTCAAATTGATACATCGATACGTTCCATTATTTGAAAGCCATCTTCTTTATTTTCACGGAATCTCAAATACCTTTGAGTAATCCGATAGGAGACGCCAGAATTAATCATTCATTTTTATTAAATTTTTAACACATTGATATAACTTATATATTATTAAGGAGAACAGATTATTATTGTGAAGTTGTAATTATTCAGAACATAGTTCTGTGATGTTGTTAATATAAATTAAATGTATTAATTAGAAAGATATTCACATAAAATCAATTTTATCGAAAAATATTATTGTTGCTGCTGAGCAAGCTGATTCCTATCCGGAAAAATGCATTAACCGTTCGTGTATGTATATATTTCTAATCAATACATTTAATTTGTATTTAAAACAATATCACAGACCTACGTTCTGAATAATTACAACTTCACAATATGAATGTGTTCTCCTTAATATAATAATTATTATAGTTGTCATATTTGTAAATCCATTATATTAAAGTAATAAAATATACTGTTCACTTTTAACCAGAATTTATTTTCTTCTCTTACTTGTTCAGTTGATGAAGGTCAGCGACAGAGTCATTGTTATTAAGATGTGATTAATATTATTTCATTCCCCATTCATAAAATAATTGAACATTAAACAAATCTATGTACTATTATATTGTAAGAATAAAAAATATATACTAGTAACAAATTCGTCAGTGGCCTACTATACAGTGCCATAAGTAAAAAAATCGACCTGTAAGTTCTGGCGATGCATTCTCCGCATACTGTTGGCGGCCCGCGAACGGTTACTTCGACTATAGAAGAATTAAATATCTAGCAGTTCAACTGTATCACTCTGAATACGTAGATATGTTATATATGTCATACATACATACACATGATACATATCACACGATGACACCATGAAAACACTGATGGTCAGAGAGGAAATAGAAGGAACCAAATCCTGTATAAGATGGACTGACTTGCTTAGTAATTCGATGCAGAGCCTGCTTCTGGACTGCACAAGAAATTTCACGGACCGGAATAGGTGACGACAGACCATCCGTGTTATTATTTGCAGTATTCAGCCATAAGAACAATAGTAAGACAAATAAAAAGTTGTACAACCGTAGATAGCGGAAGTTTCCATTTTACACCCTATATTACATTCCTACGCCATAATTCTATTATCATAACACGTTTTCATAAAATGATTAATTTACTGATTGATTTATAATCGTTAATATGTTATTATACATGATGCCATTTTCTATAGGTGTGAAGAGAGACGATTTAAGCATTCCCGTCCGCATTCCATCTCTTTTAATCTTTTCCATACTGTGATATAAAATACCGATACGCAGCCATGCTGTCAACTTATGTTATCATAATAAATTAGAGTTATAGATAAATATAATAAAATAATATAATTTGAAATATTGGATCAAGTCCTGTACAATACAAAATTCCTTCTTATCTATATTAATTTATTAATATAATTATAGTTATATTCGTATGTTTCTTATTATTTTCACCGTGAAATTAATGGATGATCTCTGTTTGGGACATATATTTATGCTTGAACGAAGACTGTGCCTTCCACCTTCCCTCCCTTCCTCATCTGCCGTTATTATCAATATTATTATAGTCAATCGATCGGCGACCCTGAACCGGAGCGGTAACAAGTAAATTTCGCAGTATAACAAACGAGTGAGACGTGTGTCTGAGTGTCTATCCTATGCAATCTGAAGGAATCAAGACCCTGAACGGAGATAGTATTACAAAACCTAAAGTTACAGTCCACCTTGGAGGTGGCAGAAGAACGGGACTGTGGTGAGTGGAACTTCCTTCCGAATATCCTGTTTCTTCCGGCATCTATGCTTTTACGCAACAATCTCTTTCTGACCACAAATGGTATTTTTGCACTTACAGCAGATTGAATTGAAAAATAATTATTTTTATAAGATTCGCATTGTTATATTTATTATTGTTTTTTACTAGTCATTTCTAAGCGTAAATGTTTTCCAGAGAATGGTCTAAAAAGTTAAATTTTTGTTGCGTGTATTTACCGAAATATTACAGGTTTAATTGGAGCGGGAGACTTGTGTTACTGCATGGTTATGGGAAGGGTTAAATTTAATTTCTTTAATTTAAACGCCGAGCATTTGATATTTTTAGTCTTACTAGGACTTTTTAGATTTCTCAAACCAACAATACTAACTTTGATGAACTCATTACATTTTTATCCCTCATATAAAATATGATGTCGTTCTGTTTAATATTTTAACTAACTATTTAGCTTACCATCACGCTGTGGGCAGAAAAAATAGAGTATCAAACATTACGACTCTAAAGTTGGCCATACACGCAACAGTATACTTAAGAGGTATACCTTTTCAGGTAAACATAACAAGTTAACCGAAACTTAACTTTGGTCATACACGTAGTGGCCAACTTGTGACAATATTTCAGTCAACCGTGACATCGGTACAGTGCAACTGCGACGATATGGAGCGCTAGTAGGTCTTCTCGTCATCCTACGAAAGAAAGATAGAAAATCGCGACAAAAGTGATGTAAAAAATGGTTTTTAAAAAGAAGCCAATACAGTCACGTCAAGATTGCTGTAATTATTTAAGAATGGATAACTCAGATTTATGTAATTCAATACATTTTTCCAAAACTACGCTGCGCTTGCGAGACGCCATTTTTTCGAACTACGCAACGCGACCTTTCCCTTCACGGTGGACGGAACAGCTGAGACCTGCGCCCTGGCGTAATACACATGCTCGGGTTTTCCTGAAGTTAGCACTTACCCCGCAGGTAGAAAATATGAATTTTCAATTGTTGTCAGATTGTCTGTATAGGTACCTGTTAGTTTTATCACATATACGCTCCGGTTTGCCTGTACAGGCGACCTGAATAGGTATAACCTAACGTGTATAGCCGGCTTTATACACAATGCTCGCCTTATTCACATTCATATCTTTTCACTATACTAGGATCAGCTTTAGATTAATTCTAAAGTGTTGATTATTTACTCTCTTAAATATATTGGGTCCAAACCATCTTCAACATCTTTCCTCTTTTACCAGTTGCCGTCTTATTACCCCATTATGCGCAGCAATTATTGCATCAAACAACATATTTTCCACTAACAATTACTGCATTCAGTAACATTTATCAAACACCATTAGTTTACATGTCGTTGAAAACAATCAGTTTTGAATTATTTATACTCATCATAAAATCACTTTAATTGCATACATCGAACATTTTAATCACAAAATATCTTTCACTATTCACTATTTCAAATTATTGTCGTACTTAAATAAATAAAAGTATATTAATTATTTATTTCTCATAGAATCTCGTGCTTTTAATAAAATTATATTTTTTAATCTTGTATCCCAATCTACAGTATATTTTTTATTAGTGTAATTGCACAGAAAATAACATTTTTCCATCCTTTCCTTGCGAATAAAGACAGGAGTATTGAATCGCCATTAAAGATAAATATTTATTTGCGACTACACAAAAGTGATCTTATTTCCTATACATAATTGATAAAATCTTCCTATAGTTTTTGTGAAACCCCCGCAGC
Source organism: Eubasilissa splendida (assembly GCA_031772225.1). Lineage (NCBI taxonomy): Eukaryota > Metazoa > Arthropoda > Insecta > Trichoptera > Phryganeidae > Eubasilissa > Eubasilissa splendida. Next base: position 18,954,541 of record CM062855.1, on the reverse strand, counting down.
TTGATTTTTTTACTGAATTATCAATTTAAATATTTAAAATTCAACGATTTCGTACTAAAAATAAGTCATCTTCCATTTCGTAATTTTTGTTTCTATTTTAATCTTGTAATACATCTTTTTCGTTATGTAATTCATACATTAGGAAGTATGTTAATTTTTGAAAACCATTTAATGTAATAATTTTTTAAATATTACTAATCTTAAAATAAGATTTTTCAATACGTTTGTAGACTGACGCCGATAATCAATTTGCGAATCCTCTTGAATACGGTGGATTAACCCCAAAAATAATCTCTAACCTCGCATTACAGGGGTCGAATAAATTATTTTCGACACGATATTTTTTGCTACATTGTGTTTCAATTGGTACTTTCATCTTTTTTGTCTTTTGTGTTTGATACTTTCGTATTTTTTATCTCGGCTATCGTTGTGGTCTCATCTGAAATATTTTTTTTATATGATTAATAACACAAAAGCGTTTGTAAAAAAATTCTCAAACTCTCGGCACTTTTTAATTTAATTAACCTTACGATCCTAAGCGCCAACCAAAAATAAATTTCAAAATTAATCCTCGTTCTTATGCATTGTATATTCTTTTTTATAATATATTTGTCAGAATGTCGTAATGTAAGTCAATCAATTTTATAATAATTGAATGCAATTGCATTTCGCTTTTACATTTTTGTATTACGTGGATATTGCATCAGCTCATCATTCTAGTGATTTATTAATTTATTTATTAGTTAAGGAAATCATATCTAAACTTAATCATGCAAATGAATAAAACGGGTTTTGTAGCAGTTTTTTGATTAGCATATACATTCATAATTCATATTAATAATATTTGTATTATGTCTGAGATGTACATAGTTAAGATTAATCGGTAATATTGTAATTAAAAAAAATAAAAATGTAATTCATTGCCTCGTTAACAACATAGTCAAATACAATATTAAGGATATTGTGTTAGACACACAAGTATTTTCTAACTTCTTTTTCATTCATGATGTATGAGAAATAAATAATTTATATGAGTATTTTAGATAATTATTCTTTGGCGATTATTAGCAATAAATTTATTGTTAGGGGGCCTTTATTGTATATTATTTCTGTATTCAATTTTAGTTAATTTAATTGAATTATTAATATTGTATTACAATAGTACAGTATAAATAATACTTTAATGTGTTAACTTTTGTGTGTTTTAAGAAAAATAATATTATATTACCATTTTTTTGATCGAAGAATTCTGGTTCATTCCATGGAGCTTTTTCTGACGATCCAAATACGACGTAGAATAGATTTGTAAAAAACGCTATCGCGGCTGCTATGAAAAATACTTTTCTCCACTGAGCCGGGTCGGTCTGAAAAACAAAATGTTTTGTAACTGATTAAGACTAATAATATTTTTTAATTAGACCACTTAAATAGCACTTTGTTCTAATAATGACAACCATGCGTCACTAGCGAAAGGCAGGAGATGTCTTATCGACATGTCCGTACGAATTTCGTGAAATCACCGCTGAAGCTTCAAATCACCGCATTTGTTTCGATTCTTTGTAGGAGGAATACTAAACATAAATGCCTCAATCCAATCACAGCAGGCACTATCGACAGTAGTGAACAAAGGATTCTTCCAATTCTTCGGCCACATTATGCTTTAAGTGACATCCTAGAAACGGAGATTATCCTGGGTACAACTTTGGGCCGAAGAAGACCTGGAAGAGTGCCACATCAGTGGATAAATGCATTGCATCTAGATGAAAAGACCCTGGAGTCAGCTGTAAGGTCGAGCCGGGACCAGGACTTATGGAGGTGTATTACTGCCGAGTCTCATCTGATCGAGGTCATTACGTGTCAATATTGACATAAAGGAGGAATAATTTTTACTCAATATTTGTAATATTTAAAGCAATGAATTTGTGGTTTTAAATTCATTAACTAATATTGTTTTAAATACCACCGGAGTTTTTATAAAAAATATTACTTTAATATTAAATACTTCTCAAGTATAAAACTCATAAAAATATGCGCTGCTACCTTGCATTTATTGAATTTAATACAATCAGCACAACATTGCTATAGGCAATAGGATTTTTTTAAAGAGTTGTACCTACTATATATTTATAGTAATGATACTGTCTTTGTACTAATGCATGTCGTATTATCACAATATACGATTAATAAGGGCATCCGGTAAGGTGATATCATCCCACCGAAGCTATTCACCGCGACTCTGAATAGAATATTTAAATGTCTATATTGGGAATGAAAAATACATCTGTAATAAAGTTTATCTTATTCTGTTAAAATTTGCAGATTATGTAATAATCCTTTCGCAATCTCCAGAAGAACTCTATTTTTTCTAAGTGAACTAGTAAGTTTAAGTAAAACTGCTGGGTTTAATATATATATATATAAATCCAAGTCATGAAAAATGGCTTTGGAGATCAGAGAAATGTTACGGTGGAAGGTGTGCGACAGATTTGGCCTCCTTGTACCCATCTTTCAAGTCATCTTTCCAAACGGATGATTTAAATAGGAAATAGCATGAAGATTGAATATGGTATTTAAAAACGTAAGTGTCTTAAAAGAAGAGTCTACGATTACTGCATTCTATCAATCCTTGAAAATGATAATGAAACCTAGTCCTGAAATTCTTTGGTATTCAGCTATTTGTTTCAATTTTAAGTCAAGCTGTCTCGTCGGAAGCTTCAAACGACACAGCATAATATAGAAAAAAGTTTGCTAGAAATCACTAGAAGAAACAGACAAATAAACGTGAATGAGGGCGTAGACTAAGACGAATCATGACATTATCACTACTAAAAAGCGTAAATGATAATAGGCGAACCGTATTTCGAGCCGGACAGATAAATCGATGGACAAACAATATTCTTGAATAGTATCCACGAGATAAAGGACGGATCGACAGGCATGCGAAATTATCGAAATAGCGGGAGTGAAATAGGAAACATTACCGATGAGAGTGACAGAATCACGGGAAGAGGAGTCATCACCCGGCAGAGTAGATTCAGGTACAATGGCCGATGATGGTTAATCATTTATGCGATCTGGCGCTTGTAATTTTGAAATGTAATTATTTTTTGATTACTCACATCGTCTTTGATAACCAATCCAGCTGTGATAGGAGCCATTGTGCCGAAACTGTTGGAAAAACAGTTACAGATACCCATCAGTGTGCCTGCGAAGTTGGGAGATATGTCTATGTGGTTAACCTGCAAGTAATATTTTAGAATAAATATCGTGACTAGCAGAAATACCTGATATATTGTGGTGACTAAAAATACTGAATACAATATTTGAATAAGTTTAAGAACACACAATTGCTGAATTTTTACCGGTTATTAAATACATATCAGATATTTCATAGAGACGAGGCTATTTTATTATATTTTAAAGAAATGAAATATAGAAATATGGGGGGTTGATATACAGCGTTTACGATCTGTCTATTTATATATATTTCTATATATCATTCCTTTAAAATATAATAAAATAGCTTCGTCTGTATGAGATATCTGATATTTATTTAATATACTAAATACATATGCATCGGCAATAATTTTATTAATATTGAAATACTGAAAGCTTATTTCTGGCATATGGGTGTTCATACATCGTATATCTCTACAAATCCAACTATAATTTTAAATTATTTTACTAACCTGTTATAGAAAAATATATTCAATTTTATAAGATGATAAATTTTACACATTATATTGTAATTTATCGCAAATTTGAATTTATTTTACTTTGTATATAAGTAATTTAATTAATAAACTTTATGTGTGTAAATAAAAATTATTTTTAATTTTTATTAATGTTTTGATCAATTTTCTTTGTCATTTTTTTATTATCATTTACTCTAAACCCAACAAAAATATCTGACATAAAATTACAAGGTCAATACGTGATATAAAATTAATAGTATACTTTCTGGAATGAAGTAATAATTAGCTTAATTAATTAAGTAGCTTGTTGGTCTTGTGGTTAAGACGCTGAGTTAGTGATCCAGTGGTCGGTGGTTTGAGCCTCGTTCCAGGAGACCAGCAAGTTAGTCCTATTTTCAAAGTACAAGCATTTAGCTTAGTTTGAAAATAGTAAAAATATTGATGAGACATGTATTTCGTGCACATGACATGTAATTGTAGGTGGTGGGTGTTTCATTATACGGTGACATTTTGGTATACATGTGCAAAACAAATGGTACAAAATTTACAACTTACATGAAAGCCAACGAAGATAGCAGCTTTGATGCTAACAGTAATGACGAGAAGAAGTACAGCCAAAGGCATATTGTTAGCAGGTACAAAGGACAGCAATATCAGGCCAAGACTGGCTCCCCATAAACCTGAAACGTGTTTCAAGAAATTATTATTTTTAGAACTGTAATGAACCATCTCACTTGTAGTGGACTTAATATAAAATTACCACAGAGTAGTAAATGAATAGACACGATATGAAGTGTATATATAGGAGAGGGGGTTGGACCACTATTTGCGGGATGAGGGGCATTTTACACACATTTATCCAACGAAACATAAATCGGATAGATAACGACACATTTACGCATCAATATAAGTTAACAAGACGTATTTTTTACATTATGCATATTATATTTTCAGCGTTTAAATTTTCGATCCAATCGAGTCATATTTTTAAAAAAAGTTGCGGAGCTCTTTGATTGCTTGAAAATATTGGGACGAGGAATTTGCGTTAAATCGTGTCTATTTATTCGGTGGTCCCGTTGATGGTCCCGGAGGAGTTTGGTTAACCATTGTCCCTTCTTGTCTGAACTTTTAAACCCAACACCGGATAAGTTGCGTGCTCGGCCCATCACTTACTTGTCGAATATTAAAGTGAGTAAATTTTTTTTGTATGTGTCATGGTAAGCCCAAAACATTAAGATTATTAATTAATTTCGTCAAGAATTTATTTTTCCTTTCGTATTTTGGTATATTTAGTTTATGACTACTCAATTAACTCAATGATATCCCACTATGAGTTAGCTAGGGTTCATGTAAATCAGTTGTTCAAATTAAAAAACATAAACTAGAGAAGACAATTAAATATTGCATTCAAGTGCATATTGATAATCCATATTTTATTTTAAACGTTGAACCGAATCGAAACCCCTGTTTCTGTAAAAGTTGTGACATTTATCGTATGTTTTAAATTATTTTTAAAGCCAAGAAATAGAATTATAATGTCTGCAACATTTTCGAGAACAATAAATATAAATTAATTAATTAATTGTATAAATATATTGAAGAATTGTTTTTATTTACGATTGTTTTTTTTTATTTCAGTACTTTCGATTGCACTTGTGCTTTAAAAAATATTTTAGTATAGTTTAATATAATATTGATGTACAGAAATAATATAAATATTTAATAATTTAAAAAAATATATGTTCTTAGCGCCGTTTAAGTTTTTTGGCGTTTGACTTGTTGCCTCACTCACATGCACACTCATACATGCACATCGTCTATTTGCGAAAATGTTATCTAGGTATCTGAGTCCGTTTCTTTCATAACCTATCCTTAAGCACAAGGAAGAAAGAAGAGGTCGCCTTAATTAACACTCTCCAACTGCAGCAAGTTCAGTGCGCGCTGGGAACTGTATACGGACTAACAACCGTTGCTTATTAATTAACCACTAATGCTCATAACTAATCTTTTCTTTAATCCGTTAATACATAAAAATAATCCTTATTCGCGAGTGTTTGTTTACACATCCCGCGACGCTTGTTCTTGTGGTGGAAAAGGAGTAAACATCTGAACCAGCACCCGGCAGACGAAGAAGAAAGTGCCTTCTTTTTTCCACCATTTGTTTAATTGAGAACTTTTCATTCAATATAATTATTTTTTTTGCGAACTGGTTGATAATTTTTTTGAGGAACATCATTGACCTAGCTTATTTTAGCTATCTTCTAAAGATCCACTTCTCTTTATCATCATCATCATCATCATTATTATTTAATTATGTGAATAGTATTTATAATATTGGATGTTAAAATTTACGAATTTTGTTTATGTCGACGAGATATGTATTTATAATGAGATAACTAAAGATGAAATCTGCAATTTGTACTTATAACTTACCAATAGTATTGGCGAGCTTTCTCCCAAATGTCACGGAAAAGTATTTCCGGTTGATCATGTAATCTGATGTGTAGCTGAAGAGGAAACTAAAGATCCACATTCCCAAGAAGGGCAGAGCTGACAGCAGTCCATTCTAAAGTGCAAAAGTAAACCAATATAAGAAATATATTAAACATTGTCAGGGAAACGTTCTGGCGAGCATTTTTCTTGATTGATGGGCAATCGTCGGATTGTCCAAATACTTGTGTTTATGGTACTTTAAATATTAGATGTATTAATTATAAAAAAACTACAAGAATCTCGGTAGCAACCAAATATTATTGATTAATTATATAAAATATTACGAACATTATTAATAATATGTGGATCAGAGGACTATTTTAGACTTTATCCATATATATACAATATCAGTACTTATGTAAGATATGTCAGAATATAAATGTAGGGTTTATTTATTATTTATAAGAGCTTATAAGTATGTATGGTCTGTGAATAATAAAATATTACTTACATTACTATGTTCATTTGAACAGATTTTAAACATTTAAATCGTAGTTTTAAATATTATGCTTTTGTAATACCATAAAATGTGGGGCTGCAGTTCTTAAATTATAATGTTAATAATGTATTTATTTTATTTCTTCAACGTCCTTGTGGGCTTTTACATAAGAATACGTTTTTATTTAATTTAAAATAAAACAGTACATTTTTAATTGACATTTAAATATAACATAAACAAATAAAAATTAAAAACCAAGTATAATTCACATACAAATATTTCTTCAGCTCAAGTGTGTCTCGTTTAAGTAGGTACTTTATATGAAACTATTTGATTTGATTCAGTTATTTTATAATTCTGAATAATTCTATAACACTAACAATTACGATTAATAATTAAGATTTTTTAGGTTTAGCTGGTGTACTATTACCACTTAAGGTCGTTCTCAAATCTAGAAGTTTATATCATATATTGTGTATTATAATGTAGCTTAAAATTGAATTGGAAAAAAATATCATTTCTTAAAACCAATTCTCTAAATTCGTTGTAATCACAATTTCAATTATTCTTCCACGGTATTTCATTCCAGTGTGGGATTGGGCCTCCTCTGCAAGTGCTCTCCTCTGACTCCTATTTGTGGTCATTCTTGTCCAGTTCCCAGACCCTCCCATTCTGCTCCAGTCCTCTTTCACACAGTCAGCCCACCTCATTCTTGGCCTGCCTCTAGGTCGCTTTCACTGGAGTATCCACTTGATTATGATCTTCCATTATTTAAATAGGTGATTTTTATTCTTTCGAACAAAATATTCACTTCAATGGCATTATTAACCCTGATATATATATTTTAATATTCATCTTTGATACAATTGTCGATATTTTATTGTTAACGTTGTTAATGGTAACACGAACACTGAATAACACAATTAATATTTAATAAATCTCCATAAATTACGTTAGAATGCACGCAGAGCACTTTATATCGATTTTAGTATATAGAAAATATTTTTCAAGTCCTGTTGGGTCCATTCTAGGACATTCAATTACAGTTTCTACTCCCATGGGATCGTTTGATTGATTTTTATAGGTTTTTCTGAGGCTTCCAATGGTATTTTCCCTCGGAACTGCTCCGGTAAACAAACCGAAAAACGATAATTCATGTGAGATCTCATCATTTCATCTTCTGCCATTCTTGCTCCCTAACGGGAGCATATAGCTTTCACGTATTCATTGTCTGCGGTTCATGTCAATCTCATAATTCCGAATAGTATAATATAATAGAATCTGTATATAGTTGTTGAAAGGCTTTCAAGATGCATGGTTCCTATTGGTGTTTATGAAAAGCAGGTTTAGGTTTCCAGCATCTTTGTCCCTTACCACCATCTATGCTTTGTGATGTAAAAATGGTGCCAAAAATTGTCTTGAAAATTAAAGAAGGCTTAATTCAAACTATTATTTTACCCTCTATTCTCGCCATATACAAATTCTAGATGTTATGTAAAGAATTGATTATTTTTATTTATAAATAAAATATAAATAAATAAATAAATAAAATACTTTTGAAAAAAAATCACATTATATTTTCCGTAGTTTCTTCAAAAGAATTGATGATATGATTTGTTTGATATGTTTCCTGCTGTTGGTGTCAATGAAAATCTACTGAAAATTCACTGAAAGACCAAGACAGAGTATACTCGTACACCTTGGTAACACTTTTAATATTTTTCCAGAATTAGGTGAAGGGTAAACATTTGATCCGATGTACTACAAATCTTCCTAAAACCACATTAATAGTCGCCCAGTGTGTTTTCTGCGTATTGAAGTGAGACGTTCTAGTATTATCTAGTATTTTTGTGAGTAGAAGAGATACGTTATAATTTTTTAGTTTGCATTATCATAAGTCCAATAACCTACGGTGGATCACGGTTGCTATCAAAATTCTTCTCTACCGGTCCCAGACTAGTTTGGCTGCTCACCAGTTAATTTTTCCCACATTGGTGAAATCCGCAGACATTGTTCTACCTTGCGGGTTTGGTGTCGTTCTTCTACATCTCTCTAGATTGCTAGGCAAAACTTTATTTGCTAGTTCTATGCGCTGCACCTAGCATGTCGCATGACCTAATCAACGTTGTCCAATAATAATCGATTGGATCACACTGACGTCATCACACAGCACGTAGAGCTCGGCATTATGTCTTCATGTATAATACATCATTCTGTGTATGTGTTTACAGCTATCATCTCATATTTTTAGAACAATAGATCACAAGCGTACTCGATGCTCTATAATAAACTATACAGGTAACTCTCAAAAGCGCCTGAGGGAATTTTTGAGATTTTTGTAAGAAAAATAATATATTTTTATTGTACAAGGTGCGGAAGAATCGACTAAGCGGTTAGGAGGAGTCAATGCTCGGGCGGCGGTGGGAGAAGTCAGGTACACGTTATCTCTTTCTGTTCAGTAGCCAATATGGTTTGGACCGGAACACATCGGAGCGTTGCTGTGTTGCTGCGTTGCGTGTATTTTGAAAATAAACGATCTGTGATCATGACGCAAAGAGCTATACGGCGACGATTCAACATTCCGCGCAACAATGCCGTTCCTAATGCGAACACAATTTGGGATATCTGAAATAAAAGTTGTTTAAACGTCGCCCTTATACCACACCAAAGCTAAGGGAATATTGAAGAAATTAACGCCATACCCCGCGATATGTTTGAACAAGCTGCATAAAACTTCAGAGATCGTCTCCATCAGTGTATAGCTGCTAACACCAACACCCACACGTTGCATTAGTGATATCAGCCATTATGATAACCCTGCAATGGAAACCGAAACGTCGGTCAGAGAATGTCGGAGACACACGGCAGAAAATATCAAAAAATTCAATAGAATATTCCAAACAACCTTGAAAACCCGAGAACATTTTTTTGATTTCTTATGTCCGATTTCGATTACGAACGTAACAATTTCACTCGGATAACAGTCAGTCGGCAGTAGCGAAAGATAAAACTTAATTTCGTAATGAACGCTTCACGAAATGCACGTTCGCCAACTTGAAGCGTTCAAACGTTCATCAAAATGAACGCTTCATTCGAAGTATGTTGGCACCACTGGTTGGCCCACTCGCGATGCAGGTCGGAATCGCTTCGCACTTCATATAGTTACAATGAAGTGTGGTTAAGTCGTTATTGAAACCGTTATTGAACTATACTTCAATGTAGTGTCTGAAGAGCGAAGTATGTAGTGTGATACTTCGTGAAGTACACGAAGTGAGCGGCAAACTCTTTCGTCTCTATACATGCACAGTTCGCAGTTAATTGTGCGCATTGCCGAGTGAGAATTTCGTTGCAGGTAACTAAGTTATTTGCTAGTCTGTTTGTGAATACGGTGTGAAGTATTGAACTATTGAAGCGTCGGCACGAAGTGTAAGATAAAGAACTAGTTCATTGAAGTACTTCGTACATTGTGGACTCATCGCTAGTCGGCAGGAACCCACCGGTCGAGATGACAGTCCGACTGAACGGCAGATGCAGCGCAAGGTCGCGAAGCCTATTTCACTCCGTTATTTATGATAGTCACATAATGGCGATTTCTACAGCTGACTGTCGGAATATTCTCACGTTCCTTTTCGCACTCAAGGTTGAATGTTGTAGACGAGGTGTAATTATACATGCTTCATCTTCTTACATGAGCGCGTTCAGGCTTCCATTACATATCATTACGTGATCCTTGTGTCGCGTAACTCTAACTCTATCTTCTCTTACACTGCGTGTGTCTTCTTCTCTTATATAGCGTGTATATTTTTCTCTTATACCGCGTGTATCTTCTTTTCTTACACTGCGTGTATCTTCTTCTCTTATACCGCGTGTATCTTATTTTCATATACCGCGCGTATCTTCTTCTTATTTATATATTTTATTACCATCAACGCCCTTGTGGGCTTTTACATATGATTTATTTATATATATATATATATATCAGTTCCTAATTTTAAAACTATATTTATTCCAAGTACAAATATTTTATTCAATTCAGGTTTCCTGCAACTAAAAATGTCAACGAGATTCAACTTATTGCCATATAGATGCATCCGTGTTATTATTACGGCATAGTTATTTCGACTGACACTTTATGTTGTCTCGTTTGAGTTGGTACTTTATACGAAATCATTGGTGTTAATTCAGGGCAGCCCAACATGGTGTAGATAATTTTCTATTGAAATACTATATCGCTCATATCTCTTCACCAGGCTTCAAATGTATCAAATGTAGTAGACTCATTAAATAATGAATATTTATATTTTCTTTAGGAGAACACATTCTTATTGTGAAGTTGTAATTATTCAGAACATAGGTCTGTGATATTTTAAATATGAATTAAATATATTAATTAGAAAGATATACATATAAAATCAATTTAATCGAAAAATATTATTGTTGCGCCAGCGGGATTCGAACCTGGATCTCTTTCCTAACCGGTGAAGGTGCTTTATCCAACTAAGCTACAGCGACAATATTTTTAGCGACAATTTTAATAATAATTACAACTTCACAATAAGAATGTGTTCTCCTAATAAGTAATATAGCAAATCCCTAAGTACATTCCTTGCTATATACAATATTAATTAATATATTTAATTCATATTTAATTTATATTTTCGTTCGGAATATGCAATTTAAAATTGAAATTTATGTTGAACTTTTTCGATGTTTATATTATGTGAGCCATAGTATGGAGACAACGGAATCAGATTATACTCCGGCATACTTCTTACAATACATATATATAATATTGCTAGAGAGCGGAGCGAGTTAAATTTGTTAGCTGTCTTTAAGGATTTCATCGCCTTGTTGCAAATTTCGTTGTAATGTTGAATTAATAATTTTTCAATACTAGTTAAATGTATTAATTAGAAAGATATACATATAACCTGAATCTCTTTCCAAAAGTGATCAAAAAGATCAAAAAGTATAATACATGGGTTCGAAAATTTGTCGTTAAAAGTACTGTCGCTGTAGCATAGTTGGATAATGCACCTTCCCCGGTTTGAAAAGAGATCCAGATTCGAATCCCGGCAGCGCAACAACAATATTTTTCGATAAAATTGATTTTATATGTACATCTTTCTAATTAATACATTAAAAATATTACAGACCTATGTTCTGAATAATTACAACTTCACAATAATAGTGTTGTATACCGCACGTATTTTCTTCTTCTCTTATACTGAGCGTATCTTCCTCTCTTACACCGTGTGTATCTTCTTCTCTTACACCACACGTATCTTCTTCTCTTATACTGCGTGTTTCTTCTTCTCTTATACCGTGCGTATCTTCCTCTTTTTAAGGGCGATTACATGTATAAACTTGTTCCAATTTCAGGGTGTGTACTTATAAACCAATATACACGATGTTCTGAACAAAACGAACTTAGAAACATTTAATGAAGGTTTACCCGAGAAACCTTCAAAAACGCGTTATATGTGTATCAAACCATTCCCTGCACAGATTTTTTTTACTGGTTTGAAAATATTCATAAATTGTGTAAAATAAATAAAATAACATTTTTGAATTCAAAAGTGTTTTAAACGCACCCGGTGTCGACCCTTGTTCCGGCAAATGTGAACATTAAATAAAAGTGAAGATATATTAAAATGTTACGATTTTTTCTAACGCGTTTACGACAAATTTTACTGGGGTACCCACTGAATGAACATATTATATGTTGAAACGTATTTAAAAAAAATGCTATGTTTCATATGTACAAAATGTTCTGTGCATTAGCTGATTGTTGATAATAAGTACACAATTCAATTCGATGGAAACTTGATCACGCACGATTGATCCAAGCAGCATTGTGAGAACTTGTTTCACAACTTCGGGTCAATGCCGGTTGCGTGTCTTTTTTTTCTTCCGTTATAAAAAGTTATATCAGATTATGTCAGCTGACATAATAATCGCTGGTTTTGTATGTACGTGTGTATTATGTAGTCAATTTAAATACTTGTCCGCGATACTCGGAAAACATCACAATAACTTGGAGCCATCATGCCTGCTGTGACCCAAATTACAAATAGGTCATCAATCAATACAAGATTGAATCCCTCTTAATTTAAATTTCATTCTGGTTTATTGTATTTTTTAAAGGTAAATAAAAAAAATATTATTAAGGACGACACATTATTATTGTGAAGTTGTTATTATTCAGAACATGGGTCTGTGATATACATATATAAGATCAATTTTATTTTAGGTATTTGAAATTCCGTAAAAATAAAGTACACTGCTTTCAAATAATGAAACGATGGACGTATTAATTTGAAAATTATAACATATAGGCTCGAAAATTTGTCGTCAAAGTACTATGTGCTGTAGCATAATCGGTGAATGCACGTCCCCCGGATTGGAAGAGATCCAGGATCGAATCCGAGTAGCAACAACAATATTTTTTTGTTAAAATTGATTTTATATGTATATATTTCTAATTAATTCATTTTATTAGTATTTAATTTTTTGTATTTATTTATCTTTCTAATTAATATAAGTATATATTTTATGAAAACGTCAAAGTTTTAAAATTATTAATTCAGTAGCGAAATGTGGCAGTGCATTAGAGCTAATATTACAAAAAGGTCCAAAAACTCCACGCCCTAAAAAACTTTTACCAGGGCTAATATAATCTTAAAAATTTTAAAACCCACCACAGCAAGAATTGTAAGTAATTATAAAATTTTAAAAATATTTTCTCAAGTGCATTATGTAACATTTGACTTTGGATTTAAAAAAAAAGGATTTCGTAATAAATAGACATGGAGCAAGAACGTCTATCGGCGTAGGCCAGTGGTCGCAAACTGAGGTTCGCGAGCCACATGCGGCTCTTTGGTTACTTGAGTAATACAATTTTTAATCAGTTAGTGTGTTTAGTAAAATCCAGATAATTTTTTAACAAGTGGTCGGTCTACTTTGAAAGACCTGGATAATGAAGACATTATGATTTTTAACACCTGGAATAGTATTCCTGACTCATACGATCAGTTAGAAAATTTAGCATTCGCTGTTCTTTTATTATTCGGCTCTACATACATATTTATGCAAACAATTTTTTTCATGCTTGAACCTTATCAAAAGTAAATTGAGAAATCATCTTATTGATGAGAACCTGGAATCGTGCCTGAAATTTAAAATAACAACATACAAACCTGACCTACCCAAACTTTCAAAGAAAATGTAATTTTTATCAATAAATAAGATTATCATAAAGTTTAGTATATAGTTTTATTCAGTATACCTAGTTTTAACTTTTAAAAACAGGATTCTCGTAAATAAATTTTGGTCTCAAAAGAAATCTAAATCGTTTTACTGCTGATATATGGCTCCTTTAACTAATGAGTTTGCCGACCACAGGGCATTGCCATAGCATTGAAGATAAGCAAACTGATAAAATGAACTTCTCAAAACTATTATAACTTTGCAAATTTTAATTCGAGATGAATACCATTCTAGGATTCAAATTAGTTAATATTTAAATAAGTTTTTAAAATTTTTTGTTTATAAAATTAAAATTCAATATTCATTTGAAACGCTTTATCTGTAGATAACTAATTGTGACTAACAAACCCAACTAAACCAATCTAACCAAACCGAATCAACCAATTTAGTCCAAATAGTGTAAAAATATTGATCGCCATTTCAGAGTAATTAACCGCTTTGCGAAAATGTCAAAACAGAAAAAAGGCAATTTTTAAACGATTTAATCATTTTTTAAAGATAATTACATTAAATTCTATCAGAAATCGTGCATTTTGTAAAATAATCTCAGAATTTAGTATATATTCATAATGTGTTATGACTTATCGTATCCACGTATCCATACATCCACAGATAAAGCATTTCAAATGTCTAAATGAATAGTGATAATTCTAAACTTCATAATATAATAACTTTTCATATACTTGCGACCGGATTTTATTTTTCATTTTTGAAATTAGGGCACTTAATGCTACAGATAAATATATTTTTTGAAAAAATTCTAGAAAACCTCATATTTTAGACATATGCCCTTTGGGTGTCTCGAGGTATTTTTACTAATAAAGAATACTGTTTGTTAAAATAAGGTCCAATCACTATTATTTACCCTTTTTAGCAATAATAATTACGTCCTTCACCTTGTTCTGCATTCTAACCTACATGTTTCTCATTTCATAATACATAGGTACATATTTCAATACCCGTTTGTTTTCTGTTCCTCGGGCTTCTGATATTAGATTCGTGCCAGGTGTCGTAGTTGTCGTCGACTTTTTGTGTCTTCCAATATTAAATAGTTTGTAAAAATCTACCTTAACATTTTTCCTGTATATATTTAAAAAAAAATACAATGAATAATTACGTATTCTGCCATATCCGACCTCTCTGACTGACATTTTGTATCCCATTACAGGGCCCATCATCAAAAAATCTCGGTGGTTTGAAAATGACGAGAAATTATTGAGTAGGTACTTAATTATAACATCTAGACGATCATTAGAGATGATTATTTATTTTTAGAAGATAATATACGTAAACACTTTTTTAAAAATAAATAATTATCTGCAATGTTCCACTAGATAATTAAGTAGATACCTAATAATTTATATCATCCAATTAATTTGTAATCATTTTAAAGTGTTGAAATTCTATACAGTCTTAATATTGGTATTATAATTACTGCAATGATGTTATTGCTAAATATCCATAATACACATTGATACGACCTCTACTTAACATTTTCAATTATAATATTAATGCATTTACATGGAGTTTAAACGTTTATGTCATTTATTGGATTGAGAATTGCGGTAAACTGTTATGTGAAACGGTAATAGCCGTCACGATAAATCGGTTAAATGACCTAGAATCGAAGCTATCTGAAATAGTTCTAGAAAATTCAATATGATTAGTTACCAATCACAAGCGCAACGCTGATTCACAAATGATTTTTTTTTTTAATAAAGCCAATCACCAGAATGTAGTGATTGAATTCATCTGAATATAAATAATAGGTTTCAAGTGTTAAATGCGTGCTCTATTTGCAGGGTCAGATTCAATTAATTAAATAAATAGCTGTCATTGGCTCAGCTGACTATGATTTATGAAAGAATAAATGGATTCTATCAGAAACTGGAGGTATGCACAATACCGTTAATTTAATATACATTATTAACTGCGTCAATCATTTACGTTGAAGAAAATATTTTTTTTCGTTGCAATTTTGCGAAAAAATTTGTGTTTGCGGAGATACAAAGTTGAAATACTCAAGAAAATTATATGATTTTGGTATATGAAACTTTAAGTGATATACTCGTATTTTGACACAAATAATGTATTTGTAATTTTTTTTTAAATTATTCTACACAATATGTATATATGTGTGATTTAAGGTTTCCGCGAGCGCTAGTGTATGGAACTGGTGTCTCTTCCATGTTAGATCTTTTTTTTTTGTAAACGATTTTTGTAAATTACATAAATCTCCTGCGATAAAACTCGACTGTAAGAAATTTTTATCTCCTGTGAAAAAGTACGGTTGTACCGTAATTTTTGAGGCAACACATTGATAATGGCATGTGTTACCATGCCGAAACGTCGGCCTAGGTTTTCTTAGGGAAACGATCTACAGAAAACGTTATCTAAACTAGAATACACAGGATGTAATAGACCTAGTTCAAAATATTTATACCTGACTAAATGTTCAAGAAATAAAAAAAAGATACAATTGATTTATTGCTAGTTTGGACAAATATCTGCACTTTTTGGTCTGCCTATAATGAAAAAACATATTTTTAATAAATATGTAATTGTTTTACATACCGATTTCATATTTACTCCCATAACTTTGTTGAGGTAGGAAGGCATTTCGGTGAACAGGGTCAATTGGACCCAGCTGCTTCCCATGTGGGTAACTGCCATGGCCCAAGTGGGGAGTGAAGTCAGGATCTGCGGCCATGGCACCCTCATGGGCTGAAATACCAATATAAATAAATCAATTAATTATAGTAAAGGAATAGATAGTTGTATCAAGCCAACGAGAATAATTTTTAAAGGTAGTGGTATTGTGATTTTTGATTTTATGAAATCTCTAAATCAGACTTCGATATAATTCATTGAAAATTAAAATAAAATATTAATTTAAGCAAATAAATTTGCGTTAACCACGTTAATTAATCAGTGTTGTTAAATAATTATGGGAAAAATGAAGTATATATTGTGGTAATATAATTTATTATGATTTAAATTAATAAAAATTGTGAAATTTGTAAACATTAAAAATATATTACGAAATAAAATAATTTGGTGCATGTAAATAAATTGCATCCGTTAATAAATTTCTTTTATTCAAAAAATTTGACAGTTCACTTTAATAATTTTACTAATCATCTTAATAAATTATTCCTCATTATTTTTTGTTCTAAGCGAATATCTTGACATTTAAATTGTGGTGTTTACTGACTCTTATCCTTCCATTTAATTGTATATTTAATTATTAATAATTATGAACGATTCATCTTGAATCATCTAATATTAATTCTTAGGAGAACTCATTCTTTGAAGTTGTAATTATTCATAATATAGGTCTGTGATATTTTAAATATTAATTAGAAAGATATGTTTAATTCATATTTAATATTAATTCATTAGTCAATTCTTATAATGAAATTAATCTCATTGTGAAACCACTTGCTAATCAAATAAACAAAAGGGTACTATGTAAGTGTTTTTTCTTCAATTTCTTTGGTTACTAATCACCTTTTGTTGTCCCTGCTGACCAAGAGAGATCTGTATATAGTCTCTTTCTTCTTCACTTATACTTCTGTGTACAGATGGACTTTCAGCTCCGAAGAAATACCAAACAGCTCCGGTGAGTAGACTTACAGCACCGGATCCGTAGAAGATAATGGGCCATCCCATCGAACTGGCGGCGAGAAATCCCGATATTGTCATCGCCAGGATAGTGCCGAAGTTGGAACCTTAGAGGCAGTAAATTATTTTCTCGTGAATCATGGTCAAATCATTAAATAAAGTTATGATACCTTATCATGTATCCATCAAGTACGATATGTTACAGAATATATTTATTTAAAAAAAATTAACTGCTAAGTCTACGATCATCTATTTCCTATATTTATTTATTTACATTTGTTATAGGCCTAGTAATAGGTGAGAGGGGAGAGGACTAGGGGGACAATTGTACAGGGCCTCGAAGTTGAAGGGCGTTCATATCACACCCTGTAAAATAATAATTAGATTCTTTCGGAATGCGTAATAAAAATGGGTTTGCAACAAAAAAATATTTTATTTTATATTTTTTCGAGATTGTTTATCATTTAAATAGTTATAAATAATAATTAACAGGTTAGATTTTTGGATAAATGGTTTCAGGTTTAACCCTTTACCAGTCATCTGCTTTCCACTTTTAACATATCTAGGGGTGCCAAAACAATCATAGTACTGGGCCCAATTATTTCTGACGCCGGTCCTGATTTATTACACAGATTAATAATACATCAATATATTAAATTGTAATACAAGAGTGAAATATATGATTATGACAATAACAAGGATTAGAATATTATAGAGAATATTAATAAAATATTTTTAAAAAAAACGAAATTAGAAAAAAAAGTTAGAATTTCAAATTGCTTACGTCCATGAGTTTGTGAAAATTGAAAAGATAAGTAATGTTGTTTGTTACCTTAAAACGGTGTACCTTCCTTGTGCACTAAATTATTCACAGGTAATTATCCTTGATGTAGCAATTCATAAACCATAAATCGTTATTGTAAATAAGTCCGATAGGTTCAAGGTTTGAACCTTTTCATTAAACGCAACCATTCTCTTTTACAAGTCTGTCCAAATTTAACTCCGATGCTACTCAAAACTACTTTAAAACTTATGCTACTTAGTTAAAAAGGGATCGACCTTGACTATATTTCCAAGAACTGAAGACAAAATATAATCATACCTCCATAAACATACGTGCTGATCCTCCCTCTCTCGTTCACCGGGGCCCATTTTCCTTGAAGAGTATGCAGACAGGGTAACATGGATCCTTGGGCTAAACCTTGAATTGCTCTGCAAGCGCACACCGCCTTCCAACCAGCCTGTATATGACACAATCGATATATATATGTAAATGCATCAAATGTACATGAATCATTATTAATATGCATCAAATTGACAGTCTAGAAAAAGAGACTATGCTGGACACAACCTGGACGAGTACCACGGCGGTGAATAGATGCGTTGCACTTGGCTGGAGAGACCCTGCAGTCGGTTGTGAGGGCATATATGCGAGGGACACTGTTTCAATATCGACATGGAGAAGGAAATAAGAATATTATATTTATTGTTATTGTGTTTATTTTGTAGAACTCCATGTTTATATTTTATAAAATTGAAAAAATCCAACTTTTATAAATATTATTATTGAGTTGTGGTAGTTTGCATAAAGTATTATTTAAATGTTACAGCTGTTTCGGTGGTTAAAGACATTTTAAAACTGTGGATACACCACGTACAATAGACTGATTTAAACTAACTAACTAAAATCATTTAAATAAGTTGATTGTACGTGGTATATCCACAGTTTGAAAGTGGCCTTTACTGCCGAAACAGCTGTAACATTTAAATAATGCTTTCCGCAAACTTGCAGAACTCGTTAATAATATTTATAAAAATTTAATTTTTTAAATTTCATAAAAATAATATTATAATGCAGCAAAAACGGATGTAATGATTGTAGAAAAGAATGACGACATCCTCGTAACGTTGGACCGTCGAATAAGGTCGTATAAAGACATCTGGAAAAGTGGACGATCAGAATCCAGCACAGGAGCGCAGCTAAAGCAAGTCGACAAATTCAAGTATCTCTGAGTGGAATTTGCAAGCGATAGAAGATAGGAAGGTATAATAGACTGGAGAATCAAGTAGTCAGCTAGTGATGTTTAAAAAGTGATAAGGAAATTTGAGTTGTGTCAAGACAAATTCAATATGTGAATTCTTACGAAGAGAGTGTGACTTAGTACGGACAGTTATCTTAGAGAAGTAGCAGGAGTAACATTATTAAACTGAGTGAAAAGTACCGTGATAAAGTAGACCGTCGGCATAAAGGGGCTCATACATCTGCATAAATAAATATCATAATAAAGTTGGTTTGCGAATGCTAGAGGAATGACAACCAATATATATCTTCTTGTCAGCTTCAGAAGGCAGACGGCCCAGGAGGGTGGGTCGCCCCTGACTACTGATATACCTGCAGCCTCAAGACGTGATAAACAACAATAATTACTGTACGAAGACACAGTGCGACTTGAATGCTCAGTAGTATCGAAACGACGCAAGACAAGGAGAGATGGAAACGCATTATTGAGACTTTCCTCCAGGGTTCTTAACCCTTCTAGGTTGTGAGGACGAAAATAGCGACGATGATGACACATGCATAACCCGCACGAGATTTCTTTTAAATTCTTTACTATTTTAGACACTCCGGGATAATTTTTGTCTTCATACCTTTTCCACTATTTAGTAATCACAATCCAAGAATCTCTTAATCTACCGTTAATATGTATTTTATTATTATGTATATTAAATCCGCATCTTGATGTATTGCCATTACTTTAAAATGTATCTAGATACCTATAATTATTAAGCACTGCTACAAACAAGTATTAAATTACTTGTATTTAAAACCCTCTAGCACGAGCGTCAGAGACGTATATAGAATGGATTCTGTGAAAAAATGTGACAATTTATATAATTAGCCACCCATAGTTCATTACCAGTTCCTGTCTCAGTGCAGATTTTTTTCTAGTAAGACAGCCGTAGTACAATAAGAATTACACGTAAAAATTAGCATTATACTGTTTCAATTTTTAAATTTCTAACAAAAGAATTATACTTATTTGTCTTTTATTTTAAAAAAATGTAGCTTCAACTATTACTAAACTATAATTGTATATTTCTTAGGAAATTAACACTTCATTCCAATATAACGCATCAGTTTCCTTTCAAATTTCATTATGAAAACAGAAGGTCATTGGGGTATTATATATATACTATCTACCCTTTAACTACGTTAATGTTTTGAGTGCTTGTGGTATAGTAGAACACTTTGTATAGATAAATAACGATATTACCACAAATTTATTAAAAATATTATATGTCTAAAAAATGTGTTATATGATCACTAATGACATAAATTATAAAAAAAAATTATAATATTAAACTCCTCTTTTAAAAAGTTCGTATATCTGCTTGAAATGAATAGCTGTTTAGACACGTTACAAATTGGTTACCAGCTGATAAATTTTTAAAAATTTTAATAATATGCAAGGTATAAATAAAAGTGCACTTATAACCATGCTACATGTTCGATATATTTTATTGTTTAACGTGTTTCAATTATTATTGTAATTGTTAATTTACTGGTATGGTATACCTGAAATATTAAATTGAATGTTGATTATGGTACTGAGTAAACTCAATTGGTTCATTTAAAATATCTAATATTTGTAATATTATCATTTACTTATTTATTTATTATGTTAATGTTAATATAATCCTGCTGATAAGTTTTCGTTTTGTTCATTTAAAATATTGTGTATTTGTAAAATTGTATTGTTTTTTAAATTTTATTTAATCTGTACATTTACCTCTTTTTCTATTCAGTTTACTATTACATAATTCATGATATTTTTGTGTACTTATGTACATTTTTTTTTACAAAGTTGTTTTGAAGGTAGCGAACACGTGGCAACAGTAAATTTAGTTTTTATCAAAGGTATTTTATAGGTAGAGAACAAGTGTCAACAGCAAATTTAGTTTTTTTTATCAAAGGTATTTTGTAGGTAGGGAACACGTATTTCACATACCGCAGGCCACGCTATGGTCAAATTAAAATAAATTGTTTTTATACACTTTAAACAAAAACCATTAAATATACCTGCCGCATAAAAGAGATCTGTATAAAGTTTAATAATTATTACAGTCCGGAAGAGTTGTGCCTTCCGGGATTTAACATTAAGAACGACCATGAATATCTCAGAACCAACATTCTCAGTGACGATACACGTACATCAGCAGCTACAATTAATTGCTAACTATTGAAGATTTATAATAAAAAACCTGATTATATTTGAAATAAAATTTTTTCATGTACCTAAATTTATACCATTTTTTACACTAACATTTTTATTTCAGTACTATGTCTACTAAATAAAAATATTTGTTTGTCTGTAAATCTGATCTTATCCTCAGTCAGACTACATTGATATTTGTACAAAAATCTCTATATATAATAATCTCTGAATATTTTTTTCTGAAGGTATCTATTTTTATGATAAAAAGATGATGTATTTAAATATAAGTATTATAAATATAAAATAAAACTTTCAATACTGATCTTAGATTTTCTTTCACAAAATTCCGCTGCTGTAGTGTATTAGAGTTACTTACTTACCAGTCAGTCAATATAACGTGTTGCTCATCTATCAGTTGTGTTAGCGCCTGAACGGTATTTACGTATTAAAATATGTAGTATGTGTTTGAGTAAACTGGTTAAATTAGGTTGTACTGTGTTAGACCAGTTTTTTGATAAAAATTGTGCTTTCAATATTGAAAAATAGTTTTTAATTATTATTAAATTCATTTATCATATAGTCTCTCTGGTTTGTTATAGCCAGACAAGCTGGCGCAACAGTACCTTGCAAATGTGTAATTTGTTCTGTCTGTTTTATTATTTCTGAAAATACTGGCTGTGGCCACCCAGCGGCTACAATTGGCCACCGAAGGGTCAATATAGCCGCCTGCAGGGCTTAGCAACACATAATCGGCGGCAGCCAATTGCTTTCTGCTAGTTTAAATTAATTGAATATGCCTACTACTTAATATTTGGTAACAACATCAAGTTTTTATTAATATACAATGTATATCTGCTTGGCGTTTATTTTTATGTCATTAAACTGGTTTTTTTCATGTGATATGGTTATTAATAATATCTACATTCATTTTATTGATGGAGTGTGCTACTGTAAGACTACGAGTGTACCTATATATTTAAAATTTGGTTTCGATATAAAAATAATCGTTGTCAATGACGTGGTGGGAACAAATATTAGCTTGTATGTATAATAAATAACATTAAAGAGAACATAAGATTGATGAAGATTTTATATTTGAAATATGAATTTATTTATTTTTTTACACACCTAATCAATCAGCGGTGAAAAATATGTAATTAATTATTATCGATAGTCTTTTTTTAGGGAATGCAATCTGGTGTACCATTAAATGCACGTTACTTTTTATGCGAATGATAAAGCTGTGTTAAGACTAGGCATGATTATGTACTTAGTGACTGATTGGCTTGAAAACTAGCGGAAGGTCAAAAAATATTTAATATAATAAAATTGAGGCAGCCCTAGGCAGTCTGACGGTGGACCGGTTGCTTCCTGATTCGGGGTTCAGAGGTTTGAATCCCGCCAAAAACATTTTCGTTTATTATTATATGATTGTTCGCGTAGTATCAGAAGCTTAAGACTAAATATATATAGAAAATAATTACTGAAAAATTGTAAGATGTCGTACGCTGTAAATAATATAACATGATATTTCTAATTATAGATGATGAAATTTTTATAAAATTCGGAAAAATATATTTGAAAAAGCTCACTATATTATATCCACCTCAAAATTAGAAAAAGTCAATTGGGTTATAATTTATTTTTATATAGTTTTTATTTCGTATTTGTGTAAAAAATAGTTAGTGACAATACACGCCACACGAATGAATAAATTGAATGCAGTCAATGTTACTATTCTAAAATAATTTAAAGAATAAAACTTAATTTGTATCGCTAATATAAATATGAAGCATTTTAAAGGGTATTTACTTCAACTTAATACTCGTAGGTAAAGAATAATATAATTTTATTATATATTTAAAAAAAAACGGTTATTGATAAGACTTAAATTCGAAAACACCGTGTAAGTGAAAGGTGACCATCTGTTTTTAATGTTTAAAAAAAATTAAAGATGCGTAAAAATATTTATTTATTTATTTAGAGTGATTGAAGCTCACGTCAATTAATCAACTAGTTCTCAAACTTCTAGGGGAATAAAAATCACATATTTAAGAATATATTGATATCACTTACGATGCTAGCTGCCCACGGAGTAAGGATCGCTAGGATACCATTGGCGGTCATGGCAAACGCCAACAGAAACTTGGCCCCATATCTGTGCGCTATATGTCCTCCTGGTATCTGCATGCATAGATAGCCCCAGAAGAAAGAACTTAGTATCAAATCCTGGATCTGCTTGTTCCACTGGAATACCTGGAATCAGATTAAAAAAAATTGTATCAATGATGCCATTTGCACAAACTTTATCTGGACTGTATTTGTATAAAGCATCAATTTAATTAATGTGAAGAAATGCTTTGATAAAATTCATTACATGACTTAGACATTATACAACCCCTGTAGAGAATATGTTTCGTAAGTTCGAAAAAATATGAATAAATTTAGTAAAATACACGAATTTAAAAGAACCGAACCCCAAGTTCCAATATAATATATAAAATAGACGTTTCCAAATACCTAAACTCAATATTAATAAGCTCTTCAATAATTAGGCTTGTTATAGTGTTCACCAGGTAAAACTAGTTTTCAAATAAAATTCAATATCTGTATTAAAATCTCTCAACCATTTGCCTGAGATGAATTCTTCAATTTTTTGGGCATCTTGCGAGAGGGGAAAATGGCTTGGAGAAGCTTGTTGTGGTGGGCCACGTCGAAGGACGAAGAGTAAGAGGAAGATAACTCGCTTCCTTGGTGATAGCCCTAAGATCTGCAGGGTGCTGACAAAAGTGGAGGGGCATAGTTAAGAGGGCGGGAGTTCATGGAGATCGCGATCCTCAGACAGGAGAGACTGAAGCGGATGATTAAAATTAAAATTAAATTTTAAGAATACATCAAGAATATCAAAATATTTATAAATTTCTTGAATTATACGACAAAAAATCAGCAATATGGCAATTTGACATCATAGTCTAAAGGGGGAGAATCAATAAGGCAGTATTCGCATAACATATGAGAGGTGGCGGGGATAATCAGCGCTTTCAAATTGTTTTTAACTTCAACAAATTTTTAGGGACGTCTGTTGTCGATTCCGATACCGTTAATAGTGACAATAAAACACAAGGAAAAATAAGAGTATATATATTAAAAAATTCTAATGCGCTATGTATGACAAAGTTTTTGTGGAAAATTTTCTTGTGGTAAAATAATAAACAAGTTCTATGTTAAAAGTATTTGCTAACTATTGTATTCCAAAAATGGAGTCAGCAAATGTTTCGATTTCAGTGGAACAACGCAATTCAGTTTCTGTAGATTTTCAGAAATTCAACATAAATTTTTAGTGCGATAGACATCTCAGGCGTCTTGGATGGTTTTTACTTTAACCAACATCGTTAGGCAAAATAAAACTGTTGTTAATATTTATTTAATTTTTGAGTACCTAATATTTATAGAAAAAGTTTTATTTTATTTAATTTTTAATTACAACAACGTTCCGTATAAAATACCACCAAAAAAAATATTTTAGTTTTTTAAAACCTAGTAATACATAAGATGAACACGATTCTTTAGCATTTTGAAAATCCTTAGTTTAATTACTGAAGCTAAATAATATTTTTATTAAATGTTATAATTTGTTTCTTAATTCAAACTGTGGAGCCTTGCTCGCGCCTCACAGACATGGCCGCGCAACCATGCACGTGACAGTCATTTAAGTCCGTCTAGTATCGCAAGAATTCAGACAATAATACATCGCGACATAACCAGTCCGAGAAACCACCAGAACTAATCACTCTTCTTCTGGTAATCTTTTCGGACGCATCGCTTGGCACCGCCTCTAGTGAACTTTGCTAATAACGTACATTAACTTACAATTTAACCATATATATCTTATATCTTGCATTATTTGAAAATAAACGCAGTCTTTTGTAAGTATTGTTTTATTATATATAATCAACACCCAAACACTTGGTAACATTAGTATACACTGTGATATTTCATATTATGCGTGAGAAATTGAGGAGAAATAGAGCACCTTAAACAATCCTCCATCCGAGTGACTCATATAATAAATACAAACCATATTGCTGACCCTTTTGAGTCTATATTAACTAACAAAACAATGCTCTTATAAAACCTTCAGTAATCAATTGATGAAGAAAAAATATTATTATGGACCTATCCAGTGTATGAGTTAAATACGTTGCAAGATGTTATAAAAGGCTCTTTGGATTTGCTCTTTAAAAAAATGCAACATTCGATATAATATTCGAGAATAAAAAAATGTCACCGAGTAATAAATACACTTTAAAATTCATTATTGTCGTTGAATGCAAAAAGAACAAACATGAAAATAAGACGTTTATATTTTTAAAATTTGCAAAATCAACTTTGTAGTTAAAATCCATTATTTTAAATTTTTAACTTTGTTTTATTAACCATTAATATAATTAATTAAGTAGGTAGCAATTGTATGGCTTGAGTTAAATATGGGGACAGATTAAGAATAATCAAATACACCACCAGGCGGGATGGCAGCAGGAGGCCTCGGATATAAAAAACTTAAGATATCAGCCATTATATGATGGGCGCTATGCTAATTATAGTAAAACGTCAGTTCATTAAAAATTGTATATTTGTTTCCTAGAATTTGCATTCTAGTAATGCGCACATTTTTGCTTGCGCGCAGTGCACGCCCCAGGTCACAATTTTAAATTTATTAAAAAGTTTGCGACAATTGTAAAAATTATAAAAATTACAAAATAACATTTTCTTTTCATTACTAATAATAATAATACTGTGGGTACTCCGGGTAACAGCTCTTTAATTAAAGATTTTACATCTAGGAATTTGTGTAAAATGACTTTAAATAATAGTGTTTTTAGTAAATTTGTTGGTTATACGACATCAATATCTAGAAAGTGCATTAATAATACTTGTTGAAGAAAAATATTTTCAAATTCCGAAACAAATTAAATTATCCCCCTACCGATAGCGAGACATTACACTTACATTTTGTAATGGCGAAATCACGTTATTTTTATGCAATAGGGACAAAAAAACTGTGACTGTCTGTTGCATAAAAGTGTCGTATTAATTTGTGTGTCAGTAATACAGCCAATCGTGCAACATCAAAATTAAAAAAAAGGACATTTACACGGGACATTTATATCGGCGATAAGCAACTGTTAGAATCTTCACCTTAAAAATATGTAAAATATTTTATAATTATCGCACGTCACGTAATTAAACTTTGTTGACCTCGGAACCCATGCGCTTCAGTACATTTGTGGTAGTTTTTAATACTTTGTTTACTCTCCTTAATTCTCAATTTGAAATTTAACTTTTATTTTTTCACTGTTTCTAATTGCTCAACCATAAAAATGTGTATTCTATAATGCTATATGTCGACGATAATCTTCCAATGGGATGTTGATCTTTGACAGTCGCTAAAGGTACGTGCGAATTGAATGCATTATTCAATTCGCAAGCAAAACATATGGGGTGATGATTCATAAATCGTTGTTTTGCTCGCGGATTGGAATGATGCATTCAGTACACATGTATCTTTACCGACTCTCAAAGATCAAAGACTATTCCCATAATTTTATTGTATTGTAGTGATGAGAAAAAATGCTACTCTTGACTCACTGGTGTGATTGTGATTGGTATTCGATAATATCAGTGATTGAAAACTGTGACTGTAATCACAGTTTCATTACTAATACGCGCGCGCCGCACGATATAACAATACACGAAATAAATAAAAAAAAACATAATTTTGAGCGTATTTACTTATATTATTCAAATTTATTTTGCGTAAAAAATATATTCTAGCATATATAATAATAGTGTATATAATTTAATATCATCATAAAGAAAATGAAAAACCCTTTAAAAATGTGAGATTATTTTTCGGGTCAAATTCTCAGCAGGTCAAATGCGTGAAACGTTTTGGCAGAATCTGCTAGATGGCGCTTATCACGAATGATAACATAATTTTTACATTAATATTTTCGTTTCGTATGCACATGTGCCGAATAAAATTAAAAAAATGAATCATGGTATTTCCAGTGAGTGATTCGATTCGAACGAGGAGACGCCAGAATTAATCAATTTTATTAAATTTGGATAAAATTTGATACAATTTCTTTTTTAAAACATACGATTGTTGTTAAGTTGCATTTTTGTAACATTGTTTTGTGTTTTTTTTTAAAACATATTAAATGAATCATGTAGAAAGATATACAAAAAAAATATGAACGCGCTCCCCCGGATAGGAAGAGGTTCAGGTTCGAATACCGGTAGCAACTTAACAATTTTTCGAGAGATAAATTTAAAAAAATTTCTAGTTGATTAATTAAATTTGTATTAATTTTAAACATTTATAAAAGAGCATAACGATATGTTTTATTTTTTAGTAAAATGTATTATTTTAGTAGTGCTTTACATTTTCTTCATCTTCTCCTTAGTGCGTAACTTATCGTTCACAGCAGCAGTAGAGGATTAAATTTTCTCTGTGCAATTTCATTGCACGCTCAACTGAATGCAACCATTATTTTCTGTTTCAAAGTTTCACAATTACGAAATGCTTCACAAAGTTTATTTAGTGTTAACTTTTTCAGTTTCAGATTGCGTCTAAGGTATCTCTTTCAGATTATAACACGATCTTATTCCAGATTAAAAGGGTCTTCCGCCAATGTTTTTTTTTTAAATAAACATGCGTACATGGAATACATGTCACATAAATATTCTCACTATTTTCGAATTAAGCTAAATGCTTGTACTTTGAAAAAAGGAATAACTTTTTGGTCTAAATCACTAGGCCGGCGTCTTAACCACTAGACCAACAATGATTCGAATTCGAATCTTATAATTCGAATATTCACCGCAAAAATCAAATTATGGTAGGGATATCTAACTAAGTTATCACCATGGAGATTCGCCACAGGGGTAAACAGAGAGGATTGAACACAACACGTATACCTCTCTTGCTCAGTTCACTTAAGTACATCTTCTCACGCTTGATATTAAATTTTTTAAGCCTTTAACAGATCTGTTCTTCATTATTTGGTTTATCTAATCAAACCAGGTGGCATTCTCTGCTTACTCATATGTTTTGAATGACCAAACCATCTAATCGACCCTTTCTTTATTCTATCGACTATGTTATAAACAGATCTACATTCGTTTTTAATTTCTTCATTCTTCACTATCGTACATAGATTTTCCACACACGCACCTAAGCAAGTGCATTTTTTCGACACTCAGTGTACTTTTGTTATTTTTTTGCTTACCATAAGCTTTACTCCTATATATTAGGCTGTACCATATGAAATTGCGGAATTTGTAGGTGAAAATAAAAGTGCGATATTTTCATTATTAAAAAATATATAAATATGCTCTCCCGCTTCTATAGCCTTCTCCCAACGAGAAACTATGCTAAAAATACAATTTTTAAATACATCTTCATTTTTGAACTTAAATCGAAAGATATCAGTGATCAGACGCACGGTTCGTGATTTTGAGCTCATCACTGTTATTTTGTAAAATGATTTTAATGTACTTTTATGTCATACTAATGTTGATAGTATGTACATTAAAAATAAAAAATTAAGTAGATTACATACTTGTTTATGTTTTTAATATCCTTATTATATGTAATTTTCTATGCCATTTTTGTTCGATCTGTAAAGATATGTATTATCGTTTTTATAATATTTTTGTTAATGGTGCATCGTACCGTATATTCATAATTAAATAAAAACGGAATAATTACGATACAGGCAAATAGTTTTTTTAGGGTTGGTTGGTATCGCGTCAGCGTAATCTCACCGTGCATAACCATGCGTAATCATCGATGATGAAACAATGATGTCCACCGGCTCTCACCATCAAGATAGATAGCGATATAGCTCAAGGATTTTAAAAACGAACGAACCCAATGTTATGTGAGTTGTAAAACATTGCGCCTTAATTAAAATCATAAAGCAACAGCTGAAACAAGTTATACATTTTTTACATCTCTGTTGCCATTAATTGTTAAATGCGCTTGCAACAGGAAGCATCCCATGGAGTTGAATATTCGTTGAGAAACTTAACCTCGAAATATCAGCAATGACATCGATGTGCCTTTCAACTTTCAAACGCGTACCGGTTAATTAATTGTTACTTAGATTGCTATCTCATTCATTTAAATTATATTTCTGCCAATATTGCATTATTTTATAAACGTTAAAAATTGATCAAATTGTGAAATGTAATAATAAACCATAAAAATAACAATTTCGTTTACGACAGTCGTCAGACTTAAACATTAAATTTCGATAATATTGTAATTGCCAGTGGCGTGCAGTAGGTATAGACTTAGGTTATGCTGATACCATGATATTATACAATACTATATGCAACATTGTACATAAGTTTATGAACTTTCGTTTAAGCAAAATGAATCCACCATAATAAAAATACATTATCCTCGAACGCAAAGAGCTATCATGAAAAGAACACGTTTAGTAAGGTAGTCAAGTTTGCGAATTAATAAATGAGGAAGTATATGGCTCTATCAGCTCTAAGCCACGTTTAAAACCTTTCAAATGTCATTCTGTTAGGAAACAGTATAAGTAAGAAGACTCTATACAACATGGATCAAATGATTTATTTCTGACTCTGCCGAGTGGAATTTTCAATTCAGTAGATAGCAATTGTATGCCTTGAATAGAACGATAGATTAAAATTGTAGTAGCAATAAATGAAGAATATCCCAGTACAGGACTATAGCGCTCCGGTGGCGTCACGTGGTAGCATTCAGAACTATGCCATGAATGATTCTACTGATACACGGTGGGCGCTAACGTAACTATAACATATGGATTATTTAATTTATGATTGTTTCCCAGAATTGTTAATAATGCACAGCTTTTTTGCTTGTATGCAGTGCACGCCCCTGGTAATTACATATACCTATAAGCATGTGAAGAAATTATATACTCGTACAATATGTGATAATAATTATTAGCATGCCCTAATTAAAATGACAATATTTTTAATTGAATTACTGATATAGAAATAGGTATTGGTCAACACAAATCATAAAAATCTCTAGATTTTGTCATAATTCATACATAAAGTGTATTGACTATTTTACCGGAACACCTTCTTTGGAAGATTTGGAGTCTGTCATGGCGACTATAGCAACGCTCATGACAACCCTCATGCCGTAGCCAACCGTCAAACACAAGAACATCAGGAGCGCCTGGACGTGGCGGACTCCGAACCCCAACTCTGAAAAGCAGGCGAGTAAAGAGTGAAAATCAAATATCATCTAAGTTTTATTTTAAACAAACGTTGTCTTAACAAAAATATAATCTATGTAATACAAATTAAATGAATCGATAGGAAAGATATACAGAAAAAAACAATTTAACAAAAACATATTTTTTCGATAAATAGATTTTTTCTATAGGTATATCTTTCTTCAATTATTTTATTTGTATCAAAAATACCATAGAATTGATAGAAGATACCATTCTGAAAAACCTTCCTCACCAACCATCTTACCAAAAAAAATTCTAAAAAGATAAGCTATACTTGTATTTCTATTTATCTTAAATAATACATTTGTAACGCTTAATTCCAAAACCCCTTATTTTTGAATTTTGGTTGAAAACACATATTTTGAATGCAAATCTAAAAAATGTTTCTTTATACATCAGCATTTTTTAAAGAGACAATTGGGTAATGTAATTTTTTTTCTCTATATATGTCGTTCTGGCAGCCATACTGCATTTTAGATCACGTGATCATCAACAATTGTTGTGATTGGCTGATTTCATTTTAGGGGGAATAGCAATTTATACTCTGTCTGTTTGGCGTATTTTGGAACAAACACAGATTTTAAATATCCTATATCAATGGATGTAAGCCGCTTTTGCGAAAAATAATGTGTTCTGCATGTAGCTGACAAAAAAATCTACAAAACTGCATATTTAGCTCAATTATCCCTAATCATTTTTGGGTGTTTTAGAATTAGGCGCTATATTTATGTTTTTGTACCTAAATATATATTTATTTAATGTTTCTAAAATACATAATTATATATATTGAATAATTTAATAATTCATATAAAATAAATTAATGACATATTGTTAATAGATATTAAACCATTTCATTTAATATATAATCACATTTCTTAAATAATTTTTATTATTATTAATGAAAACATATTTTGTTACAAATTCGCACTTTAAGAACATAGTTCTGTCCTATTTTAATACAAATCGAATGAATCAATTAGAAATATATAGAGATAAAATGAAATTATCGAAAAAATATTTGGCAGGAAAAAAACATCTCGGTAGCAACGAAATATTTTTTCAATAAATATATTTTTTCTCTTTATCTTTCTAGTTGATTCATTTCATTTGTATCAATTTTTTATTATATTTTATTAAATAATTAGTATTTCCAGCCAGCTATAAAAAAATTGTTCAAATCATAAACAGAACTATTCTGAAATAGAATAAAATAGAACATAGAATAATAAAATATTGATATATATGATATTATAGTATTTTGACCAAAGAATAAAGAAAATTATTTAGGCCTACTATTTTACCAAAATTCACCATATTTGCATTGCTTTGTTTCTAGTATATTTGTTTCATTATATTTATTTAGTGCATGAAAATTTAAATGCAGTTTAAAAATTAAGTTCATAATTCTCACCAGGAAAAACGATATACGTATTAATAATAACATATATAAAAAACAAGGAAACGTATAAAAATTGTCTAATAACAAATCAAAGTGTTTAAATTAATTGATATTAAGAATGTATTTTTGTTTTGAAGTTGCATTTTCATAACATAGTTCTGTGGTATTTTAATACAAATTAAATTAATCAATTAGAAACACATACAGAAAAAAATCTATATCTAAAAAATATTTAGTAGCTATCGAGATACGAACCTTTCCTATAAATAGTACAATTTTATTGTCATAATATTATAAAATTATGATAATTATAATTTTATTTTTAAAAAATCCATTCCTGACAGATATTGCTACATGAAATCATTGATAAACGTTTTGTATTATCTGGCATTCTTTTAAGTCAACAGTTATCATGTTTTAATAATATCTTTACCTTTAATAGTTTCACCGACTTCATTGTAGTCGCAGTCCACCTTCGGGAGAGTCTTGCCATTTTTCCCCATTTAATTAGAGATAAGTAGGTAAAAATACTTTTTATTGCAGATTGCAAAACAAAAAAAAAAACACTCGTCACTTCCACTTTTGAAATGTACACAAATTAATATAGTATGTTGTCGTTCAAAATAATAGATTTTGCATAGAATTCGGATTAGAATACTGTTTTCAATGGATTATTGTTACTTCGATTACTTTGGTATGATGTTTTACTCTATCTAATGTATGAAGATGATATAACACTAAAAATTAAACGTTGTCTATTTAAATGTGGTATGATATCGGAGCAATCACCAGAGCAAACATGCATATCGCATGTTATCTTTCCATTAATTGTAAAGATGTGACACGAATCTCCTGCCATGTGAATGTTGAACCTATGAAATGTTTGCACACATAAATAAGAACATACCCAATTAAGATAATTCATTTGACATGTGCAAATATTTAATGTAACGGAGTGAGATTTTATGGACGCATGGCATAGCAAGTGCAACTTATTGGTAAATGGTCCACTTCCTGTAATATAAACTCCCTTTAAAATAGCAATAAATTGATTTGTTACAATCTAATATTTCACCAAAATGCTCTTCAAATTTATGTTTTAATCGATTTTGATTGGTGCGCTAATACTGCACCAGTAGCGTAACAACGTCAATGCAGGCAATACGTTATATGATACAACATGGGCCCCGATGGAGATAAGGCATCGATAATTTTGCGAGTATCGACACTTTTTTCAGTACTATTTAGACCATACAATTCATCACAGCAAAAAATGGAATTATAAAATGTAATAAACTATTTCTCAGTAGTATTACGAAAGAGTTCAAAAAGATTAAACTGAATCGACATATAAATGATGTTTTTTTAGAGGTTTGTTTTTAGAATTGGCAATACTTTTTACAGCGACATCCAATTTGACAGCTGACAGCTGATTTGGGCTCAGTTTAATTAGTCATTTCAGCATGAATAGACTTACGCCAGAACAATGCTTGCAAATTGTGAAAATTTGTTTCGAAAATCGTGGTTCAGTTCGCGAAACTTACCATGCGCTACATCAATTTTACAGTGGACATAATCTTCCATCCGAGCAAGTGATTCGAATAATAATGGAACGTTTTGGCATCACGCATACTCTAATTGATAATACGTATCCGCAGAGACGTCGTACAGTGCGTACCGAAGAAGCTATTGTTTCTTCAAAAATGATGCCGGCCAGAACGTTACTGTCAATGGAGAGCGCTATAGATCCATGATTACTGACTTCTTAATCCCCCAATTGAATGGCATTAATGTGGAAGAGCTATGGTTTCAACAAGACGGCGCAACATAACACACAGCATGCGCTACAATTAATTTATTGAAAGAAACATTCGATGAGCGCAAAATTTCGCGTAATGAACTTGTGAATTGGCCTCCAAGATCGTGTGATTTAACACCGTTGGATTTTTTTCTATGGAGATATGTGAAGTCGCTAGTCAACGCCGATAAACCAAAGACGATAGACGACTTGAAAGCCAACATTCGTCGGGGTATTGGCGATATACGTCCCCAGCTGCTCCAAAAGTGGTCGAAAATTGAACTTTATTTTTTTAAGCATCAATGGCATAAAATTATCTTTCCAATAATGTCATAAGGCCATTACCACTATTTTTATGTGTTTTATTTCATTTTAAAGTTCTATACCTCTAAAAAAACATCCTTTACTATTAGTAGTACCCCGCTAATAGACCAGGTTAGGGATCGTCGCAAAGTGAAGGAAGAATTTTTTCAGATACGAGTACACAAAAATGCCAAAAAACACTTGCGTTTTTAAAAATTAAAGTGTGAATATTATTGGAGACAAGAGACTAATTTTAAGCTTAATAATTAATGGTTCAAACTGCATAGTACTTATAACTTGCGTATATAATACATATACAGGAGATAACCTTCCCTTTTGCAATGGGGCACAATGCCCTTTTTAAATGTTGCATTCGTGCCTATTTAACCCACGAATTATAATCCTATAAAAGACAAATAATTTTTTGATTTAAAATAACGATTTTAACCTTTTTCATCTCCACTTAATAGTTTTATGTTTACGACGCTAAAAAATATATAAGTAAATAAAAAAAAACTCAATCATTTTCTGTTATATATTTTTTTAATTACATTTATTGTGAGAACTAAAATGTTTAAATTGCATTACTATATGAACTGTCTCGTGAAATTGGAC
The DNA here is from genome assembly GCA_031772225.1 of Eubasilissa splendida. NCBI lineage: Eukaryota > Metazoa > Arthropoda > Insecta > Trichoptera > Phryganeidae > Eubasilissa > Eubasilissa splendida. Next base: position 18,919,375 of record CM062855.1, on the reverse strand, counting down.
AGGAATGTGACGTGAATATTAAATGGAAAATTACCAGAATTTTATCTATGTTTCTTGTATTTATTCTAAGGATTTGTTTTATAAGTCTTTGTGATCTGGATCCTGCCACTCGTATCTTATTAATACCAGTTTAAGAGTGTCTAGCGCTCTCTCAGCTAACACGGCTTATAAGGCTTACGCATTTCATTAGCAACAATAAATTACTTGAGACGATGATATTTTGTTAGAACTTTGAGTTAGAACTAGCCCACTTGTGCTTTCTCTAAGTTACAATCATGTCGTCGATTCTCTGTGGGGGTAGGTAGAGAGCTTCAAACGTTTCTTTCCCGACATACAGCTTTTGCCTCATCTCCTCATTCATGTTCGTCGATTGTTGAGGTTTCTAACTGGGCCATCTTCCGATAAAATAATAATAATACTGCGTTTTTTCCAGCGTGATTAATTTTTTTTTTAATAGCCGATTCGCCATAAAGATAACATATATTATATAATACATTTAAGTTCCGAAATATTATGAAAAGAAAACCAAGGAAAATATAAATAAATAAAAAGTTCACACATATATATAAATATAAACAAACTATAAATACTATATGTATAAATACTTATTATATCTGTAGTTATTCTGTAGGCGTTGCCATTCTTTGGTCAGGAAACCAGCTTTCTATGAGAGCGCCGCTCGCACCAGAGAGTTGGTGCTGAGCTCCAGCCGCAGCTTTACGCCCGCAACACAATGTCTCAGAAGCGGAACGAATCTATGTATACGGTCTTCGGTAAACATTGTAGATGCGCTGCAATAACGCGCCAATCCGAACAGTATTCTGTTTACCTAGTCACATCAAGTCTTTCCTAGACGCTCTCTATTTTTTGTGTCATCACTCGCGTCATATATCTTTCTTACCATCCTCTCCTCATTTATTTGGTCCACATGAGTAAACACGCAAGCGACCATTTCTTAATCTTGTTCGTCACACATATGTTCATATTCACTCTTGATTTGTTCATTCTTTATCCTGTCATAAATTAATTTACCACATATACGCCTGAGTGACCTCATTTCAATTCATTCACATGACAGCATTCAGCCTATTTTTATTACTTCTTTCTAGCTTCAGACTTCACTTCCTTATATCAATGCTGGTACCAGGAATCCATTATGTATAGCTAGTCTGGCTGACAAGTTTCAATTAGAAATTACTGCATTCAAAGTACCATTCATGTTCCGCGTCTCTATTTTTATCAGAATAGAAGTAGAATTCTGACAAGATAATATAATATTAGTAAAATACAATTTTTATACAAAAAAGAAATCGAAAAATATTTAAAAAAAAATAACAATGTAAATAGATGGCTTTCAAATAATTAAACGACAGATGTATTTATTTGAAAAACTGTAACATATAGGTTCGAAAATTTGTCGTCAAAAATACTAGCGCTCTAGAATAGTTGGTAATGCACCTTCCCCGGATTGGAAAAGAGATACAGGTTCGAATCCTGGTAGCGCAACGACAATTTTTTTTTTATAAAATTGATTTTATATGTATATCTTTATAATTAATAAATTTAATTAGTATTAAAAAATTATTCACTTTAAATTGAGTTCCAGTAAAATAATCACATACATATTTTTATATACGCAAAGAAAAGCAAATAAAAAATACTGTAAAGTTGTTCTAAATTGAACTATCATTTTTATCTCCGTGAACTGAATTTTTGAAATTTTTGGTTTATCTATATCTCTATTGTTTGAAAATTAAGTCATAAAAACGTTTGGCTTTAAACAATGATGTTTAAAAAGAAACAAGTGAAAAAATTATCGCTAATATGTCGGGTTAGGGATTAGACCATCGCTGTAAAGTGAAAATTGCCTTTAAAGGTAGCAAGTATTTTTTTAAATTTCTAGTGTTTATAAATGTTTTAGAACACTTATGTTTTTTTTCACGAAACTAATTTTCTTCTTACAATTTATTTGATAAACTACGCAGTACTAGTATTCGTATATGTTATATATTATACAAAACTTATTTAAGGAGCCCTTTATTCCATTTTGCATTGGGGCCCCAATTTTTATAATTACGCCACTGCTGAAAACCTAAGCCTACAAATGGTGCGTGCTCTCAGCACTTACCTACTGAGTCGAGATTTGGAAACTACCATCAAGGTCGTATACACAAATTAAAAATAGTTGCCCAAAGCAATGCAAAGGGCTAGGCTTGAAATATATCGATGGAATCAAGAAATCGAGTACCTAATATCTCAAAATCTCCATGCTCGTGTGGCAATTGGTGATCATTAGAAAATGCCTATATGTGATTTATTATTTTTATTCAAAATATTAAATGACGAGCTGGACGTCCGTAATATGACTAAATTGATTTCGTACTATGTTCCTGCGTGAAGTGCCAGATCGCTGGCGCTGTTATACGAAAATGCTTCAAATATAAATTATTGTAATATCGTACCCACACAGACTTTGGTTTTGTCATTGGTTCGGTTTTGGTATGAACGATTTTGGTTTTGTCGATATATTTCGATTGTTCTATGTTTAAATATAAAAGTAATGTTGTTGATGCTGTATTGAGACTGTATAATTGTTTAATTCTGCGTTTACCCAGAAAAAAAAATTTGTTTAATTATTTTTGGCACTTTTTTTACTTCTCACGTACACTCGATCCTCTTTTTATGCAGTAGGTGCGTTTCACAGGATATCGCATATAAATATCACATAAAAAAAATACTTGGTTTACGTTGAAAAATTAGAGATGCGTTCCATAGTTTTCCAAACCTCATAACTCTAAAATAGTGAGTAAAAAATATGCCCAGAATTGCAAAAAAAGTTTATGAATAATCAGGAAAATAATAAGGTCTAAACAATTCTTTCAGTAGTCTTTATCCATTTAATTGTATTTAAAAGTAACAATCTATTTTAACATTTTTTAATCAGAATCGACCCCAAATAACATTTTGGGCTAATTATTGCGTGAAAATTGTACCATTTTTTATTTCTTCAATACACATTGACTCTATTTAACGGATATTTACCCTTCCCAACCCATGTAGTAACACAGGTCTACCGCTCTGATTAAATCTATAATATGTCGGTAAATATACTCAACATACACTTCATATTTTAGTTTATAATAATTTGAAGGAAAATATTTACGCTTAGAAATGACTAGTGAAAACTCAATTATGTAAGGCGAATCCTACAAAAATAATTATTTTTAATTCATTCCGTTATAAAATTAATACGTTGACAAAAATATAATTTGTGGCAAGACAGAAAGAAATCACACATTAATTTTACAGTGAAACAATAACAAACATACGAATATAATTAATTGTCATTAATTAAATGAAGATAGACAAAAAGGAAGGTTGTATTATACAATGCAACCTCCTATACAAAACTTGATGAATGCTCCGAATTATATTACATATTTTTAAAATATTTAATGCTCAATACTTAAATTATTATTTTTTTAAATTTATTTATTTACACCCAATCCCAAATCGTTTTGAGAGTTGTTTACCTTCGTTTCGATTCGTCATAATTACATATATTTATTAATTTATTTTATTACATTCAGTCATACCATCATAACACCATAATAGGTTGGCTCCGGTATCGTCGTACCAGAACCATACCTGTACAATATGAGAGATTTGTTTTGTCACATTAATTTTAAAAGGCAGCCAGAAAGAAGCTATATAAATAACACACCCCCAAAAGGGGAGATATACTTAAAGTAAATTTATGGCATTAACCATTTTTTCATATTTTAAAGGCTAATAGAACTCTAATTTCTTTCGGTAACACGAGTTGACAGCATGGCTGCGTGCGAGTATTTTATATCACGGTATGGTAAATGTTAAAGGAAATAGTAACAGCTGCAAGTTGCAGCTACATTTATGGATCATTATTGTTCATTTACAATGTTTTTATTCATTTTTAATTTCCCTCATCTCACAACGGTCATTGGTAATACTGAAAATATGTTACGACCTTAAAACTGATCATATTTCCATACTCAAAACAAAATATACATGAACATAAATTGTAATTCCATCATACAGTCCGATGGAATCTTGTTATTCTGAAGGATCGATATGACTTTGCGCGGCATGATTTGCGATTTGGTTTGAAATCATTTTTATCACAAGAAAAGATAAATCATCATATCTACTACATGTTAGGGACAATGGTTCTGCACAATTAGAATTAGCGTTAACTTCATCATCGTTGTGTTGATTTTTTTCGATTAACAATGGTTTAACATTGTAATGATTTTTTTTATTCAATGATTAATTTTAACTTATTCTGAATATCCAGATATACAATTCTTAAGCTCACGTTGAAATTTAAAGGCTCGTTCAGAATTGGTGTCATTAAGAAGAAAATTATTTTTAAATTTATTACATAGCTGAAGACCTTCTCGAATTATATGTGCAGTGAGGGGGACTGGATTTTCTTCCGCTTCACTATTGCTCTTTGGTTCTTGACGATATTTAAAGTTATATCAGTAATATCGTCATCATTTAAAATATTATCCATCAGTAATTCTTCGATATCATTTTGGTTAACCTTTCCTGTTAACTGAGTTAACATTGCCTTTAATTATGTGAATATCTTTATAAATATACTAAATACAGAGTTCATATTTTTTATATATTTATGCATTGGATAAAATAATTAGAATATACAAGTATTTACCATACGTAACAATAACATTTTTTTCTCAACGAATACGACGTGAATTTGTCAATACGTGTATGTGTACGTGTGGTGTGGTGCAGACAGAGCAGTGTGCGGGGCGCGGGGTGCCGGATGCAGATCGTCACTTAGTGGCAGAGCGTGCGCTGGCTGAGTTAGACGTCTCTCATGCTGTAGTTCGTGATGATTAATGTTTTTTTCTCATTTTTAGCACTTTTATACAATAATTGATATAAATATTTACATTATATTCATATCCGACTTAAAAATCACAAAAGTCTATAAGTACACTGAGTTTACAGCACCGAAACGCGTGTTTTTATTTAGCACCGTATGGGAAAGGTTAAAGGTATTAAAACCATCACTACCAATTTCATGAATCATATTAATGATTTCAGTTGATATTGCCGATTCTTCAATGGTTTCACTAACTGTAACAAATCAGGCCATACAACGTTCCAGCATGAATTTAATATGTATGATCGTAAAGTTTATAGCAGAAGCAACATGATTTAAATAGTCCAAAATATAATACAAATTAAATGTATTAATTAGAAAGATACACATATAAAATCAATTTTATCGAAAAATATTATCAAGGAGAACACATGTAAAGTTGTAATTATTCAGAACAAAATTTGTCATGAAAAATACTGGCGCTATAACTCAATTGGTAGTGTACTTCCCCGGATTGGAAATAGAGATCCAGGTTCGAATCCCGGTAGTGCAAGAACAATATTTTTAGACAAAATTAATTTTATATGTATATATTTATAATTAATACATTAAATTAGTATTTTATTCGAACCTAGATCACTTCCAATTCGGGAAACGTGCATTAACCGATTATGCTATAGCACCACAGTGCATTGACGACAAATTTTTGAACCTACATGTTACATTTTTTCAAATTAATACATCTATCGTTCTATTTGAAAGTTACCTTTTTTATTTTTACAGAATCTCAAATACCTTTGAGTAATCCGATAGAAAACGCCAGAATTACAAATTATTTTTATTAAATTTTGGACACATTGATACAACTTATATATTATTAAGGAGAACACATTCTTATTAATGGCTTTCAAATAATGAAACAATTCGCATAAAAAGAGAACCGAGTGTATTATACTTTAAATCTGTTTTCATTGATTTTTCATTTCTTGGTGATTGAATTTTATACATAATATGTACTTCCCATGTATTGTATTTAAAATCTATTTTTATCTAAAAACTACATTCATTTTGTAATAGCCGGTAAAAGTGTACATATTAATAAATAAATAAATAAGTAGAAAGAATCACTTAGGTGGTTTGGTCATATGGAACGGATGAATGAGGAGAGAATGTTAAGAAACATATATGACACAAGTGTTAATGGCATCAGAAATAGAGGATGTCCACGGAAGACTTGGCATGACCAGGCAAACCAGATACTAGAGGATGTTTCTGTTAGAAGCCTCAACAATTGGCGAGCTTATATGAGAATATGTGTGAATGTGGATGAGGCGAGATTTCAATCCTCTCTGCCTACCCCCGCGGAGAAACGGCCTGATGGTAAGCTAGTTAGTTAAATAAGTATCCGGCATTTGAGAGGCCTGATGATGAGGATTAAGTTTGAAAATTGTGATAAAAAAAAAAAGTTTTGTACAGTCGCATGAGCGAGATATGAATCTGAAATTTAGCATGATGACGTGGTTTACTCCAAGAAAAGTATCCGGAGATTATCTCTCTCTTCTCTCTATAGAGCACCTCATATATGGTAGACTAGGTATAGGTAATAACCATCATACTAGGCTTATTATTTTTTAATTTAAAAACAATTATGGATAAAGCCTGATTCCAGTAAAAAATGTACAAAAAGTAATATATAAATTTAAAAAAAAGATAATTCGACAAAATTACTTTTTGAAGAATTCAACGTACCAACATTCTGTAATCTATTTAAAATAAATTCTATTCTTTAAATATTAAAACAAAAAGAAAAATTTCATTTTATTACTGAAAATCTTACTAGGTTTAAATTTGTATTTTCATGCTCAAAAATCAACACCATAGGAAAAAAAAAATTAACAATTTACCCGAAAACATGAGAAAGATTAATGATAATAAATAAATAATTAATGCTGTCTAAAAACACTTTAAAGGTAAACTTTTATTCCGAAAATTATAATATCGATATTGCCATTAATTTATTATATTTTATTTAATTACGAGTATAAGCTAGTTATTGTAAACAATAATTATTAATATGTAATCCTCTTCTCTGCAAAAGTATATGCTTTTTAGAGAAGTGTAGAAAAAAAAAAAAATGTTGTATGTATATTTGTACATATAACAGATTAATAAAAAAATATTTTTAAAAAATCCAGTAAATAGAGTTAAAAATAAAGTATGAATAAATATTAATCTTTGTATGAAGATTCCACTAAAGATATTTTAAATCACTCTAGAAACGGTCTCATCTTTCTATGAAGTCATTACTATTATTTATGGTTCCGTCGTGTGATTTTGATTATCTGGGATGGAATTATTATCTACTTAATTCAGTTATAAATTATTTTACACCGATTCTTGTCTACTGATTTTCGAGTATTCAATAATATTCAAATATGATAGATAAAAAAATAACCTTCATGCATTGCCATACATTTTGTAATAATATATTGGGATATGAGGATTACATCTATTGTGCTAATAATTAAATAAATTTTCATACTTGTATTATTATACACAGAAAAGATTTGATTGAGGATCAGGATCATTTGGTGAAATTGATTAAGAATAATTAATATTAATTGAATATTAAAATAGATAAATATAGAAGATGAATAAATAAATAAATATTGTTGAAATGTAATACGGATAAGCACATATGTTTATTTTGAATATTTTGAAGCATTACTTAGTAACTCAGGACAATAATCATTAAGAAAATTTCCATACATATTTCATTAATATCATAATTGAAAAAATATTATTAAATTTTCTATTGCAAATGACTTTAAACAAATAAGTAATTTAAAAAACAGCAGTGTTTGATAAAAAGAAAAAAAGATTTATTGTTTATTTGGTATTTATTATTTATTTAGAGGTACAATATATTTTAAAAAGTTTCAAAGAACTACTTCCATCTAATAGAAAATCGCTAGTTATAGCGCCATCTTGTTGATATTTACGTAACTTTATCGTAACCTCATTAGTTGGTTTAAAACATTTTTTTTTAAATAGCAAAGATTTCACAGCTCGGTGAAAAAAAATCATACTATCTCTTGATGATACAGCAAAATTTATTTCAGAGTGTAGCTGAGATAGATACCTTCAATCTCCAATGTCGTACCTATTAGATAAAAAGTCTGGTAACCGACGAGTGACAGAAAAAACACATTAGCAGACACAAATGAGAATTGATTTTGGTGACGATGTATGAAGTAATTATATAATTTTTTTCCACTTTTTAGAAAATTTTTGCAGTATATTTGAGTAAACATCAATCAATTTAAGCAAATTAGTTTTGTTTTATTAATAAATAGATGGCCAATGTCGAAATTCTTGCTCTCAGAAATACGAAACGTTGTATTTAAAAATATATTAATACAGCTGTTTTCTTTTAAAATCACATATATAAGTTCTTATAAGAATTGTTAATTTTAAATACCAGTATAGTACTAAAAACTTGCAAAACCACCACATTAAATTTACATATGTGGATTTTCAATTTTATTATTGTAAATCAATTATTGTCCGATACTCGGTAAATTTCATTTTCGGAAATTTCCGCGCAGTTTGTTCATGATTATTTTATTTTAGGCGACTTGATTTAAGAGCATTAAAAGTAAAAAGTATGTATACCTTTATTCTAAAAAAAAACCATCAAATAACATAGGTAAAAGTCTATTCTCTATTTATATTAAAACTTTAATTATGGGTGGAAGCCGTAATTGGTTGCACAACCATACCAAAATGCATTCCATAAAAAATATATTCTTTGTCATATCAACAGTCAATTTTGTTTTCTATATTGCAGATATTCATCTTTTTTTCCTTTATTGGTAATTGTTTCTGTATGACATCTGGTTTAATTTCTGAAACAGAAAATTAATTATTAAACATGCCTTGCAAAATATGTTAAATCATGAATATTTTCCCATCACTGAGTGATTGAATCGCATGTAGTTATACAATTATCAATAACTTTTTTATTTGGATTCCAATAGCAGGAAATTATATAAAATACATTATTTCTGTAATGTACAAGAAATAGTTGGAAGTCTAATCATAGATAACAAAAATTATAGACATATATATATAAAGTGATCACTTAAGACAGCCGAAGACAGGTCATAAGCCCTGTAATTACTCCCCATATTTCTATATATCATTTCTTTAAAATATAATTAAATAGCTTCGTTTCTATGAGATAGATATTGTATAATGAAAACACATTGCGAAGATACAATTTCACAACAGATATTATGTTGTTAATCTGTATTTCTTTCAAACAAATGACGAGGATGGTCGGCATATGGTATATTCATGATTTAATGTTATGTAAAAGATATCATTAATAAACACATGGACTTACTATTGTCATTCAACTCAATAATTTCATTCCAAGGTTGGACCTCTGCACTTCCAAACATGAGGTATAATACGTTTCCAAAGAAGTAGCACCCTGCAGTTATCAGAAACACCAAGCGCCATTGCACTATATCAGTCTATAATTGTAAAAAATAAGTAAACACAATGCAGTTGTAAATCATATCGTTGACTAATGGTATATGATTTATTTATTTTTTATTTTAATTACGAATTTATATTAGGTGTATACAAAGTTTGTTTTTATACATCAATTTTTTTTTATTCTGTTCATGTCCTTAATATACGTACGTACTATGCATTATAAACATTCTTATAAATATACAAAAAAGGCGAACAAGCTTCATAATATAAGAGATGTTCACTGTCTCCTTAATTAGACCGAAGTCTGTACTAAAGGAGATAGGTTTATCCGTTGTGTATCATACATATATGAAAAACATTATTAATATTTTTATTTTTTTTATCTATACCAAAAATATTAGAAGTAAAAAAACAGGGTTATAAAGAATTATAATAACATAATAAATACGTAAAATACTCTTGTTATCCCATGATTGAAAAACAGAAAAATGAATATAAAGAAATGATGTTCTGTTCATGTGATCATTTCCATGAATCTTTGCTCAGTTTCCTTTCTGCCAACATCCAATAACCAGCAGATGGTATTTAAGTTTGTCCATCGAGAATTATTTCATATTGCTCGGCAAAATGTTTTATGTTATATGATAGAGGGATAAGATCGCGATCTCTTGTATCCGATGTCTCAAGTGCCCATAACCGGGTGATAAAAGTGGGATATCGATGAGCGGGTAGCAGATGATGGACAGCGTTATTATTATGTTTGGTTGTGTATGGTGTAAATTGTAAAAGTTGTATAGTTTTTTTTTTTTGGTACATAGTAAAATATATATTTAATACAGATGGACACAAGATTAATAAAAAAAGTGTATAATACATTATTTATTAGGAGAACACATTCTTATTGTAAAGTTGTAATTATTCAGAACATAGGTCTGTGATATTTTAAATATGAATTAAGTATATTAATAAGAAAGATATACATATAAAATCAATTTTGTCGAAAAATATTGTTGTTGCGCCACCGGGATTCGAACCTGGATCTCTTTCCTAACCGGGGAAGGTGCATTATCCAACTATGCTACAGCGACAATATTTTTAGCGACAATTTTCGAACCTATATGTTACCTTTTTGATATTAATACATTTAATCGTTCCATTATTTGAAAGAGCCATCTACCTTATTTTTACAGAATCTAAAATTATAATTATTAAAAAAAAATCTCAATATATACAAATTAATGTGATTTTTTTTTTAGTTTTTATAATTTATTAATTTAAATTTGTATTTATTTTTAGTGAAAATGCATCCGTGTTGTGATTATAAATATAAAAAATAAAATTTCTTACGGGATCTTCCAAGATGTATCCGGTTAGTATTGGTGCAACGATAATCCCTATATTAGATATTGACAGTGACATACTGACAATAATTCCAGCGAAATTCGGTGACAGGTCTATGTAATTTAACTAAAACAGTAATTATATATGCATGTTTAATATTACTTAGAAATAGTTCTTAAAATATAACATAGAAAATTACAGTTAATTAATTTTTTAATGTTTTTTTATTTTATTCTAGAAGAAATTAATGTTTAATTTTTGTCAATTACAGCGGATGAAATAATTTTATTTCGATGTATCGTAAATAGTATTTCAACAACTAGCCATTGGCGTTAGATGTATTTATAAATAGTGCAGTTTGATACAGTTAGAATATTTTCATGAGACGATTTTAAAAAATGTTTCTAATTCTTCTTGTATTACAACCGACGCTGTCTTCTCTTGGAAGATCAGTTGCCAGATCACTTGGAAGATCAAATAATTTTAACTTTTGTGTGGTCGTCTGCTCGCTGGTATCTCGTGTACCACAATGTGCGCAATTCGCTCCTCCATCATTCTGCCCACGTTGTCTCTTGCTTTCGTCCTATCTGCCAATATCTTCCATGTCACACGTTTTTCTTTTAACGGTATTCTCTAGGATTTTGTCTAAGATATGTTCTCATTTCTAAAAACATTCTCATTTTTGACATTATTAATGAAGATTTGGTTCTGGTGGTTTCTGTTAGTTAGTATGCTTGGCATGCTAATTGGCATCGTCATTATTCTGACACCCATTTTATTGTAAATATGTTTGCTTCTATAAATCTTACTATCGATTCTTGTTTGTTTCTCTATACGAATTTGACATGTAAAAAAAAAACAATTGTATAAATTCCACTATGATTTTAGCTATCGTTATGCATCCATGTACGTTTATTGTTAACTCGATGTTTTGAAATTTAAAAATCAAAATTTAGGCGTTCGCATTAGAATCCCTACTGATTATCTACACGTTTTCTGGATTAGATATATATATAGATAGATAGATATAGTATGATAAAAACGCTGTTGTGTTTAAAATTGGTAAAAATTGTGAATTGAAATAATTTGGACCAGAGTTTGAATGCCAAAAAAGAAGTATATGACATGTTTTTAAAAGGAATTAAAAGATTTATTAATTTGACTTGGATGGAAGAAAAAGATAAATTAAATAAATATTGTTATTACCTGAAATCCAGCAGATGTCAAAGCATCCAAGCCCGTAATAATAACGACGAAAGTTACAGCCACTGTAATGTTTCCTGCGGGGACGTATATTAACCCCACCAGAGCGATAGCTGGTCCCCATGTCCCTAAACAGCAGTATAAGCGTTAAATATATATATTTTTAGATTACTAACAAACCCAGTGTTGAGCGTAAACCATTTTGATTTTAGCAATTAATGACATTTTTACTTTTTATTATAATATAAATTTTAAGGACATACCCAACGTGTTCGATAGCTTCCTGATGACGGTCAGAGAAAGATATTCTTTGTTGTGGAGATAATCAGCAATGAAACTGATTATTAGAAGTCCAATCAGGGAAGCGACGTAGGGTAGAGCAGCCAGCAGACCACTCTTGAAACGTGAACAATAACAGAGAGAAATAATGTGATATTGCTCCAAGATGCATCATTATAGACTCATTTAGGTTTGATTGTAAATATTTGTGATGCTTACATCTTGGAGTTTGATGCCAAGGGCAAACTTGAAGAAGGTCGGTGTCTCCATCAGCATGATGGTGAACCCGAGAAAAACTCCCAGTTGGGTTGAGATTAAAGCCATGACAGGTTTACTCGTAATGATGGCCTTCCACGGCACTTTCTTTTTCTGAAAATTAAAATTACCATATTTCTCTATTATGTTTACCCCCGTTTCACTTATGGTTTACTTTTAAAATGTTCTTTTTTAAACTGTTATTTATTTTTGACGTAACATATGTCACTGAAATACTTATAAATTGTCATGGTATGAGCAATGTGAGCCGTTTTTTAACTCGAAAATGATGATAATAAAATATTTATATTAATTTTTTTATCTACAGGGAATAACCCGCCGGTAATATTTGCATAAGTTAATGAACCTGGTATAAAAAGCTTCTGATATATTTTAAAATATAAAATTTCTTTGAGGCTTATTGGAAAATATTTTGAATTTTACATTCAACTTGTAGGGACGGCGATTCAAATTCACTGCAGTCCCCTACCGATATCGATACTAGCGTCATCTGTATGCAAGTTCCTGACTTAAGCGGAGAACCAGCCGCCCATTCTAGCCTGATCGCTCACCGACGACATATCTTCTGTTCCGCCACTAAGAGTCTTGTCCCTGTTCGGTCTGAGACCGAACGCCGCCTAACTAACCTCTAACTCTTAATGTTTCTCGCTTCGCTATCTTCTGTATTCTTCCTTCTCTACCTCTGATCCAATAAACTCTACACCAACCACACATTTTGTTCTTACCGTCCAAACTACCCATACATTTTTTTCTTATACTGATGATATAGATTTCTCATCAGCCCTCCCGGAGTATTTTTGTCACAATAATAGTTTTAATGGCCAATACAATGGCTTCAATAGTAAACGTCGAGTCATTAATTTAATAGTTGTATTTTTCATTATATGTGAAAAGAAAATTCAATTAACTAAAATCTATTGACTTTATCTACGTACATTTTTACTAACATAATTCTTGTATATATATATCTGACCCCATTATACTGCTCTTTCCCCAGCGACTTTTCTATGTATGCTTTCTCCTCTGCTGAAATAGTCCTGTGCTCAGCAGGAGAGTTAGCTCCGTAGCGCATCCAGAATAGTCCGTTCACGATGCATATGAACCCGAAGCAATAAAATATCCAAGGCCAGCCCATGGGACTGGATGCTATGTAAGCCGATATCGGCATAGTCAGGATTGTAGATATAGGGATACCTAAAAAAAAATGTTATATTTTCATCACTTGCCATAAATAAGATATGACATTTTATTTATATAATGTCTGTGATAGTTGGATAATGCACCTTCCCCGGTTTAGAAAGAGATCCAGGTTCAAATCCCGGTGGCGCCACACCAATATTTTTCGATAAAATAGATTTTATATGTATATCTTTCTAATTAATATATTTAATTCATATTTCAAAATATAAACATTACCAGCATAAACCATGTTTCCTAGTCGGTTTCTTTCAAAAGTTGGCACCCACTTTCCCAATAGAGTCTGGATTGAAGGAAACAGAAAACCCTGGAGTACTCCAGAAGCCACCCGGCTAACGCACACTCCTTGCCAGCCACCCTCAAAAAGCAAGTTTTGTTATATGCACTTTGTATAAATAAATAACTTTAATTGAGTATTTTAAAAATTTATTCCAAGAAAAAGAATGGGTCAACCTATAAATAATGTGGTTTTTTTATACTAATTTTATTTTTCAAAATAAAGATAAATATGTACTTTAGATACAAACACCCCCTAATACATCTCTTCTGTCCATATAAGAGCTCCGTTCACAACGACTCTCACTTTTTACCAAAACTCTCCTCTCCCCAACACCGCTCTCATACCGCCACCGCCCATGTAGTCGATAGTCTATCTTCTAGATTAAGCTTTAGTTTATTACTGACGATGACGCAGTAAGCTCCGAAAATGTTTAAATTAAAATTTAATTAAAGTATTGTGTGAAGTAAACAATGTTGTGTTTTATTTTTAATAATGAATTTTTTTTTTTAAAAGTAATACATTTAAAAAAAAGTTAATTAATAATAATTTTCACGATCTGTGCCTATATAACACGAGATTCATTCTTTCAAAAACATATGGTTCTCAATACACAACGTGTACGCATTGTTATTTGGTTACCGATTTTTTAAATAAATTCATCAACTCTAAAAATGAATTTGTTTTGTTATAGTATATGCTAAATATTGATAAAAAAAAAGTCTTTTAAAAGACATAAATAATTAAAAATTATATATATTTACATAAATAGATTTTACTCTATCTTTTAGATAAAGCAGGTTGTCAACCTAATTATTGTCTATGCGAAGGAAACAAGAAATTAGCATTATAATTTCAGCGCGCTCTCATACAATGCTACTTAGTATTAAAAACCCGTTCAGTGTTATAATCAGTTAGGCCCATTCTTACAGTATAAAAATAAATTTTTGGTGTATATTGTACAAATAAAACTCACTACATAAGAAGCGAACGGAGTCAGAAATGAGAGCAGTCCTGCCGAAATGACAGAAATGGTGGCGAACAGCTTCCCGCCATATTTACAGACCAGAAATCCCGCGAAAAATTGCATCGGAAGTTCGCCCCAAGTGAACGAACTTAAAATTATTCCTTGTATCGGCTTCCCCCAGTCAAATGTCTGGAAAATGAATTACTTATTATTAAGGAGAACATTTTCTTTTTGTGAAGTTGTCTTATTCAGAACAACATCAAAATCCTACACTCGTCGTACACGACTGCAAAACAAACAAGAACACGGATTCCTCATGCCAATATGAAAAATTGACACGAGTTAAAATTATTCGACATCTGGGAGTATTGATTGCCGATCATATTAACTGGAAAGAATATACATCGAACCTAGCTAAACGCTTAAGAAAACTCATTTACTCATTTGAATATAATTATTATAATTGACCTCAAACTCTTAAGATCAGTGTACTTTGCACTCTGTTACTCATTAATTAATTATGCGATTTTAGTTTGGGGAGGAGCATCAAAAACAATATTAGAGTCGGCAAAAAGAGGACAATTCTTAAGGTAATAAATGGTCGTCCCTTTAGATATCCATCAGATCTTATATTTTAAGAGCACAATGCCCTAGACATAAGACAAATCTTTATTTTGAGACTCGTCCAATATTTCCATGCTAACAACTCACCCCAAGCAATAAATCACGGATACAACACAAGACAAACAACGAACATCTACACGCCAGTTCCGAGAGCAACAACGACATTTTATCAAATATTCTACATGTTTTTAGCTCCGAAACTGTATAACACACTCAATACCAACTGGAAATCGTACAACTCCAATAAGATTACACAAATATGGACCCAATATATGATCCAATCAGGTAGAGAGCAATCAGAAGCATGGCTATCCAACATTCTAACATAATCATTATACAGTGTCTACACTAATAGTTCACTAGTTCTACAACACTCCCACTACATTTTTATTTTTAAAAAAATATTTTTTTTATATCTCTATTTTTATACCTGTCGAATCTTTATCTTAAATAACACCAAAACAGCACGAAAAAACTGGCTACTTTAACACAGACCAGTCTAGCAAAGTAGCTAGGACAACGCTGTATATATCAGAGGTGGAATCTACTCCATCCCACACAATTAACTATGTAAACGAGTATTTAATTGCAATATAATTATAACTTATGTTTATCATATATTATAATATATTCACCTCTGTTTCAACAAAAATATGTATGTCTATAAAGTCTAAATAAATAAGTCTGTGATGTTTTTAATATAAATTAAATGTATTAATTAGAAAGATATACATATAAAAACAATTTTATCAAAAAATATGGTTGTTGCTACCAAGATTCGAACCTGGATCTCTTCCAATCATTAACCGATCATGCTATAGCACTACAGTGCATTGACAACAAATTTTTATGTTACACTTTTTAAAATTAATACATATATCGTTCCGTTATTTGAAAGCCACACGAAAACACCGGCGTAATGGTAAGTAAGTAATCGTGGTATAATCTATAGTACGTACCACCGTAAGACATTCAAAAGCAAACAAACAATATTGTGAATGCTCGCAAGTGCAGCTTTGATGGTTTAATGTAAATATGCGTACTGGAGAACAAGCTGATTATTTTCTTATGTGAAACTGTACACGTCATTGATAGGCAACATTGTTTTACAATGAACAACAATGAATCATTATTGTCTCCGTAGAGGAAGTATAAGGGAGAACAATAAGTGATGTACCTACCATAATTGTTCCATTGTGTATGGTTGCATCTGTCATCCCCAGAAGGGCGACATTCATACACCCCCTGGCGAAGTAAGTTGTGCAGAGGCAGGCGAAGAGTAGTAAAACTTGCATATGTCTTTTTCCGTAGCCTGACTCTACGAGAAGAAATAGAATTTTGCACAGTAGGTACCTACATGGAATTTATTATCATCGGTTTTATTTGAGACGCGATAATCTTTATTTGTTCTTATTAATATATATGCTCTAATATAATATAAATAATACCAACATTTTCCTTTTTGCTATTACTTATCTTGCACATATTTGCATAGTTTAATTTTGAATGTATGTAGTTTCATTGAAAATCATCGCACTGTACATCAACGATTTCCAAGATTTAGCCTTTTACCAGAATAGCAGTCTCATTCTATCTCTTCCTCTTATATGATGTTCGTACTCACGTTGATTTCCCACAATTTCTCTTAAAAATTCTGCTGATACTCTTTTAGCGAGGATTTTAAAAATAAACACCATACTATTTAAATATATTTTCCGTTAAAAGGTCATCGTATTAAGAACTTTCAGCGTTATACTGATCCGAATGTATCTTTTTTTTCAATAATATTCTCTAAGCTTTGTATTTAATATACTGATTTTAGTTCAGTTATTTCAGTTCATTTGTAAAGCTGGCAAAAACGAACTTAATTTTATGTATTTCAATCACTTAGAATGAATACACAACGTATACAGGTAAGGATTTTTTTTAAAGTTATAGATCAATTAATATTAATATAAGTGGATGGTTTTTGATAATACATCTAATTAAGGCGTTTTTTGTCATGATAACAATTATTGCACAAAAAAAAAGATTAATGCCTAAATTTCGTTAAATTATGTTATATAGTTATGTCTATTTAAAAAAATATATAAATATATAATTAATAAAAATATATATTTATATTTTTATTTATTTATTTATTTACTGGCTTCAATGTGTATAATTTTTTTTTAAATAGCATCAGTTCAAGTAAAAATTTACCTTTTTTCTGTGGTTCCATAATTTCGTATTTGTTATTATATGGACGTGATTCCTCCATGCTGTTTTCGATTAATTATCCTGTTGAAGAATTTCTGTAAAAAAAATTAAATTTATTAACGAGCTAGCGAAACACAACGAAATTTATAAGTTTGATAACCTAATTAAGCGAATAATTAAATATCTACAAATGTTACCACATGAAGAATGTAATATATTAAGATTTTCGTGGTCGTGGCGAGAAATTGACAACATTGGATAAATATCACATAAAACTATGAAAGAAAAAACTCTAATGGCGAACAGACAGTGGTACCTATTTACCGACGTCGTTTTACACTCACTAGTTAAAAATGACTGCAAAAATTGTCGTATGTTTGACATATTAAATTGTTACCGTAAGTGTCACTGTCACTGATATGAAAAATGTAAATGTTTTCAGATAGTGAGCTTGGAAAATAAAATCTCTAAGAAAGTGAACGCAACAATCTAATTTAATTTAGGAACCTTCACCAACAGATAATTTTTATAGTAGGTAAACTTTTCTCTCAAAAATTTATTGTATTGAATATGAAACATTCATTTATCCATCTTTTCAAATTTTTATATTTTTGTAAATGATTTAACTCTTAAAATAGTTGAGTATAAAAACTTACAAATCTAAATAATGTATATATATATTCCAGATATATCTTAGAAGCATCAGGATGTGTGTAGAACTGCATCTAATTTTATTCTTGTGCATTAAACATTTCTTGCATTTTTCTTTGCGTCTCAATTTGGCGTACTTCTGCCACAAATTTTTTTTGGAGTTGCAGCGTTGATTTTCAATGAATCAGAAATGTACATATTTCGGCTTCGTTGCTATACATATTTGAAAATAGATAATACCCATTTTGGAAATGAAAGGGCCATAAAAGTTATAGAAGTTTTTAGATTTTTTAGTCAATGAATGACAAAATACAAAATTGAAAAAAACAATGAAATATGCGTTGTGACGTGGGCGCCTTTTACAGGATTTTAAGAATATATAGTCTTGCTCAAGGGATCTCAGTCACGATAATAGATATCACAAATACACGACAATATTACAGTATTAAGTACCTAAATCTTTATTTTTATAAATTGATACACAAAATAATATTTGTACTGACAAGTAACTTTTTACATAAAAAATGAAATAGAATCTAAAATTTTTTCCTAAAAATTATTCGAGTAAATTTGTATTAAGTAATGATTTGAGTTAGGTACTAAAAAATTTTTTAAAATAGATTTTTTTTAAATAGATTTTGTCAAAGAAACAATATATGTTTTAGTTAGTTATGACATCCTGAAGAAGAAAATGGTATTTTTCGAAACCGGTAGATGTATTTAAACTCATTTTAGTGGTTAATAAAACAAAGATAATAAATAAAAATATGAATCTTAACCACAAAGATAACATTGCTGATTTTAAAAGTATATTGACTTATGTTATTTATGAACAGTATAATATAACAAAGCATTATGCACTTTTTTCTTTGTTAGTTATACTGATCTGTACAAACACAGAAAAATTTATCAGTATTTTAAATAGATGGTTAGAATTAATAATAAAATATCAGTATCTGTTAACAATTTAATCTAACCTAAACTAATCAATAAAATGTACCGAGTAAAAATATATAACTGTAATTTTATTATATTTATATATACTACCTAAACTCTAAATTTTACTTATTAAGAATATAAATTTGAAGCAATTATTATACTGATCATAATAATATTATATACTAATTAAATGTATTAATTATAAAGATATACATATAAAATCAATTTTATCGAAAAATATAGTTATTAATCTACCCGGGATTCTAATCTGGATCTATTTTTCCAATCTGGGAAAGGTGCATTACCAACTATGCTACAGCGCTAGTAATTTTGACGACCAATTATCGAACCTATATGTTACACTTTTTCAAATTAATACATCTGTAGTTCCATTATTTGAAAGCCAACTACATTGTATTTACGGAATCTCAAATACCTTTGAGTAAACCGATAGCAGACGCCAGAATTAACAATTCATTTTTTATTAAATTTTGGACACATTGATACAACTTATATATTATTAAAATTTGTCGTTAAAATACTAGCGCTGTAGCATTGTTGGTAGCATCTTCCTCGGATCCAGTTTTGAATCCCGGTAGCGTAATAACAATATTTTTCGATAAATTGATTTTATATGTATATCTTTATAATTAATATATTTAATTAGTATTTAAAACATCACATACCTATGCTCTGAATAATTACAACTTCACAATATGAATGTGTTGTCCTTAATAACATAATAATATTACATACAAATCAATTATACTGATCATAATAATATTATATACTGAATGAATAACCATTTAATAATATAAGTACTGAATATGTAAATATAACAATGTATTATTTTGTAAATATGAATTAAATATATTAATTAGAAAGATATACATATAAAATCAATTTAATCGAAAAATATTATTGTTGCGCCACCGGGATTCGAACCTGGATCTCTTTCCTAACCGGGGAAGGTGCTTTATCCAACTAAGCTACAGCGACAATATTTTTAGCGACAATTTTCGAACCTATATGATACCTTTTTGATATTAATACATAGCTTAGTTGTATAAAGCACCTTCCCCGGTTAGGAAAGAGATCCAGGTTCGAATCCCGGTGGCGCAACAATAATATTTTTCGATTAAATTGATTTTATATGTATATCTTTCTAATTAATATATTTAATTCATATTTAAAATATCACAGACCTATGTTCTGAATAATTACAACTTCACAATAAGAATGTGTTCTCCTAAAAAATATTATTTTGTTTTTAAAGAGTTTTGATGAAATGTATTAACAACACTTTTGGGATCATGTTTAAGTAAATGCATTACAATATAATTTATTAAATTTCATTAATGTTGTAATATATTATATAAGTATATTGAATAAATTGATTTAAGTATTGAGGCCCTAAGAGATTAACATTAAGTAAATATCGAATACTTATTAAGTACAAATTAAGTATTGAAGTTTTTAGTATTAATGGGTACTTTAAATAGTTTCCAACCAATTTATACCTTGTATTATAGACAAACTGACGCAAAATGCCTGGTACATGCGTATAAAGATAAGTAAGATAAAACATTAAAAATTTGAACTCTTAAATATCTCAGAGATGTGACAAGACATCCAGAGAAATATTAAACTTTTTCATAATGCGCGAAAAGTGAGGCACTAGAAGGAGAAGAAGAATATCTTAGCTGTAGTAAATATTTAACGAGTCTACTGTAGAGCTTTTCCATGTCGCAGTGAACAATGCGATAACAGCTGACATGCGTCAAGCCAATGTCTGATGAATGGATAAGTACGAGCAGAATAAGAGAATATCAACTTATGAATTTCCATACATATCTAAAATAAATTGTAAGAATATTGATGTGACTTGTATTTCGTGTACGCATCTCTATTTAAAAAAAAAACAGATAAGCGCTGTAAAATATTTTGTAATAATTGAAATAATACGTTTGGACTGTACATTTTCTACTAATATCTGTACGATAAAACATGAGTATTTAAACATTAAATTGAATTTTATACCTCGACTATAATCACTAGATAATGATTTGACTTGAAACCAGCATTATTAGAAAAAATCGGTTGAGAGGATTTAATAATGATTAATAAATGGCAATATAACATTTATATTTTTTAAAAATGCAGTATATTTAAGTGTAAATAAATCAATTTAACGAAATTAGTATTAGATTATTAATAAATGATGGCCAATGCCGAACTTATTGCTCTCAGAAATAAGAAACGTTGGATTAAAAAAAATCATACAGATGTTTTCTTTAATTATAAGAATTGTTCATTTTAAATACCAGTATAGAACTAAAAACTTGCAAATTCACCACATTAGATTTACATATCTGGATAAATTATACAATTTTATTATAGTAAATCAATTATTGTCCGATACAATCATGTAAAGTAATGATTTTCGGAAATTTTCGCGTAATTTGTTTATAATGATTTTATTTTAGGCTATTTGATTTAAGAGCATTAAAATAAAACGTTTCAAAATAATACACGTAATAAGTATTTATACTAACATAGGTAAAAGTCTATTTTCATTTGTACAACATGCATTCAATAAAAATTAAAATTTATTCTTTGTCATATCAACAGTCAATTTTGTTTTCTGTATTGCAGATATTCATCTCTTTTTCTTTTACTGGCAATAATTCCAGTGTGACATCTGATCCAATTTCTGAAACAGAAAATTAATTATTAAATCATGGCTTGCAAAATATGTTAAATCATAAATATTTTCCCATCACTGGGTGATTGAATCGCATGTAGTTATACAATTATCAATAACTTTTTTATTTGGATTCCAATAGTAGGCAATTAAATTAAATACATTATTTCTGTAATGAACTAGATATAGTTGGAAGTCTAATTATAGATACCAAGAATTATTGTAACCAGTTTACTTCATGGCATTATTTCTTACTTTAATACAAATATTAGTAATATTTTAACTCTTGAATTATAAATTAATAAACTAAAGTAATATTTCATATTATAATAATGTTTCTCAATTAGGTGTAGATACATGCTTTAATATTTATAACATTTATTACATATTTATCATATATAATCCGAAGTTTTCAGGTATCAAAATAATTTATTTGACATCATTTTACGTACATATTTTAGCGTAACAAAATTACATCGAATGACTCGATCTTGTGTTAAATAGTTTAATTTTTAAAAAATCACTTTGTACACAATACACATTATTTATTTCCCCCGTGTGTTGAAATATCATTCATTGAGAACTCATGAATAAACTCAACTGTGATACTCCTTTGAATAAAATAATAATAATTGAAAATGTTACGTTACGCTTCTCTCTGTGTAAACTGTAACCCAACTACTGCCGGGAACCGCTGAACGATTTCAAGAATCGTAATAATTATATGTTTAAAAATATGAGTAATGAATGAATGAATGAGCATGTGAAAATATTGTAAATATAAATACAAGTGAATATTATGTTCCAGGCCGATTTGGTTTGTTCGCCATTTTGGTTATGCTAATATTTGTTAATATGTATTTAATAATCGTAGAAAATTATTAATTACAATTTATTATAGATCATTTAACGTGTTAATGTGTCATTAATACATTTGATTCATCGTAAATAATAATGGTAATGGTGCAACCATTATGATGATCACTATCGTCACATGTTGGAAAGCTTCTTGGTGGCCAAATTGGATTGATGGGCCTACAACACAAGTGGTTTCAACAGGACGGTGCCACCTCACGCACAGCCTGAGCTACGCTTGAAATTTTTCCCTGCCGCATAATATCAAAAAATAGTGATATCGACAGGCTTCCTAGCTTACCTGATTTGACGGCTTTCGACTGTTTTCATCAACAGTTCCGATGCTACATATATAAATATTCTAAATCAAATTGCTGAAATAACACACGAAGTGTATGAGAATGTTATAAAAATATGGTTAAAATAGCACGCATTTGTTCCTCTGTCAAAAGCGGCCACTAATCCGATGTCATATTTCATATATAATTGTAATAATCTAAATAATCGATAATTACTACTAAATAAAAAATGGTCTTTCATTTCCCATTTATTCAAAAACAACGTTTGCCTGGATCATAATAGTCACCCTGTATATAGTGATAGTCAAAGATAAAACATGGACTTACTATTGTCTTTCAACTCAATAATTTCATTCCAAGGTTGGACCTCTGCACTTCCATACATGAGGTATAATACGTTTCCAAAGAAGTAGCACCCTGCAGTTATCAGAAACACCAAGCGCCATTGCACTATATCAGTCTACAATTGTAAAAATAAGTAAACACAATGCAGTTGTAAAACATATCGTTGACTAATGGTATATAATTTATTTATTTTTTATTTTAATTACGAATTTATATTAGGTGTATATAAAGTATGTTATTATACATCAATTTTTATTTCAAATATGAATTAAATATATTAATTTAATTCATATTTAAAATATCACAGACCTATGTTCTGAATAATTACAATTTCACAATAATAATGTGTTCTTCTAAATAATTTTTATTTCATTCTGTTCATGTCATTAATATACGTATATATTATGCATTATAAATATACAAAAAAGGCGAACAAGCTTCATAATGTAAGAGATGTTCACTGTCTCCTTATTTGGACCGAAGTCTGTATTAAAGGAGACAGGTTCAACCGTTATCTATCATACAAATATGAAAACCATTATAAATATTTTAATTTTTTTTATCCATACCAAAAATATTAGGATTGAAAAAAACAGGGTTATAAAGAATTATAATAACATAATAAATAAGTAAAATACTCTCGCTATCCCATGATTGAAACACTATGAAAAACAGAAAAATGAATATAAAGAAATGATGTTCTGTTCATGCGATCATTTCCATGAATCTTTGCTCAGTTTCCTTTCTGCCAACATCCAATAACCAGTTCCTGAGATGGTATTTAAGTTTGTCCATCGAGAATTGTTTCATATTATACATATCACTTACTAATACCGATGGTCACGAGATTAATAAATAAAAGTGTATAATATACTTTTTAAGAAATAATAATGATTTCAAAAATTAGCAATATTTGGAGAATTTCGTTTTTGAGTCTTAATAATTTATTAAATTAAGTTTGTATTTAATTTTAGTGAAAATGCATCTACGTTGTGATTTTTAATGTAAAAAATAAAATTTCTTACGGGATCTTCCAAGATGTATCCGGTCGCTATTGGTGCAAAGATAATTGCTATATCAGATATTGTCATCGACATGCTGACAATAATTCCAGCGAAATTCGGTGACAGGTCTATGTGATTTAACTGAAATAATAATTATATATTCATGTTAAATAATTATTTTTATTTTGGATAGAATAGATAGTAAATAGTGTTTCGCCAACTAACCATGGGCGATAGATATATTTTCAATTAGTGCAGTTTGATAAAGTTAGAATATTTTCATGAGAAATAAATAAGTCCCATAATTTAAAAAAATGCTTCTTCTTCCTCTTGTATTACAACGCTTTGTCTTTTTTTGGAAGATCACAACTGCTAGCTATCGTTTCATCTTTTGGATGGTCGTCTACTCGCCGGGATTCCACCAGGAACACCGGTCTACTCAGTTGCAATAGGAATCTGGAATTGTACAGGACTCCCAATATCTAATTGGGACTCTCAGCATATTTTTAATTTTTTTTCTTTATACTCTGTTTTTAAATTCTTTAATCATACACTTTATTTTCTCATTTATCGTTTTCATTTTATTGTATTGTGGTCTCTATTTTGTTTTTCTCATGTCATTGGGATATTACGGCCGGCAGTGGTGCTCTGATGACTGGTTAGTTTGTTTTAAATTTTGTATTGTCATTTTCCTTTTTTCAGGGGTGTGTTCTTTTTTTCCTTCGTCTCCCCGACCAAGGCTACATTTTTTTTTTTTTTTTTTACATATTACGTCTATTTGTTAAAATGTTTGTCAACTATGAATAAATACATAATGGATCGGGGCCGGTGAGGGTTTTTGCGATGGCAGCTGTGCGGCTCCGTCTTGTCACTGTGCGAGAAGAAATTGTACAGCTGCCTATTAGCATTTAAAAAAATGCCAACCTGGCGGCGAATGAGTAAGACCATATACGAGTTTTTGATTATAAACAGTCCTGGGTAAGCGGCGGGTTCACTCACTTTCATTGGTTTATTTTACTCGCCGGTCTCTCATGTAACACAATGTGCGAAATCCTCACCTCCACCATTCTGTCTACGTGGTCTCTCCAGTATCATCTTCTGCATTCGTCCTATCTTCCAATATCTTTCACGTCACACATTTTTCTTTTAACAGCATTATGTATTGTCTAGGATTTTCCTAAGATATGTTCAAATTTCAATGCATGCTAATTGGTATCATCATTGATATGACACGTTTCATTGCATATATGCTTACTAATATAATCATACTGTCGATTCTCTTATGTTTATTTCTCTACACGAGTATTACATGTAGAAAAAAAAAGTAATTAAATGAACTCCACTGATTGTATCTACGATTATGCATCCATACAGATTTATTGATAAGTTTTGAAATTTAAAAAGTCAGATCAAAATTTAGGTATATTCTGCTTCCATTAGAATCCCTACTAGAATAAACACGTTTTCTGGATTGGTAAACTAGATTAGAATTATTAAATCAAAAATATATCAAATAAATGTTTATTAAAAACGCTGAGTTGAATTTAAATAATTAGGACCGGAGCTTGAATGCCAAGAAAAAAGTATATGACATATTTTAAAAATGAATTAAAACATATTTTAATTTGACTTAGATGGAAGAAAAAGATAAATTAAATAAATTTTACCAAGAATCCAGCAGACGACAAAGCATCCAAGCCAGCAATAATGATGACGAAGGTTACAGCCACTGTGATGTTTCCTGCGGGGACGTACATTAACCCCACCAGAGCGATGGCTGGTCCCCATGTCCCTAAACAGCAGTATAAGCGTTAAATATATATATATTTAAATTACTAACAAGCGTTGAGCGTAAACCATTTTGATTTTAACTGTTAATGACATTTTTACTTTTTATTATAATATAACTTTTAAGGACATACCCAAAGTGTTTGATAACTTCCTGATGACGGTCAAGGGAAGATATCCCTTGTTGAGGAGATAATCAGCAATGAAACTGATTACTAGAACTCCAGTCACGGAAGCGACGTAGGGCAGAGCAGCCAGCAGACCACTCTTGAAACGTGAACAATAAAAGAGAGAAATAATGTGATATTGCTCCAAGATGCATCAATATAGATGCATTTACGTTTGATTGTAAATATTTGTGATGCTTACATCTTGGAGTTCGATGCCGAGAGCAATCTTAAAGAAGGTCGGTGTCTCCATCAGCATGATGGTGTACCCGAGAAAAGCTCCCACTTGGGTTGAGATTAAAGCCATGACAGGTTTACTAGTGATGATGGCCTTCCACGGCACTTTCCTTATCTGAAAATTAAAATTGTAATATTTATCTATTATATTTACCCCCGTTTCACTTATGGTTTACTTTTATAATGTTCATTTTTAATCTGTAATTTATTTTTGACGTGACATATGTCACTAAAATACTTTTAAATTTGACTCTCATGGTACTCATTTTAACTTGAAAATGATAATAATAAAATATTTGTATTAATTTTTTTATCTATCGGTGACATTTGCATAAGTTATTGAACCTGGTATAAAAATCTTTATTTGAAATTTTTTTTAAATTTACATTCAATTTATGAGGACGGCGATTCCAATTAGCGACAATTCCCAACTGACATCTAAACCAGTGCCATCTGTATCCAGGTTCCTGACTTCAGAGCCGCCCAGTCTGGCCCGATCGCTTGCCGACGACATATCTTCTGTTCCGCCAATAAGAGTCTCGTCCCTGTTCAGCCTGAGACCGAACGACGGCGAATCGTTCCTATGTTTCACGTTCCGCTATTTCCTGTATTCTCTATCTATGATCCAATAAACTCTACACCAACTACACGTTTCGTTCTCACCATCCAAACTACCCTTACAAATTTGGATCCATTGTTTTTCTTACACTAATTTCGTTATTAATCTAATCGTTGTATTTTTCATTTCATGTGGAAAGAAGATTAAACCAATCAAAATATATCAACATTATATATATACGTACATTTGTACTAACATAATAATTATAATATTGTTAATGAAACAAATATATATCTGACCCCATTATGCAGGTCTTTCCCCAGCGACTTTTCTATGTACGCTTTCTCCTCTGCCGAAATAGTCATGTGCTCAGCAGGCGAATTAGCTCCGTAGCGCATCCAGAATAGTCCGTTCACGATGCATATGAACCCGAAGAAATAGAATATCCAAGGCCAGCCCAGGGGACTGGATGCTATGTAAGCCGATATCGGCATCGCTAAGATTGTGGATATAGGGACACCTAAAAAAAATGATTACCTCAGAAATATTATCACATTTAATAACATTATTATTTTCATAAATGGTCATAGGACATTTTATTTGTATTCTGGCATTGTTATTTGTGTTGCCTTGGAAAACCGGGTAAATAAAGCTTATGCAGTATATCTATAATATGTATAATAAGTATATGTTATATATATTAGGCTATAAAAACAACTTTTACATTTTGATCTAGGTCGGTTTTAGAAAATCTGCTCCTTCTGAACCAGTCCCTAATTTCCAATATCATATTTGTAAGTAATTAGGCGCATCGATAAATATCTCGAGGAGCATATTTTAAAATTATAGCTATATATATTATAGGGTAAAATATAATGTAAGTAAATGTAACTATAAAAGTATCAATTTAAGTAGGCGTGGGAGGAATGTTGGCGATGTATGTTTATTAGAACGATTTTTTATTATTTATTTATATTAATTAATATTATTATAATATAATGTTGATTATTCAAAACATTAACATACCAGCATAAACCATATTTCCTAGTCTGTTTCTTTCAGAAGTTGGCACCCACTTTCCCAATAGAGTGTGAATTGAAGGAAACAGAAAACCCTGGAGGACTCCAGAAGCCACCCGGCTAACGCACACCCCGTGCCAGCCGCCCTAAAAAAGCAAGTTTTATTTTATGCACTTTGTATAAATAAATAACTATATTATTAGAATTAATAGAGTATTTTGAAAATTTAAACGAAAAAATTTGGGTTATCCCATAAATAATGCGGTATTTATACTTCTTTTATTTTTCAAAATTAAGTTAAACAGTTAAAAATCTATAATATAAAAATATATTAATACGGGTATATAAGAAGATATACAGCTACGAGGCTAATGACATATTAACTTAATTTTTTTTAAACATCTGCTAGATAAAGTATTACGATTAATATGCTTCATATAACATAAAGTACATGCCAGTTATTGTGATAACATTGGACCCCAGAGATATTTACTCTAATATCCGTCAATTCTATCATACGAAAATTACACACAGGTAATGTATCAATATTTTAAAACCGATATTTAAATAAATTATTATGCATAAAATACTAATAACAAACGTATCTTATTATCATTTAATTTAAAATAGACATAACTAGAGTACATAAACAATCTATTAATTATAAATATGAATTAAATATATTAATTATAAAGATATACATATAAAATCAATTTTATCGAAAAATATTGTTGTTGCGTCACCGGGATTCGAACCTGGATCTCTTTCCTAACCGGGGAAGGTGCTTTATCCAACTAAGCTACAGCGACAATATTTTTAGCGACAATTTTCAACCCTATATGTTACCTTTTTGATATTAATACATTTAATCGTTCCATCATTTGACAGAGCCATCTACCTTATTTTTACAGAATCTCAAATACCTTTGAGTAAACTGATAGCAGACGCCAGAATTATCAATTCATTTTTATTAAATTTTGGACACATTGATACAACTTTATTATTTAGGAGAACACATTCTGAATAATTACAACATCACAATAAGAATGTGTTCTCCTAAATATTAATTATATTTTAGATGCAGTACAATATTTATTATCATCATGACTGAAGATCGCAATCTCCATAAACTCCCGCCCTCTTGTGTTCCTATGCTCCTCCATTTTTCTCGGCAGTTATTTTTTAATCTAAAATATAATCCCCTTCATTTTTAACAATATCTTTTTGGTAGACTTGCAAGGCCCCACTTCCAAAATTTACTTGTCCGTGGCGAAAATTACTCCTCCAGTAGATACTGTCTGACCTCGTTACAGAATTCATAGTTTGAAGACTACGAATGAACGAATGACAAATGATAATCAGATAAAGAAATGTTTGGCAAAAATGGTAGGTGGGATATTGTTTCCACATTCAGACATATTCACTCTCTGCACGCGATTAAACTCTGAAAGTATGCGAGGAACCCTTTTCCTGACTTTCCAATGGCATGCAGGTATTGATGAATGATTGAATAACCAAATCTAAGCTTCTCTGCTAGTTTCTCAACGGTTAGGATATAATTTTGATCGAAAAGGGTTTGCAGAACGTAATTCATATAATGGAAGAAAACGCATTGCTTATGGGATGAACTAATTTATTTTTCATGGTGTCAAAATATTTATTTTCTTCAAATTTCGAAAAATAGGGTGATAGTGTTAAACATATAGATAAAGGTAGTGTATTTATTGTTTTTTTTTATTATTATTATTCCTTCTTACTCTTAGTTCTCTCTCATTTTTGTTCAACTTACAAAAATAAAAAGTTTGATTTATTTTAATAATTACATATCAAGTTAGAACAAGTCTGCATAGAAAAAAAAGAAATAATGAATCATTTTTCACGATCTGTGACTATATAACACGAAATTCATTATTTCAAAAATATATGGTTCTTACTTAATACACAACGCGTACGCATCGTTATTTGATTACCGATTTTTTCAAAGAAATTCATAAACTCTAAAAATGATTTTTCAAATAGCATTTGTTTTGTTATAATATGCTAAATATTGAAAAAAAAATTGTTACTATTCAGAAGTCTTTTAAAAAGCATCAATATATTAAAATGATATATATTTACGTAGGTAGATTTTACTCTATCTTTAAGATAAATCAGATTATAAATTTAATTATTGTCTATGCATAAAAATTAAGATTGTTTTGGTAGTACAAAATAAATGATTGTGTATATCGTCCAAATGAAACTCACCACATAAGCAGCGAACGGAGTCAGGAATGAGAGTAGTCCCGACGAAATAACAGAGATGGTGATGAACGGCTTTCCGCCGTATTTGCAGACCAGAAATCCCGCGGAAAATTGCATCGGAAGTTCGCCCCAAGTGAACGAACTTAAAATTATTCCTTGTATCGGCTTCCCCCAATCAAATGTCTGGAAAATTAATTATTTATTGTTTCTTAAAAAACTATCCACTTCACTTCTATAGTATTTCTCAATGTAGGAATCGTTCAAGTAATGCTACCCTTGTTTTAATACTGGAATTGTTTGCTTTTTCCAGGACACTCAGATTAAAGCACCAAATATGATGGACAAGTTACTGCATTCTGCATTTGCTTTCCAAACAATTTTTTTTGCACATTTACTGCATGGCAAAAGATGTCGGGATGAGTGTTTTATTTATATGTCGCCTACTGTATGCAGATGATGCAATGATATTAACTAATAATGATACTGATCTAAGTGCCTGGTGAATAATATGTCCGAAGTATGCATAGAGTGTGAATTGTCGATGAGTGTTAGCAAATCGAAAGTGATTATATTCAAGAGACACGAAAGTGAGACTAAATGTGATATAATGATAAATAATGAATGCTTAATATAATTTAATGAGTCTGTGTATTCAAGAAGTATGTTCACTTGGAATAAAAATAGTGCTCCAAGCACAATTATCGCCAATAAAAGATTCTCATCCGAAACGAGACCATCGGAGCAAAATGGTTCCAAAACTTACTAGAATAGGCAAAAAACGTTAAAAGAAAATTGAATACGGGGAAAATAAAATAAAAATAATTGTTAATTCTATAAAATAACAAACTTTGTATAAACTACTTTGAATAATTTAACATCAACCGCTTTAGATACTACTGTGCCTTCATCAGGACGGGACGCACACTAAATGGTGTAAATTCACTTGTAATTGCCAATAATTTTGACATGTAAATAAATGGTTATTTTACATCACGTTATTTAGAATCATTAGAAAAAAATAAATATCAATGACTGACGAGTTTCATGTAATTTAACATTTTATCCACCACATAATTAATATATTATTATGACTTTAGTTTTTTCTTTTCAAAAAACTAATAATTCATGCTAATGATGAGAAAAAATGCTACTCTTGACTCACTGGTGTGATTGTGATTGATATTCGATAATATTAGTGATTGAAAACTGTGACTGTGATTACAGTTTCATTACTAATACGCGTGCGCCGCATGATATCACAATCCACGAAATATATTTAAAAAAAAACATAATTATGAGAGTTTTTAGTTACATTATTCAAACTTTATTTGCGTAAAAAGCATTCTAGCATGTATAATTAAAATATATCTAATTTAATATCACAAAGAGAGTAAAAACCCTTAAAAAATGTGAGTTTATTTTTCGGGTCAAATGCGTAAAAGGTTTTGGCTGAATCTACTAAATGGCGCTTATTACGGATTATAATGAAATTCCTTCATGAATATTTTTGTTTCGTATGCACATGCGCCGAATCACGGTTCACAACCAAATATAAAAATGAATCACAAATCACAATATTCCCAAATATTCAATCACTGATAGTGAGTGTGACTCAAAGATATCAGTGATTGACTCACGGTTCGTGATTTTAAGCTCATCATTAATTCGTGTCGCTGTTAGCAGCGCTAAATCTTGTATTTTATGGTTTGAGATTAGTGTATTTTCTGAAACGCTTTACATTCGAAAGTTAAAAAAAAATGGTTACAAATCTTACATCATTTTTTTGTCTCGTTTATCACATCACTCATTTTAAGGTTAATATATTTTTATTAATTTATTATCTAAAATATGTGATACAAAAATTTACATTTGTAATTGTGGTATGACAGAGTAAAAAATGTGAAGCTGATCATAGTATAGTGAGTAAGATTAAGAAAGGATCACTTAAGTGGTTTGGTCATATGGAACGGACGAATGAGGTGAGAATGGTAAGAAAGCTATATGACGCAAGTGTTGATGGCACCAGAAATAGAGGACGTCCGCGGAAGACTTGAAACGAACAGGTAAATGTAGATGAGGCGAGAATTGAGAATACGTGTCAGGTTAGAAGAGTGTGGCGCTCTATCCTCTCTGCTTACCCTCATATCGTTAATGTGTTGTTTTATCTTTTTCCCTTTTTCGGGGACGTGTTTTTTCTTTTTTCCCTCGGCTCCCCGACTACAACTCCACTTACCATTTTGACTCCCTACTCTGCTACGGTTTATGCCTGAAAATATGTAACTCTGTGAGATTTTTATCTGCCATTATTTTTAAATTCATCTGTTCTTTGTATGTTAGTATTTCTTATGTACTATGTTTTTTGTAGTTAATGATTATTTCTACACATTGTTATGTTTCCTCGAATGTATATGTTAATTTTTCTGAATAAATTAGAAAGTTGAGGACAATGAGGGTGTCTGTGATGGCGGCATTGCGGCTCTGTTTTGTCACTAATTCATTGATCGCGTTCATAAATACATATGACATCTTTCATACGCGACACTTTTAGATTTGTTTTTAAGAAATCGATAGTAAAGGTTCTTAAATATCCTCACGAATATAACAAGTACAGAAATCAGAACCATAATTACAAAATAACGTAAACAAAATTATCTATGAGAGAACACAGCAGTGCCCTACACCATCACTAGCGCCATTTGTGGTGATATTCGTACGTACTAGAGTGAAGTAGTGATCTGCGCGGGCGCTGATTTCTGACACTAATGCACACTATTTACAAGTTTTTAAAAACTGACATTAAATTTAACTCTATACTTTGGAACGCATTACATTCTACACGCATAAACTGAGTTTGAGAATTTGAATAACTGAACGATACTGGATGATACGAGGACTTTTACTATTTCGTGTTTGTTTATAAGATGGCTAATAATCCTTGACAAATATCGGTAGGATAAAGATTTCAAATAATTGTGGTTCGATTTTCACTGCTCCTCAGCGCGTATGTACGCTCGAGCGGCGGGCGAAACACGGCTACTCACATTTGAGTCACCCGCGCTGTGGGCATGTAAGGCCACGACTCGCATATGAGTCACCCGCGGGGAATAAATTAAGTGACAGACAGAATTGTACCGCTGCCTATTAGCATTAAAAAAATGCCAACCATATAACAGCTTTTGCTTATAAACGGTCCTGGAAAAGCGGTGGTCCACCCTCGTTGCCTACCTCCGCGGAGAAACGTTGTGATGGTAAGTAACTAATTGTGGTATTAAAAAACACCTTTTTTTAAATTCGTTTTTTATTATATGTATAGAATAACGACCCTGTAGTAGGTACTATCGTAAGACATTAAAAAACAAACAAACAATATTTTGAATGCTCGCAAGTGCAGCCTTGATGGTTTAATGTAAATATGCGAACTGGAGAACAAGCTGATTATTTTGTTACGTGAAACTGTACACGTCATTGATAGGCAACATTGTTTTACAATGAACGACAATGGATCATTATTGTCTCCGTAGAGGAAATATAAGGGAGAACAATAAGTGATGTGCCTACCGTAATTGTTCCATTGTGTATGGTTGCATCTGTCATCCCCAGAAGGGCGACATTCATACACCCCCTGGCGAAGCAAATTGTGCAGAGGCAGGTGAAGAGTAGTAAAACTTGCATATGTCTTTTTCCGTAGCCAAAATCTACGAGAATGCAGAAAAAAAATAGAATTTTGCACAGTAGGTACCTACGTGGAATTTTTAAATCGTCGGTTTTATTTGAGACGCGCTAATCTTTATTTATTCTTAATAACTTACATGTTCTAATATAATATGAACAATATCAAAATTTTCCTTTTTACTATAACACATCTTGCACATATTTGCTTAGTTTTATTTTGAATGTATGTAGTTTCATTGAAAATCATCACCGATTTCTGAGATTTAGCCTTCTTCCTGAATGGCCGTCTCATTCTATCTCTTCCCCTTGTATAATGTTCGTATTCATGTTGAATTACCACAATTTTTTTTACAAATTCAGCTGATATTTTTTAGCAAGATCTTAAAAATAAACACCATAATATATAAATATATTTTCTATTTAAAGGTCATTATATTAAGATCTTTCAGTATTGTACTGATCCGAGAATATACATTTTTTATCAATAATATTCTCAAAGCTTTGTATTTAATTTAAAGATTTTAATCCAGTTCTAGATCTTGTTCGTCTATAAGTTAGACAATAACGAACTTCATTTTATGTATGTCAATCACTTAGAATGAATATACAAAATATACAATTGATTAATTTTAAAAAGATATACATCAATTAATTTTAATATACGAGTGTTTTTTGATATTTCATCTAATTAAAGCGTTTATTGACAATAATTATGCAAAAAACATTATTTTTTACTTAAATTTGGTTACATTATGGTTTAGTTATGGTTAAATTATGGCCAAATTTAATTATAGTTGAATTTCACTTCTGGATTTATATACAGTCAATTTGTCGATATATGAAAACCTCGCATTCCCATTCTGATGTCTATTTAATAATTAAATTATATATATATATATATTAATATTTATTTATTTATTTATTAACTTTATAGTGTGTATGTTTTTTAAAATTGCATAAATTCAAGTAAAAAATGTACCTTTTTTCTGTGGTTCCACAATTTTGTATTTAGTATTATATGAATGTGATTCTTCCATACTGTTTTCGATTAATTATCCTCTTGAAAAATTTCTGTAAATAATTGTATATAATTTATTAACGAGCTAGCGTAACAAAAGAAAATTTATGAGTTTGATAACCTAATTAAGGTAATAATTAAATATCTACAAATGTTACCACATGAAGAATGTAATATATTAAGATTTTCTTGCTCTTAGCGAGAAGTTGACAACATTGCATAAATGCCATACAATAATACGAAAAAAACAATGTTATTCCCGTTAATAGCGAACAGACAGCAGTACCTCTTTACCGACGTCGTATTACACTGACTAATAAAAATTGTCGTCGTTTGTTTGACATATTAAATTGTCACCGTCAACTGTCACTGATATGAAAAATGTAAATACCTACATATTTTAAGATAGTGGACTTGGAAAATAAAATCTCTAAGAAAATGAACGCAACAATCTAATTAAATTTAGGAACTAACAGATCATTTTACAGCGGGCAAAGTTCTCTCGCAATTGTGCACTTAACCCATTGATCGCGTTCATAAATACGCATGACATCTTTCATGCGCGGCCCTCTTTGGTGGCATTATAATTTACGACTTTACACTACGATAATGCTACAAATTTATGATTTGTTTTTAAGTAATCGATAGCGAAGGTTCTCAAGTATCCTCGCGAGCATAATGAAATATAGAAATCAGAACCATAATTACAAAATAACGCAAACAAAATTATCCACGAGAGAACTCAACAGCGCCATTTGCGTAAATACGCACTAGAGTGAAGTAGTGATCTGGGCGGGCGCTGATTTCTGAGACTAACGCTCACTATTTCAAATAGTGACGTTAAATTTTTGAAGTAACGCATACGTGACACTAATGATGCGGAGTAATGACAACTGGCATATATTAGCTGGCTATAGATTTGAGTCCAGCCAATAATGTTGTAGCATCAAATACCCGAGATAGACATTGACTATCAGTATTTATTTCAGTTTCTTTGACGACATTAATTATAAAATAAAATGTGTCTCGACATCTATAAGAAACAAATATTTTTTTGAAGAATCGGTGACAATTGCAATAAACCGGCGCCTAACATAATTAAATACACATTAGTTAATAATTAAAAAAAAACACAAAATATTTTTAAGATAAAAAATAACTTATTAAAAGGCATTCTTGGATAACGCTATTAACAAAGAAACAAATTCAATAGTCGATGAGTTGAAAATGTTTAAAAACTTGAAAAATGTATAATATGTACACTACAAAGAAACAAGTATTAAATACTGTGTTATGAATTTATCTTAGTGAATTTATGAAATTATTTCATTCACGTCTAAATATTATATCCGTTCAGGACTCGCTGTGGGCACGTAAGGCGCGACTCACATATGAGTTATCCGCGGGGAATGGGTTAATTTTTTTTTTTTAAAATGACACAAAATATTTTTTTTTTGACAAGCTACTTTTTACATAAAAAATTGACTTATTATTTATGAATAGTATAATATAATAAAGCATTATGTACTTTTTATCTTAGTTAATTATACTGATCTGTACAAACAGAAAAAAATATCAGTATTTTAAATAAATGGTTAGCATTAACAATAAAATATCTGTATTTATTATTAATCTTATCTAACCTAAACTAATCAACAAAATGTACCAAGCAAAAATATATAACTGTAATTTTATTATTTATACTACCCATAATCTAAATTTTACTGACAAAAAAAAATTGAAGCTGTTATTATACTGATCATAATAATATTATATACTGACTGATTAAGCATTTATGAATATAAATAAAATAAGTAAATAAAACAATGTATTATTTTGTTTTTAAGGAGTTTTGATGAAATGTATTAACAACACTTTTGGAATCATATTTAAGTGAGTGGAAATTCCATAAACGTGGTAATATATTACATAAGTATATTGAATAAATTGATTTAAGTATTGAAGCTCTAAGAGATTAACATTAAGTAAGTAAATACAAATTAATTATTGAAGCTTTTAAGTATTCATAGGAACTTAAAATAGTTTACATCTACTTACATTTGGATTATTCGAATACAATTTTCATCTTGTATTATTCTGCTTGTCTAGACAGAAAAGATTAGACGACCTGACAAACCAACGCGAAATGTCTGGTACATGCGTATCGCAACAAAACTGGCAACAAACTCAACTGATAGTATTAGTACACTTACAATCTTAATTTGGTAGGGTAAACTAACTCAAGACGTGATTTATTATTATTTATTACATTATTAAGAATATAACGTAATTGTGTTGTATATGCTATAATTATACTAATTCTAAAACAATGTTTTAAAAGCAAATCATATTTTTTTTTTCATACATATGTTTAGTGTACTAAAATAAAACATATGCTAAACAGCAAACAAGTGAATAGTTTGAGTTGAATTGATTTATGGTTCGAATGATTAAAGATAAGTGAACGTTACATTGTGGAAAGTGATCACTTAAGCCAGCCGAAGACAGGTAGTAAGCCCTGTAATTACCCAAACTTCCATATTTTCCCATACAATATAATATAAATAGCTTCGTCTCTGTGAGATATCTATAATTTGTTTGATAACAATACTTTTGGATGTAAAAATCCAGTAATTGTGTGTTCTTTCAAAAATTTGGACGTACTCATATATTGTTAATATGATTTATTAGTCTAAATAAGAAATACATAAAATTGAAAATTGACTTTTCAGGCGTATTCTAGTATAATTTATCATATATACACATAAATAATATAGCTTCCATTTTTCTAAAAAATAAGATTCTCATTAGTGACATCTATGCTGTTTCAGGGAAATGAATATCAAATTTCAGACCATAGATGGTAACAGCGAAGTTGTAGTAATACTCGAAGTGTTTCTACATGGTAATATATATATATAACTTTGATAGATATGGCGGTTGATTGTGGGTGGAATTGTGAACGTTACATAGTGTAAAGTGATCACTTAAGCCAGCCCTGTAATTACCCATACTTTCATATTTTCCCATATAATATAATATAAATAGCTTCGTCTCTATGAGATATCTATAATTTATTTAAAGATAAGTCAGTTTAAACAGTAAAGATTTAAACTCTTCAATGTATTAGTGATGTGATGAGACATTCAGAGAAATATCAGACTTTTTCATAATGTAGGGAAATTGAGGGACTGGAAGAAGAAGAATATCGTGACTGCAGAACCTTGGCAAAGATTTAACGAGTCTACTGTAGAGATTTTCCAAGTCACAGTAAACAATGCGATAACATTTGACATGCGTCAAGCCAACGTATGTTGAATGGTTAAATACAAGGAGAATAAGAGAATGTCAAGTTATAAATTTCTATACATATCTACCTGATTTGAAACCAGCATTATTAGATGAAATCGGTTGAGATTACTTAAAAATGATTAATAAATGGAAAAATAACATTTATATTGTAGATCACAATATGGATAAGCACAATTAGTTTCAATATTATGAGACGATACTTAGTGACTCAGTAACCATATAGGAAGTCTCCCTATACATAGAATATTTCATTAATTATATGAAAAAATATTTTTTTATGTACAATGTAGGTGAATAATTGTAGACAATAAATAACGTATGATACTAATACTCTTATATACTGATAAATTATATACCAAAAAGACTTTTTGAATGTAATTTGTATTTTTTTCCACTTCTCAGAAAATAAGATTCACGCATTTTCTCATGTTTAAGTTAAAAATTGAAATGAAACAAAATGTTGTTTTTTTAGTAAATTTATAGCCAATGTGGATCAAGTGTTATTTAAAATATAAAATAAATCATGCATCAATTTATATATAAAAAATAAATAACAAAAGATCTTAAAATAATTTTAAATTAGGAATAAAGACAAGCAAAGCACCCGTGGGGTAATTTTTTTGAAAATGGTGCTAAATAAATTATCCAATTTTATTATTACTAGTAAATTATTGTCGATCGTTGATAAATTTACGGCTAAAAAATTTATTTTTCAGAAAATTTTCTATTACATTTGTGGACGATGATTTTATTTCAGTAGATTTAATTAGATATTGGAACTCAAAAAATCCCCACATTATTAATATTTATATCAATTTATTTAAACACTGTATGAATATTTTAAATAAAGCAGACAAAGGTCTATTATTTCAAGATATTATAGTAATTATAGATGGAAACTATAATTTTAATTGCTTAGCCATATTTTATGGATTAGATAAAAACAAGGTATGACTTCTCATGTCAACAGTCAATTTTGTTTTCTGTCTTGCAATCATTCATATTTTTTTCTTTTACTGGCAATAATTCTAGTACGGCTTCTGGGGTTCCGACACCTGAAATATAAAATATTTTTTTAAAATAAAATACATTTTTTTCAGAACATAGTTCTGTGATATTAAAAAAATGGATCAATTTTATAAAATACAGAAAAAAAACTATATACTGTAAAAATATTTGGTTGCCACCGAGAATCGGAATTGGAATTTTTTCCTTTCTAGGGAAACTCTTTACCATCTTACTAGGTTATCTATTCCGACAAATTATTTATTTTATTAAATTTGGATAGTCTTTAGATCATGTTTCAGGTATAAAATAACATTTTTGTTCGGAATGTAAAAAGTTGACTATAAGTCGAAAGACTCAATTATCTGTGCAATATTAAATTCTTTTTTAAAAATGTGAATTTCAATATTAAGTTTAAAAAAATGCATAAAAATTAAGTGCGTATTAAAATTTTACTCATAATTATGTGTTGAAATATAAAAATTTCAACGACTTATTAGTAGCTCTTGATTTTTGATACTCTATTGAATACAAGAAAGATAATTTAAAATGCTAGAAAATTTTGTATTCGTCATATATAACTCTACGAACTTACTAATATCTTTCATCTCATTAACTGCATTCCATGGTTGGACTTCTGCACTTCCAAATATGAGGTACAATACATTTCCGAAGAAGTAACTTCCTGCAGTTATCATAAACACCAAACGCCATTGCACCATATCAGTCTGCAATGAAGAAAGTTAATATAATTGAGTTTTGAAATTTATAATAATGGATTAAAAAAATATAATATTTCCAATTGAAAATTATATACGTTTATAATTTTTAATGTTTTTGAAAAAAAATTATTAAAGAGCC
Organism: Eubasilissa splendida; assembly: GCA_031772225.1. Taxonomy (NCBI): domain Eukaryota; kingdom Metazoa; phylum Arthropoda; class Insecta; order Trichoptera; family Phryganeidae; genus Eubasilissa; species Eubasilissa splendida. The sequence continues at coordinate 18,878,936 of CM062855.1, read as the reverse complement.
AAATTCTAAAATATGATGTAAAGAATGATCTAAGAAAAAAATGATGTATTGCGCTGGAATAAAAAATGTAATGTTAATTCATGTTTTTCTCAGATGAAACAATGTAATTCATGTCCATTTAGTGTTTTTGGCAAAAAATATTGATTCTTTAGTAATAATATGTAATAATTTTTAACACTAATAACTTTTAATAACTTTAGTAATAATAAAATTAGTAATAGTATGTCAATAATTTATTATTATTGAAAATAATATATTGTATGAACAAGAGACAGAATGTTATCGCTGGATGACATGTGATAATTTTATATATTCTAACTAACACACTAAACAAGACCGGAAGAATTGAAATACCTTCCATGACAGCGATTTTGCTACAGATACGATTGCTGAGATCAAAAACAAACTGATTATATATAAAACAACACTAAATTATAAAATGGAATAAACTGAATAGAGAGTTTGAAAATTTAATTGACTAAAAAACAATAATAAGATTCTGTGAGTCCGAAATTGAAAGAATGCCAGATGACAGGACACCAAAGACCCCCAGAGGAAAAGACCTAGAAGCAAATAAAGAAGAGGTGGTCTAACTGTGTGGAAAAGAACTAGAGCAAGATTTGAAGGTTTGAGAACTGGAAAAGAGTGGCCAGGGATACAAATCAGTGCAGAGTGGTTGTGGAAGAGAACAAATTCCACCCTAGGTTATAATAGCATCGTGAAACTATTTTGTAATATTGCGAGTATAGTAAATAAAAACTAATTTAGATCGTATTTCGTCAAAGGTGCCAATTTACTATTTCAATAATAAGATAATTATTTTTTAATATCAATGATTAGGAAATGAAGTATTTTCTGTCGATGGGTAATTAACGTGTTAGTTTTTTTTTAATTGTACTTTATATTTTAAATAATACACGAATGATTTTTATCTAAATGTAAAACACAATAATTTTTTTTTTAAATATTTACAAATACATATACCATATTAGCCCGAATATAATGGGATATTTTTTACGCAAAATATTTTTCTAAAGAAAACATTCGCGTTATATTTAGGGTTTAGGCCGTGTCCAGATGAGCACACAGCGAAGTCTTTTCGCCTATCGTATGCACAGTTTATGCTGGTGTTGTTTGCGTTGGTGAGATCCGAGGAAGATGTCATACATCGACTAGTAATCATACAAGTGACGCTTATGATAATTCAAGCATGTTATTCCTGTACCAAATATATAGGTCGCGTTATATCCAGGCTAATACGGTATTATGTCAAAGTGGTTTTCTGTAGTTTTAAGAAATATAAATACGTGTTGTGCAGAATTCAAAAATAAAATTTCTTACGGGATCTTCCAAGATATATCCTGTCATAATCGGCGCAAGAATGACACCTACATCAGATATTATCTGTGACGTGCTTACAATAATTCCGGCGAAATTCGGCGACAAGTCAATGTGATTGAGCTGAAAATAAATTAATATTTTTTTATAATAAATCATTATAATTGTATTTGAAATGTAAACTATAAAATTATCGCTTTCATTTATTATTTGTGTTTTCATTGTATGAAATAATAAATTCTTAACTTTTCGGTGGTAAGGATGTGATCGTTTACCCCTGGTTAAATAGCTCTATTTATTGAATGGCGTGTTTTAACAACTTACCATTCAAGATAGATATATTTTCAATTAGGGTAGTTTAACATTATTATAACAATATTAAGATAAAGCAATTTTATTAATTTTTAAAAATTCTAACGTCAAATCGAACTAAGAACTACGCTAATTTGTAACATTAGATACATTGTAATGTATCTATTAGAGATCTATTGACTAGTGATGAGCTCAAAATCATGAATCGTCATGAGTCAATCACTGATATTTTTGAGTCACCCTCGCTATCAGTGATTGAATATCTGGGAATATAGTGATTCATGATTCATTCATTTATTTTATTTATATTTGGAAGTGAACCGTAATTCGGCGCATGTGCATATGAAACAAAAATATTCACGAATTAATGAATCCGTGATAAGCGCCATCTATTAGATTCTGGCAAAACGTTTTTCGCATTTGACGCGAAACGTTAATAATTTGATCCAAAAAATAAACTCATATTTTTTTAAGGGTTTTTATTCTTTTTGTGATGATATTAAATTACATATGCTAGAATACGTTTTATTATGCAAATGAAGTTAGAATAAATACGCTCGACATTTATATTTTTTTTCATTTATTTCGTGTATTGTGATATCATGCGGCGCATGCGCATTAGTAATGATACTGTGATCACAGTCACAGTTTTCAATCACTGATATTATCGAATATCAATCAATCAAAATCACACCAGTGAATCAAGAGTAGCATTTTTTCTCACCACTACTATTAACTGTTCGTATGTTATCTAGACTGATGAACTACATTCGAATAATCTCATCAAAAATTGAAAAAAAATAATTAACTATGAAGAACAATCTATACAATCTGAACAATAAACTACAATATTAAATTTGACGTCTGTATGACTTTTAATGTATCAGGATTATTTTTAATCAAACAGTAAATTGACGTAAAACTAAAATGTAAATGTTTGATGTAACTAAAGAATTTTTATATAAGCCAAGATACATGATCAATTAAAATAATATAGTGCTTTTACATAAAAAATTAAGAAAATGACGAGTGTTTTTGAAATCAATAAAATATTTTTTAAATTTGAATTAAAAATGACAATAAAAATAAATAAATAAATTATAATTACAAAGAATCCAGCGGATGACAACGCATCTAAACCCGCAACCATGACGACGAAGGTTACAGCAACTGTGGTGTTCCCAGCGGGTACGTAAATTAACCCCACCAGAGCGGCGGCTGGTCCCCACGTTCCTAAATAACAGTTTTATAAGCGTTATATATTAATTTATAAAATATGCATAAATTACAAACACATTGTTAAACAATTCTGTACCTACAACGCAATTGGATGGTTGTTTCAAATAACTAACTTTCCAGGAGAGCACTTTTTGTATTTTGTTTTAATTTATTTTTACATTACGTGTATTTTAGGAAGGGTTTATTTTTAATAATAACCTCCAATAGATAGATTTGTTATTCCTTCATTACGTTAAAGTATTATTATGTAATATTTTTAACTCGATCATTTTATTTTTTCATAAAAATTGTATTCCATCTTTTTGCTTATCAAGACAAACATCAGAATTAAATTATAGAAAAAAGCACATTATAATGGTTCAAAGCTTTTTGGTGAAACTTTGTGGAATTCCATAATTCCATGTAAATTTAGTTAAAACACTGTTTTATTCCACTGTATTTTATTGTATTAATGTTTATTACCATTATCAATAATATATTTCAACAAAAGTTTAAAATATTTTCAGACAGTAATTACGGATGTGTTAGGATTTAAGAGAGGTGGGGGTGGAGTGGAGTTAAAATGGATAAGAGAAGGGACTATTGTTATATTTAATTTGATCTTTACCTAAAACATTTCATTTACACTAATATTACTGTATTTAATGTGATGCTTACCTAAAACTCTTCTTCAGTGTGGTATGTTTCGAAGCACGGCAATATACTGACAAAATGAAAGCCGACCTTTGAAGAGCTGAAGGCTTTCATCAATGCGGAGGTTTTGGTGAGGAGTTAAAAGTTCTGGGAATTTTTCTTTCATTGCGTATAGTATACAGATCTTATGGAGTCGGTCGGCCGGTATCAGAAAAATGACGATTCCTTGACATAGTATCCGAATAGATCGATGAATCCAGCAATGGAGTTATTTACCAATGCTCTACCAACGTATGCCAAGAATTCCTGGACATTAACAAGTTCAGAGCCAAAAATACATATACTTCGTCGCTTGTGATGTCAATCCATTTTCTCAATCTTTCAGTCGATGGTATATTTTTTGTGGCAAATTTAAATTGGCGGTTTGTTTCATCTAAAATAGTAACGACCAATGCCGTATTAAGGTACAATTTAAAAAATCTATTTTCCGCGTGTCTTCTGCAAGATCCCAGATAAATCCAAAAGTCGCCGAAAAAAGATGTATATTTAGAACGAAACAATTATCTGTCTCCCATCCAGATTCTGGCCTAACCCCTGTACTTGTCGATGGCTGGTTTTTATCAACAGTATTTTCAAGGTCTTTTTCATTATAATAATCATCCTAATAAGTCTCCATTAGCGAAAAATCCACCCTCCGCCATTTTATAAAAAAATGTTTGTAAATGGAAAAAAAAATCAAAAAAGTTTTCAAAAATTCAATAACTGTAAACGAAAAAATATACATTAACACTTCACATCACACATCGGACTTATGATATAACACTAACACGCATGAAATTCCATTCACGCCAATGACCAATATGTACTATAATGAAGCACTCACTGTATTTTTATAGTAGAACGCGCTTAACAACTAAAAATCTTATTCAATTTAATTACTTACTTAATTACAAATAAATAAGTATCGCGAAATAAGGGTACGATTGTAAATATATGTGTAATGAAGGATAAATCCTGATAACACCCCGTACCGGCTGGAATCAAAATGTAACTGATAAGTTCATACTTTCCTTTTGGAAAGTTTTAGTGTTTTAAAAGTGCATAATTAGCACGTGCAATGCGTTTATCGTTGATATATTATTATATTTAATATCACTGAAAATCGTGTTATTTTGATAAATAATAAATCTGGCAACACAAAATTACCGGCATCTGCGCGAGCTGTAACGTGGTGCAGTGTCTTTCTTATTTATGGTGTAGCGCTAAATATTCTGATGTTTATCGCTGTCCCTTTCTCTGTCGGCGATAGTTGACGTGGGTTTTCTTAGGGTTAATAGAAATCTGTGACGCATCGACAGTGTAGGATGCTGTACGAGTACATCGAAATCATATCAGAATTTTTGTTTTGTTCAGTACAATTATCAGACTATTTATTGGAGCCCATGAGGGAATTTCATTCATTGCCCATTTTATAAAATATCTTGCTATTTTGGTTCTTTCTCGAACATATTTTACTTTGTCTTAAACCATGCAGTATTTGAGATTTCATTTAAAATTGTGTATGTTCACAACTTTCTTAAATAAAAAGATGAACTCTTCATCAACATTGGAGTTAGAAGATATATTTATAGGTCAACCATTAAGTATAAATATTTTATATACCGTTTGTCGCGGTGACAGATAGATGGGTACTAAGGGTGCAAGCGGACTTCCATCCATTTGCTTCATTTCGTCCTCCTGGACTACAACCCTTTTCGAATTCTTATAATCGCGAATAGCGCTTAAAGGACTGCCCATCTTTTTGCTATACATAAACAATATATTTTTAAATGTTTTCAAAGAGAAAACGCGATTTTAAAAAAAGTTAACTGCCATCCTTTTGCTTTGTAGAGACAGAATTTTGGTTTTCGCGCTATTAATTACATAATTTTTAGTTATCGTTGAGATATATATTCTGGGGACATACCCAAAGTGTTTGCTAGCTTCCTAATGACGGTAAGTGAGAGATATCCTCTGTTCAGGAGGTAATCAGCACTAAAACTGATCCCTAGGATTCCAGTCAATGAAGCGACATACGGTAGAGCAGCCAGCAGACCACTCTTGAAACATGAACAAAAACAAAAAGAACAGAGGAATACTGTGTTAATTTAGACCTTTAGACATGGTTATCGATGCATTTTAGTTGGATTGTAGATATTTATTTGTGTTACTTACATCTTGGAGTTCGATGCCTAGGGTGATCTTGAAAAACGTCGGCGTCTCCATCAACATGATGGAGTACCCGAGAAATGATCCCACTTGGGTTAAAATTAAAGCCATGACAGGTTTACTCGTAAAGATGGCTTTCCACGGCACTTCCTTTTTCTGAAAATTAAAAATATAATGTTTCTGTCACTTGTTCATTTACACCTTCAAGTCCATTCAAGCTTTAATACAATTGAACATAATATATTTCTAAAATCCTAATTTATTATTTAAATATAGAAAAATATCGTTGTTACTACGGGGATTCGAACCTGGGTCTCTTCCAATCCGGGGAACATGCATTAACCGATTATGCTACAGCACACAGTACTTTGGTGACAAATTTTCGAACATAGGTTCGAACATATAGATGTTACACTTTTCAAATTAATACATCTATCGTTTCATTATTTGAAAGCCATCTACGTTATTTTTACGAATTCTTAAATACCTTTGAGTAGTCCGATAAGAGATGCCAGAATTAATAATTAATTTTTATTAAATTTTGGACACATTGATACAACTTATATATTATTAAGGAGAACACATTCTTATTGTGAAGTTATAATTATTCAGAACATAGATCAGTGATATTTTAAATACTAATTTAATGTATTAATTAGAAATATATACATATAAAATCAATTTTATCGAAAAATATTGTTGTTGCTACCGGGATTTGAACCTGGATCTCTTCCAATCCGAGGAACGTGCATTAACCGATTATACTACAACATACAGTACTTTGACGACAAATTTTCGAATCTATATGTAACACTTTTCAAATTCATACATCTATCGTTCCATTATTTATTTTAATTTAATAATACTTTTAGTAAAAACTTAATAAAAATTAATTGATTTAATCTATGGCGTCTCCTTGAGTTAATTACTTAGGTATTTGAGATGTGTTGCAATAAAAAGGTGATAGATTTTTATAAATGGAATAACAGATGTATCAATTTGAAAGAGTTGCAGCATACAGATTCGAAAATTTGTCGTCAACTTACACGGTTGATATGGCGTAATGGTAACGCATTTCCCTGGATAGGAAAAGATCCTGGTTCGAATCCCGGTAGCAACCAAAATATTTTTTCGATGAACTGATTTTTTCTGTATATCTTTCTAATTGATACATTTAATATGTATTATATTTTTCAATTTATATATGGACGGAAAATTGAACCAACCACATTATATTTTTAGTAACATTATTCATGAGTATTTTAATGTCATTAATATAAACAATTAAAAATATCTGACCCCGTCACATAGCTCTTGCCCCAGCGATTTGTCTATGAATGCTCTCTCTTCTACTGAAATAGTCCTGTGCTCAGCAGGTGAGTTAGTTCCGCATCGCATCCAGAATAGTCCGTTCACGATGCACGTAAACCCGAAGAAATAGAATATCCAAGGCCAGCCCAGGGTGCTTGATGCTATATAAGCCGATATCGGCATTGTCAAGATTACGGATATAGGGTAACCTATGAAAAAAATAAACATTGTCACATTTCTGCAATACATACTGAATAATACGATTTTTTTCATATATCCAAGATACATAATACATGTTATTAACTATCCAAGATAGGTTATTTTATAATATGTACTTGTATTCTAGCTTCGTTATTCGTGTTGAGGACAAACACAGTAAAGGTATTATTCCTAGTAAATATCTAAACAAGCTCTATTTATGATTAATATGTTTATGTCTGTTAAGTTATAAATATTTATTTATTTAACCACTGCTTTTTTTGGTTTTGGAGTGACCGCTCTCTGTTTACCTTAGTTGAAAACTAGATCTCAATATTTAATATCGTATCTGTGAGCGTTTTGTTAAGTCAATGAGATTTCCAGAAGAGAGAGGTGGAAATTTATGTTGAGTTGGTATAAAATATTCAAGATTTAACTTATCATTTTAGAAAAAAGGGGAGCGGTACCGGAAAATGGCGATGGACGACCTCTCGTACGTGAAGTATCATAACCAAGAAATTTGTTTACATTAGTTACATATATATATACGTATAGTGAAATCTCGATCGATCGTTCCTCGAATAATCGTTTTCCCGCATGTATCGTTTATTTCTTCCAGTTCCGAATTAGTTTCATACAAAACACCCAAAATTATATCGCATGGATCGTTCCTCTTTGCATCATTTCACCACATTAATCGTTTAAATTACAATAAGCGGGACATTCGAGAGAGAAAGAGAAAGAGAGAATGCTGCTGTTGATTGCCACTTAACATTATACAATACAAAGTTTATTTTTCTTAACTGTTTCTGTGCAGCTTTCTATTTTTATTTTTATTTAAACACATTCATTTACATGTGAAATATGTATTAAACATTTAAGTATAAAAAATGTAACTATTTTCTATATTCCTGCATTATTAATTTATTTCAATGGGTCCCTTCAAAAACGATAGATGGAGGTTTCATTGTACATGCATATGTTCATCTATTTCCATCGTCTCGAGGGTGCATTCATGCGCACATTTTTATATTTCTTAATCAATTAGCTTTTATTTTTCTTCATTTCATACAATATAGATTACTTAATAAAAAATAAAAATGTTACCAGCATAAACCATGTTTCCGAGTCGGTTTCTTTCAGATATTGGCACCCACTTCCCCAGAAGAGTATGGATTGATGCAAATTGAAAACCTTGGAGTAGTCCACAAGCCCCCCTGACGACGCAAACCCCCTGCCAGTCGCCCTGAAAATTTATTTGTGTTCTAATATAACGTTGTTTATTTAAGAAAATCGATCAGTATGATAAATGAATGGTGAATATCATCCAAACGAAACTCACCACATAAGCAGCGAACGGAGTCAGGAATGAGAGTAGCCCCGACGAAATAACGGAGATGGTGATGAACGGCTTTCCACCGTATTTGCAGATCAGATATCCCGCACAGAATTGAATCGGAAGGTCGCCCCAAGTGAACGAACTTAAAATTATTCCTTGTATCTGCTTCCCCCAATCGAATGTCTGGAAAAATGTTATTTTTAACCACCTTATTGTTATAGTATTTATAAAGCAGAAGCGGCTGAATTAAACTAGGGGGGGATAACTTTAATATTAATAATATATTTTTTGATGTATTCCTGTATATTAAATTAAATAATTGCGGCATAACTAAAAAATTGGGCCTCGATGCGAAATATAAAAAGGGCATCCTGTATATATATATATATATACTATATTGTTAAAATATAATAGATATCTTGTCTCAAAAAATAGTGTTTTTCGGCATTTATACTCACAATTGAAAATAAATCCTTTTATTGCTTTACGGTGATTTTCATTTTGTGATGATGGTCTGGTCCTAATTCTATATATTAGCGGGGTACTACTGTATACATTGATCATGTTTCAAGTGTTTTCGTAGCACATTGGAGAAATGAGTAACAGCGTACTTTCAAAAATAAGGAATATTTTCGCGTTTTTTTACGAAAATGTGGATTTTTATTATTCATCTATATCAAAAGTTATAGATTAGATTTCAGCCTTTTTCAAAAAATGAATTAATAATTCTGGCGTCTGCTATCAGTAATAAAGTAGATGGCTCTTTCAAATAATGGAACGATTAAATGTATTAATTTCAAAAAGGTAACATATATGTTCGAAAATTGTCGCTAAAAATATTGCCGCTGTAGCATAGTTGGATAATGCACCTTGCCCAGTTAGGAAAGAGATCCAGGTTCGAATCCCGGTGGCGCAACAACAATATTTTTCGATAAAATTGATTTTATATTTATATCTTTCTAATTAATATATTGAATTCATATTTAAAATACGCATTAATTGAAATGATATAAAAATGGGTATTGGGTTATAAATAATGGGTTTATTGTAATCATAATTACTGAAGAACACATATTTTGATAAGGTGATTATTTTGTTATACCTGAAACTGTACACATACTTACTAGGCAACATTGTTAAATATTGAATAGCAATTAATTCTATTGTTTTCTCCGTTTCAGAGAAAGTATTATATAAGGACAAAACAATAAATGCTGTACCTACTGTAATTGTTCCGTTGTGTATGGTTGCATCTGTCATCGCCAGAATGGCGACAGTCATATATCCCTTGACGCAGCTTGTTGTACAAATGCAGATGAATAAAAGTAAAACTTGTATATGTCTTTTTCCGTAGCCGGAAACTAGATATAATAGAAACATATTAGTTATTTATTTGTAATTTTCAATAGAGAAATGTGGTAATTTCAGAAACGGCGGTTTCATCTGAAAGACTTGATATATAAAATAACAAATATGTATATAAAATAACAAAATTTATTTATGTTCTTGATCGTATGTGAGTCAAACATGAGCCGGAATGAATATACAAATAAAAAATTCATGCAAATGAGATATTTAAGAATAATTGTTTTATTTAACACATACTCTGCGGTGGTGGGTCTGATTAGACCCGGGTGTTTGTAAAAATATGAATTACGTTATAAATATTCGTTTAATGCTGTTTTCCTTCTAGCTAATCTTTTATGAAATATTTTCTAATAATTTGAGATATAAATAAATGGTATCGGACGAGATTCAAATGAGTTATTGATAAAAATGTAAAAAAACTGACCTAAGACAGTGGGATTGAATCTCAGCGCTTAAGCCGAAACATATATTGTCAACATTTTGAGCGGGTAGATAAAGGATACCAGGTACGCGTCCATGTATTTGTTTTAACTAATTTTCGCCTGGCGGCCCCTAGACAATGCCAGTAATATATTTATGTGTGGGGCGTTGCGCCTACCTGTAAGTTTTATGACACTACCTGCTCGGGTTCCGACGAGAAGATCACATGCTCAGTGAATGTTTGTATATTGGCTGTGTAGGGCGTCTGTTGATGCGTGAGAATAGGTACATTATTCGGAATATTTTTTAATTTTAAACTTATTTTTTTAGCAAAAACATTACGGCACATCATGCCATTTTATTAAATCATATTTAAAATGAAATATCTATATAAAATCTCCCACAAAACGGTTGAAAAACCGAAAACTTGAGGTGGGTCTAAAATAACCCACCACCGCCGGACGTGTTTTGTTTTGACATAGTTGTTTTTTAAAATGCATTTAATTAAAAGCATTTGGTGTCATGATGACACGGACAAACATTTTGGATAAATATCTATAGCATCCGTCTTAAATTTACATTTGATTGATTACATCTGATTAAATTCATTTGATCAGAAACTCGCCCGACGTTTTCAATCCAATTTTTAAGTCCCTCTTAAATTGAAACAATAAGCGAATAACATTATCACATTAAAACAACTCATACATGAAATATTGAATATAGTGTTTAAATGTAATATACTATTGTGATTTTAATTAGTGTATTTTTCAAATCCTTACGGTAGTGAAACTTGGACTGGTATGGGAAGAAGTTTGCTGAGAATCAAAAAAGTCACAGAAAAAGAAACATTAGATAACCTACTTCTCCAACCGGTGTCCCTGATAAAAAGCATAAATAGCAATAGTCAGACCATATTTAAAGACACAAAGATACTCAACTGATTAAGAATATTCATAAATGATCCTGCGACAAAAAATAGATTTCGCTTTAGTATCTAATGATAGTTAAGCTATTGTGAGGTTAAGTGATTATGAATGTATAGGCATATTGTATGAATATTGTAATGTAAGTATGGTGTAGAATTTTACGTGTGGGAATATGTTGTTATGCGAATCAGAGAGATTATGGAGGTGATGTTTTGAATTATACGTAATGTGTGAGTGGGGGGTGCCCCAATGTCCCCCTTACATGTCCGTTTGATAGTTGCGGGATGTATTGTGTATGTATTATGCACATGTGGCCAGAGCGTGTTATGTGAATGAAAAACTACTCACAATTGACATTTGATTTATTAGGCACAGTTTACAAATATAGAATAGTTTGACCGTACAATAAAGTTACTTTCTGAAAATAGTTAACAATCTTGAACCGTTGCTGGGAAAAGTGAGGTTCGAGAGACAGCCTTCCCGACGGTTGCCGGCCGAGATTGTGTTGTTACCTGGCGTCGGTACTAAAAGACTTTACGACTGCTGGGAGTTTGATTTTACGCACCGGTACCTGCAAGTTGCGTTCAGTAACGCCGGACGGTGATGATAAGAGTGGAGGCGATAAGCTTCCAGGTATCGATGAATAGACGCGAAGATTGGCGGAGGTCAAGACAGCCATTATCTATCAAGGTTTCCTTGATTGATAACGGCTGATGATGACAACAAGATATGCACCATCGCACCGTAGTTTCATTATATCCTGACACATACGAGTGTTTGCTTTCTCATACACATTTTAACGCATTCGGTTCTTGTAGCCTTGTATATGATTTAATTTTTTTTTACTGTTCTCAGTGCGTATATGATATTTCACGTAAATTCAAGTAAACACGTACCATTTTTTGCTGATTCCACAATTTCGTACTTTGTATTATGTGAGTATGATTTCTCCATGTTGCAGTCTATTAAATAACCTCTGGAAGACTTCTGTAATAAAAATATGTATTAAATTGTCAGTAAAACGTAAAACTAAGCTTGCCATCAGTTAAAAAAATCTACAAATTTAACTTCATAATAATCTTTCTTAAATATAACTAAATAAAAATATTTTTTAATTAGAACCAAATCATTTATCACAGTGTACATTATAACTAGTCATCATATTTATTAAATTCAATAAACATGTAAGTTTAACTTCAAATTTAACATATTGGATCGTCTAAGTATTTGCGATTTTTTTAAATATGCTATTTTTCCAGTTATTTTTTTTTGTGACAAAAAAATTACATGCTATTTGATTGTACAAAACCAGACGTTGGTCAGCAACCTCTGTGCAGCCTAATTTGCGTCGCTTAAATGAGGCCATTCGACTAAAGTAACCCGACCATCCGGGCCATGTAATTCACCAATATTCGATGCGCGACCTCACACGGTTCAACTCTTCAAAATGGTCATTCAGAAGCCCAACTGGAAAATTTTGCAGCGTCCACTCTACGGTTCCAGCCTCGCTCCGTCAGATTATTAGCTTTTTCGGTCTCGCTCGAATCAAAGACCTCAAATTGCTTCTATAACTATTTCGATACCAGACTAGGCGATTTCTATAGAAAAGGCATCGACAAAGTGGTTGAAAGATGGGATGAAGTTCTTAACAATAATGAAGAATACGTCATTAATTGAAATGTTGTAATTTTTGTTTAAAAATTTAATTTTATGATATGTAATTAAACAACACAATAAACTAAACTCAAATAAGTGATAACATAGAAGTTTATGACTAGTTATATGATTTTTTTATTTATCTCTTGTTATACTTACATTTGGATTATTTGAATATAATTGCCACCTTGTACGAATCTGATAGTCTAGTAAATAAAGTTTAGACGAACTGACAGACTGCCGTGAAATATCTGAACGTGCATATCGTAATAATGCTGGCACCAACTGGCTTAATTTTAACTTATCTGAAAATGTCAGCATATTTACAATGTTAATTGTAAAAGCTAAACTAAGACAAAACGTAATTTATAATTACTATATTATTGATAAGAATACAACAGCTCGTAAATTCATCTGACAGTATTAGTATATTTACACTGTTGATTTACCCACGATTTTACCCCGTGCAATTCTAGAGTTAATTTGCCTTGCACATCTAAGATTATGCTATCGCACTGCATAAGCATATCTTGACATGATTTATTATTACTATATTATGGTACCTCATTATAGTGTACAAATTTTAAATTAAAATTTATGCTAATTATTGAGTGTTAAGTTGTGTCCGTTTTTTTCAAATGGAGAAAATTCAGAGGAAGAGATGTTTCACTCTAGGCGTTGCTTGTAGACTGTGACTCACCCATTATTTCCATTGCTTCATATTCACATAAAGGCTCTATTTTTCATCACCAGTAATGATGCGGTAAAGGAACCTTTGCTTGTGGTCATGCGTAGCTCGATGACGTTGATTTCTGTTATTTATAATAATTGTTAGAAAAATTGTGTTCCTAATACCTATAGATCCCTTTCAACCTTTGGAACCACATACTTGGTTCTTCCTATTTATCCATCAATGCGGGAATCAATGTTAATTTGATCGCCGTCCTGTAAGCATTACAACCTGTACCTTTTTTATCATCATGTCATCTATCTACATCGCGAGATACTTTGAAAAGTGGCCGACGGTACCTTCTACAGCAAGTACGAGCGTCTCAAAAGTGACTCCCAGCATCCGTCAAGGGATCCTTCAATTGCTGAGCGTGGAAAGAGAGGCGGGAACACAAAAAGTCAGTGGTAGGTTTCAAGTATTGTGTTAACCTGTTTTTCCCTCCATATTTTTCTTTCATACAGTCTACTGTGATAATTCCTAACAACAATAATAATTCAACATCTACACTGCAAAAGTTACACGTTCATGGGCATCAATTTGAACAATTATCTCGAAATCTATTTTTAGACGCACGGCTGTTAATTTTTACTGTCTCTATTCAAAACAAAAAAGCACGAGGAAACGTATGTCATGATTTTCATACAAAATAGCTGTGCAGAAGCGCCACAAATCAGGGATACGGTGGAAGACTCGGACCCCACGTTCCGCCCGCCAGAAAAATTCCCGCACCACAGATTGAATTACATGTAAATCATAAAAAAACGAATGAAACATATACTTGAATATAGGTACCTAAAAGTCGCAACCATAAACAATAGTAATGAGAGCAAGTCCTCAGTCGAAGACAGAAAACTGTACTAAAACCTACTTCATGAAACATCTCCTTTTTACTCCCTCCCCGTGGAAAGTAAAAATCTGTTATTTAATATAATTTCAAAATGTGTTTCAATTCTTGGTTCTAACATAATCCGGCGAGTTCTTATCAAGATGATCCAATGTTAAATTACGATTAATGACAATCAAATATCTCCAAGAGAGATAATTCCAAGTCAATGATGGTCTGAATATGTTCATTCATCATCATCGCCAATATTCTTTCCTATACCCGTGATTTACATCGTCTACAGCGTCTCCACATCACCACGGGTCACTCCATAGTAGAGAATTGTTGATGGAAAAGGAGGCGGTAAGAAGAGTGGCGTTCCAGAGACGGCATTTCGTTCCACGCACCGGTATTTGCAGGATGCGTTCAGTATCGCCGGGCGGCGACGATAAGAGTGGAAGCGATAGATCTCCACAACTTTAATAATAACTACTAAAACTGTGATTCATTGCTGGTTTCAATGGCTTGACACGAAAATTATACAAAGTATCTACATATTATATATTCGACCAGTACTTCCGATGATTGTGGACTAAACCAGTGTCATGAAGATCGCGATACGTAGAATTCCATAGATCACCTACTCTCTGTTGATTTTAATTTAAGCACGTTATGCCATGAAGTATAAAAAAACTAATGATAATTTCAACGTCAAAGTTACAATTTGATTGTCTAACATCTCAAGTTATCATCACCATGGATTAAAGTCTCATTGAGAGATCATCGTGAATCTTAATATACATCAGTATTACCTATGTACATTAGAATAAATATCTCAAAACAAATAAAAATTTAAAATACAAAAGTTGTTGAAGAGTATAAATAATGTGATGGTGAGAAAGATTGGTGTAAAATATAGGCTAGAAAATTTGTCGTGTTGGTATAGCATAATCGGTTAATGCACGTATCCCGGATTGGAAGAGATCCAGGTTCGAATCCCGGTAGCAAAAACAATATTTTTTGATAAAATTGATTTTAAAAGTATATCTTTCAAATTAATACATTTAATTAACGATGTTATATGTATAAATTTCTAATTAATACATTTAATTTGTATTAATAAATATCTGGTCCAAAATTATTGATTTGATTTAATTTACTGCTCAATGCATTGAAATTTGATTTTCAGCGCCGATAAATCAATGTTTATTAGTTTTTTTTTTCACAGCTTGCATCAATATAAACATTTTTTACATAATTAATACATTAGCAAATGCAATAAGTATTAAATATTATTTGTATGAAAGCCTGTTAGACGTTCCCTACCTCACTATGCGCATATAAGTACCTGTTCTGATGTAAGTAATTACATTACTTTGACAGTTTTTATCGTGTGATTGTCAGCTTATTAATGAAAACATAGAGATTAAAATGAAACATTTATTCTATAAGTTCACAATGCAGTTTAAATGTTTATTTTTCAAAAAATCACGTTAGATAAATGTGCTTCTTCACTGTCTTTCGTATTCTTAGAGACGGCGGCAAAAAGATCTGCACGGCGCAAAACATCTGGACCGATTGCTGTAATTTCGTTGGTTATGTTGTTACTCTCCTCTGGGTTCCTCTGTAAACGTTCTTCAAATTTTCATTTCCATTGAACCGTTGACGCCATTGCAAAGTTGTATTTTGTGTAGGGATCCTATCACGCCTAGGAATATCATATTCTCGACGATATTATTTATTTATTTATTAAGACTTATATAACATTTGTACAGCTGCAAAAAAAGACAGTTATATTTTACACACATTTTAAAATGCATTGCCCAACTAGGCAAGCCTGTTTTAGGGCAAATTGGTAAACAAACACATTTTACAAAACCGAAACTCATTGAAGGCAAAACGCAATAAAATCGAATACGTAACATACAAGGAATTTCAAAACGTGAAAATATTTTATAAAATATACATTTAAAAAAGAGAAAGATTAAAAATACGCGCAATACAATATGTAATGTAAGCACGTATAAGGTAGATGGAAATATGCAAGATCAAAACACACAAAAGTACTTATAAGAATTATTTCATTATATAAAAAAGTTTACTCTCTGTATCTGTTCTTCCTAATTTCAACATCTCTTTTAAAAGCCTTAATGTCAGTTAAAATTCTAATTTTATTTCCAATTTGATTGTATATTCTAAGAGCTTGAAAGGTGAATATATAAAAATAAGGTAAAAAATATTGCCTCTGAACTTCGATTATGGATCCCGTTCCAATTAACACGGTAATACAAAACAATCGTTGCTGCACGAGGGATGAAAATTTATGACTACTGAAACTGCATAATATCTCAAACTTATCATTTACCACTCAATAATATTTCATAAATAATTATTGTTTATTAATAATTTAACAAATACGCCAACACTTATTACCGGACCCATACTTTATAACTATTTCTTTCAATTCTAGACTAGACTAGTACTTCAAATATCGTGGATGGGACACAGTCTATTCACATCAAAACTCTTATAGATAAAAGCTATAATTGCTTGCCTAGCTATACATTAGATAAAAAATATGCATCGTTTCTCATATCAGCAGTTAATTTTATTTTCTTCATTGCAATAATTCCTCATTTTTTATTTAACTGGCAACAATTCTACGCCTTCTGGAGGTCCCACATCTGAAAGAGAAAATTACTTTTATAATGGAAACACATTGTGAAGATACAATTTCACAACAGATATTATGTTGTTAATCTGTATTTCTTTCAAACAAATGACGAGGATGGTCGGCAAACGGTATATTCATGATTTAATGTTATGTAAAAGATATCATTAATAAACACATGGACTTACTATTGTCATTCAACTGATTAATTTCATTCCAAGGTTGGACGTCTGCACTTCCAAACATGAGATATAATACGTTTCCAAAGAAGTAGCATCCTGCAGTTATCAGAAACACCAAGCGCCATTGCACTATATCGGTCTGCAAATGTAAATATATGTAGGTAAATATAATACGTAAATATATTGTAAAATATAAATATAAGTATTTTCACGTAAATGAATTTTGAATGTATTATATTTGTAATAGTTTTTAGTAAAATGTAGAAAAATTAAAAAATTAAATTTCTTACGGGATCTTCCAAGATGTATCCTGTTATAATTGGTGCAACGATAATCCCTGTGTCAGATAATATCAGTGACATGCTCATAATAATTGCGGCGAAATTCGGTGACAAATCTATATGATTTAGCTAAAGGAAGAAAAAAAATGTTTTTTTTTTAACAATTTTAAAACATATCGTGTTATTATTTTTGTTTTAAAAAAAAAAAAATTTTAATTTTGAATATTTATGATTCTGGAACAAAATAATGCGTTTAACTTTTCAAACGTAACTTTTTGTTTTTGCTACTTCTGATAAGGTAACTTTTTATTTTGTTGAAATTTACTAAACCAAAATATTAATCGCTCATTATTTGCTAATGATATATTTTCAATTATGCAATTAAGCAATGTTAAAATAAAGCGATCATGAGCAGTAAGCCCCACCACTGTACGTTCAGTTACAAAATGATTATGGTATTACCATGAAACCGGCACACGATAGAGCATCTAAACCAGCAATAATGACGACGAAGGCTACAGCAACTCTAATGTTTCCAGCGGGGACGTACATCAACCCCACCAGAGCAACAGCCGGTCCCCATGTTCCTAAACAACAGTATTTCAAGCTTGAATATTAATAACGTTTTAAAATATACATTGATAACTAACGCACTGTTGGTGAGATTAAACCATTTGATGTTCAAGCTATTATGTATACAAATAGTACTCTGCGGAAAATTTTCAAGTTTAATATTAAATAATAAAAAAAATTACAATGTTTTTCTCATATTTTATTTATACAAAATGGAGTTTAACGATGCGGACTATATGTTTTATAAACAATATCGTCTAAATGCCGTCCATTTCTCTCAACACACTATTGCAATCGGACTCTTAAATTTGCGAACACGCAAGAGAGCAACGCGTTGGTTCAGTGACAACAACTTCACGGCGGATATTTTATTATAGGGTCTGAATTGTTCGAGTACTGTTCCTTACACTCTCGACTTAAGGTATCCCCACAAAAAAAAGTCGCACGGTGTACGGTCTGGTGACCGAGGTGCCCAGAGATGTCTCCGTACTTGTTGATTAATTTATTGGGAAAAATTCCCTTCAGCTTCTCCATTGAAACTCTAGTTGTACGTGGAGTGGTCCCGTCTTGCTAAAATTGTTTTTTATTATTGAATCCGAGAAACAGTTGCAGTTGCGGTACCAAAAACTCGTCGATCATTCGGCAATACACGTCAGCAGTGACTGTCTCTCGCTGGTTAAAAAAATAAGGGCCAATTATCCCTCGGGCAGAAATTGCACACCACACTGTCGTTTTTGAACAATGCAAATGTTTTTGATCGTTTGGGTTGTCGGGGCACCAGTATCTCATGTTCTGTTTATTATCATAGCCATCGATACGAAAATGTGCTTTGTCAGTATACAATATGTTTCCAAGCGTTCGTGCTGTTCCAAAACGTTCCAGCATTATTTTCGCTAAGGTTTCATAAAGTATAATCATTTTCGTTGAGAAACTGCACGACTTGCAGTTTGTATGGGTGAAAAACTGTAGTTAATTTTTTAAAATAACGTTCACTGTAGATTTTTTTATTCCAGTACAGGCTGCAATCTTCCTAATCGATTTACGTGGATTGCGCATAAATTCACGTCGAACTTGAGTCACTTGTTCTGGCGTCGCTGGTGACGTTGATGGTCCCGGAAGAGTTTGGTTAACCATTGTCCCTTCTTGTCTGAACTTTTGAATATCAGATAAGTTGCGTGCTCGAACTATCGCTTAATACAAAAAGCGCGACGTGCACGAACCAATGAATCGCCGCACTTTAAATATAGCTCAACCGCGAACGCGCGGTGCGCTCCCGACCAGTGGCTTATTGCGACTGGCAAATCAGAAAATCACGCGCGTCGAACAATACCCCTCCCACTTACCTCACCCTGATGGTTTACGAGCAATTGCAATTTAATCTTGAAATTTTTCCGCTAGACACCCTATAATTTATGAAATTTAAATATTAAGTACGTACCTAAAGTGTTAGCCAACTTTCTGATAACGGTCAAGGATAGATGTCCCTTATTGAGAAGTAAATCAGCACTGAAACTAATTCCTAGAACTCCAATCACTGAAGCGACGTAGGGTAAAGCAGCCAGCAAGCCACTCTTGAAGCATTAACAATATATAATATAATTATTTTTAAAGAGAACACGTTTTTATTGTGATTTAGCATTTTTGGAACACAGTTCTGTGGTATTTGTAATACAAATTAAATTAATAAACTAGAAAGATACAGAAGAAAATAATTTATCTATCTTTTCATAGTGAAATAATAAAAAATTGGTGAAAATTCATGTTTCCTATCTGCGGAAATGCGTCTACCAACTCCGCTACATCGACAAAGTACATTTACATCAAATTTTTAACTTATATTATGTAGTTGTTTTATCTTATCTATACTCGCCGAAGAGGCGCCAAATAATTGATACTATAAGACACGTGTCAATAATTTAAAGGTTTAATTATCGGCGTGGCGCCAAAAAACCTTTTGGATAGATAGTGGTATCAAACACATCCCCAAGGGCGGCGGCGAACATCGCATCGGGTGTGCCGGTAAAGCCAACATTTTGGACTTGGCGGGAGCGCGCAGAAAAATGCGCGTCGCAAATAAGTAAGGAAAAGGGGTCTCTCTTATAATAGCGAAAAAAGAAAAGATTCTTCAATAGGGGTTGCTCCAATAATAGCAAAAAATAAAAATACTGTGTTAGAGATTCTTCGACGGGGGGAACGTCTACCAGCAAGCTTGGACGATCGTGGCGTTGTCCGGGCGAGAAGCGGCAGAGAAGCGCATATCATGGTGTACGATGAGCGCCACCCCCAGGGTACACCGGACGGGCGTAACATCCCAGGTTACGCTTGGGAATTACGACCCCGAGCGGTTCCGGTCGGGTACACAAGATCAGAGCAGTGGCCGGAGTCACGCCTGCCCAGACACCCAGATGGAACCGGGGTTGAATAAGAACTTTAACTCCCCGCTTGCCTCTCAGTTGAATAGCCTCATACGCGCCGTGCGGCAGGCGCTTTAGGCCACACTGGAAAAGCAGCTGAACCCGGGCATCATCACGGCATCGAGTGAATCCTGTGCTTTCCGTAAGTGCAGACAGGCTGCACGGGGGGAGTGTACCGCACAGAATTACTCGCCGAGGAGGCGCCAATTAATTGATACGATCAGACACGTGTCAATAATTTAAAGGTGTAATCATCAGCGTGGCGCCAAAAAACCCGTGGGATAGATTTCAGGAAAACAAAGACGTCTTAGGTGTAGGTACTTGCAAATATGACTACATGTATTGTTATTAATTTGCCGTACTTTCTCGATTTTGCCGCCGTAGTGTGTTTATATTGAACATCTTTTGTGTTTTATTTCTTTCAACCTCATAATCATCATCATCATCGCCGGTTAAGAGATGCTGAGATCAGTGAACCACCATTGTCTACATTCTTGTTTCCTGTACGGAACAGTTAGTTTGTGGCAACATATTATATAACTCATAAGAAAACACTTTGTTTATATCACTGTTTATTGATAAATCAACATGTTTCAAGATCATTGGTCCGTTCTGAAGGACACAATGTATACTAAAATTAAAAATTCAAGCATAGACAAAAACAAAATCATAAATATAAATGGTCGGTAACTAATTAGGAACTACTGGAACTAAATTAAACATTGTAAATAACCAAATTCTTATTGCAAATATCACCATTTAAATTTGTTTCAACAGTAGTAATTAATTAGTTACCCACCACTAATATTTATTGTTTTATTTTTGTCTATGCTTGCATTTTTAATTTTATAATACGTAGTATCCTGAAAAAGGTACAATCGGTTTTGAAACATGTTGATTTATCAATAAAAAGCGGTGTATACTATGGTAGTATTTTCTTATTAGAAATATAATATGTTGCTCAAAGTAACTTTATGATTATTGAAGAAGGAATAATAGATAATATAAAAGAGCTATATAATGTATGGTCAAAATTTGTCGTAAACGTACTTGATTTAGCGGAATTAGTAGACGCATTTCCACGGATAGGAAAAGATCTAGGTTCGAATTCCGGCTGCAACTAAAATATTTTTCAATACATCAATTTTTTCTGTATATCTTTCTATAAAAACATTTAATTTTCATTAAAAATAGATGAATACTGCGATACGCAAATAAAACCATCGGTGTACTGTTGGATATTAGATATTCATACTACTTACGTCTTGGAGTTCGATTCCGAGAGCAATCTTGAAGAAGGTCGGCGTCTCCATCAGCATAATGGTATACCCAACGTAAGCTCCCACTTGGGTTGAAATTAAGGCTATGACAGGTTTACTCGTAAAAATAGCCTTCCACGGCACTTTCTTTTTCTAAAAATTAGAAAAATAATAATTTTAATAGCCCGAAAGAGGTTTTTAAAACGATTTTCTACTCTCAGCTCTTGTAGTTCCCATGTACATGCAATTTCTTAGAGATTCGTCGACTCGCGCATTGCTTTACGCTCATCACGTAGGTCAAACGTTATTGTCGTTCGTCATTTGCATGATTTTAAATAACTCCAGCCGTAGTTATAACTGAATAAATATTTGTAAAATTAATAAAATTAACATCGTTTAGTAAACTTATGCTAACTTTTCAGAATAGATAGTTATATGGATCTATAATGGTTTTAGGTGACATTAGTGCGTACAAATCTCGCTGTCAGATTGAACGTCCTATACGCCAGTTTGAGTTTTTATTTATGTCTATCAATCTTATGTTGATTTTTGAGCTTATCTTTGGATCAAAACCTCAACATGTGTACATGGTATTGAGACGCATCTCAATTAAATCGATGAGATCGTCTCATCGTATCTCCTTGAGAGGACACGAGTCCTTATTCAATTATCATACATGTTTAATGTATTATATAATAATTTATCTTTAAAGTAATATAAGTCACTTAATACTTAATTATCAATTAATTTATTATTACTATTGAGGAATCACTACACTAAGAAAAAAATTATGTGAGGCTTTTCATATCAATCCATTTGCTTATTACTGCTCGCCGAGAAACATCTGTCTTTGCATAAGTTAATAAATCTGTCATATAAAAAATAAATTGTGATCGTAGATGAACTCTCATCAACTCATTAGAAGTGTAGAGATTTTTGTTGTTTATGTGGTTGAGACATTCGTAGTCGAGGGTTCGAGCCTCATTCCAGGAGACCAGCAAGTTAGTCGCGTTTTCATAGCACAATCGTTTGCCTTAACTTTAAAATAGTAAAAATATAGATGTGATACGTATTTCATGCTTCTATTTTTTTGATGGTTAGTTTTTTGCATACGCTTACAATTAATACGTTATATTTTTCATTTTATATGAAGATAAGATTTAACCAACCAATGTGTATCGACTTTATCTACTTCCTCATTAATAAAAACAAATATCAGATATCTCATAGTGACATGCTACTAATTACAGGGCTTACAACCCGTCTTCGGCTGGCTTAACTAATTCTCACCCCTCAATCTCCATATTTATTAAAGTGGTATACATGTTAGTATGTGGGCTCGCTTCGAGTACTACTACACCATCTATGGAACAAATTTAATTATTATTTTTTTAAACAGCATATACGTCATTACTATGAAAATCTGATTTTTTGAAATATTGTATAATAAAATATAATATAAAATAGCTTTGTCTCTATGAGATATCTGATATTTGTTTAATAACAGTGTCTTTGTAGGTAAAAATCTAGTAATTGTGGGTTCTTGAACATATTGCAAATATAAATACCCCATCATACGGCTCTTGTCCCAACGACTTCTCGATGTAGACTTTTTCCTCTGTTGAAATAGTCCTGTGCTCAGCAGGCGAGTTAGCTCCGTAGCGCATCCAGAATAGTCCGTTCACGATGCATATGAACCCGAAGAAATAGAATATCCAAGGCCAGCCCAGGGGACTGGATGCTATGTAAGCCGATATCGGCATCGTCAGGATTGTAGATATAGGGATACCTAAAAAAAAACAGTAATACCTACTATCAAACTACTACCTACTGTGCAATGATATTTGTTTTTGTTTGGAAAACTAAGCACAGAAAATTAATGACGTAAACGCTCTTTCGTCTAGCTTCACTTAAGATTAACATGTTAGCATGAAATAACATTTTATTTAATCTCTACTAATTTACCTTTTGATTCTTGTTGGTTTCGTATTAACTGATCTTTTTTCATGACAGATTAAAATTAATTATTTATTTCTAGTTTTGTGTTCGTAATCGGTTCGTTGTTATATATCTCGAGGAGCACATTTTTTAAATTTTTAATTCATATAAATTAATTGAAGTATAATTTTCATTCCTAAAATAATCAAGAACTAACTATCAATTTTAATTACATTAGGTGTAGAAAACTGGCAAACATGCAGCAACCAAAATGTATTATATTTTTTATTTTATTATTTCATGATTATTTATACATATTTAATTGTATGTTCAACTTTTAATCTATATATGTTTTGTTTTTATGGAACGGACGAATGGGGAGAGAATAGTAAGAAAGATACATGAAACATGTGTTGATGGCACCAGAAATAGAGGACGTCCGCGAAAGACTTGGCACAACCAAGTAAACCAAACACTGGAAGGTGGTCCTGTTATAGTCTCAATAATCGACGAGCTTGTATGATAATATGTATGTCAGGGTATAAGAGTGTGGCAATGGTAAGTTAGATAGTTAGGCAGAACACAGTGTTGCTGTGAAGTTACATTTTCAGAACATAGTTCTGTTGTATTTTGGTAGTAATCAAATATTATTTCAATGGATTCATTTTTTCTGTGCATCTTTCTGGTTGATTAATTTAATTTGTATTATTTAGTTAGTTTATATAGGTTTTTTGAAATAAAAAATATTACCAGCATAAACAATATTTCCGAGACGGTTTCTTTCACAAGTTGGCACCCACTTTCCTAGAAGAGTGTGGATTGATGGATAACTGAAACCCTGGACTAATCCACAAGCCACCCTGCCAACACATACCCCCTGCCAGCCGCCCTTCGAAAAGCATGAAGTTTATTAAACACCTTTCGTATAAATAAATAATAATATACACAATTAATTAATTAAAGAAAAATAACACGTAGAAAAAATATCCACGCAACTATTTCAAGTCAATAAAAATATTTTTTTTCATGGTATTTAAGTTTTGTACTGCTTCCTCTTCGTGCGTTACACTCGTCCGGCCACTTTTAAACCTATCGATTCACAAAAAAACACTTTTACGTGATAAATCACTGTCCCTGTATATTGATAAAAGTCAACAATGAATTTCAGCTTCTTTCACACATTTCGACCAGACAAATTGGATCACTGCTCGTTGTTCTTCCTTGGTGCAAACTGCTAGCGGAGTGGACATATTTATACTGTAATAGTCGGAAGGCAAATGACGCGATTGGGATCAAATTTCGCAAACGTTACTGCAATCACATTAACACTAAGCACGCATGCGCAGAAGGCAGTATGATAACATTGAAGGTGTGTTACGGCAAAAGTGTACATAATTTTTAACTCGCCCTCGTATAATTTTGTGAACCAACTTAACAAACCTAATTGTCAATATGTATACGACAATAAATTAACAAAAAATTTGTAATAATGTTATCACGGTTTAATGTAAAACTTCTTGAAATTCTCCTTCTTCGAGTACCTACTATCCGTTATCGAGTACTATAGAGTTGGCTATTCGGAATTTGTTTACAAGTACCCGAAATAAAGATAATCGTAAAAAAATAATATTTCAATGATGGCAGCCCTGACTTTTCTATTATATACTTGATATCTTAATAGTTGTTCTACCACTCATATAATGCGCCACCAGATAAGTCAATAACTCATTCTATTTGTATCCAGATTGCCAGAATTTGTTTATGTTGTATTTGGTTTTTGTTTATTATTACGAATTTTATCTTTTTAATTTTAATCCATTACGTCGCATGCTGTAGTTCCAAGGTTTAGTGGTATTCAGTAAACCTGTCGTATGACAGTCAATAAGGCTCGTTCGCGCAGCTTAAAAATAAATTGATGATGTTTATCGTACAAATGAAACTCACCACGTAAGAAGCGAACGGAGTGAGCAGCGAGAGCAGTCCCGACGAAATAACAGAAATAGTGGTAAACGGCTTTCCGCCATATTTGCAAACCAGAAATCCGGCGCAAAATTGCATCGGAAGGTCGCCCCAACTGATCGAACTTAGGATTATCCCTTGTATCGGCTTCCCCCAATCAAATGTCTGTAAAATAAATATAATCATTTATTGTTTTTCATTTTGTATGAACCACCTCATTACTAATGTTTGTCAAAGTAAGGAGGTATAATTTTATTTTATTCTAACTGACTTTATATAATAATAAGATTTATCACTTTTAATAGTGCATTTGTATAATAGATTTAATAAAATAACACCACCGCATTTTTATCTGGAAGACAAATAAAATACAACTCAAAACATCGAGAGTTTCACATGTCCACTTTCAATTCAGCTAAAATTTTAAAAATGTAACAACATCTGAACAATTCTATTGAATGTGTCTAATAACTGTGGATTAGATTTGAAGATTTAAAATAATTATATTTTCTGAAAATCTCTTTTTGTGAAAATTATATCCATTTTCACAAATTTTATATTATTTTGTTTTGTCTCGTTTACCACATTAATTTTTATTTGGGCAAAATCCTATTTTTCTCATTATAACATACGGGATTTTGTAGTGTTGAAAAGCCACTCTTCTGGCTGCCGGGATTCGAATTCGATTCGATTTCTTATTTTTCATTATATATTTATAGTGGCAGTATTTTTGACGACAAATTTTCGTACTCATATGTTACACTTTTTCAAATTAATACATCTATTGTTCCATTGGTAATGCATCTTCCCCGGATTGGAAAAGAGATCCAGGTTCGAATCCCGGTAGTGCAACAACAATATTTTTCGATAAAATTGATTTTGTATGAATATTTTTATAATTAATACATTTAATTAGTATTTAAAATATCACAGACCTGTGTTCTGAATAATTGCAACTTCACAATAAGAATGTGTTCTCCTTAATAATATATAAGTATAAATGTGTCCAAAATTTAATAAAAATGAATTGTTAATTCTGACGTCTGCTATCGGTTTACTCAGAGGTATTTGGGATTTCGTAAAAAACAATGTAGATGGCTTTCAAATAATGAAAAGATAGATGTATTAATTTGAAAAAGTGTAACATATGGGTTTGAAAATTTGTCGTCAAAAATACTGTCGCTGTAGCATAGTTGGTAATGCACCTTCCCCGGATTGGAAAAGAGATCCAGGTTCGAATCCCGATGATGGAACAACAATATTTTTCGATAAAATTGATTTTATATGTTTAACTTTATAGTTAATACATTATTATTTTACTGATAGAATACCGGCCAAGTGTAGGTACCGCTGGCTGGTGTGCAAAAATAACATTTATATAGGCTTAGCGTTTATTGTGATCATAATTACTGAAGAACAAACATTTTAGTAAGCTGATAATTTTGTTACGTGAAACACGTTATTAACAGGCGACATTGTGTAACATTGAACATAAGTGAATTTTAATGATTTCTCCGTCATAGAAGAAGTATAAGAAAATACAATAAATGCTGTACCTACTATAATTGTTCCGTTATGTATGGTTGCATCTGTCATCCCCAAAATGGCAACAGTCATACATCCTCTGGTGAAACTTGTTGTACAAACGCACGCGAAGAGAAGAAAAATTTGCATATGTCTTTTTCCATAGCCCGTCACTAGATATACCAAAAGAAAATTAGTTATTTATTTGTGATTTTCAATTAGTTAAATATTTTACTCACGCAAAATTTCTGAATGGTTGGTGGTACGTGTGAATTAATGATTTTATTTAAAGCATTAAATTTTACATCAGTCGGAATGAATATATAATTAAAATAAAAACAAATACTAATTTAGTGTATTAATTATAAATATAAACATATAAAATCAATTTTGTCGAAAAATATTGTTTATGCGCTACCGGGATTCGAACCTGGATCTCTATTTCCAATCCGGGGAAGTACACTACCAATTGTGTTATAGCGCGAGTATTTTTCATGACAAATTTTCGAACCTATATGTTACACTTTTTCAAATTAATACATCTGTCGTTCCATTATTTGAAAGCCATCTACATTGTTTTTACGGAATCTCAAATAGAGATCCAGGTTCGAATCCCGGTAGCGCAAAAACAATATTTTTCGACAAAATTGATTTTATATGTATATATTTATAATTAATACATTAAATTAGTATTTAATAGATCGCAGACCTATGTTCTGAATAATTACGACTTCACATTAAGAATGTGTTCTCCTTAATGTAATAAAAACAAATGGGAAATGGTTTTACTAATCAAATACGGATTTATCATATTATTGTATAGCTGGATTTTGATCATTCTAAGTAACGCATTTCATTGCCAGGTAGCCTCTCATTTTTTCAGATTGAACTTAATAGATTCCCCAATGTGTAAGTGTGGTGCCGAGGAAAAAACCCTTGACCATATATTTTTTGCCTGTCCATTGCGGATCACAGGTTATTTTACAGTAATCTCGTCAATGGTAATTTTCAACTCCCGGTTAACTTGTGTCATCTTCTTTCCCTTAACTCGCCACATTTAATTTATATAATAACAAATTTTTTGAATGACAACGTACACAAATTATATAATATTTCCTATTAAATAATATTATTGTACATTTTTCTATAAAATAACGTTTTAACTTGATTAATGGCACAAATCACTCTTGTTGAATGGCGGATTGGCTATTTTAAAGAAGAAGAAGAAGTAACGCATTTATTGTAAGCACAAAAACATCTTTGGATTGGTTAAATTAAAGCTCTATAAACATATATTTTTAAAATTCTAATTAATTTGTGTGTATTATTAATCTATATGTATATTTTTAACATAAATTCAAATAAGAACATACCTTTTTTTTCTGATTCCACAATTTCGCACTTTGGATTGCACAAATGTGATTCCTCCATGGTGCGTTCTATTAAATATCTGTAAGAAAAATGTGTTTTAAAATTTTCTGTAACATTTGTGGAACGAGTGAAAATTTACGAATATAAGTAGACAACAGTGAGCTAGACAAATATTTACAAATTTGACTACGTATTATAATAATAATATTTTCTTGCGAGCGAGGATATGAAAAAGTATTTAATTCTTGTTTGTGGGAAACTGATCGTATTTATGTACAGCCGTATCGTTACTCTCACTCATTCCAAACTACTGTAAAAAAATATTGTCATATATTACATTTGACGTATGAAACTGACACTGATAAGGAAAATGTAAGTACATATTTTAAGATAGTGAGTTTTGACAAAAAAATCTCCGCGAACAATTCAAATGAAATATATTTGAAAACCTCGCCAACAAATAAAACGTTTTTATAATAGGCATCCATCTCTTATCAAAATTTATTGTATTGAATACGAAGCAGGCTGAAGTTATTCAGAATAGACGGTCTGTGATCCCGGTAGCAACAACAATATTTTTCGATAAAATTGTTTTTATACGTATACCTTTTTAATTAATACATTTAATTTGTATTTGAAGTTGTATTAATCAAACCTTTTCAAATTTAGTAAATTTTTGAAAATAACGTCGGTACGTCCTAAAGTAGTATACAGTTTATAACAGAAGATACAGCTTGTAACACGGAGTTAATTCTAATTGAATTATTTTTCAATTAAACTGAACTACGTTTAAATGTATTAATATCAAAAAGGTAACATATAATATTGTCGCTGTAGCATAGTTGGATAATGCACCTTCCCCGGTTAGGAAAGAGATCCAGGTTCGAATCCCGGTGGCGCAACAACAATATGTTTCGATAAAATAGATTTTATATGTATATCTTTCTAATTAATTCATTTTTAATTATCACAGTCCTATGTTCTGAATAATTACAACTTTACAATAAGAATGTGTTACATTATTGATTTTTAGGGATTATTGTATTTTAGCACTAGGTATTATGTAATAAAAACGTGTTTTTATTTATAATCTTTAAATATATGCACCATGTCCACAACTTATTACCAAAATTATACACATGATCCTGTATCCTCAAATTATTTGTAAACGTTAATTACAATGTGAAACTAAAGCAGTCCTTCTTTGTTGGTCTCTCATTTCATCAAGTGGGTATCCCAAATCACGGAGCAATATGGTGTGCAATTTTGGTTGCATCATATTTGTCCCCGTTTCCTCCCGGAGAGCGATTTCCTTAGTATATAAAAGTGTTCGACAGAAGTATGTGATATTTTATCTTCGTTACCTGCCACTATAGAGAGGTAGTGTGATAGTAATTAGGTTAGCCTTTAGACCTGTACAAAATATTTTTTTAGTTTATAACTTATATTTAGTTTTTACCCACCGATGAAATTATCATTGAACTAGTAAAATGCATTATTATGACAATTTTTCGTTTCAACAATGTATATGTCAATTTTGGCGTTAATACTTGGATTAATGTAGTTTTAAATGAGAAAATAATCATTGTTGACTTATTGCATGATAATAATTACATTAATCTTTTCGCGAATCTTAATTAATCATTATCATTAAAAACATTTTTTGTAATATGATTTTCGAAAGGCGACATTTTTGACAGTTCATTTTAGCGGGATCCGACAAATTTTTAGCAGAAACGTCAGTTACGAAATACGAAATCGACGACACTGCCGCTAAAAAATTTAAGCAAACGCTAAAATTTGGTTTGCTCACGGAATACGGGTAACAGTGAGTAAGCTCGTGCAACCTTAATTCGCATGAAATAGCTGTTCTGCATTCGTGATCTAAATCTTGAACTACTATTATCTGTATTATTTTATGTAAAGGAAGTATTACGCTATATCACTGGACACTTACACAAGAAATTTTAATATTAAAAAAAAGAGACGTGAACACGGAATATGTGTCACATTAATATTCTTACTATTTTTGAACTAAGCTTAACGTTTGTGCTATGAAAATAGAACTAACTTGATGGTAATGATAATGATAAGGCGACTTGAAGTATTTGAGATATACTTACAGGAAAATGCTCAAAATAAGCTAGATAGATAAGAGTTATGAAACAAAATGTTATGGATCAGATGAGCAAAGAAAAATATGAAAAAGTGGGTATTTTGTATATGTAATAAGCAGGGGCGTGCAGTACATACAAGTAAAAAAGCTGTGCATAACTGAAAATTCTGGGAAACAAATATAAATTAAAAAATTGGATTAACGTTAAAAAACATACGAAAACATTATTTTGCAATTAGTGCCATCTGTATACTAGTAGAAACTTTAACGACGCTCTTTTTTTATTCGCCACATCGTGCTATTTACATTACTCAGTTCTGTCTTTAAGCTAGTGAATTACTCAAGTCATATAAATGGCTATTTACTGAATTGAAAATTCCTTTCGGTTGATCCGTTTTGTATGGAGTCGTTACCTATCCTATTTTTTAACAGAATAACATTAGAAAGGGTTACAACTGCGTACAAATCATTGAAGTGTCTACTTTCTCTTTTACTTATTCGCGAATTTTACTATCTTACTGTTTTTAACATGTTGATTTCATGATTGTTCTTTAATTTTGGTGCATGGATTTGGATTGGCAATTGGCAGAACTATTTCCTACGTTAACTTTTAATTGAAATAATTATTTATTTTAGTTATTACGTGAAGGATTTTAAAACAATAAATCAACTTGTTCAGTCATAGAAAATGTTATTAAAAACCTCCATACATTTTTATATGGGTAAGAAGGTATTATTTTACGTTAAAACATAAACTTCAAAACCACTATTAATAGTACTCTAAAATTACAAATAAACACATGGTAGGGTCGTATAAACAACGGATTTATTTTGTCTAAAGACGTTAGTTAAACGAAAGTATATATGATTGTATAATGTTATTGGTAACAGCGTAACCTAAATCTATACCTATTGCACGCCACTGGTAATGAGATATCCAGAGAAATAAACTTTGCATTCACAATGCAGAGAAATGAGAACCCAGGAAGAAGGACTAAAGTATCTAAGGCAATAGTTTTACCAGTATACTTTAGAGCTTTTGAAGTAGAATAAATTTCACCTTTACAAAATAAATTTAATCTTATTTTTTACCAACTCGTCTTTTTATATTTCTTTCAAATAATTTATTAATATTAATACATTAATAATTTAGATAGCACCATTTTCGTAAAAGCCTTATAGGTCTCTAGTCCTATACGAGTATTTAAAATTATCGTACGGACTTTTTTTATTTCAGTCTATTTAATTTAGGCTAATTCAAATAATGTATATTTATATAAAGTTGTTTTTTAAATTCTGATGGAAAAAATACATAGCTTAGACAAAAGTCTCATTTCCTTTTTCATTTTTCTTAGATATTTAAAAATAAAAAAATAATGTATCGTTTGTCACATCAGGAGTAAACTTTGTTTTCTGTTAATTTCACTTCATTTTTTTTTTACTGGCAATAATTCTAGTTCACCATCTAAGGTTCCAACATCTGAAATAGAAAATTTATTATTAAATTATGCCTTACAACATATTTATCTTCGTATTATATCGTGCCAAATAATTAACAGTAATTACTCAAGTTATATAACATTTATTATACACAAAAATAGAGATGTTTCGGATATCAAAAACAACTTAGTCAATATCCATTATTTTTTATATTTAATTTAGCAATAAAATATCACAACACGTTGAAAGATTCGATCTTGTGTGTAATAATAACATAGGTTTTAGTCCAAATAAGGTTTTCAATAATAAGTTGATAAAAATGTAAATATTAAATCATTCCACAACAATTATACCCCTAATGTATTGAAATATAAAAATTTCAACCACTCATTATTAGCTTATCAAAATTTCAACCACTTATTAGTAGCCCGTTAAAATTTCAACCACTTATTAGAGTCTCCATTTTACAGGAATTAAACGTCAAGGACAGACTCTCAACCATTTGCTTGAGACGAATTCTTAAATTTTTTTGGCATCTTGCGAGAAGGGAAGATAGCTTGGATAAACTTGTTGTGGTGAGCCATGTCGAAGGACGAAGAGAAAGATCCCCCATCCGTTGGACCGACCAAGTGGAAAAGGCAACATGCACTTTTCTGGTGACAGCCTTAAGAAAAGTGGAGATGCATATGGACTCAATATATGATCCTATTGGGTAGAGATCAATCAGAAACATCGGTATCTAATATTCTAACATAATCATTATACAGTGTCTACACTAATAATTCACTAGTTCTACAACACTTTCACTACATTTTTTTTTCTCTATTTTTATTTTTATTCCTTTCGAATATATCTTTCTTGAATTAAATAACACTATAATAGCACGAAAAAAACTGACTAATTTAATACAGACGGTAGTCTAGCAAAGAAGCCAGAATAATACTGTATATATCAGTCTACTCCATCCGACACAATAAACTACGAGTACTTAATTGCAATGTAATTGAATTTTATGTTTATCATGTTATGTTATATTGTAATATATTCACCTCTGTTACAATAAAACATGTATTAATAAAGTCTAATAGTTATGAGAGCGATAATTCATGGAGATGGCGATCCACAGTCATCTGACTGAAGATCGCCATCTGAGGAAGGACTGACGTGGATAATGATTAGTAGCTTTTGGTTTTTGATACTCTATTGATTACAAGAATGATAATTTAAAATGCTAGACCATCGAAACATTCCTAATTTATAGTGCATGTAAAAATATATAATTTATAACCATACGGACTTACTAATTTCTTTTAATTCATTAATTCCATTCCATTGTTGGACCTCCGCACTTCCAAATATGAGATATAATACATTTCCAAAGAAGTAACTTCCCGCAGTTATCAGAAACACCACGCGCCATTGCACTATATCTGTCTGCAAAAGTAAAGATAATTGAATTTTGAAACATAAAAATACATATGAGAAATTGCGTGTTTTTTTATTTAAATTATTTATGTTAAATTACCGATATTAAGGCCAATACTGCTGAGAATTTTGGCAGCAAAGTAAAACACTTCATTCGGTGCCCTGTCTGCTACTATTATATTAAAAAATAAGTATTTTCTGAATGGTATTTTATTTAAATATGAAAATTTACCTAAGTATGTACCAAGTGCTAAAGTGATCTTCCTGACGATGCGTGACTTGTGATATTAGAATACTTCAAATTTTTATTATAGTATTTTTTATAATATAATGTATTGATAATTTATTTTATACATGTAGAAATTAAGAAAAAAATAATTTAGAATTTTTTCATATATTATTTTTAATTTGTATGTAGTTTTCAGAAATACGCATGTCGTGTAAAAATTAAAATTAAAATATAACATTTCTTACCGGATCTTCCAATATGTATCCTGTCATAATCGGTGCAAGGATAAATCCGATATCAGACAATATCAATGATACGCTCACAACAATTCCAGCGAAATTCGGTGACAAGTCTATGTGATTTAGCTAAAAAAAATCACGTTTAATATAATATTATATAGTTCGTGGTAATAGTAATAGCAGTATTATATAATATTTTAAATATGGTTAGATAGATTTTATATTATACGGGAAATTAATTATTTAACTTTTCATCGGAACCGGTGTGGAAATTTGATAAAATAGCTTTTTAAGTATTACCATGAATCCAGCGGCTGACAAAGAATCCAAAGCCGCAACCATGACGACGAAGGTTACAGCAACTGTGGTGTTCCCGGCGGGGACGTACATTAACGCCACCAGAGCGGTGGCTGGTCCCCACGTTCCTGGTGAGCATGAACCGTTTTGACTTTCAAACTATTTATAAAATTTTTAGTTTTCAATGAAATATTAATTTTACGAAATACTCGACATACATAGCAGTCCTCGTAGTTCAATGAACTTGACACTGGCTTCTCAAACCGATTTCCGGTGAGGACATAAGGCGTGTATGTCAATTTCTGAAGCCATTGCAGTAATTGGGTCTCATAGGTTGTTGTATTGTTAATAAACAAAATAAATATATAAAAATTAAGATATACCCAAAGTGTTTGCTAACTTCCTGATGACGGTTAAGGGGAGATATCCTTCGTTGAGGAGATAATCAGAAATGAAACTGATTCCTAGAACTCCAATCACTGAAGCGACGTAGGGTAGGGCAGCTAGCAGACCACTCTTGAAACATAAACAAAAGCAAAGAGAGTAATAATGTGACATCATAGACTTCCACGAAGCATTACTATCGATGCCCTTACGTTGAATTATAAATATTAAAAATTTTAAATTAAAAACACAAAGTTAAAATTAGCAATATTAACTTTGTGTTTCGAAACCGGTAGATGTATTTAAACTCAATTTAGTGGTTAATAAAACAAATATAATAAATAAAAATAATATTAGTATTACTTACATCTTGAAGTTCTATCCCGAGGGCAAGCTTGAAGAAGGTCGGCGTCTCCATCAGCATAATAGTGTACCCAACAAAAGCACCCACATGGGTTATAATTAAAGCTATGACAGGTTTAGACGTGAAGATAGCCTTCCAGGGTATTTTTTTTTTCTGGAAATTAATAATGTAATGTTTCTTTCATTATTATACTCTATTTTATAAAGTATATATTTTACTTTAATTTAACGTAATGCATCGCTAAAATATGTATGTATTAATTATACTATAAGGATTTTACTGCAGCCTTTTTTAAAAATTAACGAAACTAATCAATAAATTGTCTAGTAGTGCTTTTTACCCGCCGGAAATCTAATCCTTTAGTTAAAACATAAACATGACTTTTTGTTAAGTCCATGAACGTATATTATAGGAACATAGAAAACTTATTTTCGTGTGTAAAATTTCTTTGAGGTTTGTCATTGAAAATTTTCCATTTATTCTGCTACATGAGCTGTCATCAACTGTTTAGGAGCGTAAAGATTTCTGTTTCAAAACTTGTTTTAATGTCATTGTATTTACCAAGACGTTTACTGTATTCTTTTTTTATATATATATAATATTGAACCAACCAATACGTATCGACTTAAGTCTGTTTACATTTTTAGAAAAATTATTAATGTAATATTTAAATGTCGTTAATAAAAACAAATTTAAATATCTAACCCCATCATACAGCTCCTGCCCCAGCGACTTCTCTATGAAGGCTTGTTCCTCTGTCGAAATAGTCTTATGTTCAGCAGGTGAGTTAGCTCCATAGCGCATCCAGAATAATCCGTTAACGAAGCACGTTAACCCGAAAAAATAGAAAATCCAAGGCCAGCCTAAGGGGCTGGATGCTATATAAGCCGATATCGGCATCGACAGGATAGTAGAAATAGGATTACCTTAAAAAAATCAAATAGAAATGTCATCACAATTCTGTAATACATCGATGATAAAATTATGGGGGTGTTTTGGTGATGGAAATGAAACTCGCAGTTGATGTCGAATTGTTTATAGGGATGATAGGACAATGGGAAATGTCGCTGGAGGAGGCGTTTGTAGGGATGGTGATTCAAATTCACCACCATCGTCACCGTTCGCAGCCGACACCGATACCGGCGACATCTATCCAGTGTGCAGATTTCAGCGGAGAGAGAATGCGCGCAGTCCCGCCTCATCACTCGGCCCCGATTTCCCGCTCACCAACTCGCTACTTTCTATCTTCTGTCTTCTTTCTTTACTAACCATATAAACAATTCTACACAAATCACGTGTTTCATTCTATCATCGCCACAAAGTGATTATTTTCATGACTGACCATTTCCAAGATAAGATGTTTTACTTGTATTCTTATTGTTATTTGTGATGAGCAAAATAACTAACGTTTAGTTTCATTTAGAAATAATATTTTTTTATTTATTAAGACACAAAAAATATTTCATTTAACAACTGCTGTTTTATATTTTGATTCTGGTTGGTATCGGCTCCTTCGCTTCTTATTACATTATTATTATTATCCTTATTTCTAGTATCGAATTTGAAAGAGAAAGACATTCAAGATAAGTTTGTACAAAGTCATATGTCGCAGGTTTTCTGTGAAGGGAGAAGGCGATGTACGAATTGAAAAAGTATAGTAACTAACAATTATGTATTAATAATCATATTAATTCATTGATTCAAATTATTGAAAAAAATATATCACCAGCATAAACCATGTTTCCAAGTCGGTTTCTCTCAGAAATTGGCACCCATTTTCCTAGAAGAGTGTGGATTGATGGATAAAGAAATCCCTGGAGTAATCCACAAGCTACCCTGCTGATGCATACACCCTGCCAGCCCCCCTGAAAATAGAGTTTTTACGACTTAGTAATTATAGTTATTTAATTATGCATGGTGTCAAAAAAAAATTTCTTTCTTAGTCTGTATATTATGTAAAGTAAATAATTAAATATTCTGTATATTTTTCTATTCTGATGCATTTAAGTTTTTTTTAAATGTTGAAAATAAAAATAATAATTTACATATGTGATATATTATTCGGTATTTGCGTAATAGTACGTCTTCCTGATACTTTTCAGTGTTGTTTAAGTTCTGAGTAAAACTCGTGGTGACAATTAACTATTTATTACAGAGAGATACAATTACGATACAAGATGTACAACTATAACGAGACAACGGTAGTGTAGCAAAAGGGAGCGCGCCCTGTGTGTGGACGCTATTTATACCCGCACATACATACGCATTCACACACACGCACACGACCCGTGTGGGCAGTGAGGCTCACATACACATCGGTACAATACAAGGACATCACATATAAATAATATAATAATTCTGTTTAATTTGTTACTAAAAAACATCACAAAAATCTTATTCAATCACAAAGAGCAATTTACAAATACGTAAGTGTATTTTACTTTACCTTAAGGTGAACCAAGTTGTCAACCTAATTGTAAATGTGAAGACAAAAATGAATTAGTAATAATAACATCAGCGTGCTCTTATGCATGGTTATTTAGTTTTAAACCTATCAGAATGACGATTAATTAGGCTCGTTCTTATAGTACAAAAGTAAATTATTGTATATACGAGTAGTGCAATTGAAACTCACCATGTAAGAAGCAAAAGGAGTCAGGAATGAGAGCAATCCAGACGAAATTACAGAGATGCTGGTGAATGGCTTCCCGCCATATTTACAGACCAGATATCCCGCACAAAATTGCATCGGAAGGTCGCCCCAACTGAACGAACTTAAAATTATTCCTTGTATCTGCTTTCCCCAGTCGAATGTCTGAAAAATTGTATTTATTGGTAAATTAAGTCGACACCGCTGAAAGAGTTTCACACCGTATTAGTCGAATAATATCACGGAAAAAATCATGATCGAATTTAGTTTAATGTACTTTGAGCAGCGGTTATAAGTACCGCTATGGATGTGTCTCCGGAGAAATCCTCTTGTATTCCGTGTGTGGGGCGATAATTATAATTAAACTCGGATCGGGTGACAATATATAGTAGTTTATTATTTCACGAATATAGTGCCATTAACAACAATATATTATAATATAAGATATCTAATTCGCGTCAGAGCAGAAAAAGGAGGCAGCTCGAACTCCTGGCGCCCTCGCTTATAACGCCTCGCACACAACACACACACATACCTCATACTACGCCCGCGCTCCGCGGACCGACACATACAAACTTTGGACGTCACAATATATATAATATAACCAGTATATTCTGCAAGGGTTTGGGGGCTAATTTATCCTTTCTTACAATGTAGATCGGTCTCCCTAGGAATTTTTCTTGTTATCATATATATATATATAAAAATACATTAAAAGTACAGTGATTTATTGGGAGCCAATGAATCAAGTACGAGTAAAATATGCTAAGTAACACAGTATTTTAAATCAAATGATCTTATATTTTACGAAAAAAGATTAGAAAGTTGACAACTCCGTAGGAAAAAGTGTAATAACATAGATTAATCGAAAGCACATAATGAAAAATGAGATAACTAATTGAATTTGTTATCTATTTATTTGAAGTTTTTAGAAAGTTTGAAATTGTTGTATTTTCTGAAATTCCCATATGTGTATTAATTTTTCCTTATCCTTGTGCAATCTAGTGCATTTAATATTTATGTAAAATTTACTGTGTAAAATCAGCTTTACTCCATTGACTCTAAAGGCGAGGAATTAAAAACGGATTGCTTTTGAGCTGTGGTGCTAGAGACATGCAAAACCATGGACAGGGAGACACACAAATATGTCAATTCTGCACGAAATACACATCAACTCTCAATCTACTAAGATGAATACTTCAATTTCTTGAATATTTTACGAGAAGATAAATAAGCTTATGATGGCCGACGTCGAAAGACGGAGAGGAAGAGGAAGGAGAGTAGGATGTGAGTTCACAAAAAGCGCGATTCTCATATATGAAGAAACAACATGGAAGAAGAAGAATTCTTAATATATCCAGAGTAATAGGTACCATCGTTAGACACACAAAAACAAACAACTACTATTCTGAGAATCCGTGTGTGTAGACTAATTACACGGTTAATTGTGATAATAATTAC
Source organism: Eubasilissa splendida (assembly GCA_031772225.1). Lineage (NCBI taxonomy): Eukaryota > Metazoa > Arthropoda > Insecta > Trichoptera > Phryganeidae > Eubasilissa > Eubasilissa splendida. Next base: position 18,839,655 of record CM062855.1, on the reverse strand, counting down.
CGTGGATCACACATTTTGATAAACTGATTATTATGTTGTATCTGAGGCTGTACACGTTATTAATAAGCAACTTTGTTTCACATTGAGTAAAAATGAATTCCAATGTTTTTTCCATTACAGAGGAAGTATTATGTGCTGTACCTACTATAATTGTTCGATTGTGGATGGTTTCATCTGTCATTCCCAGAATGGCGACATTCATACATCCCTTGACGCAGCTTGTCGTGCAAAGGCAGGTGAAGAGGAGTAAAACTTGCATATGTCTTTTTCCATAGCATGACACTAGAAATACCAAAATATTACTGAATAATTACAACTTCACAATAAGAATGTGTTCTCCTTAATAATATATATGTTGTATCAATTTGTGCAAAATTTAATAAAAATGAATTGTTAATTCTGGTGACTCTTATCGGATTACTCAAAGGTATTTGAGATTCCGTAAACATAAAGAAGATGGCTTTCAAATAATAGAACGATAGATATTTTAATTTGAAAAGTGTAATATATAGGTTTGAAAATTTGTCATCAATGCACTGTGGTGCTATAGCATAATCGGTTAATGTACGTTCCCCGGATCGGAAGAGATCTAAGTTCAAATCCCGGTAGCAACAACAATATGTTTCGATAAAATTGATTTTATATGTATATATTTCTAATTAATACATTTAATAAATATTTAAAATATCACAGATCTATGTTATGAATAATTACAACTTCGCAATAAGAATGTGTTCTTCTTAATAACATTATTTATTAATAATATATTCTCGCTTACACATATATACCTACATAAATTTAAACTTTTTGTGTGTCAACATTTGACATGTATTTTTGTCACAATTATTTTATTTGACTTGTAATAATGCGAATGAATTTGTGAAATTCTATATAAATTTATTTATCGCCTGTCTAAAGTTTTACACAATATTATATTGAAAATAAATAGCAAACTACGGAGTCGCTTATCTTTTTAAGTATTTATCTCAAAGAAGTGTTAAAACATTTTCTACTAAAAATTGAATGAAGAAGACTCCGTCAAAGTTTGGATAATTAGCTGTGACATCCTGTATAGGGAAATTATGTATTAGCAATCTTCGGTAAATTTAAAATTGCTAAAAAATTTAGCGCAATGGACACGCGAAAGGCTAATTTCTGAATTGTTGGTTTCATCACAGAGACTTGATATATTAAGTAATGATTTCAATTGAGTTCTTGGTCCTTGGTCGTCTGACCGTCAGGCATAGGTACTAACGTACTTAATTTTATTTATTTCAATCGGTCGGGATGAATATATAACTTGAATACAAAATTATTTTAATATTATTTTTATTTACAAGAAAATGTAAATAATATTAAAATGCTTTTTAATAATGCGTCTAATTAAAGCAATTATTGTCAAACGACGATTGCTCGAAAAAACATTTTTGTAGCACCTGTCTTAAATGTTCTTTCTGTACATTCAATTGATCAAAAACTCGCAAGATGTCTCCAGTCCTATTCTAATGTCTCTCTAAAATTTAAACATTAAGCAAATAACATAATCACATAATAGTACTTATAGGGATGATGTTCATCTCGTGATACGAGTCAAAATATGTGCGCTTTATGTTGTAATCACTCGGATGGAGTGACGGTTTCGGATCAGAAGGTTTTATAGATGGAGTGAATGAGGGCCCTATTTTCATCAGATCTCACGCATGTTGATGTATATCGCAGTGTATATGAATGTGAAATGTGCGAGTGACTTAGTACTTTGGTATTTAAATAAGAAACCGGAATTTTTGTACAGAAAATACACGAAAATTAAACAAAATATTTTATTCGAAGTATTGCCCATCCCTAGTTATACATTTTTCCCATGTCAATTTGTGGATGCCACTCCAAAACAACTGTTGCTCTTTTGAGGTAAACCATTCATCGAGCCATTTTCGTAAGAAGTGAAGCGCTGCTCAGCAAATGCGTGTCTCATCGATGCAAATAAATAGTAATCGGACGGAGCCAAGTCTGGTGAGTAAGCCGCATGCGAAAGTATTTCCCAACTAAACACCTCAATCGTTTTGTTAACCGGTTTTGCTGTGTGATGGTGCATTGTCATGAAGCAAAATCACTTTGTATTGCCTTTTTTGATATTCTGGTCGTTTTTCACGCAAAGTTTGATTTAAATCGATCATTTGTTGTCGGTAGCGCTCAGTATTAACGGTTTCACCAGGTGTTAATAGCTCATAATACATTCCATCCTTCTGATCACACTAAACACAGAGTATTGTCTTCCGTCTATAGCAATTTTTTAAACCACTCAAATCACAGGGATTTATCAAGAGCATAATCACCGTAAGCTTCTACAAGCATTCGATGCGATTCTTCAGCAGTTTTCGTCAAATGGTAACAGAAAATTAATGCTGTCCGCAAATTGTAGTTTCCAGGCACAAAATTCGACATGTTCAACGCTATACAATGCTGTTGTATGAAACTTATATTGTTATGAGTTGAAAATCTTTGTCAGATGTCAAAACAAAAAAATGGCGCCAATGACGCGGTTTGACGGTAACTACATTGACAGCTAGGGCCATCTATGGAAAAATTCCGGTTTCATGTTTACATACCTGGTATATTTTATGACTAGAGCAAGGTATTTAATTAAAATAGGACTTATAAAAGTATTAAGAAGAAGCAATGTAGATGGCTTTCAAATAATGGAACGACAGATGTATTCATTTGAAAAAGTGTAACATATAGGTTCGAAAATTTGTCATGAAAAATACTCGCGCTATAACACAATTGGTAGTGTACTTCCCCGAATTGAAAATAGAGATCCAGGTTCGAATCCCGGTAGCGCAAAAACCGTATTTTTCGACAAAATTGATTTTATATGTATATATTTATAATCAATACATTAAATTACTATTTAAAATATGACAGACCGTCTGTTCTGAATAATTACAACTTCACAATAAGAATGTGATTGATCATCACTTCTTTTTACATCCGTTTCTTATTAAACACGTTCGTTTCTTAAAGCCCTTTATATTACATTTTATTTTACTAATCTCTAATATGTGTACGATTTTTGACAAAATTCAAGTAAAAACATACCTTTTTTATCTGATTCCACAATTTCGTATTTTGCATTATGCATATGTGATTCCTCCATGTTGCGTTCTATTAAAGTCTTCTTCTCTTGAAGTCTGTAAGAAAAGAGTATAAATTTTTTCAGTAAACAGTTGGCTAAGTAAGTCAATCAGTTCAACAAGCAACATAATATTAACAATTTTGTATAAATAATATGAGCCGCTGTCTTGTCTCAATTGTCAACTCCCTCATTCAAAAAGAATGCTAATATTTATTGTCATATATTATATTTGACGTATTTAATGAACACTGATAAGGAATACCTATGTAAATATGTACATATTTTAAGACAAAGAGTTTAGATAACAAAATCTCCACGAAAATGAACGCAATACGTTAATTAAATTATTAAAGTTGTTACTCTGTCTATAGTCGCGGCATTCATATCTAGCGATGAGCTCAAAATCACGAACCGTGAGTCAATCACTGATATCTTTGAGTCACACTCACTATCGATGATTGAATATCTAAGAATATTGTGATTCGTGATTCATTTTTTTATATTTGGTTGTGAACCGTGATTTGGAACATGCATATGAAACAAAAATATTCATGAAGGAATGACGTTATAATTCATTATAAGCGCCATCTAGTAAATTCTGCCTAAATATTTTACGCATTTGACCCGAAAAATGATTTAAGGGTTTTCATTAACTTTGTGATGATATTAAATTAGAAATATATTAATTATAGATGCAAGAATATGTTTTTTTACGCAAATAAAGTTTGAATAATATAAGTAAATTTGCTCAAAATTATGTTTTTTTATTTGTTCATTTATTTCGAGTAATGTGATATCGTGTGGCGCATGCGTATTAGTAATGAAACTGTGATCACAGTCACAGTTTTCAATCACTGATATTATTGAATATCAATCACAATCACACCAGTGAGTCAAGAGTAGGATTTATTCTCATCAAATCATTTAAAATACTGACATCCACAATTAAATAAGATTATATGGATATATTTCACTATTACTTTAATATTAATGTCATTGTCATATTTGGGAAATGATTTAAAATCGGTCAACTGCTCAGGGAATCAATATACGCCCTTAATATTTTTTTACATTTTCGCCCTGAGGCTAATTTAGCAATAAATAATAAAAAATAGTGGGCAATCAACTGATTGAATTTATCATCCCATTTTCAATGAACAGAAGTAGGTACTTGAATTATTTTTTTTTTCATAATTTAACCCTCAGCATACCGCAACAGATAATGTGAGGAATGTGTAATTTTTAAGCATTTTAGGTGCGAAAAAAATGCCTTTGCTAGTTTCAATGGTGGTAAAATACTTGTTATCATACTTTTACTATAAATACTGATAAATATGATAATATAATGGAGCATTCATCGTATGCAGTCTAATTGTGGCAAATATCGATCTTACCGAGCGGTAGACCTGTGTTACTGCATGGCTTCGGAAGGGTTAAAAAATATTATATAAATAATAAGAAAAAACACTTAATTTAAACCACTATATATTGATTTATCAACATGTTTCAAGACCAATGGTTCCTTCATCGGGATACAAATTGAATACTTAAATTAAAAATACAAGCATAGACAAAAAACGAAACCATAAATATAAATGAGGAGTAACTAATAAGAAAAAATGTTAATAATAAATTATAAATTACAAAATTCTTTTGACAAATAGTTACCTTTAATATTTGTTTTCACACTATTTCCTAATTAGTTATTACTCATAGAATTGTTTATTATCTGTACTTGTATTTTTTATTTTAGTATACAGTATGCATTCTGCTGAAGGGGCCATTGGTCTTGAAACACGTTAATAAATTAATACATAGTGGTTTAAACAAAGTATTTTTTCTTATTATTTATGTTTAATAAAAAATAAGTTTACTTAGCAAATTGTTTTAAATATTGCACTTACTAACTGACGCGAAATGGCTGGTACATGCGTGCCGTAGCAGCGCTAGCACCAACTGGCTTAATTTAACTAAATGAAGTATTAGTAGGGGGAGTGGCAATGTCCCCAGTATGGTCCACTTGAGGATTGTTTTATTTATTAGGTCCAAACTAAAATACAGGTATATTTACTAGGTATCTAGTTGATCGGGATTTTTGGAGAAGGTCATGGAATGGGAGGAAAGAGTTGCCATTGTTTAACGCAGACTCTAACTTGGTCCATGCATGTGAATTGTGAGATATACAATAGGATTGGATGGAATGATTATTATTTTATCATCATGCCGTTTCACCATGAAGGTAGTTTGATACAATAGAGCGCCACACTTTTCTGTCCTGACACATAATTCTCACCTCATACACATTCATACGTCTTCTCATACAATCAGCTCGTCGATTATTGAGGCTTCTAGCAAATATTATCTTTCAGTATCTGGTTTACCTGATCGCGCCAAGTATTTCGTGAACGTCATCTATTTCTAGTGTCATCAACACTTACGTCATATATCTTTCTTACTATTCTCTTCTCATTCATCCATTCTTATGACCAAACCACCTAAGCGATCCTTCTTTAATGTTATTCACTATGTTAAGATCAGATTTACATTTTATTCTAGTTTTAACTGAGCTAAATATGGAGCGGGGATGGCATTCAATTCTAATTCATTCGAACACTTCAATAGTTTAATCAGCAATAACGAATAATAAATAAGTGGGTAGGTACCCTCGAAGAACACAAAATATGAAAAATTATTGGATTCATTAATAGTGGTTTTTAAAATACTAGGGTTAAAATAATTTTCAACAGATTCATAAAACGTTGCGATGATTTAGAACCATTGCGTAGTTCAGATTTTGGTTTGAGGTGTTCAACGACCTCAAGGGTTATATTGTTGGTAGAATCGGCGTTAACTTCATCAATATAGATGGATATAAATAAAACAATGTTATAACTCTACTTGAGTCTATTTACACTACTTCTTAATTAGGTAACTTGTTAAAAAGCGGGGTTTACGAAATTTCATGAGAGGTTGTAATAGTAAATATATCGGACAAACCTGTAGAAATCTGAACAATAGATCGTCGTTATCTAACTAGTAACAATGTTTCCGAATTCGCGAACCACATTATGGATAATAATCTTTTTTTTCATTCGTGTACCATTAAACTACTTCACCCCGTTACGCGTAAATTAAATAAAATGAATAAATTAATTAATTTAATGTTAGAAATAAAAAAGAATTTGAACTCCGGTTTTAATTTGTTAAATAATATTAAACTTTCCAACTCATCTACTATCCTCTCAATATTTCCGTTACAACCACCCCTCCACCTTACACCAGTAACTCCCCTGCTTCTGTCAGTGCCTAATTACTTAAATGTCTACCACCTAAATCTTGTCTCTTATATTTGTGTGTATTTAGTTTAATACTTCACCTGTCGATGAGAGTTACTGTTTCTCTCGAAACTTGAGTAGTGCAAAATAAACTCAATTAGAGTTTATATCCGTCCATTTTGACTTCAAGGATATTGAATGGGTACAATAAGATCGTTTGGGGTGTGGAACAAGCTCAAGTGAGCTAATAACAAATAACTAAATAAAGGTAGAATAAAATAATGATATATTTAGTGTATAAAAATTGTAATAATAATAATTGATTATTTAACTAATATTATGCATTTTCTTTGTTTTCCTTCATCAGTGGCTCCTCTGTTACTTCAAGCTTGATTTCTGGAACAAAAGTATTATTTTTAAATCTAAAACAATTTAAAATGATATACAGATATCTCATTTATCCATTAATTATCATTTATTGAAATATACTTTATTTAAAAGTATTATATTTCTAAGCATTTATTAAACAGTATACTGCGATCCGAGCACTTCAATAAAGTGAAATAAAAATGAATATTAAATTAAATGAAAATTAGTTTAAATACAATATTTAATAGTGATGAGAAAAAATGCTACTCTTGACTCACTAGTGTGATTGTGATTGATATTCTATAATATCAGTGATTGAAAATAGTGACTGTGATCACCGTTTCTGATATCACAATTCACGAAATAAATTTAAAAAAAACAATGTTGAGCTTATTTATTTATATTATTAAAACTTAATTTGCGTAAAAACATATTTTAGCATAAATATTTAGAATAATTTGTAGAAAATTACAGCACATACATACAAAATGTAAAAAAAAATACAAACAAAATTAAGTTACCAACAAAAACAGATTCCAATAGATGGCACTAATCAAATTACTGAAAATCTAGTAGATGGCGCCGATTCAAGCGATAATTGATTTAAACAGCGACGTCAGAAACTCAATAGAATTTTTAACAAAAAAAAATTAAATCATGGTATTCCCAAAGTTTCGATCACTGATAGTGAGTGTGATTCAATATATCAGTGATTACCTCAATGATTTTGAGCTCATCACTAATATTTGATACAGTATGTTCAGATTTCTTAAATACCGATATTACGATACATTGTTCTTTTTTTTAATATTTATGTATGTTTTTTTAATAAATTTAAATCTGTTAGTTTATTATGAAGCTATAAATAAATATAAAATTGAGTTCAACTTAAAAAGACAGCCTACCTTCGACGTCATTCTCTTCGGAATCCCAATATTGTCTTTTTCCAGATCCAAGTAATAAAAACACCAAATTGCTCACGAAGTACACCCCTGCAGCTACGAAGAAAACAATTCGCCATTGTGTTATATCCGTCTGAAAAATTAGAAAAAATTATTTATAAATTTACTTTAATTAATAAGTTATAATTTGTATGAATTATTGTGGCATTTTATGAAGTATTTACAGGTTTAGGAGCAAGTTAAATGTAAATAAAATACGTGTATAATAAATTATCATTATTTACCGCTTCTTTTAGAATAATTCCTGCAGTGATTGGAGCCAAATTGGCAAATCCAGCAGCCACGCAGTTGGTGAAGCTAACGAGCATTCCAGCAAAATTTGGCGACAAATCGATGTGGTTTAACTGAAACATTTATATAACATTAACAAAAATGTTAACCACGGTATGAACAAGGTCATCATGTCAATTAATCAAAGGCCTTCAGATGCCACTTGATAGAGTTAAAGTGAAGAAAAAAGTAAAACGTAGTATTTTTTAACAATAATAATATATTTTTATTTAACAGGACACTACATTATTTTCTAAATGCCTCGTGAGTAAACTAAAGAAATATCTGCAATGTTTCATAAGTAATTTGGAACTAATAAAAACAAAATGATTAAACCACAGTAAATGTCGCTGGAAAAATGGAATAGACAAATAATCTATTAAAAAAAAAAAATAGCTGTTAGCTAGAACTTAAACCTGGAACCTTTCTATTACCAGTAGAATGCTTTTCTAGCTTAGCTTTATCATCTTACTTAATTTCGTCGATTTTGTACTGTGTATCATATATGTTAGTGACTCATTCATTTTTTCCAGTAGAACGCAACCGTATTTTTTTATGTAATATTTTTCACATTAATCTTTGAGCGAAACCCAGCACCAGGACTTACAGTCAATCTTTAGGAACAGAGTATTTTAATACACTGATTTTACAATCAATTGAAAAATTCACGTTTTTGGTGAATTTAACCTATTATGTACTTTTGAACTTGAACTACATATAAGGTGTAACAGACCTAGGTCACAAAATTGTGACTAAATTATGAGACAAAATTTCTGTACCGTTACGAAAAATTTTGTTGTATGAGATTTTGAGAAAAAATATGATGACCTTTATTTTTTGTATTCAATATTAAATTTGAAATCAATAAAATATTTAAATTAATCGAATTAATCGCATTACTACGACTTTTTAAGTCTTTGACGCGGTTGATATTAGGCACGCACAGCATTAACATGTTCAGTTTATAGTTTTAATGTGTATCTAAATATCTACCTTTAAAATACTTTGCACTCTGTATGTGTTATACCCAGAATATTAATATTTATTTATACCATGAATCCCATACTGTTGGTTGAGTCCAATGTCACAATCAAAACAATGAAAAATACTCCTAGCGCGGTTTGTCCAGGTGGAATAAATGTTAAAGCGATCATGCCAGCAGCAGACCCCCATGTTCCTGTGAATTAAATTTAAATATAATTAATATTTCATAAATGGTTTTGTAATAAGGAACGTCCTGTCAAGAATCTTAGCAATGTATACGGGATACATTGCAAAAGTGCGAGGAAAAATTAAAGGATCGCTCTGCTTAGAACTGTTTTTGATTTGCACCGAAACATACTGGTTTTGACTCGTCTATCGGATGTAGAAGGAAAGATTACCGAAGCGGATTCTCTTTGCATTGCTAGACGTGAAACGTACATTTGACAAAGTGAAACTTGTGTCGATATCAATCACCTTGATTGGTTGGTATATAGAGACCATTGATGATGTGTTAGTACGTTGGGTGAGTTTGAATCTCTCCTGCAGTAATTAAAACAGAAAAAATATTTGCAATTGAATGCTTTCTTTTTGTGTAACTTTTAGAATAAATATTTGTAGGTATCCATGATTCTAGGTGATGTTTGAACGTGTTTCACTGGTCTCGCTGTTGATACCGAACGCCGTGGATACTAATCGGTCTTACCAATCTCAAGTGGTGATCTCCAGATAAAAACCTCAACTATTGAGATTTATCTCAACTAAATCTCTGAGACTCATCTCAGCCATGGACACAGGCCATTACGAAGGGGTACGAATCAAAGTGATAATACATAAAATAAATCTTAATGAAATATTAAAATATATATTTTTTCATGATGTAGCTACCTGACAAATCTTAGTACAAAGTATTATGAATGTTTAAAAATAAATGTTGTACCTAGTTTTACATATTTGTGAAAATAAAAATTTGTGAAAGGGATGATTAAGCAATACTATTCTTAAGTAGAAAAAGTTTTGCTTGCTTATAAAATATGTACCTACTAACCAATTGTGTTTGCTGTTTTTCTAACTGTAGTGATACAGCAAATATTTCTATTGACAATGACGTCTGCCAAGCTGCTGATGGCGATCGTGCTGAGTAATGCACACGTATATGGAAGTGCAGTTAAAAGTCCGCTCTGAAAAAATAAGAATTATACATATAATATGACATATTGTCTCTTAGTTTATAATTGGCTTGCTAATTATACATGCCTCGGTTGCTAGCTCTGGATTTCAATAATTGAGTATGTGCATTCCTTTTTATGTGGGTAAGATGCAAACTTGTGGGTTGTCAGAATCTATTGGGACATCGCTTTACGGTGGGGTACACGAAATACAGATTGTGTATTATGTCTTAGTTTTATCGGTTTGGATCGAGTATGCTGGCTAACCGGGTATCCAGAAATACACGGATAAACAACAAGGATACACAGCGGACTACAGATCAGCATATTGCCGATCAAATCAAGCAAGTTAATGGTTTATATCTGCATAATTAGAATAACATACTCAAATATAGCCGATAGAAAACCAGGACCTTATCATGTCATAATTTTATTAATTCAAGCCATATGAAGTCATATAGCCATTTAATTTAGAGCTTCACTTATCCAACCTAGGTAGGTACCATGGGTCAAATAATATATATATAATACAATATATAACCAATATTGGACCCTGCGTTATACAACATCTAGGTTAGCTTCAACTCTATCTATGATATTCTCATACTTTAATACAATAATTAAATATTTTTATATGTGAAACCATTTTATTTTTTGCGTTTATAATAATACACACGTTTTCTACGTTTATTCCGAGTGCCATTTTCAGAAAACTTGGTGTTTCTGTAAGCATCAACATGGATCCCCAAACTGCTCCGACATGAGCTACGAGGAGAGCTGCCAGTGGAGCGGACGTGAACATGGCCTTCCACGGGGTCTTGAGTGGCTGCAGAGAGAGAAATACAAATTGAGATACATGTGTATTTCATTACTGGTAATAATGCTACTCCTTAATGACATGTCCTTAAATAATAGTTTGGTAGTTTAGTTTATTTTTAAATATGAATAAAATATATTAATTATAAATATATACATATAAAATCAATTTTATCGAAAAATATTGTTGTTGCGCTACCGGGATTCGAACCTGGATCTCTTCCCTAACCGGGGGAGGTGCTTTATCCAACTAAGCTACAGCTTAGTTTATCTTTATAATTAATATATTTTATTCATATTTAAAATATCACAGACCTATGTTCTGAATAATTACAACTTCACAATAAGAATGTGTTCTCCTAAAAAATAATAAAGTTGTATCAATGTGTCCAAAATTTAATAAAAATGAATTGATAATTCTGGCGTCTACTATCAGATTTACTTGAAGGTATTTTGAGATTCTGTAAAAATAAGGTAGATGGCTCTGTCAAAATGATGGAACGATTAAATGTATTGATTTCAAAAAGGTAACATATAGGGTCGAAAAATTGTCGCTAAAAATAGTGCCGCTGTAGCTTAGTTGGATAAAGCACCTCCCCCGGTTAGGGAAGAGATCCAGGTTCGAATCCCGGTAGCGCAACAACAATATTTTTCGATAAAATTGATTTTATATGTATATCTTTATAATTAATATATTTTATTCATATTTAAAATATCACAGACCTATGTTCTGAATAATTACAACTTCACAATAAGAATGTGTTCTCCTAAAAAAAAAAAGGTTTATTTTTACTGATGTGAAATTTAACTTGAGTAAATAGTTAGTTAAATAGTAAATGTATTTAAAATTGTGCAGCCATCGACGGTTCACGTGGAGTTCTTTGTAACCTAACCGATAAAATGTATTGGTTTTAAAAATATAGCGCCAAAAACCCGAGTGCTATACATGTACGTACATACACCGTAAATGTTATGTTCCAGGCCGATTTTGTTTATCCACTATTTTGGTATTGCAAACATTTATTCATTCGTATTTGGTAGTCGTAGAGAGTATTTGATTACAATTTATTATGGAGCATTTAACGCCTCAACAACGTGTTGAAGTCATTAAAACATTTTATCTAAATAATAATGGTAATGCTGTAACTATTAATGGCGATCGCTATCGTCACGTGTTGGAAAACTTCTCGGTGGCTGAATTGGGTCGATTCACACGTGCGGTTTCAACATGACGGTGCCACCTCACACACATTTTTCCCTGCAGCATAATGTTAAAAAGTGATAATATCGACTGGCTTCCTCGATCACCTAATTTAATGGCCGACTATTTTCTGTGGGGGTACTTAAAAGAAAAAGTCTACGCCAATAAGCCAATAACAATTCCGATGCTGCAGGACAATATTCGAAATGAAATAACACGCCAAGTGTGCGAGAATGTTATGATAAATATGGTTAAAATAGCACGCATTTGTGCTACTGCTAGAGACGACCACTTGGGCAATATCATAATTCATGCATAATTGTAATAAATCAAGTAATTGATAAATAAAAACCAAATTAAAAAATTACGTTTAATTGTCTAGTTATTCTAAAACAACATCAGCTTGGAACATAATATTCACCTGTATATAGATATGGTTTTTCATTACCCTTTTCTTTCCGATCTGTTCCAAAGATGTGAGAATGTATAATTTTTCTTCTTCTGTAATAGTCTTATGCAATGAAGGAGACTCTGCTCCAAAATACATCCAGAGACATCCAAAAGTCAGACTCAGGGTACCTCCGGCGTAGAAGATAATCGGCCACCCAAACCTGGTTGCCGCTAACTTCCCCGATACGAGCATCGCAGTGATTGTTCCAAAATTATAACCTGAGAAATAAAAAAATATGTAATAATATTTGTTATTAGTTTAGAGAGCGTTTATATTACATAACATGAAATTCAGCAACCTTTTTGCTGAGGGTTTTGACAGTAAAGTTAACACTTTTTTCGTTACCCTGTCTGCTACGTTGGTTCTTTACTGTAGATGACTGCTTAAAAAATATGTTAACGCTTTTCGGGTAAACTTAGATTATTGTATACTTTTGGTACTAGAATCACGTTAAATATTTGAGAAAAAGATTTGTTTGTTTTTGGCACAAAATTTGTTTGATTTCTTGGTCTTTACTAAGTAGGGGTGTATTATTTGTTGGTAGTGGAGATGGTTAAAGTTTTTTAGTAAGCTATGTATTTACATCTGACGTAACATTTATTGAAAATTGATTTGAATGACAGCAAAGCGACGGCTTCTTAGATATTTAGGGATTGATTTGATTGTGTATTGTTGTGGGAGTCACTTGGATGGAGCGACTGATGTTTGTAGGTTATGAATGAAGTCTGAGGGTCCTAATCCTCCTCAGATTCTCACGCATGTATATGAATGTCGCAGTGTATATTAATGTTACATAGCGTGCTTGTGAGTACAGATGTATGTGTCGCAGCTGAAGAGGTTGTTAAAATGAAACAGAACTTACAAATGCACAAATAAATTTCCATTGTTTGAAGGTTAAATTGTAAGTTAAAATTTGTGAATAGCGAAGCTCACTGGAGATGCGTCTGAGAAGGTGGCCGGGAAAAAGTGATCGAATTCTATCGGTTCTCGATGGTGTGAAATGGCTATAAATTGTCTGGTTTGACTGCCCGGTCTGTGAGGCGTGAGCTTCTTATAAAATACCCTCCATGCAATTAAAATATTTTATATAAAGCCTTAACGACCGCCTCTCGCTGAATATTTTACTCATAAATTATAATAAAATTATTTAAAAAATAATCACCTGAATACACAAAGTTACCAATGCGATTTCTTTCTTCAAGAGGAGCCCATTTTCCGACTAACGTATGTATTGAAGGCACTATACATCCTTGGAAAAGGCCTTGTATGATTCTGCAACAACATGCTGCCCTCCAACCACCCTTAAAGATATTATAAATATTATACTTAAGTCATACAAATTGATTTGAAGAGTGACTTTTCATGTGTGTTATAATGTAATGATGTAGATGTTTGTAAGATTTATTGGTGCATCATACTTCCTATTGATGCCTTCATTAATTAAAAAATTAAAAATGACCGAAATAGATTATTTGTTCATTGACTAAAAAGTGTATCCACACTAGACAAGTAACTGAATTGGCTGACATACAATAACTTACAATACTGGCGGCTGTCGGTAGTAGAAAAGAGATAGCTCCATTCATGATGAGGGCAGTTGCTATAAGCTGTTTGCCTCCATATCTATATGCCAACTGGCCTCCTGGAATCTGCATGATCATATAGCCCAAGTAAAATGAACTCAGCAGATAATCCTGAATTTGTTTATTCCATTCAAAAATCTGAAAAATGTTTGTGATAGATAATAAATGGTAATTTTAAAAAAAAGATTAAAAAGTTCCCAAATAATTGTCAAAAGTAATATTATAATATTTATTTATTTAATACGATAAAGGATATACAGATTTTAAAAACTTTATTATATAAAATACAACGGTACTTGTCCGGCATTACCCGAGATTCAGATTTAGTTACAATTTGAAATTAGCAGTTAGAGGTAGGAAATAGTAGTGTATTTGTAAAGAATAACGCTCTATGTCAAATTTTGTCAAAACAGGGGGAGTATAGTGAGGTGGGGTGACTTTATTTTCCTTACTATCCTAGAGAGCAACTAAGCAAAATTTGAAACTGATGGCATTCTACATAATACACATTTATATTGGATGGAGAGGGCAGGATGAGGGTACTTATGTTTTGCGCAGGGTTCAATAAAGTACCCGTGCCAAAAAGGGTGTAATATTTCACAGAGAGCAGATATAAATACACGAATCTAAAAACTAAAGATATGACGCAAAGCAAAATTAAAAATATAATTTTTCTTAAAAGTAATTTACAACGTAAAAAAAATATCGAATAGTGTAATACGTATCGATTGTAATATATCGTTAAGACATGTAGCGTATCAATATCCAAATGTCATATAACATTAATGTATAATTATGTTCTGAAAAAAATTGCAAATTCACAATAATAATGTGTTCTTTAAAATTTATAAGTTGTATTAATGTTTCCAAAATTTAATAAAAAATAATTAATTCTGGCATCTCTTATCGGATTTAACTCAAAGGTATTTGAAATTCCGTAAATATAAAGTAGATTTCTTTAAAATAATGGAACGACAGATGTATCACTTTGAAAGTGCTACATATAAGTTTGAAAATTTGTCGTCAACTTACTATGTTGGTGTAGTGAAATCGGTTAACGCATTTCCCCGGGTAGGAAAGGATCCAGGTTTGAATCCCTTATAGCAACAAAAATATTTTTTCGATAAATTGATTTTATTTGTATTTCTTATTAAGTGGTGATTATAATTGAAATGTATGTAATTTTTAGACTAATTGTAATTTGACTGAAAATCTGAGAAAAATTAGCAAGGTAAGTAAGGCATTTCGCTTTACTGAGTGTGAAAAAACATTTGCATTATGTAGGTTATTATTATTATTCCTTTATTTGAACTATTAAAACTTTTTTAAATATTCTAATGTTTATTTAGTATGTAGTTATACCGCATCGTATATCTTAAATAAATGTTTGGAGACTATCGTTTTGTTTTGAAAATGTTGATATTTAATTGTGTAAATAGAATTAAAAAACTGTTTTATTCCACTATATTTTATTGTGTTAAACGTTAGAACGTTTTCGGGAACATCTTCCCATTATCAAAATTATGATTCAACTAAAATTAAAAACACTTTTTATAATAGTAATTTACAACATATATATAGATGCGTCAAAGGATGAAAGTTAGACATTATAGAAAATTAAGAAATATTTTATAATAAAAATAACAATGAAAACATAAAAAATATTCAAACACCGCTCATTACATCCCCTCTCTTATTCATTTTAACTCCACCTCCACCCCCACCTCCGTTAACTCCAAACACACCATATATTTCTGTCTGAAAGTGTTTTTAATTTTAGTTGAATTATAATATTGATAATGAAAAGATGTTCCCGAAAACGTTCTAACGTTTAACACAATAAAATATAATGGAATAAAACAGTGTTTTAACTCAATTTACAAAATAATCTTGGAATAACACAAAGTTTCACCAAAAACCTTTGAACAGTTATTGATATTTAATTTTACTCCAACATTTTTATTTGAGAGTTGAAATCAGCGAGTATCAGGGTGATTTGATGAATGACTCATCTAGAAAGAACTTTGATAGAGCTTTCATATTACTAACATCGCTATTCATATTTAAACTTCACCACAGCTTTCAATCATATGCATCAGAATATATTTTATTTAGTGTTTTTCTATATGACTAGGGTATTTTTAGGTATCCGTATTCACAAATGTAGCTTTTATGTGCGAAATTGGGTCCGCCGTGAGCTGAAATGTTAATTATGTAATGTGTTCGTATTTGATGGAGTTTGATTACTGTCTATCGCTTAAGATAACATACTTCAATTATTTAAAAAAAAAACTTATTGATTTATAACATACTTCAAATCAAAAATACTTAACTATCATAATTTTGATTATAAAACAGATATTTCGCTACACATTTTTTTAGGTTAATGAGCGGTGGAGAGGAAAACTTGGTTGTGAATAGAAATTTTCAGTTTGTTTTTGATAATTATCGATAATGTGCTACGACTATGTTTCATCAACGTTGCCAAAACTATTTTACTTGTGGTCATACAAATTGTAAGAGTGAAGAATATGACAAAATCGTATAGCGTCTATTTCAACGTCGTGTCATATTCTGTGTACATAATTGAGGTTAATATTTAATTAAATATATTGAAAAATTGTTTTCATTAAAGTGCATACGTTAATAGAAAATTCAAAAAATGTATTTTATATATACATGAATCGGATATCCCATAGAAAATCGTAAGTCAAAAACATCAATTAGTTAATTTGTAAGATTTATAAAAATAAATATTTTTTTAAGTTTAATAACGGAATTTATATTTGTCGTAAAATTTTTTTATTTTTACTATTGCAACTTACTGCGGGGAATGATGAACAAGTGGTCCTGTCGAAAATGTACAATATATTCCGCTAGCGGAGATGGGTGGACTGTCTTTAACATGATTTTCATGGGGCTTAGAAAATCTTCACTACACCGAAATGAAACACGTAAACAGAAAATTTTAACTCGTTATGGAATGTCCGATATATACACAAAAACATTTTTTTAAGAATATTTATATAATTACCATAATATTATCTTTAGCAGAACTATCTGTCATGGCTATTATCGCGACGCTCATACTACTTCTTATGAAGTAAGCAACAGCGAAGCAAAGGAATATCAGTAGAGTTTGGATGTGTCTAACACCCCATCCTAAAAAAACAATGCGTATTATATTCAATATTAGGCGTACATATTAAATTATTTTGAGGTGTTTTTATCAACAACAAATAAATTACCACTATAACTTTTTTTCATGATGTATGACTATTATAACTATCACTAAATATAACAGTTTAACACTTTATTACAGTTTTTATTTCGACGATTGCATACGTCTACTTCTTCATTCTTTAAAATGTGCAATTAGACTACATTAATAATACTCGTACATCTATTTATCTATTGCAATATTACTTATCTTAGCATTGTGAAAATATTTGTTCATTTTAATCCTTCTAATAATAGCATTTTTCAAGAGCAGATATTGTGTATTTAATAAATACTTAATGCTATGCTGTAACTCAGTAGGCAGTGATGGGTAAACTTCCAGTCGCCGATAATGGCGTAATGATATGGTAACGGGATATTCAGTGCTACTACAGTGTCATGTGATATTTAATACTATTTTAATGTTGTTATAAAAAAAATACAGGTGAATATTATGTTCCTGGCCGATTTTGTTTGGCCGCCATTTCTGTTTGGCAGACATCAGTTCACATTCGGTAGTCGTAGAAAGTATCTGATTACAATTTATTATGGAGCATCCAATGCCTCGATAACGTGTTAAACTCATTAAAACATAAAAAAATAAACACAAACCCAACTTTTGGAAAACAGTCATTATGAGCGATGAAACTCATTTCAACTTAATAAACAAAACAGCCGTTATTGGGACACTTCAATTTATACACCAACGACCTTTACATCCACGCAGAGTTACTGTATGGTGCGCCATGTGCGCCAGCGGAATCATTGGGCCCTATTTCTTTCAAGATGCAAGAGGCAATGCTGTATAAACTTATTTGTAGCCGAATTGGGTCGATGGGGCCTGCAACATATGTTGTTTCAACAGGACGGTGGCACCTCACACACACGGTTGAAATTTTGATGAATGAAATAAAATCGGCCTAGATAATAATATTCACCTTGTATTGTCAACACGTACCTACAATAGCAGTATTGCTCTTCTTCTCTACGAAGAATATACATACACATGTATACAGACATTAAGGAAATGTAATTTTACTGTTACTTAGTTATACAGTTAAACATAAAAAAAAAGATTTTATCAAGCCACTGCATCATCTGTTTTTGGTGAATTAATGGAGTACTCCAGGACATCACATACGCATTGTTTATTATATATTTACTATTATAATTTTAAAAATAATATTCAATATTTAATTTCGTCCTAAATTCGGTTATTGTATAATAATTATAATACATATCAGAGATCTTTAAAAAAAAAAAAAAGCCGAGTGAATAAAATTAGTACTCTCATGATTATATGGATTGAGGACATTATAATTTTCTGTTCTTACACTAAAAAATAAACTACTTGGGTCTTTAAAAAATATTACGCTTTCTCCCAATTTGAAAGAAATGATAAAAAAGTGGCTTATCAAAAATAATTAGTCTTGTAAGCATGAAATGAATTGTTTAAAATGTGACACTATTAATTTTTAGTTGTTATGATGTGATTACATGAAATGTTATAAAATGGATCTGAATGTACCCTTCAGACAAACGTCTAGCAAGATGTTTTGTGGGTCTAGTTGTAATAACAAAAATTAAAAAAAAAAGAAAATAAAACTATTCGTATACAATTTTATTGAATTTATTTTTGACACCATACAATTTTGCTTGTTAGAAAACGTTTGCTTAGTAATGTACTTCGTATAGGTAAGTACTATGTAGCTAATATTAAGAATATGGTATTTTCTCAGATTTAAAAAAAAAGTATTTTCTTTTAGAATGCCCTGTTTTCAAAAAATGAAAAAAAATATTTTGTCGCAAGAATTTTAAAAGTTTTTATATTATAAAGTTTTGTATTTTAACTGTACATTTTGACATATGAAACGTTTTATCTGTGGATATATGAACGGATTTACTCAAATCATAGACAAGTCAGAATTGTGATGAATACGTTTTTCTACATCAATTCTGAGATTTTTTTACAAAATCACGTTTTCTGATGGAATTAAATGTTAATACTATTTAAATAAATTGGAAAGTTCGGTTTGGTCAGGTTGGGTTAGTTTGTTTAATTTTACAATCTGATAATGCACACACAAATTGATTATGGTGTGTTTTTGATTTTATCTTAGATTATGGTATGTCATTAATATTATCGTATAATATTTTGATTTCGACTTATATAATATTTTTGCTTATTTCAAAGTAGGATTCTGTAGTTTATTAGAAACCACGCCTTTTTCAGAATTCTGAAAAGTTAACCATAATAAAGAGACATCAGTGAACACACTAAAACATTAAGTCAAACACCATTTTTTAATATTATATACGAAAATTGAATTTTATTTGTGTCGCGAGGCGTCACAGGTATTTGTGTGAAAAACGGCCGAAAACCATATATGAGGTGCTATAATAATGCTAATATTAATAATTTTGAATTTTTTGGTACCATTAAACTTAGGTTGTGTGTATATAATTGAAAGAAGTATGAATCTAGGAAGTCAGCGAACTTCATCCTTGCGAGATAAGCAAAGGTCAAACTGCGGGTAAATACAGAAACATGAATATAAAGTTAAATAATTTATAGGATGGTCGTTAAGGCGTAAATTGTCAGTTTATAAATCAAATCAGTGTGTGCCATCGTAGGATTTTGGTATCAGATTTATTTCGTATTACAGTAGGAGATTAATTTTACATATTAAATAATATCGTAATCTTTGGGCAAACGGACACCGTTAACATAAAATAAGAAAAAGTACAAGAAATAAAATTGTATAAATATTAATTATCTAGGACGATTAAAAAATACATAAGATTTAGTAAATAAATGTATTTCTTTAAAAAATATTTCTACAAATACATCGAACAAAGAAAAAACCTAAAATTCCTAAACATTTAAAACATAAATCAAATCCCTAAACATTTAAAACATCATCTAAACATAAATCCCTAGTCATATTCCGATTACGTAATGTAATCTATAACAAACGGGGAGTAATTAACAAAACATAAGCTATGTCCGTTTGCCCCGTAAACACATTGTCCGTTTGCTTCTACATACCATTGAAATTATTAATATTAAAAAAAAGAATCGAAGGAATTAATAACACGGTTTTGCCTTTGCTAATACACTGCACTAACAATAACACGATATAAACATTACCTCAATTATTTTTTAGCATTTAAAGAGAAATATCCATGTAAATAGAACAAAAAAATATATATAGTAGTTGTGTATAAATGCTCACCAGTGTAAAGGCAGTTATCACAAATAATTATGAATATCTTGAAAGATAATTGAAATTTTAACAGATAATTAAATTATAAATAATAATTGTAGTAAAATGACGTCTAACGTAAATAAGTAGGCTTGGCCAGAGTGAAACGTTATGGGGGTGTCCGTTTACCCACATGTCCGTATGCCTCAGGCTCACCCTATTTTTAAAATGTTATTAATAAATTTCTGAATTTTTAACTGCCTTGGTTAATCCGCAACCCGGGTTAATGCAACCCCGAATAACATATTCATATATTCTGAATATACATTCCATACCAACTGAACCGCTTTAAATCCTTCATAAAAGATTCATCAAAAGCTAATAGAATACTTTTATGATTGTTTTAGAAATAATAAAATCTGTTTTTAGTTTCTTAGTTGATTTTTAAAATTCCGTCAAATATCACAGTAAAATGATTTTTTTCCTCAATAGTATATATCGTTGGAGGAAGTGTACATTTTCTTTGAAATATGGATAGATGACCTTTTCGTTCTGGAAGTTTTTTTTTCAAATGTGAGATATACTTATATATCTACATTGGCTTCAAAAAAAATTATGGCTAAAGTTGAAGTGATACATTTTTCAAAAAAAAAAATCCTGCTGAAATATTGATCTCATATCAACGTCTACATATTGTCGCAAATATTATGGTTTTATATTCTCCAATACATGTGTATATCGTCGGTTAAGAGCGAAAGTGGCTAAGTGACATTCTTCCTAAATTGAGTCATTAATTATAAAATGTACTTTTCAACATACCTTATCATTGGAAAAATTGATAAATGATATTTTGAATGTATTTGATTATCGACGATTATTTTTATATTTGGTATTAGGCTCACTTTAAAAGAGTAGAGTTCAATCATTAAAATGGTGGTATAATTATAAAATATAGAACAATTTCTTATGAAAATGTAATATTGTATTTATAAATGGTCATAAAATTAATAATATATTTATAGTATATAGTATTATATACAAAATAAATATTAAAGTGAGCAAAAAAACTAACTTTCGATCTACCTAAAAAGAATTATGAAATAGTACTTTACACTCTTAACCGATGGTTTTTATAAAAATTGTAATTGAGTTTTTACATTACAAAACCACCCTATGGAACGTCCTTAATCCCTGCACTAGGGCGGCACTTTTGTCTGTGAGTCCGAATTTGTTATGTTTTTGCTAAGCATTAAAACCTTATCTTATTCAATGTTAATATCATTAATAATTTGCAAAAACTGCGAGACGAACAAATAAATCGTAACTATCTTTATTGCAGATATAAATCAAGATATGAAATATTTTTTAAACAAACCAAAATAAATAGCCAGGGATAAATGTGAAAATTTAAAAAAATTCAAAAATTATATAGAACAGTCCTTATTTAGATTTACATATATATATATAGTCTGCCTTATCTCATGTAATTTAATGATCTCTTAGCAAATATCATAAAATTGTGGATGCTTGTTAAAAATTTGTTGAGACAGATATAGTTATTAGGTATGCTTATTTATGTATGTTTTACTGTCTGATAGGATTATGTTAGAGGATAGAGCAAATGCAGAGTTTTTATTTAAAGATTACAGATCGTGGAATATTTTTCCGTCGAATAATTTCAATATTATTAAAGAATTACGACGAATTACTTATATAAAATATTTTTAATTTCTAATAATTCGATGTTTCATGAATTAGTTATATAAGCATTGAAAGTAAAGAGATTGAAGATAAACTGTACAATTAAAATAGTTACTTTTAGAAAAGAAGGCGAAGACGAAATAACTGCACAGTTTTCTATTTCTTATAATATCTGAATGCGTATTATTTAATTGTTACTGTTATATTTTTTTGAGAAGAATTAAATTTATGTGTCAAGACACCATATTCGAAAGCGCATGAAAAATATATTATAATACCTGTATACAATAGGCTGCATAAAGCCTACATTTTTTTAAAGGTTTAATAATATCCCGTTTTTAACGTTTAGCGTATAAAACACATAATCAATATAATAATCATAAAAATAGTTTAAGTTGCATTCTTTGTTTATATGCCTCAGAAACGGTGGCGTAACTAAAAAAATTGGCTCCCAATGTAAAATGGAAAAAAGATCCACCCTTATATACGTACATTGTTTCAAAGATTTCAAAATATTAAGGGAACATGAAGAATCATGTAAAAATGCAGTTTTATCAATTAATGAGTAAGAACAAAATTGTCTTCTGTAATATTCATACATTCATCTGAAAAAAGTGTAAAAAGCATCTGAAAAATCCTCGCTTCAGCATTGGTGTAGTACGTTAAAGCGCCCTTGAGGTGAAAGTTTTTACGAAAATGGCGCTATACAAATTATCCATCATTATTATTATTACGTCTCTGTTCAGTAAGTACTTCAAACCTGTACTCGTAACCATCAAACTATTATATCCCTTACGCATATATAGATAAACTTTTTAAAAGATGATGGTTTCGAGGTCTGCTGGTCTTGATAGAAGAATTGAAATTTGTCTAAGTTGACAAATTTACTATGGCAAATGGTGACGGTTAAATTTGTAAAATTATCTCCAACCATACCAAAGTATAAATAAATTTGTAGTTACAAAAAAAAATTGTCAATATGAATAAAATTATGGATAATCAACTAATATGCATACTAACTTGTGTACTATATATATTACACATTGATTATTACAATCCATATTGCGTGGTTTAGGAATCCTTCATACGTAAATAACTTTCTCACTTAGTATTTTCATAAACGTACACACTGAATATTATTTTTTTTAAATAATATAAACGCTTCAATGTCCATTAATTTATTAAAAAAATATCTGAAACGTTTGTAATTTTGCGCAAATAACTTGAACATTTCATGAACCGATCTTTATATTGTCTCTATATTTTTAACTCTCTTTCAAATATTATTTAAATAATTGTACTTAATAGTTTTATGGGTAATTTAGGTAATGCTACAAGCATTACCGTATTTAAAAATATAAAATACAAATACGTTAATTCCATTTTGAAATACTGTCAAATAAATTTTTCTCATCTCTAAATGACAGATTTAAAATTATATAATTTAAGATTAAACGGTTCTAACATGTCGCTAAATTCAAATCTTTAAGTTCAGAATGGGTTTCTCTACATAATTAGCGATAAAACGCTATAAGAATTGCGAATTAAATAAATAAAAATAGTTCAGATGCAAATATTTTTAATATATAAATCGTTCAATTAGGTTTCAATATTATCTTAATATTAGGACTATATTTACAATAAAAATAATAATATAAGGTACGCGATACTAGATACGAACGCCAGTCTTGCGCTAGTATATAATAAAATTGTCTTTTCTTACTATACGATTATTTAATCTTTGGCCATCTCTTTATTAGCTAGGGCCTGAATGGAATAGTATATTTTTAAATACATATTACACAACAATATTTTGTGAATTTGTATATTTTTGTACATTTATCAAACTATTCTTAAAACTAAAATGACTTGATATAATAATAATAATAATAAATAGACTAAAATTAAAACAGCAAGCAGAAAACAAACAGATTCACAGAATCGTATTTCCATTCTTATTTTAAAGAAACATATGAAACAAACATTAATTACTATTCAATAAGTATTTTTTGATGAATACTTTTATTGAATCGTGTTATTTGTTTAAACACATTTTTTTTTAAACATTAAGTAGGTACATAAAATCTTTCCAAAAAACATTATTCACGGGTTATTCCTTCATCGATTTAGATTATCTTGTTTTAGCATGCTCTCCTTTTCCAATTGTTGCTTTTCATCTTTAAATTTAGTTACCATTTCTGTAAAAATAAATATTAATTATTCTTGGCCATGATGCATTATCAGATATTTAAAATAATATATATATGCCTTAAAGGTAAGATTGGGTGGTCATTCTGCTCTCCAAACAAAATACAATAGATAATGGATAACAGCTCGCTTCGCGCTTTCGAGTTTCAGGACAAAAGTTTCACCCGTGTATACGCTTCCTAAAACTACATTATAAAGAATAGACATCTCACACTAAAGTTAACTCACTTCATAAAATGGTTAAAAAATGCAATAAAACTAGTGTTCACTGCGAAACAAAGACTTTAGTTGATGGAGGAAAACTAGCGCAAGAATATCGAGTTGATGAATGAAGGGCTGTTGAGAGCCTGACTGTTGAGCCAGGCTCTCTACAGCCATAAACACTTCTGGTACTGACGTCAGGCGACATGCCACAATAATATCAAGCGGCAACCATCGGGAAGACTGACGTATGAGCGTCACTCGCCCACCTCCCGTCTTCCCGACCGCAAGCTTTGGATCAGCCTTCAGTAGGTACTTGCACGCAATTTTGTAAAACAGTGTCGAATAAATCTAATGTCAACCGTTAGTAGTTTATCTACCTATAACCTTATCTAGTCTGCCATCATACATATTCCTCACATTCCGCGATTACTCAAACATAGTGGAGAATTGGAAGATATAGGGCCCCCAGTTCTCGCGCTTACAACCTTCTTATCAACATACACCGCGACATAATTGACACTTTCTTTTGCCACAATGCAATATAATTATCCCATATCTGGCGACATGCATAATATTTATTTGATCGTGGTTAAACATACAATAAACGGACCATCTATAAATCTAGTCGACAGGTGTAACCTTGAAAGGCTTGCTAACAAAAAACTAGTAAAAGAAAGGAAGCAAATAAAAACTACAGATTTTATACGCCATATATAAGTATAATTATAATTTCCTGGATGATCACAAGATTTTGAGCATCATCCAAATTTTCTCCAGGTACATTCTAGGACCACCCCACTCCTTTAGACATCTCATCCTTCCACTGCCTGGATCACATTGTTATCAGATATTTATGGCCTGCACAAAACAAATGCACCTCCCTCCCTATAAGTTCCTATTTTAAATTATAACTGAATCTGAATCCTGGGAATCGCCGGTCACTGACTACTAGTAGTGTATAATAGTTTCTTACCAACATCGATCATTGTATCAGGTTCGTTCCATGACTGTGTTTTACTTGATCCAAATATGACGAAGAAAAGATTTGTCAGGAAGTAAACGGCCGATGTGATGAAGAAAACTAGTCTCCACTGGGTTGGATCAGCCTGGAAAAATGTGCAAACAATGCTATTTATTTACGATTTCAACCAATGTTCATCTTTCGGTTTGCATAACGTTTTACAATTAAATGTATAATTGTTATGTTCTTGAATTAAATAAGGATAAGGATAAAATATATTTATGAAATAGCTTTACAAAAAGTTAATCATTGTTCAAATATACATTTTGAAGAACATATAAATAATATTAAATATTAGAAAATATAAAATAGAATGCTTGAGCAAATTGTCTCTTATAAATACTAATTTAATGTATTAATTATAAATATATACATATAAAATCAATTTTGTCGAAAAATATTGTTTTTTTGCGCTACCGGGATTCGAACCTGGATCTCTATTTCCAATCCGGTGAAGTACACTACCAATTGTGTTATAGCGCCAGTATTTTTCATGAATTTTTCAAATTTTTTAAATTTTCGAACCTATTTGTTACATTTTTTCAAATTAATACATCTGTCATTCCATTATTTTTGAAAGCCATCTATAAGTTGTATCAATGTGTCCAAAATTTAATAAAAATGAATTGATAATTCTGGCGTCTGCAATCGGTTTACTCAAAGGTATTTGTGATTCCGTAAAAATAATGTAATAATTTGAAATTGCTGACATTGAACCAACGCTTTGCTCTCGCGTGTTTGCAAATTTAAGAGTCCGATTACAAGAGTGTCTTGAGAGAAATGGACGGTAGTAAGACGATACTTTTTATAAAACGTAAAATCCGCATCATTAAACTCAATTTTGTATGAATAAAATATTAGAATAACATTGTAGATTTTTTTTTTAAATATTAAACTTGAAAATTTTCCGCTGGATACTCTTCATGTGTAATTTTCTAAATGGAAATAGCATTCAATTTAATCTCTATATTTATAAAATGGATTTGGCTTGACTTAGTTAAAATAAATAGCAGTTAAATTACATTTTCTATTGTAAAATTTTATAATAATACAAACCTCATCTGTGACAATGTATCCAACTGTAATAGGTGCCAAAATGCCAATCGCGTTTGATATGCAGTTCGTTATTCCAACCAAGGTTCCAGCGAAATTCGGTGACAAGTCTATAGGATTCATCTGAAAAAATATCAAATATTGAAAAATATGTAAACTAAGATAATTTTTTTTGACGCATACCAATTTCTGAATAATCACTCCTCTTTTCCTTAATCCTAGATATATATTTTTGCAGAAAGTAATCACTTTGTGGTTTGACATATTAGATTAAATAAAATACAATAACTCAAATTTTAAATATGTCCTGACGAAGCTTGAGCTAAGCGAAACCGGTTGGTGTGTAATAAAATTCGTGGTTTCACACAAATTGATTATATTTTATTTAACCTAGATATATATAGTTTTATTTTTATTTATCACCTTAAGATGCATTTTTTAAATTCGTGAAGTCTTGTTTAGTTTCATTAATTTCATTTCATTATACGATGTAAGATTTATATTATTTAAAGGCCCAACTATTAGCAAGCACCAACTAATGTTTATTGTGGTACTATTTATAATAATAACAATATACATGTGCATGCGTGCAGTTATACAATCGAAAAACATTGCACCTGTACACGTTTCTTAAAAAATATATTTTATTGTTAGTGTCGTATTACCTAATAGTAAACACAAAAAATAAAAACAATGAATTACATTTTAAAACTCTGCCGTATGCCACCCATGTGCATTAAAGGTACCATCTACGTTTTGCATTCATCTCAGAATCTGATTGTATCTGATATAACTGCTTCTAAAATTCCCGAGTCGTTGAAGTCATCAGAAATATGTTTTTTACCGGACATCACTATATCTCTAAATAATTGTAAAAGTATATTCAACGTATAATTTTTAAATAAAAAAATTAAATCATAACATTGTTAATAATTACATTTTGCAGAAATAAGGTAAAAAAAAAGTCAACTTCCTTTCGAACTTGTTCCGGCATTGATTCACCGATGCTTGCTAATGGCAAAAATGTATCGATAATACTTTTGCATTTATTTCGTAACAAGTATTACTTACTTTAGTGAGTAGAGATGATAAATAATTAATGAATCGATATATATTCGTCATAAGGATACAAATATGAATAATGGAAATGAGTGAAGAGTAATAAAATTTTAAAATACAGATTCGCTAAAAAAATCACTTTAATTAAAAATCTAAAAAATTCACTTCGTTTATTCAGTATGAGAGAGTTGTATTATTTTAAATAACTTCTTATAAGAATCAATGTTTGCAATACCTGACATCTAGCGGTTAACGTTAATACTAAAATTGATTGCTGACAATGTTCACATCAAGCTGCAATAGCAACCAAGTTTTACTGTTCGAACGTGTCGTCAGGTATCTATATTATTTTTACCTAAACCCAAGACAACATTAAGAGAAATGAGTTATGAAATAGCTTGCATATAATGCTATATCTGACATTGATTTCATGGGAAACAGAGTCCCAGGTACTAATACCCCTTGCTCCTTCATCTATTGCAGCAACCGATGGGGTAATTGGGTTAGGTGGTGTTCAACAAAGGGGGGAAGAGAGACAAGTTACTGCTGGCATCTGGCAGGGATCTGCTTTCTTGGGCCAGGGTTTTTAATAATCCAGTAGAACCATCTTTAATCGCCTAAATCGTATGTTGAGAGGGTATTTATTGTGGGGTTCGGGTGGTTTGGGAGCCCGGTATAAAAACGTTTTGCGAGATGTTTAATGTGATCCCTTATTAGGGGGATGCCTGAGTTGTGATGGATGAGTGCAACTCTCGACCAGCTAGGCGCACCCAAGGCTAACCAGATGGTTTTAATTTGGAAAGTTTGGAGTCTTTTTATGAGACTTTTGGAGGCGTGACCCCAGAGTCTAAGCTTAAACTCGAGGCCGCACAGTTTAAACCCTCGCTGTGCAAGCGGGTTTCCTGCGATGCATCGGACCCTCCCTAATGCTGTACCTAAATACTTTACATTGCATGTGTAACAAATTATTCAACAACGAAAATAAATATGTATTTTTAAACAAAATAATATAGAAGTAAAAAAAATTGCATCAATGTTCACGTACCATGAATCCCATGTTCATTCCAGAACTGATTCCAACAGTTAGGACAATAAATCCAACAGCGATGACTTCGTGACCAGGAGGGATAAATGAAAGCATGATCAGAGTAATTCCTGGCAACCAAGTTCCTAGAAAAATGTTTACATACATTATTACTGAGGTGTAATTAAATTGTAATTTATGTTTTTATTACAAATTGACTGTGTACATATAAAATTACGCACGCAAAATTTAATAAGATATATATATATATATAAGATAAATTTAATTTAATAAGAGAAGTACTGAGTACTGAGACCGAGTAAAGAGTGAAGAAATAATGTAAAGTTGATCTTAGTAAAGTGAGTAAGATTAAGAAAGTATCACTTAGGTGGTTTGGTCATGGGAAACGGATGAATGAGAAGAGAATGGTAAGAAAGATATATGAAGCAAGTGTTGATGACACCAGAAGTAGAGGACGTCCGCAGAAGACTTGGCACGACCAAGTAAACGAGATACTGGAGGATAGTTCTTTTAGAAGCTTGTTGTATGAGAAGATGTATGAATGTGGATGAGGCGAGAATTGTGTGTCAGGACAGAAGAACGTGGCGCTCTATTCTCTCTGCCTACCTCCGCGGAGAAACGGCGCGATGGTAAGTAAGTAAGCTTAGTTTGAAAACAGTAAAAATATTGATGTGACACGTATTCCATGCACGTGTATAATACTATACAATATCTCATGCATTATATTACACAAATTTTAAAGGAAAATAAAGCGTATGCTAATACAGGGGTTTTATTTAATGTTTTGCTTTTTATTATGGGACAATTATTCGTCCTGTACTGGACGCAAAGATGATAATGATCCATTCAGATTGAGGGTTATGTACCCTTTTATCTATCCACAGTAATAATGCAAACATTAAATACAAATCTATTAATGAACATTTATGAAAAACAATTAAATTGTTTTAAAAAAAACTTATTGGTATGATTCAGTGTTACCTTATTTGTTTAATTGCACAATATGTTAGTATTTATATTTCCATCTCATTGAATTTAATCATAAAAATGCATGACACCAATAACATAGTATAAAACATAAATTGTGACAGATTTGGAAAAGTGTTCAAATTAAAATTGTGTGAAAATAAATCGTTGTATTTTATTTTGTTGGCTATGTGTTCTACGAATAGATCACACGTATTATCATGGTATCGCGAATAACAATTTTATTAAATTGACAATTATTTTGCCATTTCAGAAAACTTTTATGTATGTACCTATCCGTAGTTGTGGTAGTTAATTTTTAATATTTTTATTTATTGATTTATTAACGCCTTTATGGGCTTTTACAAAAAAAGTTTGGAAAAACACATGAGCAGCTACACAAGTAGAATATATATATAAATAAATAGAATAGAAAAATTAGAAATTAAAAAATAAGTAAAATAAAGGTTCAAGACAGAAAAAATAATAAAAATTTAGGTTTGACACAGAATCAAAATTAGTTGTATCTTTGACTCAGAACAGCATCAAAAACATCACTCTTATATTTAAACATAGAAATATCGGAATATATCTACAGGACCAAAATCATTCCCACGCCTGTGAAGTCTTTGTGTGGGTGCATGTAAAATCACCGACGACCTGATACTCCACGC
The DNA here is from genome assembly GCA_031772225.1 of Eubasilissa splendida. NCBI lineage: Eukaryota > Metazoa > Arthropoda > Insecta > Trichoptera > Phryganeidae > Eubasilissa > Eubasilissa splendida. The sequence goes on along the minus strand of CM062855.1, from coordinate 18,809,089 downwards.
AGGAACGTGGTATACAATCAGTTCAGTTAAATTAGGGGCGTCCAGTATGCCATTTACTATTTTAAATAAAAATAATAAAGTTTTGCCACACGACAAGTTAGTTAAATTAAGAGTGCTCATTAGAAAATCATAATTCAATTGTTCAGCAGATATACACAGTTTGAAGTTAATAAACCTTAAAAATTTCTGCTGAAACCTTTCTAATTTTAATTCGTGCACTTTATAGAATGGAGGCCAAATAGTTGAGTCGAATTCTAAATTACTACGAACTACAACCGTATATACAACTTTAAGCGATCTAAGTGAATTGATATCTTTCACCGTTCTTAATACAAAACCAAGACATTTCATAGCTTTATTCGTGATTTCATTAACGTATGGAATGAATTTAAAATCATATTATAATGAAAAGGGTGTTGAATATAACCATGATTTTTTATTTAAGCTAAGTACAGGGTTGATAATGACGTAGCAGTTTAGATCTATTATTTAATGTGTTTTAACTTAATTTAATCTATTGAATTCCATAAAATATATCTAATTTATCATTTATGTAATTATGTATACAAATATATTACGTATGGGTACTTAATTAATATTGTATTTTTTAGCTTACCTATCGAGTTGAAAGTTTTGCGAGCCACAGTTTTTGAACAATATTTATTATTGACGATGTAGTCTGACAAAAAACTCAGAACAATGCTTCCCAACCACATGGCTGTGTAGGGTAATGCAGATAGAACGCCGCTCTGGAAAATAAATGGAATAATTAAATAAGATGCTTCAAAGATATCGGTCTTGATCGACGTTTTATTGATATTTTAATAATAATAATGATATCCTGATTTGTATTTATCTAGAACATCAGCATTGTTAGTTAATATTAAATATAAAACAATTAAAATATGTGAATGGATTAAGTAGAAACATTAAATAGTTTTAACTCTGTATAAGTTAAATACTTTAATAATTTTAATTTGGTTAAATTACTTCTCATAAATTAAAAAAAATATATTATATTTCTTATAGGTATTTTTTTTACATAGTCATAGCAATTTTTTAACAAGCATAAGTAAACTACTTATTTAATGTGTTATTTTAATCATTCATCGGCAGTAAATCGAATTACTTAATATACAAATAATACTGGTAATTTAGGTGCACTGTTCCCGGGTGTAAGTAATTTGGTAGTCAAGATTGCATTATTTAATTATTCTGCTCAACGAATTACAGCTCGTTCTGCACTAAATCTAACCGTGCTTTGGTACGTTTTGAGAACAAAGTTGAGAACAATGTGATGATGGCCATGGTATTGGCTTTATTGGAAGGGTAATTTTATGCCATTGGTGTTTAAATATGATTTCGAATAAAGCGCAATCTGGAAGTCTAATTATCGACTACTTTTTGGAGCAGCTGGAGACGTATATTGGCAATAACGAGACGAATGTTGTGTTTCAAGTCGTCCATTTTCTCTGGTCCATTACACGAAATTATACGCTCATCGAATGTTTCCTTCAATAAACCACAGCTTACGCACTGTACGACGTCTCTGCAGTTGTGTATTATGGTTATTCGAATTACTTGCTCGGATGAACGATTATGTCAACCATAAAATTGACGTAATGCACGGTAAGTTTCGTGAACCGAACCACGATTTTCGAAATAAATTTGCACAATTTGCAAACGTTGTTCTGGCGTAAGTCTATTCATAGTGAAATGGCAAACTAAACTAAGTACAAATCAGCTGTCAGTTGTCAAATTTGAAAAACAAACCTCTAAAACACAGACTTTAGAATCACAGCTTGTGTTCAAGATCTAAACCGTCTTATTTGACTTTTATCATGGAAGCTGTTAGATGGATGTCTTTTACAAGATCAAGATTTAAAATACTTTTTTACCTTCCTCATGTCAATTCCGAGGGCCATCTTCAGATAGCTGGGTATTTCCACAAGCAGCGTGATGAATCCCCAGTTGCAACCGATATGGGCCATCAGCGAGGCCCATACCGGCAGTGACGTGCATATGGCCCTCCAGGGAGTCTTCAGAACCTTTAGAAATTAATACATCTCATATATTAAACACTTTTAAATGAACAAATAGATTTGATACGTGAAATTAGTGAAAATATTTGGTAATTAAGAAATTGCGGTAAACGATTTTTTTTCGCAAACAGAAAACTTAAATATAGCATTTCCACATTCCACACTAACTTGATAATTTAGACCACTTGAAATAGATCCTATAACTTGATTATTTTCGTTTATTATGCAGAATATAGAAAATGTAAAAAATAAATTGTATAAACTAAATTATATCTAACAAATATCAGATATCTCATAGAGACAGCTATTTTTTATTATATTTAATGGAAAATATAATAATAAATAACTTTGTCTTAATGAGATATCTGATATTCGTTTAATAACAGTGCCTTTGTAGGTTAAAATACAGTAATTGTGTGTTCTTGGACATATTCAAATATTGGTAGTATAACATACTAGTCAAAACAAGAAAATATATAAAAAATTGAAAAATATGAGAATAACATTGTAGTTTTTTTTGTTTTATTTAATATTAAACTTAAAAATTCTCCACTGGACACTTACATACTTTTACAAGTATCGATAACAAATATATTATGGGCGCGTACTTTTTGGGTCCATATCTAACGTACTCGTAGATAGATAACTGGAGGACATTATTATGCGTAAAATTCTATCAAGTCTATTTTGCGAAAACAAATACAAATTAATTGAATTTTACCGACTAAAAATATATAGTTTTGAAAGTTTATAATTAAACATATTATCATTTTATTCTGTTGTACTTTTGCAAACCTCAACAACTTGTGACATTAACTCATGTAAATTTGATGACCGCGTTATTTTAATATTTCAGAAGAAACAGAAGTAAAAAATCGGACTATCCTTACTCTTAAACGAATCAGTTTTGAATAATCTAATCTGATCGATTCTCTTATTTTTAAATGATTCAAATTTTAAAATATTTAATATAATTGAAAGATATTTGACGACTAGTATATTTTCAACATACTTATAAATTATTTTAAATAACACACTCTGACAGTATGTCGAATTTAAATTGTAATACCTTCCTCTCTTCAGTATGACCCAGGGACTTCTCTATGAAGTACTTCTCCTCCGCCGAGATGGACGGGTGACTGGCTGGTGAACTAGCTCCGCAAACCAGCCAAAGGATTCCGGTTAGAATACTAATTGTTCCAATCGTGTAGAAGATGCAGGGCCAACCATATGAAGTGGAGGCCAAAATACTAGACAAGGGCATCCCGATTATTGTACCAACTGTTGTACCTAAAATGTTTTTTATTTGCTTTTGATTTATTTTGTTTGTAATATTTCTACAAATTAAATTAATCAACAAAATATATTTATCTGTATATTAAAATAAATAGAACCTATTTTTTTTGTATATCTTTCTAGTTGATTAATTTAATTTGTATTAAAAATACTACAGAACTATGTTCTGATGTTGCAATTTCACAACCTAAATAATGTTTTCTTTAAAATAAATATTATTACAAACGATTTAGCTGTGTAAATGGTTATTTACCTTTAACCTGTAGATATTAATTATTTTATTTGTAAAAAGAGCTAAATATTTTGTAAAAAGATCATAAAAATTCATAAGTCCATAAATAATGTACAATATAATTGTTTTTAAATTACTTTAACTATGCTATATAGTATTTACCAGCGAACAGCACATTAGTAAGTCTGCTCCTTTCATGGCTCGGGATCCACCTGGCGGCCAGGGTGTGTATACAGGGGAAGAAACAGGACTGTGTCAAACCCTGGATAGTTCTGCAGGCACAAGCCATCTGCCAGCCACCCTAAAAACAAAGTATATAGTTTTAGTGAAAACCTCAAAGTCTCTTAATATTTTTTAAATGTAAGTAATGCGAGAATGTATTTTGATTTATTTACCACTGTTTTACAATCTTAGCGACAGTTTGAACAAGAACAAGAACAAACATAACATAGTAAATATCTGATCTCTCACCACGTATACGGCCAAGGGAGTGAGGAGTGTGAAGAGCCCATTGACTAGCATAGCCACTACCAGAAGCGGCTTAGCCCCGTATTTCTGGGCTAATTGGCCAGACGGAATTTGCATAACCATGTAACCCCAAAAGAAGGAACTCAAAATTACATCTTGGGTCTTTTTATTCCAATTAAATATCTGCAAAAAAAAACTTTTATTAAGAAATGCATAATTTTACTGATTCAAGTGCATTGAAGTGCAAATCATAATCATTAACCAAATCGCAAAAAATTTGAGAATAATATTCAGAAATGCGTTGAACTTGGCGTAAGCTCAAACAATAAACTTTCTAATAATAACCAAAAATTAAGAAATATCATATACACATGTATTTATTTCAGTAAGTAGAATTTTAAGTTGTGCATGTACGTAGGTATATTGAAATAATAGTTATAATAATTATAATTATAATAATAATTATAGAAATGTACCAATTTGTATCAAATGATTATACCAGATTAAATCCATGAAAGAGAATTTATTATTAGGTACATAGATTTGGATTGAAAAATTATCTTATAACGCAACTTCCGGAAAATTTCAATGTTTTTCATTTTCTTCAATTACAATCATTAAGATTCATCTATTGATATACTAGTATATGTTATGTTATGTTATATATATGCACGTTCACAAACAGACGAAATATATTTGATTCTTGCAGTAAGGGATTTTTTTAAAGAAAAATAAATAGTTTGATTAATCCGTTCACATATTTTTATATGTTTGAATCATTTTTAATAATTAATTTAACCCCGGTTATAATTGTTGTTATTTTCGATTTTATTATTCGGAAAGCGTGATTAGAGATTTGTATAAGATCACGTTTAATTGCGCTGTTGATGAAATAATTGAAAAACATCATTACTCATCGTATATCTGATAACCACATCACATATTAGCAACCTCCATAACGAATGTATTGTTAGAGCATGGTGACACAATTATGTAAATCAATTTGATCTGTTTATAGCGCTGAATAATGATGGATGACCTAAAATTATATCCCAAATATCATTTAAATATGAACAATGAAGATATGCCTTCATAATATTTTTAGGTTAACGTTATTTCATTATGATTTCACTACTGGAATTAAAAGAAAAATAATATTTATTATTCTGGATTCGACTAAGTATGGCGATTCCTCTCTAGTTATTCAAGAAGCAAATTTGGGCGCCATGATAATTAAATATAAATATTATCTTATTTGCAATTATTAAAATATTTCAACAGATAATTTTCAGATTGGTTAAAAAAATTATAGATTTATAAATGTTATTTGTAAAATATTGAAATAATTCCATTTTTAAATTTAAAAAAAAAAAAAAAAAGTAAAAATGCGTACATAGAATACATGTCACATCAATATTCTTACTATTTTCAAACTAAGCTAAACGCTTGTACTATGAAAATAGGACTAACTTGCTGGTGTCGTTGAGCGAGGCGCGAACCCCCTATTTCACTAGGCTAACGTCTGGACCACTACATCAACAAGCTACTCAAATTACATTTATGCCATTTCGTTCAATGTTATTTAATTATATAGTTATATGTAAGTTTATTTAGTATTGTCTAACACTTCACGACTTGATTCATACATGATAAATGAGATGATAATCACATCACTTAATAAATAAATTAACGTTGTAAATCTACTCTAAATCCACAACCTGCAATAACCATCAAAATAATTGCAATGGACACTAAATATACACAAAATATATAACTGTGTTAAAGAATTATCGAATAATTTTAATAAACGTTAAGGACATATTAATGCAAATGTTTGTTCACTCAATAGTTCACTAAACAAAATAGTCACTCAGATGCTAAAATTTATATAATTTCTGGAAACATTACAAATAAAACCGTTTCTTCACGAAAACCGATATATTTAAGTTTAAATTAACAATATTATGTTGTTATACACAATTGATATTTTTTAATTTTACCACCATATCTGAATAAAAAAATATTAAATGTAGATTCTTCTTTTCGGTGTAATTGTCGTTCTATTGATTTCACAACAGATGAAAACTAAAATTTTTATATATTTTTAAAATTCACTGTGACTTCACTTCGGAATATTTCTTAATCTAATGATGGGAAGAAATGTGGTTATCTCCGGTAACTAACCTCAATGTTAGTTCTGTTGTTAGATGAATCGGTCATAGCTACGATGGCCACACTCATGTCAACCCTCATGATGTATGCAACAGCGAGGCAGGTAAATATCAGGAACACCTGAACATGGCGGACGCCAAACCCAAAATCTACACATAAGAAAAAAAAAAAAAATTATTGCACATAATAATATAAGTAACATTTAGGCATAAAATTTACATCAATTAAACTTGTATACTCAACCTACAACATGAGTCTGTTAAAGAGTTCTAAACAAAACGATAAATTTAATAAATATAATGTTGATTAGAATTTTGAATGCTTCTAATTAAAACATATTTAACATACACTAAAACAGTTATAAATACAAACATTTTCATAATTGTTTTATTATAAAAATTTATGATTAATAATTAATATTTTTTTATTGGTGTATTTGAAAACTGTTAAATATTTTTATGGAAAAGCACGCCGATACCTTATTATATATTTAATAATGTTTTAATTAAATATTCTATTAGTATTCACTAACTTTTTTCAATAGGTTTCTTCTCCATTGTATCGTATTCATACTGGAACTTTTCATTTTGTGTCATAGTTGAAGACTTGGAGCACTCTTGAGTTTAGACGATTCAAGGCGAAAGTTAATCAAATATCGGTGACTTCACAGCTCGCCTCCTCACTGCAGATTGAACAATCAACGCGCAGTTCTCGCATTATTAGTAGAGAAGAACCCGCTGATAATATATGATCATGTCATGTTTTGAGTTACCAATCAAACAAAGGTTGAACGGCAGGGACAGGGGAACATTTTCTTGGCTACCGAAAATAGGGGCATCCAAACGCATATAGCATAAATTATTGCGGTTCATCGCAGTGCTTGCTCATAAATTTAAAATATAAATACATATTACCATAATTATATTGATAAAATTATTAAAAAAAAATTGTTCAATTTATTGTAAAGTGCATAAATCTTAATTTCGTAAATAAATAAATATACTTATTTTATTAATTAAGTCCTTGCATCCCTTTCACGGGGATTGAAACAAAAAATTACGAGATTAAATATAGGGTTATTTGAAATTTTATGTATATGTTACATACCACATACATACACATACAATTTCGTATAAATAAGTAACGCCCCCTTTAAAAACATAATTTATATATTATATCAAATAAAATTAAAATGGTTAATTATAGGGCTTACGACTTGTCTTCGGCTGGCTTAAGTGATCACTTTACACAATGTAACGTTCACCATTCTCACCCTATTTTTATTTTTGATAGATATGGAGGTTGATTAATAGGCGAGTATGGTGAACGTTACATTGTGTAAAAATGTATCTGGTCCGTATGTGTATATACATACACACATATATATTTATTTTTTTTGTCACATGATTACTTCCAATTATGGAGCTGTATTTGTTTTCATCGATCATGTTACTTACACATACCACCCTATAACTGAACTGGTTGCTGGGGTGACTATAGTTTGTCAAATATTATTTTGTTATTAATTGAAAATGATTTTTTTTTTGTGTTTTTACGTCATAAATTAATAATACAATACAATACATCGTTCAACTGAACTAATTCATAAAATTTTATAAATATCTTAAAACCTGCTTAAATTCGCGCCGTAAATGTCTAAGCTACGAGTGAAAAATCTGAACCATTTTGGAGGTCGGTTTTTATTTATATCAGTTTTAGACTAATATGGATAATTTCTAGTTTATTCTCTATCGGTGGTGCAAGTCTATAACAAAATTAATTTTAATATATTAATAGAAATGCAATTAAGATTTTGATAAAATATCTGAAAATGTTGATATCAGACATAAGTTTTTACTGTATAATTACATACTATAATAATACTTTACGAGTATATGCTTCAAAAATTATGTACATACGTACTGTAAAATATAAAAGTAAATACTGGTCTTTAAGTGTTTAATATATTCAAGGATTACAGGTTCGATTTCAAAAGTATGTAAATAAATAATATAAAAACTGGTATTTTTAAATTTTCTGAGATGAATGCGTAAATTGCTCACATAAATTAAAAATAAATAAATATTTATTTATGCATAGGCACCTGTATCGATTTATAATTATTATTCTATTGTAACATCAACAAACCATTATGTTTTTACAATACTACGTTTTAATAAAATAAAGAACTATGAGTACTAAACGTGTATATTATGTGGTCATCTTTCCTTTATTATTTCAATAAAAAAAAAAAGTGTATATAATGTTTTTTGTGTGACGCGGCAAAAATTTACTCTGAATAATCCCGTTTAACTAAGTTGTGTAGTAGTTATATATGAAAGCTGAATTAGAATAATATGTATGAAACGGTGTTATTTATGTATCTATTAAGGTATTTTTGCACCAACCCGATAAAAATGGAAAAACTATCATTAAATATATAAAATGCCGATACCAGAATATTAATTGATAGAGGCGACGCATACGGGCTGAGCTGATAAAAAAATTATTCTCACAATTTAGTAGCCGGAATGTTTGCGATTTCTAAGTAAGTGTACTAGATAATGATTATAATGTAAACATAATATTTGGCATATTAACTAGTATTTTTTATGATTCCTCCTAAGACCTGGTGCAATATTTTTCTCGATTCTTGACAATCCGTACTTAATTATAAATATAATATAATAATGGATATGACTAATTTAAATGCTTTATACTGAACCTGTCCAAAGTAATGATTTAATGTAATGGAATATAACAAAAATTGTAGAAAGTAATGGAATATAAATTTAATAAAACAAAATAATGTAAACTTACTGTCATATGCAGGGATGAATTATTTCAGATATTTTATATATGAATAATATCCAAATATCCTTCAGTGTTCCATGCGTAGGGAATTTTGAAAGGGAACTGACATCAAGATATAGATGTCTCACAGAGACGAAGCTATTATTTTTACATGGGAAGTATGGAAGTCTTGGGCATTACAGGGCTTACGACCTGTCATCGGCTGGCTTAAGTGATCACTTTACACAATGTAACGTTCACTTATTTACCCATGCTACCACATTTATCAAATTTTTGACTTTGACTTTACATGGAAAGTATGGAAGTTTTGGGCATTACAGGTATACATTACAGCATCTGTCATTGGCTGGCTTAATTAAACACTTTATACAATATAACGTTCACCAATTTACCTATGCTACCACGTCTATAAAATTTTTGAAAGATCCACTTCGATTTCAAAAAATTTGATAAGAGTAATCACTTTACATAATGTTACATTCACCTACTTACCCATGCTACCACATCTATAAAATTTTTTAAAGTTCCACTTCGACTTCTAAAAATTTGATAGGTGTCGAAGTGGAACTTCTAAAAATTTGAAAGATGTTGTAGCATGGGTACATAGGTGAACGTTACATTGTGTAAAGTGATCATTTAAATCAGCCGATGACAGGTAGTAAGCCCTGTAATACCCAAGACTTCCATACTTCCCATGTAAAAATAATAGCTTCGTCTCTGTGAGACATCTATATCTTGATGACAATTCCACAGGGGATAAAATCCCAGTAATTAGTTCCTACGAAGATTTTGACATACTCAAAATGTTGGAAACTGACATATTAACTGGAGTATAAAGTTTTAATTTCCTTTCTAATATATGAAATAGGTGGATGAATGAACGACCATTTTATTGTAAAGGTACATTTTATAAATTGAAAACAAACAAGTCTATTTCTATTGACGAAAATTTGAAAATTGGATAACTATAATATAATGATGGTGGTAATTACTTAAATGATGTCCTATGTACTTATTATACATGTAAATAGGTAATTATTTAGATCCTATTTACGTCGTAGGAAGGTTTTTATTATTTATTTATTTGAAAGATCCACTTCGATTTCAAAAAATTTGATAAGAGTAATCACTTTACATAATGTTACATTCACCTACTTACCCATGCTACCACATCTATAAAATTTTTTAAAGTTCCACTTCGACTTCTAAAAATTTGATAGGTGTCGAAGTGGAACTTCTAAAAATTTGAAAGATGTTGTAGCATGGGTACATAGGTGAACGTTACATTGTGTAAAGTGATCATTTAAACCAGCCGATGACAGGTAGTAAGCCCTGTAATACCCAAGACTTCCATACTTCCCATGTAAAAATAATAGCTTCGTCTCTGTGAGACATCTATATCTTGATGACAATTCCACAGGGGATAAAATCCCAGTAATTAGTTCCTACGAAGATTTTGACATACTCAAAATGTTGGAAACTGACATATTAACTGGAGTATAAAGTTTTAATTTCCTTTCTAATATATGAAATAGGTGGATGAATGAACGACCATTTTATTGTAAAGGTACATTTTATAAATTGAAAACAAACAAGTCTATTTCTATTGACGAAAATTTGAAAATTGGATAACTATAATATAATGATGGTGGTAATTACTTAAATGATGTCCTATGTACTTATTATACATGTAAATAGGTAATTATTTAGATCCTATTTACGTCTTTCGCACCCTTCGTAGGAAGGTTTTTATTATTTATTTATTTGAAATAAATTTCACAACTTAAACTGTGTTCTAGATCACGAATTACTTAATTATTCACATCAAATCAGAATTAAACATTGCCAACTATGTTATAAATCAAACCAATAGCGCCATAATACTTAACATAATTTATTACATAGTATTATAATTTGTGATAAAGTTAAATAATTTATAATTTGAAAACATTTATTTTTCAAGGCTTCAGTAGTTTTGATTTAGTTTCTGCATCCTTGTTTGTTGGTTTCATCTCTGAAAACAATAAAAATAATTTGTAATTTATAACAAAAAAGTCGAAGGGAAGATTTAAAATAATATTTTATTTAGTGATTGTATGAAAGCTAAGTGTAATTTTTTTTCAATCTGGATTTTTTGAAAATTAATATCCATTCTCCGCCTCAGAGACTGCTATTAAAAATCCCGAGAATTGTTTAATTTAATAATATATATAGTTTTATATGCCTACAATAAAATTTATTACAATCGATAAAGATACGCCTGGTAAATATTAACAGTAAAAAATTTGAAAACCTATTAAAATATAATACAATTATTAGCTGGTAGAGACGAAAATTGAGAATTGATCTAACGACGAATATGTTTAGCTTTTCTTTGCAGTTTACTTTATATACTTAAAAATACGTCACTTACTACAAAATATCTATATTCCAATAATTAATTATTACATTTATATTCTTAAAAATGTATGTTTTTAACATCTTTGAGAGGCATAAAATATTTCTCGGCATTTTCTTAAAAATGAATATGCCATATTAGATGGTATAATATGTCAATGTATAAGTATTTAGTAAATGTCATTTTTTTCTAACTAATCAATGCAAGTTAAAGACATCGAGTATAAAAATACTCATTAAATAAGAATAAAAATATCCAAATAGTTATTTTTAAATCGTCTAGAAAATTTATAATTAAATCCCCTTGAAAATAATGTTTGTCAATGACATTTTCATTTTGCCTCCCACGGCTTGAAAGTAAATAAACCTTAAAGATTACAGTTGTCTTTGTTTTGTGTATCCTCGCAAGATATCTGACATTCTACTAAAAATAATCATATCTTTTCGTTACGTCATGGGGACGGAAAAATACAAAGGCGATAGATCTCTCCAGATATCTATTTTGATCAACCTTAGTACTGAATGTGGTAGAAAAAATGTTATACTACTATATTATAATTATTTAATAAAATTATAATTTTACATACAATTTCTTAAAAAAAATGTATCGCAACATTTTTTGATTATTTCAGCGTATTTTGTATGCAAATGGTAATGCAAAACAATTATAATGAAATACTTAGAAATATTCACTGAATATATCGATATTAATTCTACGATAAACTGTTTAAACAATTTAATAGATTTAATGTAGAGACAAGATTAACACATTTGTTGACAGTAGATGATTCAAAATATATAAACTTTTGCGGAAACAAGTGCTGTAACTCTTTGGACCAATAATTTACAATGAAATTGTAATTCGCAACATGTGACGTATCTTTAAAATGATAAGATATTTTCTTAAACTTTGTATTCGTTAACCGTCTGCATACCGTGATAGAAAATACTCGCACGCAGCCATAATGTCAACTTGTGTTGCCGTGAGGAATATGTAATTTTTAAGCATTTTAAGTGCGAATAAAATTCCTTTACTAGTTCCAATGGCGGTAAAATACTTGTTATTACAGTTTTATTAATAAATATGATAATATGTTAGAGCATTAATCGTATGCTATCGATCTTATTGAGCGGTAGACCTGTGTTACTGCATGGTTACGGATGGGTTAATGTTACCGATTGTTTGATACATTCAGTGTATAGTTTATAGAAGTTCTCTGGACTTTTTACCGATATTTCGCGCCATCATCGGGTCGCTGATGCGACGTGTTAGTGTTGGTGTTAAGTGCTGTCCCGCAATACCGTGTCGAATGCGAAGCGTGTGGGAATATATCTAACTCGTGGAAATACCGTTGTTGATAGCGGGATGTTGTGTTACGTGTAAGTTACATTTTCGACCAAAAAAAAAAAACATGCTTTCTTGAAGTAGTATCATTTTGTTGGAAAATATACAATATTAAACTGTTATAAAACGATACCTATGTCTCCACAATCTTCCGGTTCATTCCATGGTTGCGTCTGGCTGGTGCCGAATAAAACGAATAGAAGATTACATCCGTTCATTATGACGCAGATCATTACGAATACTATTCGCCATTGCGTAATATCATTCTGAAAACAAAATAATTTTTACGCTGTGTAACAATTACGTATATATATATATACAAATAAATAAATAAAAATTGACTCACAAATTAGGATAAAAACACGTCATATTTCAATTATTAGGTGCAACATTATTCACGATCAGTCCCGAGATGACGTCGTGCTTTGTTGTTTTTTTGCAGAAATATTTTATAATAAAATGTATTATATTATTAAGAATTGCGTATCCATAGATTTACAAAAGTCATTGACATAGTTGATGTGAAATTATTTTTGTTTAGTCGAGTACCATGAATTCTAAAAAATATGTATTGTTTTGTGAACTGACAAACAACATGCACGGTATAAAAAATGAAATAATGTTGTGTTCGTTAATTGGAGTTGAACTCCACGTTAGTATTATCCACATTCGCATTCCATTATTTATCTTTAAATGAAAAAAAAACAAGCTACACATGTTCATCTCGCATATTATATCGCCCCTGTATAGCATACACTTGATGGCTGGCTTTCTGCATAAATACTAACAAAAACACGCAATCTTCACCATATTATGCATAATGTTGAATTTGATTCTACAACGTGTGATAACAATGAAACAACATATTTAACTTCAAATGTAACGTATGCCAGCCCTTAAATATGTATATCCTATTTTAATTAAATGATGAATATAATTTGTTAGTTTGCAGGGTCACGCGTATGAGATATATCATGTTTATAATACAGTATATAGCATATTAGACTCAATTTCTAGGCAAAACTTTTGAGTTCCGATTTCTCTTCTCCGACGCTGATATATATTTAGGCTGTTTATAGATCCGATTTATTGCATAATCTGCTAATATTATAATTTGAGATCTCTTTCACTCGTTGATGTTCTTAACGATTTAATCATGCATGGAGTTCTTGAAAAAATTCTTGATACGTTTTAAAAATTCGTGAAAGTTAAGTGAACGAAAAATTAAGTGAAATAAAATATGTAATTCCTATATATTTTTTAAACTAAAATGAATACTGTTATTTTTATCGAATAAATGATTTATAAACTAACCAAGGTCATTATTAAAGTACCTATACTATAATTAAAAGATTGTAAAATTCTTCACATCTAATTCAAAATTCATACCCAAAATTTTAATTATTAAGTAGGTCATATAAACTGTAAAAAAGTAATCTTTTATAAGCCTTCTTTATTATGTATGTAAAGGTTTTAATTTCGCTTATTTGAACTCCGTGCAAAAAATTATGGTATTATTTATCAAAATGATAAATTCAATTCTTATACCCACGATTTAATAAATTACTACGATAAATTATCGCATCTGAATTCTCAAACATAAAAATGTCAAAGAATGGCGGCACGATAACATCTTATAAATATAAAAACAGGTAAAATAGGAATACATTTATTTAAATAGCGGTGCATGCACATCATCGATATTCTTACTATTTTTAAACAAAGCTATATGTTTATAACTCGCTGGTCTCTTGGAACGATGCTCGAACCTCAGACCATTAGATCACTAGACCAACGAGAACGTCATTGACCAAGCCCGTTAACGAAAAACATGGTAAAATTTTATATTAAAAAAACAAGTTATTTGCATATATTTTTTTATGATCAAACAAATAACAAACTATGTATTAATTACGTTGATTATTTTGACGGCGACTGGATTCCTCCGACGAGCCCACTCTATTCTCATCAAGACGGACGTACACCAACGTCGCGTGTACATCTAATGATAATATCTACTCATAAAGCTAAAAACATTAAGAATGTTATTTTTGTTTTTTTACATTCTAGAAATTAATTATTATTTCAGGAAGCAACTAGACTAATATTGTGTTCTTGACACCATGTGCGTTCCTGTTTAGTCACCATGGATTTATGTTCTTACAGCAATGTGGGGGAATGGGCGGGGCGGAGCTTTGGAAGATCAAAAATGATTTCATGCATTTGCAATGACAATACAATAATAAAATAAAATGTCTCTTCATATGTATATGGATGAAAAATATGTAATTTAGCAAACCTATTTAAATGTATGTAAAATATATGTTTACTTGTATTATCTTTTAAATGTTATAAAACAATCGTTTTTATATTTATATTTTTTATTCTTTTTAAAACTCGAATTTTCACCATAGAAATAATGAAGAATTGTCAAATGAGAAGATTTTCGAATATTTTTATAATTTATTTTTCATCCTCAAAACTAAAATTTCATTTGTCGTACCTACGTATTTTTTATGTTTGTCATGTGGGCATACATTTGAATTCTTATTAAAAGTGTATTCTTTCGTTTGTATTTATTAATATCAATTTGATGAATACTTTGTGGTCGATTTTTTAAATTTATTTAAATGATCCATTTCATGGTACTAATGGAAGATTGATGCCAAGGTAGAGACAATTGCTTATTTGTTTGAATACGTAAAATGTTGTGTATTGTTTTTTATGCAAATAAATAAAGACAATTATTGACACACGCGATTGGGCAACCGTGCGTCGCGACTGTCGCTCCAGTAGCGTAGAGAAAGGACTTGCGTCTGGTGCGCATTCGGCGCGCGCATGTACCGAAAGGACAGAAGCTCGAACAATATGTTGACGACGCCATTTCGAGGGAAATGATCAACATTTTTTTATGGTATGATATTTTTATGGAATTGATAATGGATACTCACAGGGTCTTTCAATATATATCCGACAGATATGGGAGCCAACGTGCCGACGGCATTGGCCGCGGCGTTTGTGATCCCCATTAATGTGCCGGCGAAGTTTGGGGCCAAGTCAACATGATCCAACTGAAAAGTATAATGATATTGTATTTATGTATTATGTTGATGATTACATTATAGTGCTGTTATTTTAATAACTGCAGTAGGGTTGTGCTGTTGTGTGATTCATACATCAACGCCGTCATCGTTGTGAGTAATCTAAAATATCCGTTTACTCAAAAAATGACGTATTTCTATTTTATTTTAGTAAATAGAAAATTTTTACAATAGTATTATGACAATTTCTAACTTAGACTTGGCCTTATCTAGGAAAACTGCCTCACATTTTAAAATATTTTCAGATTAAAAACATAGTAAAAATATACATATATTAAAAACTATATAAATTTAATAACAACATTAAACAGCATAAAATAAATAATAATAAGTAGTATTTCCTTTCCAATCCCTTCGGTATATAAACACTGGTATATTAGCCATTCAACAACGTTCTGTTCACTGTATATTTTAACTATAATTTGTGTAAACTACTAACATTAAAATTCTTATCAATTTATTTGATGATGAGATAATTCTCCAAGATTTATCTCATCATTAAATAAAATATGGGTTCGAAAATTTGTCGTCAAAAATTGCTGTCTCATATGTTACACTTTTCAAATGAACACATCTATCGTTCCATTATTTGAAAGCCATCTACTTTGTTTTTACGGAATCTTAAATACCTCTGAGTACACCGATAGCAGACGCCAGATAGATATTATTTATTTGAAAAGTGTAACATATGGGTTCGAAAATTTGTCGTCAAAAAGTACTGTCTGCTGTAGTATAGTTGGTTAATGTATCTTCCCCGGATTGAAAAGAGTTCCAGGTTCGAATCCCGGTAGCAACAACAATATTTTTCGATAAAATTGATTTTATATGTATATCCTTCTAATTAATACATTTAATTAGTATTTAAAATATCACAGACCGTCTGTTCTGAATAATCACAACTTCGCAATAAGAATGTGTTCTCCTTAATAGAATACATTAAATTATAATTATTTATTTCGGTTTAATTGCCACTGGGATGATTCAAATTTATTCAGCAGACGAATGGAACATAAATGGCTAATGGATTTGTCGTTCGACGTACAACAAACGTAAAATGAGGCGCCAGACGGCGAATCTCAACATGTGTACACGTGAAATTCAAAAGCGGAGAGTTATCTCCAATAAATCTAATGGGGGGCAAAATCAGTACCTATCTCAGAGATCGTCTTGAGTCATAAATCTCTTAAAATCTCTTCGTGGACGCGGGCCATAAGCTGCAATAACATATACTCGAATAATATAAATATCGGTTGGTATATCTGTTAAACCAATACCGCCCATATTCTCTATCAGAATGCAGTGATACTTTTACAGGAAAAATATGTACTCTTCTAAAAATGTTTTTTTTTAATACTTTCCGGTGTATAATTCGTATTAATTTTTTTTTTCGATTTTATAATATACGAGTATATGGATCTTTAATTTATAAAATAACAACTATATACAAATGGCATTGCCCAGTTAGACAATAAATACAATTGTGTACGGCGGGACCAGATAAAAATCTGAAACTTTCAGCCCTAAACTAGTTACTACATAGTCTCTGTTTTTTATGCAGTTTGTCTTTTCGAATTGAGAACACCTTCTTCCAGCGACAGCCGAATTGTGACGCTTCACCATCTGTATTGAGCTGTCACCAGTGTTGCTCATTTCGAACAGTGAATCGCTGGAGCAAAGCTGTAGGGCTGTGCAACTTCAGCCGAATTGTCAGTAGGCGGTGTCGCAGAACATGCGGCGAGCGTTTCTGGTGCAGCTAACGCCTTGGTCAGCTTCCTCCGGCGATTTTGATGGCTCTTTTGAGTTTGTCAATGTCTCGCAGTACCTGTCCGAATTGATGGTGGTCCCTTTAGGCATAAACTCGGTCAGCAAGATGCCTTTTCGGTCCCAAAACACCGTAGCCATCACTTTCCCTGCGGAAAGCGTCTGCTTAAACTTTTTCGGCCTAGGCGATTCAGGATGGCGCCATTGTTTGGACTGTTCTTTTGTTTTTGGAGTGACGTAGTGACACCACGTTTCATCTCCCGTAATAATGGAGTCCAAGAATTCTTCGGTATTCTCGGCGCATTCTCGAAGAAACCCCTCGGCACACTTGACACGATTGTCTTTGTGGGTTTCTGAAAGCATGTGTGGGACCCACCGCGCGCACACCTTGCGATAACCAAGTTTATCGGTCAAAATGTTGTCGATGGTTTTTTACAAACCTCAGGAACCTGGACAGCAAGCTCCCGAAGCGTTACTCTCCGATCTTCGAGGAGAATGCGCTCAATCTTCGCCACGACTTCGTCCGACACCGATGGCCTCCCACTCCTTTGCTGGCAGATCGAACGCTAATGGAGAGCGCTATAATAGATCCATGATTACTGACTTTTTCATTCCCCAATTGAATGGCATTAATATGAAAGAGCTGTGGCTTCAATAAAACGGCGCAACATGCCACACAGCGTGCGCCACAATCAATTCATTGAAGGAAACATTCGATGAGCGCATATTTTCGCGTAATGGACCATTGAATTGGCCTCCAAGATCGTGTGATTTAACACCTTTGGATTATTTTCTGTAAAGATATGTGAAGTCGCTAGTCTACACCGATAAATCAGAGAAAATATACGACTTGAAATCCAATATTCGTCTCGTTATTGCCGATATACGGCTCCAGCTGCTCCAAAAAATGGTCGACTACGCTTTATTCGAGTTAGCCACGGCGCTCATATGCGCGAAATCATATTTAAATACTAATGGCATAAAATTATATTTTCAATAAAGCCAATACCATGGCCTTTACCACGATTTTTATCTATTTTATTTCATTTTAAATTTCTATACCTATAAAAAAAACACCTTTTATTAAACACCAAAAATTTGGTGTTTGAGATTTGACTGCAAGCAGAGATATTGTGAATACAAAATGTCAAAAAAAAGCTTCACACGTCAATGGGCATATATAATAGATATTCATATTAAACTAATGAAAATTTGATACGTGAACAGCAGAATGGGTATTTTAAAGATACAAAAACATATAAAATGCTGACTGGAATAATATACACTATTGACAAAAAATTATGATGAATTTATTTAATAAATTCTCTTCTTTCTATAAAACGTTTTCATGTTCAATAAAAAAATATTATTCAAATTTAAAAATGCATTTTTGTCTCTTTTATTAAGAATAAGTCGCTGTGACATATTTTACATTCCATTGGTCACGATTCGGTAAAATTATTCGGTATAATTTATTTAATAAAATTATATATTATATGTGATTCAACAATAAACCTGTATGGTTTTTTTTTCTTGCATCTAATTTGACATCTCGTCGTGACGTGGCAACCATTTTTAATCAATTCTGTGTTTCAACAATATTTAGAAACATTTAAATATATCTACTCAAATCGCATTATTTCATCAGCGGGTTACCGATCTGCGAAAATGGCCACGTCATACTAAAGAGTAGCTAATATCTGACTAAATATATATCTTTATTATCTAGTTAAACATGTATCTAAATAGATAGTACCTAGACATCTTTTAAAATAAAATGCGTTGACGTCATTAATGTAGGTAAACAAAAATGTCACAGAAAATCTTTTAGATAGACGATGTTAGAACGTAATATATTTTATGTAAGATAAATCACTTATTTCATCATCTTCCAATGAATAAAATAAAATATCTTTGGTTGTCTCGTATATAGCTACAAGATTGCGAAACATAGAGGGTTTAATATTTTCATACGTTCTACGGAGACCTCCAAAAATGAAATTCGAAATATTCGAAAAATTCGAAATAATGTCTTGATAGAACGGAGAATTGAAGGAATTCAAATAAACATAAAAATATTATATTACAACTATCATGATTATTGATATTTTTGGCTAACAACTGGGAATAAAATGAAAATAAGAGAGGGATAATGGCTCGAAATAGAAGAAAGATTTTTTGAAGAATGTTATTCTTTCTGCGCTAAGAATTGTCATTAAAAAATAACTTTTGCGACGGGCGACAAATACATAATATTTGAAACCCACCAAATCACAATCTTTTAGCAAGATAATATATAAAGTACACATAATCATTTTGTCTCACCGATAAATTTAACTAAAATAATTGTTTTATTTAAAAATTACCGACTGTTATGAAAAAATCTGTACATTTTGTAAAAGATTTCTCGCTAAAAAAACATATTTATATATTGTCTCTCTCATTCCTACGTGTGATTAAGTCACTTGATTTATACTGACATATTACTGAGATAGCTATATAAATAAGAATTGTGTGCCTAGGTAAACAACACTTTAGTGACTGGCATCGCGAAATAGTTTCGTCTGAAACCGAAATCTTTATTAGAAACCGAAATGTAATATGTCAACTCGTTGTTGAAACAACTTAACAATAATTGCTTTGTATTGTGTGCTGCATAATACGTTTCTTGCAATATTTATTACGTCTTTATAACTTTATATCTCTAATGTACATACACGTCTAGCAATTAATGTCTTACTTATAGCAATTTTAATTATTTATTTATTATTCATCACTGTACTTGCTATACCCTACCCACCTCGCAAGATCAAGGACGGGTGTCGATCGGGTATCGGGTGGGTAGTATTTTTCTCGGGTATCATTTATCAATAAATTAATTCCAGCTATGTAACATATACATATAATACATTAAAGAAATAAAATAAAATTAATAAATGTAATCAAACTCTACTCACTCATTAAACCAACTAATATTGGAGTTAATATTTAATTACATTTTATGTTTAAGAGTGAATATTATGCTCCAGGCTGATTTAATTCAGTCGCCATTTTAGTTTGGCAGCTTGCATTTGGTGGTTACAATTTATTATGGAGCATCCAATGCTTCAACAGCGTTTCAGTCATTAAAACATTTTATCTAAAAAATAATGGCAATCCTGTAATCATTGAGTGATCGATATTGTCACGCGTTGGAAAACTTCTTGGTAGCCGAATTGAGTCGATTGGGCCTGCAACATATGCGGTTTTATCAGAACGGTGCCATCTCATACACAGCCCGAACTACGCTTGAAATTTTGCGAGAATTTTTTCCCAGCCACGTAATGTCAAAAAGTAGTCATATCAACTGGCCTCCTCAATCACCTGATTTGATGGCTCCCGACAATTATCTATGAGAGTGCTTAAAGGGAAAGGTTTACGCTAATAAGCCAACAATTCTGATGCTACAGGACAACATTGTGCGAGAATGTTATGAAAAATACAGTAAAATGAGCACACATTTGTGCCGCTATCAAAGGCATCTATTTGGTTAATATTACATTTTATTCATAATTGTAATAAACTAAAGTAAAGAACGCTTTGTTAATTTAGTATCTACACGGTGTTTGTTAATTAAACTTATAATATATAATGTATAATGCTAAACAACCGTTTTTTAATATATGACTTTTTTAATATAATAGAAAAAATTATATTTTCCTTTCCAGCGAACTGTGCACATAACACACACACACACACACTAGCGTGATATTAACATAAATGTATCCAAAAGACTGTACATCTAATTGTATTCGATTTTTTTTCCTTTCAATTTGCATCTTAGTTGTCTTAGGTTAATTTTTTATTCCAATCTTAGTCCAATTGTACAAATTACAAGTATTGTGATACAATAGCACATTCTCGAAAATAAATAATATTGTAATAACATCTAATTAATAGTAAAATATATTATTTATTTATTTATTATCCACATCCAAATATGATATGTTAGTTAACTTGAATCGAATGCTTAGTTCTGCCGTACCATCTACATTTTATTCTTAAAAAATATTAGCTTACACATATAATATCTGTTACATTAATTCAGCATTTAATAAACAGATGGCGCTATATTTTTTACATTGATCCTGATATATTATATTTAGGTTTCATTAAAATGTTTCAAATAAATAATGTCCTTGTTTAAAATACGCACTTTATAGTGGATACCATGAGCATAGGAAATAATATGTTAAAATTACATATATATTATGTTGAAATATATTAATAATTACAATTGTTACTTCCTAGGTATAAGCTCAAATTGATCGAACAAATTATTAAAGGTTTAAGGGGTTACGCGCACTGGTCATAGGCAAAAATCGAGAATTTTTTCACAACTTAAATACATACTTTAATCCAAAACAAAGTATAATGTTATAGTACATGCCAGTATTGAACATAATATATAAATTATTTTAATATATATTCAAAAATGAGCGAGATACAGCAAATCTCCGGAAACTTTTTTTTTGCGGTGTACACGATAACTTATTTAATTAAGCCTTAATTGAAACATACGAAAAAAAATATTATGTTAGAAGATGTCAACATCTGCTGAATAATAGAAGGATTTTTTTAAATTTTGTTTTCTACCAAAATGGCAGTAGTTTCACTAAAAAATCACTTTTTTTACTTTCAAAATACTCGTTTTTTCCTTAATAACATCATTTTTCATCAAAAAACTTATTCGATCATTCAGAAATCCTCCGTGTATACAATAAACTCTCAAAATTTTAAGCCGGTCGACCTTTTCAAATATCGTGTACACCTTATTGGTCTTTTTACGAAAAAATGCGTTTTTGAGAAAAACGCATTTAAAGTTTCAAGTTCGAATAAATGTATGCTAAAAAATTATGTAAAATTTTAGATAGCTATTTTAAATCTTCCAATATACCTATACATTTAAAATATGTCAAAAAAAATTTTTCGACCCAGACAAGTGCGCGTAACTCCTTAAAACCATTTTTATTTTGAGGTTGCTTTCAAATTAAATCAATTAATATGGAACATAGTAAAGAATTATTTAAAATATTTACCATGCCTCCTACAATGAGGCCTGCGCTGAGTCCAGAAGACACCGTCAACATAACGATGGACCAAAAAACTTGTTCCACAGGAATATACGTCATAAGAATTAGCCCAAATCCCAGTCCAACACATCCTGAAATGGAATATTTTAATGAGCATCTATCTCTAAACATTTTTTAATGTGCATGGCTAAAACTATGTCATTTATGAAGAATACACAGTTTCCATACTAACCCGCCCCTTCAAATTATTTTTAATTTTAAAAAAATACAAGATGCGATACAATTATTTTTATTATTAAGTCAAGAGCTAAAATAGTTACTGCTTCCCACAAAATATGCATAAACACATAGCAAAAATCTCGCTTTTCTTGTAAACACAAATCTCGCTTTTCTACTAATAATGTGACATTTTTATATCAAATGTAGTATGGCAAAGAGAGCCAGCGAAAAAAATAAATTGTTATCGTTCTGCTGATTCTATTGCTGTATTAGTTATAATTTAAATACTTCATTTTGAGAGGCATAAAGTCAGCTTTATCGTTACACCAATATCATACTATTTTACCAGGATATCTGATATCGTATAACGTTCTTTTGTAAATAGCATATTTTATTTGATAGATCCCTTTATAATACTACCACCGATATATAGATACGGATAACGCTGAATGTCTCTACGTTCTGTACAATATTATACCCTTTGACCTTTCTAAACCAAATATTACATCATTAGCCTTTAGAACATCGTAAAATATATTATATTGAATGCCATCTATTTAAAATTTTCTAAAGATACTCTTTAGGATCTTTTACGAAATTCAGATACCCTCCCCCTCCCCCTGGCCACTTCTCTCCTTCCTCACGATACACATTTGTATTATATTGAGTACCACTGAAATTTTGTTCATTTTTCTAGGATTCTGAGAAAAATTTAGTCAATGAATAAATTAGTAGGCAACATAACCGTAAAACCTGTTGGTATAGTAAAAAAAAAAGGTATTATAACAAACACGGCAGGGTCCACATCTTTCCAAAACAGACGGCATTTTTTGAAAGAACCAACCATATCAATGTAGGTCGTAAAAGATAAAGAAAAAACAAATCTGGCAGTGTTCAAATGTGGAAAGCAGATGAGGGAGTAACCCTAAAAAAAAAACTTTTTTGAAGAAACTGAATCATTTTAAATTAAAACCGAATCAAAATATTTATTTCAAAGCTCTCCTATATCATAAAAAAATATTTTTTGACATGTAACAAATCAGAACGAATTTTAAACATTATTTTCATAACTGCAGGTCGTTTTTATGGTCATTGCACTTCAAAAATCTGTTGTGTACCGACAATATACCAATAATGCAAATTCATATTATTTCATTCCATATCCATAAAATAGTTAAAAATTAAACAAATCTATGTACTATTGTATTATAATAATATAGTATATAATAATAGCAAGATCAAGATTCGTCAGTGGCCGACTGTACAGTGCCATGAATAAAAAATCTACTTATACCAACATTGAAATTAGAGGATAACGTCGAAATGATTTATGCATGCCTCACTTGGTTAAGTGTTTTTTTAAACTCTTGCCCAGTATTTTATAAAACACGCCTTGTATTCGATGAAACACGCCTTGTATTCAATAAATCTTGCCTTGTGTTGTTTTATGAAACGTGCTTTGTATTCTATAAAGTTTGCCATGTGTTGTGTTTTATTAAGTTTCCCATCCTTTTATAAATATTCAAATTAAGTCTTTCTTACCCAGAGTGTTGGCTGCTTTTCTCGCAACGGTAATGGAGATGATTTTCGTATTTATTAAGAAATCTGACAGAAAACTTACAACGAAACCAAATAAAAACATCGCGATGTAGGGAAGAGCCGAGTATAATCCACTCTGAAAAAAATAATTGTCAAACTTTCAGAATGAATTATTATTACAGTGTAGTAATAAAAGATGTCACAAATAGATGTCGTAGGCGTGTGCAGATTAAAAATAATATTTCATGGTGAATCAGTACTAAGATTTATTAGTGAAAAATTTATTTTTATAAATTATCTTTAATTTAATAAAAGTCCAATAATCTCTTGAATACGAAACATAGAATATAATTACCACTTTCAAGAACTTTTTCTTATTACATTGCTAATCAGTTTTACAGTCGATGTTAATATGTCATCTATGATTTTTGCCTTTTTAGATTGTTGTACATCACCTGCTTTTCATAACCTGTCACTATTTTTTATAAAAAAATCTTCCATGAGAAACCCAATGACCCATCTTCATTATTTTCCCTAGCATTTGTAGACGTATAGATATTGTCTATTACTTAATATATAGGGTGTCCAGTAGAACAATTTCAAGATTAAATTGTAATTGCTCGTAAACCATCAGGGTGAGGTAAGTAGAGGGGGGTATTGTTCGACGCGTGTGATTTGCTGATTTGCCAGTCGTAATGAGTCACTGGTCGGGAGCGCACTGCGCGTTCGCAGTTGAGCAATATTTAAAGTGCGGTGATTCATTGGTTCGTGCGCATCGCGCTTTTTGTACTCACTTTAATATTCGACTTATCTGATGTTTGGTTCAAAAGTTCAGACAAGAAAGGACAATGGTTAACCAAACTCCTCCGGGACCATCAACGTCAGCAGCGACGCCAGAACACGTGGCTCATGTTTGACGTGAAATTATGCGCAATCCACGTAAATCGATAAGGAAGATTTCAGCCTTTACTGGAATAAAAAAATCAACAGTGCACGTTACTTTGAAAAAGAAACTACAGTTTCACCCACACAGACTGCAAATCGCGAAATCAACGAAAATTACTATTATTTACGTGAAACCTTAGCGAGAACGATGCTGGAACGTTTTAGAACAGTACGAACTCTTGGAAACATATTGTTTACTGACGAAGCACATTTTCATATCGATGACTATGTTAATAAATAGATCATGAGATACTGGTACCCCGACAACCCAAGAGAACGCTATCAAAAACGTTTGCATTGTCTAATATCTGCCCTAAGGATAATTGGCCCTTATTTTTTTAATCAGCGAGAGACAGTCACTGCTGACGTGTATTGTCGAATGATCTATGAGTTATTGGTACCGCAACTGCAGCTATTTCTCAGGTTCAACAACAGAACACAATTTCAGCAAGACGGAGACACTTCACATAGAGCTAGAGTTTCAATGGAAAAGTTGAGGGGAATTTTTCCCAATAAATTAATCAGCATGCACAGAGACATACTCTAGGCACCTCGGTCACCGGATCTTACATCGTGAGACTTTTTTTTGTGGGGATACCTTAAGTCAAGAGTTTACAGTAACAATCCTTGAATAATTCAGGCCGTACAAGAAAATATCCACCTTGAAATTGCTGCCATTGAATTAACGCTTTGCTCTCGCGTGTTCGCAAATTTAAAAGTCCGATTGCAAGAGTATCTTGAGAGAAATGGACGGCATTTAGACGATATTATTTATAAAACGTAAAATTCGCACCGTCAAACTCAATTTTGTATAAATAAAATATGAGAATAACATTGTAATTTTTTATTTATTTACTATTAAACTTGAAAGTTTTCCGCTGGACACCCTTTATTACATCAAGTGCTTGAACAAACTCTGACTGCATCTGACACGTATTAAATATTTTAGGCGTTACTAAAAAAAGGTGTATAATTTTATATATTAGTATTGATTTTTTATAGAAATAATTTACATTTTCTGAACTGACTCCCAGCGCTAGCTTCAGGTAGCTGGGCGTTTCCAGTAGCATCGTCAGGTAGCCCCAATTGGTCCCCATTTGAGTAACCAGGAGAGCCAGAAATGGAACTGATGTGAATAACGCTTTCCAGGGTGTTTTCAGTACCTGGAAAAGAGAGTATATTATCGCATTAATAACTCGATTAATTGTGCCAAACAATTTTCCATTGCTACACTAACATAAAATAATATATCAAATTTAAAACGATATTTTTTCTGTAAATGAGTATGTCGTATGTTTTGTTAACACTTTCCTACTGATCAGTAATTTTGAAAGTAATAGTACAGGCGTTTATAATTTTTCAGAGGTACATCTCATTATAATGTAGATGTAGGTACTTTGACTTTACCCAGAATGGAACAGTGAATCCTCGGAATGAGAAGTCATTTCATTTCTTGGACTATGAAGTACTGACCTTTAGGTTTAATGCTAGAGCTAAATTCATTACTATTAATTTTCTATCTGCTATGAAAGTTTTATTTTAACATATTTATTATACTGCCTTCTGCTTCTATCTTTTGTGTACATTGTGTATTTGCATAACTGAAATTTTTTGTTTAATATTTTAAAATATATCAGATACTTCTACAGTTACTTCAAATTGAAAAATGATGTTTCACTAAATAAGTAATATATATATATATACATATATTAAAATTAGACGATAATCTATAGGTCACTGTGGCGTAATTGGTAAAGCAGTCTATCGGTAATATAAAGTTTCAGGTTCGAGTCCTGATGGTTGCCAATTTAGTTTTGAGTATCATTTAAAATGATTTATCTAATGATTGTTTTATCATTAAAGAAGTATATAATATTCTAAAAAATCGAAACAATTCAAATAAAATGCGATTTCATCTAAAATTATGATATTAGGTTGATGCATAATTACTCGCCGTTTTTCAAAAATTATATTGTAACATAACCAAAAACGAAAATAAACCCAAAACATATTACGTACAATTCTCATTCGGGGGCGTACTCACCATCAAGGTCAAGACGCGCGGGATTTTCAATCAATGTCAATCCACAATTTGACGATCAATTCCTCCAAATAGTCATAGGCTTTGCAAACCTGCCAATTTCTCAGAGAGCGGTTGATATGGTAGTTCGTAGGGAGCTCGGTGAGAGAGAAGGGCGAATGGGGGTGCAAATCCCTAAAAGATCGTTGAGATCGCGAAATGACCCAGCAGCTTTCCACCCCTTCTCGTAGTGGTACTGCATAATATGCATGCTTTTCGATGTGCATTTTGATTTCCTAACCCTATTAAAGAATCATGTTATGACACATGTCAATTAAACGTCAAATTCAAAAAACAAAACGTCGCGATAAACACGGCTGATAATTATGCATCAATCTAATATTTAAATAAATTTGTCAATAGTTTATTATGGGATTCTTTAAAAGATAAACCTTGTATTTGCCCTTCGTTCCAAGAGACGTATGAATAAAATTTCTCTCTTCTTCGGATATATTGGGATGTAGAGAGGGCCTATCGCTGCCCTGCCAGGCCCAGATGACAGCGGTGAAGAGAGCCAGCGCTCCTATGACCTGGAAGGAAACATGCCAGCCGTAGCGGCCTGCCAGAAACCCGACAGTGGGCATACTGACTATTGTGCCAAAGGGTGCTCCTAAAAAAAAAAAATACATTGAGCAACCCCAAACTCCTGCAATTAAACCGGCTAATAACTACTACGCATATTCCACTGCTTCTCTAAAATCGGATCGATTGCCTAATGTTTTCACTTCCGAAATATGAGTATATAATATATATTCAACACGATTTACTAGGTTTCAAGAGGCGCATGGATAAGCTTATTCCGCATACATAAAAATAAAATCTTTACAAAATCAAATTTATATATTTAAGCATGTTTCAAAAACAAAGCCATTTTGCTTCTACATAATTATTTTTGATGATTTTGGTTTTGTGTATAAATTCTTACAGATTTGTGCTATGTATTTATATTAAAAAGAAATGTGTTACTTATTAAATAGATGTAAAATAATTTATTTTATTGAACATATTATATATTTTTAAATAGAGATGTGTACACGGAATACGTATCACATCAATATTCTTAATGTTTTCAAACTAAGCTAAACATTTGTGCTATGAAAATTGGAATGCCTCGATTGCTTCCCGGAACAAGGCCCGAAACTCCAATCACTAGATCACTAAGCGATTATCGTAACCACTAGACCACAGGCACGTCTTATTACATTCAATTGCATTTATGCGAAAATAATTAATTTTAGAAAATTATTCATATTTTTTATTGTTTATAATTCTCATCTCACTGGTACATAAAACGAATCATAACATTAAAAATAAATATTTTCATAACTCACCCGATATCACGAAACTCCCGAGTCTACTTCTCTCGCTGATGGGAGCCCATTTGCTGAGGAAGATTTGCACTGAGGGCAATAGGCAGGATTGGGTCAGCCCTTGGATGACCCTCACTGCACATGCTGCCTGCCATCCTCCCTTAAAACCCAACAACAACGGATATCATAGCTTAATCTTTTTTTTTTTTTTTCGATTAACAAATTTTTCTGGTACAAATTAAACCTATCAATTAGAAAGATATACAGGAAAATTAAAATTTATTGTATATGTATTATTGAATTTTCCAGTATGTCTTTTTAATTGACACATTTAATTTGTATAAAAATACCGCAGGACTATATTCTGAAAAAACTGAAACTTCACAACAATAATGTGATCTCCTTAAGAAAGTGATTTATCTAAATCTGTTTTACTTATCACGGAACTACGAGTATGTTCTGAAAATCATAACTTTACAAATAAAATATGATTTAAGCAACTCGCAGAGACAAAGCCATTTTTTTATTATATTTAATGAAAAATATGGGGTAATTATAGAGCTTAAGACCTGACTTAAGTGATCACTTTATATATATATATAACGTTCACCAATTCTCACCTTTCAATCTCCACATTTGTCAACAAAAAAATTTAAAGTTTTATAAATGTTAGTATGTAGAGTTGCTATGAGTACCACTACACCATCGCCATCTATAAACCAAATTTGATAATTCATTTTTCCCTTTTTTTAAACAGCACTGTGTCATCACTATGAAAGTCAGATTTAAAAAAATATATATTTTCCATTAAATATAATTTAAAACATAGCTTTGTCTCTATAAGATATCTAATATTTGTTTAAAAACTGTGCCTTTATAGGTAAAAATCCAGTAATGTGTGTTCTTGGACATATTTAAATATTGCTAAAATATGATTTCATTAAAAATGAAATCCTTCTTCCTTTTATAAGTTTAAATTCCATGTTTTGGACGTGTACACGCAATCGAATATTTTGCTTTTCTATATTATTCAGTTTGATTTGACACTTTTTGCTTCGTAAGTATTCACTAAAATAGGTGACGACACTAAAAAGAGGAGAAATGAATCCTTACAGTTCTCAAAAAATTTGACACAAAAAACACTACATTTATAGTAACTATATTTTTTATATCATCTTTAACAACCTTTTGGGCTCGAAAGTCATGACCCCAATTACCACAGATCACTTTCCATTCCTTGACATCACCGTTGCGGTTGCCTGCCTATTGCAAGTCCGTTTTGATATATCCGCCTATCAACGTCACTATTTTTTTCCTCTCAAACGTGAACTGAGAACTTTGTGCGTGCTAGAGAAATACCATAAATAAAATATTCTCTACATAATGTGTTAGGTGTTAAGATAAGTAATGTCCGTTTTTATCAAATTTAAAAATGCGCGTCAAAAGTATAACAAATTGGTAAAGGCATTTGAAAGAAAAATTTCAGCTCTACAAGATGTTGTTTGTTTTTATGTTACATTTATTATTTTAGTTAATTACAAGCCTTCAAAATGGAATGTCGAGTAGACCAAAGTGAGCACTTTCGACACATCTATCTGTTCGCGTT
The DNA here is from genome assembly GCA_031772225.1 of Eubasilissa splendida. Classification (NCBI taxonomy): domain Eukaryota; kingdom Metazoa; phylum Arthropoda; class Insecta; order Trichoptera; family Phryganeidae; genus Eubasilissa; species Eubasilissa splendida. Next base: position 18,778,690 of record CM062855.1, on the reverse strand, counting down.
CAGTTAAGGGAATATAGCAGCCATGGTTTTTATCGCAGAGGCATCGAAAAACTTGTAAATAATAAAGGAGAATACATTATTGACTCATTTGTTGTGTCCTCTTGTCCTCTTCATTAGAAAAAACAGACACTACCTATGTTAGCACCTAATAATAAATTTACATGTGATATAAAATAAATATGTGTAGACCAGTGATAGCAAACCTTTTGGGTTCGGCGTTTCAAAATTTCAGAAAACTTAACTTAACTTTGCTGGCGTGTCTAATTTAACTGTAAGTTTAAAATAGAATCCATAGTATTTAATTTGATGTCAATTAATTATTTTTTTCACAAAGTGAGACGCAAAAGAGATACATATGTAATATGTACGTAGTGATAAATTCGAACGTCGTTGTCGGATAGACGTCTGGTGGCGGGACACGTGTTCTTTGATAACTCTGATATTAGTGAACGCTGGCGTGTCGCCCAAAACGCTGTGACGCGTCACATTTAACACACGTGTCATAGGTTCGTCATCACTGGCATAGACTCTAGTGACACCTGCAAAAATAACTTGGCCAATACAAATATTCCAATATTTTCTGTTGTTTTATAATAAATTACCATTTGGACGATTTGTGCGAAGAGTAGGGTGCACACTCCATTCACCACCATGGATCCAATGAGGAGTTTCTTGGCTCCGAACCTCTGGGCCAGCTGTCCGGAAGGGATCTGCATGATCATATAACCCCAGAAAAATGAACTCAGCACAACATCTTGGGTCTTCTTATCCCAGTCGTATATCTAAAATGAAGATATTAAACATTGAAAGACGAATGATACAATTTTTTATGATACAATCAAAGGTTTAATTTTACAAGAATTAGAAGTTTTCATAATTATTAATAAATATTATGTTATTAAAACGAAAACATTATTTCATGTTCGGTGATAAATTTCTATTTCAATGTTCAGTGTTTCAGTTTTTGTATGAGCTCCCTAGAAAGCATCCAAAGATTTAAAAAAAAAAGTTTTTTGTTACGACAATGCGAAATCATTTTTGTAAATTAAATATTTGTAGGATGGAGTGTAAATCGTATACTTACTTTTACGTTAGTGATGTTTGTTGATTTGTCTGTCATTGCAATAATGGCCACACTAATATTTGTCCTCATGATGTACGAAACGGCCAGAATCTGGAAAAGCAGCAAAGTCTGCAGATGTCTGTAGCCTAACCCATACCCTGAAATGAGATAATTTATAAATTATGAGAAATCAAGTAAGAAATTTCCTATATGTTCTAACAAAGAATATGTTAATCAGTAAGCATCCCAGTACAATTTGCCACGAAACCTTGTATTTTATTTTCACCCTTACCAGTGCCGAAATTGATTCCAGACGCTTCTAAAATCTTGTTGACATCAAAAAGATTTTAGAGATGTCAAATATCGATCTCAATACCTTTAACATGTTAAGCGAATGCTCTACCATCTTGCTATTCCTCCATTTGACTGGTGACATATTGTCATATATTTTACATTATATATACAAATTAATTTAATATTATTATTTTGTGTTAATTTTATTAGATCTATATCCCGGTAGCAACAACAGTATTTTTCGATAAAATTGATTTTATATGTATATCTTTCACGCTTGAACTATGAAAATAGGACTAACTTGGATCACTAGGCCAGCGTCTTTACCACTACACCAACATTATCAGTTTAATGATAGAACATAGATTACAATAAATTAATTAATTTAAAAATATGGTCAATATACCACGTATCATGTTTTAAATACTAATTTTATGTATTAATTACAAATATATACATATAAAATCAATTTTGTCGAAAAATATTGTTTTTGCGCTACCGGGATACGATACATTAAATTAGCATTTAAAATATCACAGACCTATCTTCTGAATAATTACAACTTCACAATAAGAATGTATTCTCCTTAATAAGCTTATCATGTGTTTACTACTGTGTCCTACAGATACTACAGTGGGTATGAAATGTATAGAATACTGATTTTTTTGATTTGGAATAGTATGCATTTATTTATATTTTTGATATACTCATATTTCATTATCTATCTATAGAAACTGAACATATTAATCTTATTTTAATACTACTATTTAATTTTATTTAAAAAATAGTTTCCCCTAGTGAAATTTGTAGAAAACTAGTATCATTTTAAGAAGTATTTAAGATATTTTTTAAACACCTATCTATATTATAGAAAGTAAAGTATTAAATTAAATTTATTTATTTTATAAAGGTTTGATACTAATACAGAATTCATGTGTAGGTATAGTAGAAAATTATTGTTTTTATTTCATTTATCCACTAATCATCTTTATCAATTTTAAAAATTATCTGAAAAAAGTTACCATTCTTATTTTATATAATACATACATATCATTTAAATGAAATAATCGCTAAAAATGTTTTTCTGCTTATATATGAAATTAATGCAAATTTTAGTTGGAATTTTTTTTTCAATTAACATAGCGTTTTACAGCACGTGCGCTACTTAGTGCGTCATACCCTTCTGCATTGAAGTAGGAGATATTTGTTAACAGCTTTATTTTTTACGTATGATAAATAGTAGTAAAATAAAGGAATGAGATAAGAGAAGCGTTTAATAAACAATTTAAAGAAAGCTGCCTATATTACATAGCTTTACGAGTTACTAACAATTGCAAATTTAGTTAAACTATTAGTGTCTAAAATGTGTGCACATTTTAGCAGTTTTTTTAATTGTTGTACCGTGTAGATATTGTTTATTAAGGTTCGTGTCCACGGAAAAAGACAATCTTAGAGATTTTGTGTAGATGCATCTCAATACTGTGTATACGTGATGAGATTTTATTCTGGAGATAAACTTTAGAGATTAGCTTAAGATTGTTAGAAAGAGATAAAACCTCAAAATACGTTCTGACAGCGAGATCTGATACGTGCACATAAATGTCATCTAAAACTATCATAATCTCTATAATTATCTATTTTTAAAGTTACATATAATTAATTTAACTAACATAAGGCGTTAAATTACTAACTTTTATTGCATTCTAATTACTACTGAAGAGATTCAAAATTACCCAAATGACGTCGATGACATTTAACGTTTAATGTACGAGCTAGAAGTGAGGTGTGATAAGACGAATCTCTGAGACACGGTGTGTATACGAGAAATACGAAAGCCTAGAGTTTTTTTTAATATTATTTTGAAATTTTTTACAATTTTTATAATATATGAGTGGAGATATGCTTGGAGAGGGAGTTACACTGTAATAATTTATATAGAGTTAGAAATTATACATTCATAATCTATGATATTATTTATTATCTAATTGTATGCTTCTGAAGTGTTCATTTAATTTCTCGTATCTCATGGGAGCAAAATCCGTATCTCAGAGATTGTCTCGAGTCAAAAATCTCCTAATAATCTCTTCCGTGGACACAGGCCATTACAATTTATGTCATTGTTGCCATGATTACAAAGTTAAAAAAATAAAATATTTACAAACTACCGTTGGCCAGGAGACATTTACTAATTTAAGCATACTTTTAATTGAAAACAAAATATCATCCCAGCTGTGAAATGAACTGGTTAATTTTATTGTATTTTTGTAGAAAAGAAATTCCAAAAGGTTCGCAAGGACAACATGATGTTTTCTACTAACTGAGAACATCTGTTTGTTTTGATTCAAGTATACATTGATGTAATATACTTATTACGTTGCACTAGCAAATATGTAAATAATAAAAATACTGTATTGTCATAACATGTATATGTACAAGTACAATATTTTGTAATAAAATTTTAAGATAAATAACATTTGAAAATAGTTTTCTAGCAATTAAACGCAAACATAATGTGTTCTTGGGGTAAGGGGTGGGGAAGGGAAATTAATGTTATAACTTTGTGCAATCGCTTTAAATTAGGTTTAATATGATGAGATTGTACTTTTAAAACCACATTGACTCCTGTTGATAGATCTTAAAAATGTATTTTACGACTTTTCAAGAAAACTTTTCCATAATATTCAAATGACCAACTGAATATTAGAATTTGGAGTAGGTATTTAGGTTCAATAAGCTCTATAAAATTTAATATATATTTAGAATTCACTTGTATAAACGTATAAATCATAGATATCGAACGCGAGATAAAATAATCAACAACAAATAATCTTATTATTATTATAATCTTTTTTTTTTTTTTTTAGGAGAACACATTCTTATTGTGAAGTTGTAATTATTCAGAACATAGGTCTGTGATATTTTTAAATATGAATTAAATATATTAATTATAAAGATATACATATAAAATCAATTTTATCGAAAAATATTGTTGTTGCGCTACCGGGATTCGAACCTGGATCTCTTCCCTAACCGGGGGAGGTGCTTTATCCAACTAAGCTACAGCGGCATTATTTTTAGCGACAATTTTTCGATAAAATTTCGGTAGCGCAACAACAATATTTTTCGATAAAATTGATTTTATATGTATATCTTTATAATTAATATATTTAATTCATATTTAATAATAGAATCGGCGTTAACATTGTAGAGTTTCATCATAATGGATAGATATAAATGAAAAAGTAGTGCCAATAAATCAAGTAGAGTAATAACATTGTATCCATCCATAACAAATAATCAACTTTCCGACATAGTTATTCCTGTGGCCAAATATTTATAATACTTTTACCAAACACGTGAAAAATCACTGTCTTTGCTCTTAAAAAAAACTCGAAGTTTGGTTAAATGCTGTAAGATGAGTTGAGTCGGAGAAAGTGTTGTATTCCGTTCTATACAATTGATTAAAATCAGTGAAAATGTTGCATTTTTAAAAAAAAAAAAAAAAATTCCGATACATTACGAAGATAATTCGATCAAATCTAGTTTTCAGTGTGGGACGTTCACATATGTGATACACTGATTATGTTGATTACGTTTTCATTACTTTCTTGTAGCTTTCTTTACATTTTTTCTACTTGTACATTATTCGATTTTTTTTTTTTAAGTATTAAGTATATAAAAAATTATTATTAATTAATTATTTGGAAGCGGGAAAAATACAGGCATGTGAGCAACTAGTCTATTGTAAAATAAATGTGTACTTGCCTTTGATTGGAGTTTCTTCTTCCACATTTCCGTTCTCATTATTTTCCGCACAATTCTGTTCTTCTCTATTTTTCATAATTTTATTGAAATTAATGTACTTGTACGTATTTTATTTAGAAATTGACTTGCCTTAATAACGAAGTATGGCAACCGTTACCCGACAAGAACACTTATAAAACTGTGAGTTTTTTTAAATTATTGTACGTTACCTGAGGATCTATTTTGTGTACCATTTTACTTAAACATCTCTATATGATAAAAGATGATACTAAATAAACAAAGATACTGATAAGTGCCACTACACATATAGAACTAGGAGTTTGGTTTGTTTGTTGATGCATGTCGATTTATTTTTTGTGACACACTTTATCTGTGTAAATATAAATTCAATTACGTGTAATGCAGTATAAGTTAAAGATATTTTTCTTACGCAAGAATAAATTTTATTCTTTTTGCGGATTACCTACATTAATTACATTTTAAATAAAGATAAATGTAATTTATTTATTTAAACAAATATCAGATATCTCATAGAGAAAAGAGACAAAGCTATTATGGGATAATTACAGGCCTTACGACCTGTCGTCGGCTGGTTCAAGTGATCATAAATAACGTTCACCAATTCTCACCCCACAATCTCCACATTTATCAATTTTTTTTAAAGTTGTATATATATTAGTATGTGGACTCGTTTCTACACCATCGACATCTATGGACCAAAATTGATAATTCATTTTTCCCTTTTTTTTAAACAGCATGTATGTCATCACTATGAGAATCTGATTTTTTTGAAATTATTTTTTACATATTAAAGCCAGCCGAAGACAGGTCGTAAGTCCTGTAATTACCTCACACTTCTATATGCTTTCCATTAAAAATAGCTTTGTAGGTAAAAATCCAGTAATTGTGTGTTCTTTAACATATTCAAATAGTGCTAATTTATTTATTTATTAGACTTTATTGACATACATGTTTTTGTTGTAATAGTGGTGAATATATTATAATATAACATGATAAACATAAGATACAATTATATTGCAATTAAGTATAATACTCGTAGTTTATTGTATAATATGGAGTAGACTCCACCTCTGATATATACAGCATTGTCCTGACTACTTTGCTAGACTGCCGTCTGTGTTAAAGTAGCCAGTTTTTTTCGTACTGTTGTGGTGTTATTCAATTCAAGAAAGACAAAGATTCAACAGGAATAAAATAAAATATATATGCCGCGAGTGTTGTAAAACTAGTGAATTATTAGTGTAGGTATTGTATTATGATTATGTTTAAATGTTGGACAATGATGTTTCTGACTATAACTATAAAAAAAACTGTAACAAGTTCCGTGTAAAATAAATAATAATTCTGCATTGAAGCTGTTTCAGCAAAAGTACCCTTAATGCTCATAGGATCCTTCTGAAAAAAAAGCTCCCCATAAATACCGATTTCATTTTGAATTATTTTCTTCAAATCCTTTTTAAAATATGAGATTAAAAGTTTTAAACCACTTTTATTAGATAATAATTTTACTCGCATAGGTAATCGAACTGTTTATTATTATATTTAATTTCACCAAATACAGCTTACGTTTCGTATTATATTAGATTTTTCTTCCAAATCTTTATTCAGGATTTTATTTTTATTAGGCCTAGAATTCCCAAAATATTCTTAGTTAAATAACTGGTTAATATGTAGGTAAATAAGATTGCGAAAAATGCTATCATTACTTATGGAATGGTTTTTTCAGCCTTATTTACTCTAATATTATATTTCTAGGTACACTTTACATAATAAGTTACTGTAATGTTAAAAAAATTGGAAAAATCGAAATAAATTCTATCAATTTACTGTGTACTTCATAATTAAACAAATATCAACAACCATTGATATCTCAATCCATATCTATGGTCCCCAAATTATTAATGGTCACAGACTTGATTAAAAGAGTACAACACGTATTGTAATAGCCACTGTACACGGAACGAGACACGATGAGATAAAAATGATTTACTTGCGATAAATCTCAGTATCGTGTACATGTGCTAGATCAGCTTGAGATTGGTTGAAAGAGACAAAAACTGAAACCCGTGTATAAGAAAGTTCAATTTGACAGTGAAATTCTAAAAGTGTGCAGAGACGTCACAGAACCATAGACGCTTATAACTATTTATTTTGAAAAGTTTAACAATTATTAAATAACACACATTTATTCCGTTTTAATTGTTGCTGAAGAGATTTAAATTTTTCTGAAATATTAATGGTCAATGAACGTGAAGTGAGCGCGAATGACAGATAAATAAAAAATTTAAAAAATAGAAAAACTAAATATATTTTCAAAAATGACTTCTTATGTTGAAGATCCGTGTCACAACATTTTAATTACAAATAGCATAAAATGCACTATTATTTGTTGAGTAACATTATATATACAAAACCATTATTATAATATAATCTGTGGCGTGTAGTAGATATAGGCTTAGGTTATGCTGTTAATATCAATGCTGTAAAAGCGATGGGTATTGTAATTATTCTTTAAAAAAATTTCGAGTTATTAAGTGAAGAACCTAAAATATTTTATAATATAAAAAAATACAACATTTAAAGTGCATTATGTGTTGGGTTTAGTTCGTACACATTAGAGACTGATTTTGAGAAAAAACACACGCGCAATTTTATTTGTCATTTCTAAATTCTTCCGCTAGCTATATGGTTCTAGTTAAGATGTCAACATGATAACTGAATTATTTTCGCGTGTTCAATATTTATTTGATGTATGTATTAAGCATACATATGTTATATTTATTTTGCAGCAATTATAGTCATACACAGCTTTTTTGATTGCATGGAATTCACGCCCCTGAATATAATCATATGCTTGACAAAACCATTATTGGTCCAATAATCAATTGTCTGTCGTGTAATTTGTTTTAATTGTTATCAATGATATAAAATTGCAACTTCACCACAAAAATGTGTTTTCATTCAAATATATTTCATTTATATTCGAAATTCGAATTTTGCCCGCGTGTCACAGATGCGCCATCTCTGGTGTAGAGCCAGACTGTTCAATGTAGTTTTATTTTTAACATACAATATGTTTTTCTGTAGGCTTCCCGTATAAAATGTGTCGCGAAACTGCGATAAAAAAGCGTGTTAAAATAGTACGTGACATTTTAAGGGAGGTTCGCGGATAGGGGTGTAATATGTAAGAAGTCTGTTACGGGTACTTTTTGAATATTTTTATTGCAGACACCAACAACTAACAGCATAAAAATAAAATATTTTTTTCAAGAAATCATATATTTTTCTGCTTCATGTAGGTAAAAAATAAGATTGCCTCGTGGCTGAGCATTAGGTACATATAATTTTATTTTCAGTCTCTTCGGGTGATCTTCACGAAAGGCATCGTCTTAAAGAATTCGTCATCTTCTGTCCAATGTCTTAGGAGGATAGTCTTGAGGAATTGAAGAATTACTTTTTACTGTAATCGGTCATCTCTTTTCTGAAAAATAGAGTGCACCAAGCTTAATGAAAGTTTAAATATACATTTCAACAAAGAATACGTTTTCTCAGATAGAATGGGTCACGAAATTGCGTTAATAAAAGCGTGTTGATAATATGGGTAACATGTTGTATCTAGAATAATATGCAATGAATCAAATAAAATAAATGTAGGTATATCATTAATTTCGACAGAACAAAAGAACACTATCCGAATTTAAAATAAAAAAACTTATTAAAAATAAAATTCAAACGATTTTTAATAAACCAAAACAAAATACAATAATCCATGTACGAGGTGGAGCGGAGCAAATACTTCATGTATACACGTGTACAGTGCGTTTTTTTAAAATTCATCAGCGATCAAAAACAAAAATAACTGTCATAATTATATGAATTATTTTTAAATAACTAACATGCCATCACGCAGTTTCCCCATAGAGGTAGACAAGGAGGATCGAACGCTACACTCTTCGGTACTGGTTTACCACGCTCGTCTCGTTCACTTGCACACATCTTCTCATGTACGTTGTTTGATTGTTGAAGCTTTTAACAGAGTCGGATCATTTCGTGGACACACTCAATTCTTGTTGCCTTCAACATACACCTCGTATATTTTCTTTATAATCTTCCCCTTGCTCATACGTTCCACATGTCTAAACATTCTTAGCGACTCTTTATTAATTCTATCAACTGTGCTTAAAATGCACACTCTTAATCTGTTCATTCTTCACTCCATCATACATAGATAGTTATTTAATGGCCTATTATTCATTTTACACATTTTTTTTCAAAATATTAAATTAATAATTACTCTTCTTCTTCGATGTATATGGGGTCATCCCAGGGTTGTTTTTCTGCACTTCCAAATACGAGATAAACCAAATTTGTGAAGAAGTACACCGCAGCCACAATGTAGAACACGGTGTTCCATTCAGAAGGATCATTCTAAAAAATAATTGAAATTATATATGTATATATAATCAAAACATAATAAAAGTGGAAGCAGAAGATCGTGATGGCGTATACTTAGATGAAATTTTTATCTCGAATCTCATATGATATGTTATGAAATCAGAATGATAATGCATATCGACATTTATTGCTAAATTACTGATGCACGAGAGCAAAATTTCATGCGTTTACAACAACAAAAAAATTTATTTTTTTTGTTTTGGATTTTTTTGATTTTGTCACATAAGAGGTAGTTTATTACTAATAGAATAATATTTTCGTAGAAAGCAATCACTTTGTGGTTTGACATGTTAGATTAAATAAAATACAATCACTTTGTATGAAACCACGAAATTTCTTATACGTCAACCGCTTTGGCGTATTTCAAGCTTCGTTGGGGCGTATTTAAAACTAACCATAAATACAAAAAGAGTGTACTTATATATATACATAAAGAGGGAGATAGAATATAAAATTACATGTGAAAGAAAGACAAAATACATATACAGTTATATAGAATATTAAGTGAGACAGAATATAAAATTATATTCGAAAGAGAGAGACAGAGTACATGTACAGATAGACGGAACATTAAGGGAGTAGGGGTTCCGGTTAGTTTTAAATACGTCCTGACGAAGCTTGGGATAAGCGAAACTAGTTGACGTATAATAATTTTCATGGTTTCGTACAAAGTGATCGTATTTTATTTAAACTAATAGCATTTGTTATAAAATATGTCGGTTTATTATTTTATTTTATAATGTAATTCCGCCTCCATGTATATGTTCAGTGTGGAAAGGAATCAGACAGGGGAATATTATCTCCCGACTCCACAGTCCGACAGATTCCAGGTGAGATAAAAATTGGAGGCAGAAAGATTTCCAATCTCAGGCACGCGAACAGTACAATTTTAGTCGCTACGTCCGAAGATGAAATGACTGCACTACTCTTAGGGAAGTTAGAATTGAGATAATCAAACAAAAAATAAAGTTAATGACAATTGATCGACATTATAGTCCGTGTCCACGATGATTTCTCAATGAGACTTTGTTCTCTGAGACTAACTTGACTGTCATTTTAATCCGCGTGCAAAACATTTGGGCTAATGATTCATAAATTGCTTCATGCTGAACTGTCCTTTATTTATAAGAAATTTCATCCGTGATATCCTAAAACTATGGATATCCTTCGTAAGTCCAGGCCTTTAAATTGTCTTAAAAATGAATTATCTCAGATCCATAATTATATACTGATGTGGCAAAGAGTTCTATGTTTAGACTTAACAAGATATGGAAAGATCGTGATATATCTAAAACAACTAAGGCTTGGACAGTGGTCTCTGGTATTTTCAATATTTATGTAAAATGAAGGGAAAGAAGACAGATAGATGGTATTGAGATATGGCGTTGGATACCGTAAATAGCATCCCGACATAAATGTATTTATTTATTTTGCTAAATTTAAAGTCCCACAATTCATACCGAGTCAGTGACGATATATCCAACAACATTGGGCGCTATCAATCCCAAGAGGTTCGCCACCATGTTAGTCCATCCAAACATTATTCCAGCGAAGTTAGGTGACAGGTCTATGTGATTTATCTAGAAAACACATAATACTCGTAAAAATATTAATAAACGATTAAAGGGTTTCATAAAGTACAATTTTTTTCGTAAAAAATAATTTTTATTAATATGTTTACATCTTTATATAATACTAGCGAATACCCGGCATGCATTTCAATGCCACTCAAAGAAAGAAAATGATTGTATTTTAATTCTGATTATTGAAATGCTTTTGGATACACAATATTTTTTGTTTCCCATCTGGTGCGTATACGAAGAAGTCGCCAGAAAAAGCAATGATTCTTGGAAAATTCGCCACAGAGAATCCTAAAAATAGCCAATCAACGTGTCCGTATTTCACATTTCACAAGATATGGTTTGCCATGAAACTGATAGCCATGGCAGATCGCTTTCTTTGGCGAACTTTCTCATTGTAAAATGGTTGTACTAATTCAGATACCTTCGCGGGCGTGCGCAAAGTTTCATGGCAATAAACTATATGAAATACACACATTTGTTGAAACGACTCGCGAGCCACCTATTGTAAAATGATTGAATTTTTATTTTAACTTTTCCTCAAATTACTTACAATACAGTGGAATAATTTTTAAAACAAATGCAATTGTATTACCGCAAAAATAGTAACATTCTTTCACAAAATGTCGATATTTAAAAACAAATTTCATTTTCAACAACTAGTGCGCTAATTTTTATTATTTCTGGGAAAGGCGATATCTATAAGTTATCTAAGTTATTTATTCAATTATTAAGAAGTTACTAACCACTACTCCGACGTTAATGGCACCATTCAATCCAACAGCTATGATTATTATAGTAACAGCTAGAACTGTTTCATTTGGGGGGACCATACAAAGTATCAACAAACTCACCGCGGGACATATGTTACCTTAAAAAAATACAAAATACTCACATTTCTAGTAATATTATTGATGAGAGTTGATGAGAGAAAGAAAACATATATATTGACTGTAAAATTTCATTACAAAACGATTATATTTATTTTTCTTTCTTCACGTTTAAGTGAATTTTCAATTTATATATATGACATAATAATTGACGAGTTTCCTTTTTATATAATATAACCAATTAAATCAATAATTTGTTTAGCTTGGAAATACAGACCGATGGTGTTAGCAGTTTTTCGCACATCAGAAAGTGACATTATATTTTTGTTCACCAAAAAATCCGCAATAAAACTGCAAGACATTCCAACTATCCACATCGCCAAGTAGGGCAATGAACTCAACAAACCACTCTGAAATAACAACAAACACAGTTCAATATGAATGAAAATAATTAATAATTAAATACTATAAAACCCTTATTACACGACGAGCCTTCGATTAAACGTGGTAAAATATATGTTTTTTTTTTATTTATTTCAACTTTATTACATACATATACATTATAATTTTATTTTTTGCCAAACTGCATGACAGTTTTACGGCAAGGATTATTGAGGTTTTATTAACAACATTTTTTTTTTATAAATGAAATATGACAAGAGGGGAAAAAAATAATAATAAGAGCACTTGAGATGCCTTAGTAGCAACAACTGTTCAGAATTTTCCAATCACCTTTTGGAAACAAACCATTATTTTGATATTAACAAGGGTTTATAAATTATACATACAAATACTAGGGGTTTACAGTTAGATAAATTTGAAATTTTAGAAATAAGAAAAAGTTTTAATAGCAAGCTAAATATTATAAATAACCAAATCCTTTTTGTAAATAACCTTCACCTTTTAAATTTATTTTCATGTTAGTTCTTACTTATTCACTACTTTTTAGTTTTGTTTTTATCTCTGCTTGTATTTTTAATTTCAGTATACGCCGTTTCCCGAAGAAGATACCATAGATATCGAAACATGTTGAATTATCAATAAATAGTGGTTTAAACGAAGTATTTTGCCTAATTATTTAGATAAGAAGATGTTGATGAACTAAAAGAGTGCATTATCCTACATCAAATTGGTATGATCTCCATTTAGAGTGGTGGGACACGCTTATAAATTATGTTATAGTAAAGTTAAAAGAAATTAGATGAAATGCTTAGAAAGATATAAAGAAAAAATATATAATTTTTACAGGGTTTAAGAGACCTAGTCTACAATATTTTTAAAAACTTGAAGGAAGGTGAAACTTTAAGGAAATTGAGCTCGAGGTGTTACGTAAGCTTTTGGTACCATTATAATATATATATTTTTAATATTGTTCTTTTAATTTATATTTTTTAATTAAAATTAGACCCACGATACGTCTTGCTAGACGTTTGTCTCCAGGTACATTTGTATCAATTTTATTACATTTAATATAATCAAAACATAACAACTAATCAGTCACAGTTTAAACGATTTATTTCATGTTTACAGGTAAGATAGGTGATTATCGATGAGCCATTTTTTTGTCATTTCTTCCAAATTGGGAGAAAGCGTACTCTTTTGTAAAAATCCAGGTAGTTTATTTTTTAGTGTACGATATGTAGTGATTATCTTTCTCTTGTGTCGTTATAACAAATTAATTGTTTTTTTTTAAATGAAAACACATTTTTATTGTGAAGTTACAATTTCAGAACATGTGTCTTCTGAGTACAGTTTTCTGTGCTAATCTGCCGTGTATATCAGACCTTCTGATTGTTTCGGATCCCATTGCAGGGTCCATCATCAAGACTAATGTAATAAGATCTAAAATGTCGCCCATAATGGTCAGATATACACGGCAGATTATCCCAGATAACTGTACATATAATACTCTGAATAACCGTGAAAACTAAGAACCATTTTGGATAGATTTTTCTTGTATATCTTTCTAACTGATTAATTTGATGTTTTTATTAATTATATTAAAATATAATTATATTCAGAGATACACGCAATATTTGATTCATTTTAAGCTAAATCAACTCTCTGAACACTCTGATATCTGTTATAAATATACATCAAATTGTAAATGACAATGAGCAAAACCTTTAATTTTGTATTACCTGTTTCATGTCAATTCCATGAACTTCTTTAAGATATGTTGGAGTTTCAAGTAATAGAGTCAAAAATCCATAGTTTACACCGATGTGAGATGCACAAATAGCCATGAGAGGAACTGATGTGAATATGGAGCGCCAGGGAGTTTTCATTTTCCGTATGGTGATGGTATCCGAATCCTGTAATAATAGTTTATAAAAATTGAGTAGGTAAATAGTCTAGTTTATAAAGATAAGATAATCGCAAAATACCTCAGCATTACTCAATACATTGCATTATCAATTAAGTATCTAAAATCAAAGGTTGTGTTCATGCAAACAGCAATGATAAAGATCAATCCATACCGATTGGCTCAGAATTCTTTCTCAATTTTCATTACAAAATATTTTAAATTATCTATAATAATGTCATAAATTCTATGGATAATGTTACTTTTGACGCCAATTTGCATATTTGGTATAGATTTTATTGTGTTAAAGCGTGTTTTGAATATCAATAATAATCATATATACGAGGGCGAGTCAATAATTATTTATACTTTCGCCAATTACACATCTTCAAGGTTGCAATACTGCCTTCTGCGCATGCGTGCTTAGACTTAGTATCAAATATTTCACTTTGTTTTTTTTTCTTATTCTCTACTTGTTTCCATTTTGATTATTAATTTAATTTGTTACCTCACTTCCGACTTATATTCTAGCTTATGGAACCTTATGGCTACCTACCTCAGAACAGGTAATTTTTTATGTACTTAGCGATGTAGGAATCGGCCAACAGGCCTGTGTTTAAATGAAATGTATTATTAATACTTGTACTGACGATTTTTATATTGATGCAAGCTATAAAGTAATGATGTTATAATAATAAACGCCGATTTATCGGCACTGAAAATGAAATGACTATGATCACGTGTGCTAAATTTGATCCCGATCTCGTCATTTGTCTTCCGGATATTATAGTGTAAACATGTCCGCTCTTCTAGCAGTTTGCATCAAGGAGGAATAATGAGTAGTAATCTTTTTATAAGGCTGTGAAAAGGGCTGAAATTCATGGAGCAGAACGCCCGTCAACCTCCACCACGAACGACAAGATGTTTCTAGAGAATAGGTGCGTTACCATTGGTTAAGTAGTGTCTTCTTTGAACATCAGTCATGGTTGTGCCCATCAAATTATCCATGATGAACTTGACTTCCGTAAAGTCTATGTAAATAAATTGTAGAACGAAAAATATAGATAATTTTTAAATTGCCCTCGTAGATATTTAGAATCTTGCGGTATATTATACTCGTATAATTAAATGTATGCGAATTTGGTTAATGTAAGTTTTAAATATATTCTGCTCATATGGTAATACATTGGTGTTAAATCAATACAGTAAATCTATAATGAAAAATATTAACTTTAAGGCATGTAAATATGTCAATGATCAACTAATTAAAATATTATAGTAAACTTACATTTCTTTCCTCAAATATACCGAGAGAATTTTCAATATATTTTCTCTCTTTTTCAGAAATGTGCTTGTGATGGCTAGGACTGTCTGACCCGTAATAAAACCAAACTATTGATACAATCGTTGCTAATGTACCAAATAGGTAGAAGACAGACGGCCACCCGAACGAGCTGACAGAGAGATACCCGGCCACGGGCATGGCGAGTACTGTACCTAGTTGCGGACCTGGAAGGATAAAACGGTTTTGTAATAATAGTTATTTTATTAACTGTTTTTAAATGTGTTATTTCTTAGTTTTGTAAATTAAAAATAAATAAAATTAATTCTCAAAATAAGGATTACCGAGCGTTATTTATTTATTTATGTACTTTTATTTATTTTAAGGCGACAGATTATCAATAGTTCAATGATGACGTGATCCCTATATATAATCTTACAAATAAAAATCGACTATGTAGAGCACAATTATGATATGTTCAAAATAACAAACTTTTATATCGCATATAAATCCTAGACACGTTACCATTTTGCTCTGTAATACACCCGACATTAAAGTAATACAAATTAAATAAATCAATTAGAAAGACATACAGAAAAAATCTATTTATCGAACAAATATTTGGTTGCTTGAACCTTTTCCTATCCGTGTTACCATTTCACTACATCAACCGATTACGTTTATGACAAATTTGGAACTTACCTTTAGTCTGGATGTTTTCAAAATTGATTAATTTAATTTGTATTAAATATGCCACAGATATATGTTCTGAAATTGCAACATCACAACAAAAATGTGTTTTCATTTATAAAAAAGATATTAAAGTATATTACAATGTGAATATAGAAATGTTACAATTGTCAATTTATTACGCAATATACATATTTAATTAGCGAGTTTGCTTACATACATTTACATTTAGGATACAAAAATTAGTACCTAAAACGAAATGAAAATATGTATGTTTGAAAAAATTTTATAACAAAAAAATTACTTGTATTCGTAGATTGCGGTGTATAAAAATATTATTTGATTAATAATATGGGTATATAACGATTAATATCGTATAAAATACATTACGAATAATATATACAATGCTTAAGACCCCATCAGATATAGAGTAGATATATAGTAATAATATCAACAGAATGTTTAGAAAAAAGTATATGATTGGGAGGTAGATTAATAATATACTTCAAATGTTTTTAGAAAGTGTTGGGCTTGGAAACAACATAATAATATTATAATGTTGTCATTGTAGCAATCCAAACCTGCCTTTTTTATTATTATTATTATAATCTCTAGTTAGAAGACGTATTTATTTTTATAAGAAATATTTATATTTATGTAAACATACTAACTATTTTAATTATTACTTAATTTATATACAAAACTGTATTTTAGAATTCCACTAAACCTATCTACAAACAGACAAACTTAATTCAGTAAGCTGGTTAGTTTTACAAATATTTAAAGGAAATCTCACATATGGTATAAGTTGCAGATATAAACTTACCCGCATATACAAGGTTCGTGATTCGGCTCCTTTCATTTAAGGGTGCCCATTTTCCCAGCAAGGTGTTCAGGGCTGGATAAATGCAGCCCTGTGCCAAACCTTGCATTATTCTTAAAGTAAGAAGAGCCTTCCATTCACCCTTGAAATAATAAATATATATTTAATACAGATTTAAAAGAGATCTTATTGAAAATATCACTTGTGCAGATAATTATTGTGTACACATTGCTTCGCGTTATTCTCTATATATACATATATGTACTGCAAGTTCACAAAAAAATATGAGTACGTAATATAGGTACTCACATAATAATTATGGATTAAATAGAATATTCTGGGGAGATTGTATTTAGGAGGGTTTTAAAACGATTTTGTACAATACATTTACTATGAATTCAGAAAGAGATAATGTATTTAGTAAGTTAGAATTATGTTATTATGAGACTCTATTTAGGAGGAAAAATGATTTCTAATAAATTATAAAATAATAAAATTTTCTAATAATTACAATCACTTTTCATTAATTGATTTGGCAGTTACATTATAATGTAATATGATTTTTTTTTAAATAATCTAATTATTATACTTGTAGGTTATATTTTTAAAGTTTCTAGAGGTACAGCTCCTCTTATCTATACGTTGTCATTGATACATGTTGATGATAGGCACTGCATCTTTAGAAACTATAGTTGTGATAAAAATATAACTCAGTTATGTGTGCAGTAACTACACAATTCAGTTTATTTAAAAAAAAAAAAAATTCACTGAGCCAAAAACACGAATATATGTATTTATATTCATTGCGCTTGATCAAAATACTATTTTGTACTGTTTTGCACCAAGAAATACGTTATTTTTTATATAATCTGTACTGTAAATTCTAAAAATTGCAATCGGTCTTATCGATCTTGAAATCATTTGAATAATTATTGAAAAATAGAAACTAAAAAATGTAACGCATTATCCATTTAAAATCAAAGTAGATTGATTAAGATGTGTTGTGTAGTTCATTAGATTAATATGATATGTAACGATTAAAATAATGTATTATCAATTATACAAAGGACACCGCCCAAGGAACGATCAAGCACAGCATCCCATTAATTCCCAGAGCAAAAACCAGGAGCCGCTTTCCTCCAAACTTGGTAGCCAGGATCCCCGCTGGGAACTGGAGAACCAGGTAGCCAAGGAAGAAGGACGAGAGTACTAGGTTTTGAACGCGCTTGTCCCATTGGTAGAACTGAAATTACACAATAATTGAACTCATGCAGAATATACTAATACCACTATGCTTACAAGTAATATATTTTTGTATATCTGAAAACACAATAAATCATTTATTTAAAAATAATAAAAATAATCAAATAGAAAAATAAATTTGTGTTGTATTCTGTCGGTAGTAAAAGTTTGAATTACAGATATAAATATAAGTACTCTATCGTTAATGGTTTAATTTTACAGACAACATTAATTTAATAAATGTTCATGATATAAACATGGATCAATAACCTCACGCACAATACATTTGTACTTATTTGTTTCATAATGACGAAGTTTAATAGATGTATTTTTGTTCGGTAAAATCTATCGATGTTTGATACGAACTTCATAACCCATTATCTCAGTATTAAAAAGGGCATGTGTGAACTGGGCTTTATTTTTACTTTTGTATTATTTCATTCAGAGTACCGGGTCCATTTGGACCCCTTGCTCTTCCATCATGATGTATGCCTTATGGGCGCATTAGCAAAAATGGGGTATGTTTATTATTATTGTATTGTTTGTATATATTATTATATTATTACTGCAATAGTGCAGGGGCTGCTATCTGGGGCAGGAGATAACCTCTAAAGGTGGACGATTTTGGGACGTTTAATACGCGTCATAGGTTGACAGAACAGAGAAGTTCAGTATAAGAACGCTTGGAGAAGTGTTTTATTAATTATTTTACTGGCGGAATATCCAAGTCGTGTTGGAGTTGCGTAATCCTGGTCAAATGTTAACTGGGTCAACTACTTCATTTAAAGACTTGAGACAGTAACAAAAAAAAAAAAAAATTGATGCCTAGTCAAAAGTTACAAATCTAGTAAATGCATGAATTATAAAACCAACCTTGATAGAATCGTTCTCTGAAGTTTGGCTGGTCATGGCAACGATAGCGATGCTCATCGCGGCTCTGATGCAATACGCCACCAAGACGCAGAGAAACATCAAGAAGGCTTGGAAGTGGCGCACTCCAATACCAAGCTCTGTAGATATTGTATAAAGAAATATATTACAAGCAGTTAAACATCATGGAATACGCTAATGTTATAATGACATCTTTTCTCATTATTTATAAAAGTTTTTGATTTAAAAGTGGATTATCATATGTATGTACCTAATACAGCTGTAATTGATGTACTCACTATATAATTCATTATCCGAAAATATTTGTTAGTTTCAGGATTTTAAGAAAATAGAATTTTAATTAAACGGGATTCACTTTCGAAAAAAAAACTTGCGTCTGTATAAATATAGCGAAACTAATACAAATTGAAGAAAACGTTACAAAGTTTTATTTCATGTAATGTCATTAATTAACGAGCGCTTTTTTTATAAGATATCTACATACCGCATATACGATGATCTGGTTATCAATAGTGTTTACTGTGAGAACTGTCACTTTTGTATATGTGTGTGTCAGATGAGTGGTGGGGGTCATGGGTTATAAGACGCCATCACTGGGGGAACGGGTCTCTATTCCATCGTCCCTTCGCAATAGTAATAATCAATATCTGAGTTATATAATTGTAAATTACTGTAAATACATTGTTGTAATAAACGAATATTGCTATACATATCTACTGAGTTTCACTCCAAAGCAACTCGAGAGTACAAAGTGAGAAAAGAACCCCGAGGGAATCTGATGGTACTTCCAAGAATATATGTTCTTAATAAATTATATATAAACAAATGTTTTAAAAATTAATAATGCACATTAAACATGAAAAGAAATTAGATCAAACTATGTATTTAAAGTGTAATCAATAAAACACATAATTCAGATTGTAGTGTTTTTTTTTTTGTGAAGATGCTGCGTCAATAAATTATTTTTAAAACAAATTCCTTTTTACAATTATAGATCGTATGTAAAATGTATTAGATTTACATTTTTATATAATTTGTGTTTTAAAATACTATATTACATCGATTATAAGACGAACCCTCATTTTTCTAAGGTAGAAAGAAAAAAAGTGAATAAAACTTTATTATAAAAATGAAAGGCATAATATTGCATATAATAAGTTCTCGTTTTAATGCAGTTTTAGTGAATTGTTTTTGAGAATGATCGCGTTTGATCGTTACCGAGCAACGAACTGTGCAGCAGCGGCAGCGACGGCTGCAGGCTCACTAGTGGTGGGTTCTAAGGATCGTCAACGGCGAGAACAATATCGATACGTTTAAAACACACAGTTTTCAACGAAATGCTTTTCGTTTTTCGTCATTGAATTGTTTCACACAAATAAGCAATTTTCACTTCGTATAATAATAAGTATGGTGGTATAGCACAAAACGTGAATATTTATATAAAAAAAACATTTTTCGAGTGTTGTATGACACATGAATTCAGTAAAATTATATTACAACTAGGGTTTAATACCCGTCCCAGGACGGGCGCGAAAGACGAACATCGAACTTAATTTGGACAATAATCTACCTATATACATCGGACATAATGTAAATAATTGAATGAGGTACACGGAGATATATCTTTATTGTAGATGTAACAAGATTTATATTTCAATAATGATTTTTATATTAAAACATTAATCCTTTTATCAATACTCGCAAATAAAAAAAAATATTATTGTGTGATTCAGTTACCTAGCTACAATACAGCGGCATTATGAAGATCCAACTTTTAAATTTGTGTTGTCTTTTCAATTTAAAAAAATTATCCTCCGAAACAAAAGGGTTTCATCACCAGCTAAATCGTGTATTTCAAAATAAATTGAAACTTCACTCTAATGTAGTGTAAATATCAATTTCCTTTCAAATTTCACTACTTATAACATACAGAAGGACATTGTAATATTATATATAAAATGAGATCAATGGAAAAATTATAAAAGGCAAATCGTTAAAAATATAAATCAAAAATAGCAAACGCAAGTCAGAAAAATTTACATTATATTTATCGTGGATCCCCGTAAAGATTACATAGTAAAAATTAAATACTTATTATATATATTAAATAAATATTTTATCAAACCTTTGACGGGTTCGTCCACAATATTATAATTGTAGGCATATTTGTTTCTTTCTGAAATAGTCGACATTTCATTTGGAGCTTTCTTCGAAAGTGTATAACGTCTACTGTTGTCACCAGAAAGTTCCGTGTGAAATAGAGAAATTTTAAGTACACATTATATAAGACTCACACGCGTGCAACTAAATGCTCTTAAATCTTTGGAGATAGGAGTTCTCTCGTTACGGAAGCATCCGAAGCAGTACCGCAATACAAAATATAATTTAAAAATATATTTTTCAGACACTTGTGTAAATATTATTAAATTAATTTCTATTTTCTTAAGACTATTATTTAATTACTTATTAAGGCGGCGCCTTCAATAATAATTCATATTTTCGCGTTTTTTACGAAAATGTGGGTTTTTATTATTCATTTAGATCAGAAGTTATTCACTAGATTTGACTTTTTTATTATTAACTATTACTTAGATATGATCTTTATACTCATTTAGAATTAATAAACTGAATGTTATTTGCCATAATTAAAACAATACACGCATTATAAGAAAGACCGCGACTATTACAAACACGTGCTACAAAATTAAATTAATTTTGGTAAATTAGGACATATTATCAATTTTTGACGTTTTTAAAATATTTTGTTTTAGTGAAAACACATGCTTTGAGGCTTCAGCTACTATTTATTTATTTATTTCATCTTATATGAATTAATATTATTTGAAAATATATAATATATAATGAAATTATGTTATGACTTTTCGTTAGTTTTGGTGGTAAATATACAACGTGTGATGTTACAACAATATCTACTCATATTTGTGTATGTATGTTTAGTTTTGACTCAGAAGATAAAAGATGGCACGTTTCATGTCTTAACTAATTGCTTTAGTTTAAATATTTTTTGGGGTGATATATTTAAATTGCGCAAACTTTATTTGTTTTATAATAATTAATTATACAGAAAGTATAGTTAATTATGTCTTATTTTGACAGAAAAGAGTTTTCTCTTATTCCACCGGGAGTCTATTTTTGACATAGCTAAAGACTCGGATCACATCTCAATAACTACCACCAGGGCTGCAATAATGAACCAATTAAATATGAAATTATAAGCCACATCTTAGCAATATCGTGACGCCTAACATTCAGGCACATCCTTCTAACAAAAGAAATAATTTCTTAATTTTTTTTAACTCTGCGGGATTTTACGTCTTGTCGATAGTCCATCCCTGTACTATTTGGTTAAGTAAATATTGTAAATCATATTTAAGACAGTATCGTGCGCAATGATTACGTTTATTTTAAAATAAACTACGCTTATTAACATGAATCCACATTTGTTTGTTATTGTTATCATTTCAAACAAGACGTCATAAAACACAAGTTTGGAGAACTGGGTTCAAAAAATTTTGAAAGAATTAAACTTAAAGTATAAGTAATATAAGTAAATAAAGTTTATTTGAAATTTTTTGATCATAATAAATTTAACGCATATATAACAAAATATAAAAATTTGTTAAAATTATTGTACAAAAATTATTTATATACGTATATAATCTTCACCGGTGGTCCCTCGTTACGAGAATGGCATCTGCCATGGTTTTTTAGATTGGCCACAGCAGAGGCTTGTGCGTGGGTGATGTAGATGATATTACCAGTACCAATATGAAGAGCTTGGTCCAGTGGAAAGGGTGGTCCGAGACGACTGGAGCCCTCCGTTATTTTGCAGCCTTTCCCGGTCTATGCACAGGGCTTCTGTGCAGACTACAGTACAGTAGGGACCCAGATGCGATCCCAGGGCAGCACCGGCGCTGATAGCATACGCGGGATAATGCATCATTTAATTAAGCTAATTACTCATTATATTTAATTAATGGATTAGTTAATCAGTCAATTGTTTACAGACACCTGACACCTGTCACTTCTTGCATTTGTCAGATCAATTTGTAAATTCATGTACATAGGCAATCGATTAAACAAAAGACGATTATGACAACACTTTTGGGACTCCTAATTGGTTGGAACCAGTTGGAGCCATAGGTTGAAGCCAGTTCAAGCCAGTTGCAGCGAAGATTTCTGCTTAACTCCTATTGGCTGTAGAATTTGCCAACCTCACTCGTGCTCGATGTAACATATTTATTCGGCTGTCAATTGATTTTCTATTTGTTGAATTACAATTAAAAACTGGCAGATTTAAATGCACTCGTGATAACCGCTAAATGCACAATATCCGCACTAAGTTCACCTTATAAATAATAAATCTCATAACTTCGCTATTTCGCGCCTCACTTTACGCGTCGATCGAACTTTGAATATAATAGGGTAGGGTAGGGTAATATATATACACTAATACTGGCAGAAACTTTAAATTAAACATTATACGCAAAAATATTTTAAATAGTTGTGTATGTATATTAGGTGTATACACTCCAGACCCACGTTTCACAAAATCGTTATGAGCAACACATACATTCATTTGGTATAGAAAATACTGAATCAAACAATATTATTATTACAACTTCTACTTCTTCCACGGCTCTACAACTTAGGATGGGATCTGGCTTCCTCTCCAATTCCCGGGCTCTCCCATTCTGCTCCAGTCTTGTTCCACACAGATTACAACTTACTATCCCATTAATTATAATATTGTCGCTAGTCTGTATTATCGAAACAAATAAAAAACAATTAACCTATCATATTATAATATTATTACGTGACAGCGCGAAACTTTTTTCCCGTATTGAAAATCAGGCGTACGAAGACAAAATAGAATATTGGCACAATTTACAGCAATAGAATACGATTTATGTCATTTGTAGACCAATACATAATAAAATATCAATATACAAGACATCGGACACGATATAAAAGTAAAAGAAAAGCTGCTGTTAATAATAATTAACCTCTGTTACAATCGTCGTGAGGCTGGGGTCGATTGTAATATTTTACCTTTCGTCTTTTATACAACTATTTTATACCATTTGTATACTCTGATTGTAATCATTGCATGTTTTTAGCCAAATAGACGCTTTATGAACAGTAATTAGTTTTGATTTAGTTATTATAATATAGTTGTTAGAAACAGTTAAAGTAAAATTGTTACAACCGTGCCCAGTCTACTCTAATCCAAATATAGAATTTGTTAAATCTATTGACATCCTTTAAAGGAAGGTAGATACTGAGTGCCAGTTCCTATTTATTGCTTAAATTCGTATATTTTTTATGTGAGCAACATGTTGAAAGTGACGTTTCTGTCGTTTCTTTCTGTGTCATTATTACAAATATTTCCGAGTTTCCGACAAATCTGTGAAATATATTGCGAAGTTTCATGTATCGCAATTTTCAAATGAACCCTCCACGGATTAGTAAACAGTTCTGAAACATTTATTGCTGCTGAATAATGGAGAAGATAAGTGATCAAGTGGGATATTTAGTTTTGACCGAAGACGGAGCTGTCATCGAGTCGGGTGGCGAGCTAGAAAATGACGAACGCGTAGCCAACATTATCATTGGACTCGTCACGCTGTCGAACAGGTGAGTTATCACTTATCAAAACATTTCTTAATTTATTCCATTTAATGACACGTCTAGAGTGGTCTTATTCCTAGAATATTTACTGAATTTTAGGTTGGGAGTAGGAAAACGCGGGTTTAATTTTATACCATAATGAATGTGTTTATAATGCGTTTGAACATCTCGTCAATGTGTTGTCAAGATTAATTAATAATACCATTGTTATCAACAGATCTGAATTGTTGACTTGTGCCATTTTAAAAGATCTTTATATTAGATATGAAATATTATATAAACCTTAAATATTAACGTTAAGCATTCTTCTTTTGCATAGATTGCGATCGTATGCTTATTAAATTGCTCATCAGAATTGTTAATTATTTAAAACCCTTGGCCAACAAAATGAGTTTAAATCTCACCATCATTATAAAAAGTACTTTTTTGCCCAGAATTTATTTGAGATCAGAGTCCAGAGCAATAGCGGCTTGTGTAACTAATATTAACCTTAAAAGGCTGTGTAACTAATATTAACCTCTAAAATGCTGTGTAACTAGTGTTGACCTCTAAAAAGGATCTAAAAATAAATTGGTTTCATTGTTTAATCAATATTCGTAAGATTTAATGAGTGATTTTGACTTTTCATTGAATATACAGTACGTAATGTGTTTTCTAATACTCATTTGTATATTTCAGAGTGGATCGTATCGCCTTTCCATCAAATGAAACCTTCAAGAAGATATCAATCACATACGACGATCATTGCTTCGTCATATGCATGTCCAACAAAAAAATACATATCGTGAAAAAGATGCTGAACAATAATCTCGAACACAGCGACAGTATCGCAATAAACGCCTAATCACATCATTAAAAAAATGGCTCGAAATTTATTGAAGAGCAGTGTTGAAAATGCATCATTTAGTATAGTTTTTCAAGTGTTGTTCAGATGTTTGACATTTATCATCAACGCCTGGGTCCTGAGGCATGTGGGTCACGCCGTCATTGGAATAATGAATGTGAGACTGTTACTCTTGGAGAGCTCGATCTTGTTCCTGAGTCGCGAACCGTTCCTGCGTGCCTGCATCGGACACAAGGATGGACCGTCATGGCCACAAGTCATCAATCAGATGTGGCTATGTGTACCTGTTAGTGTTGTTTTTTCCATGCTGTTTGTTTATATATGGTTACATGTTCTGTCATTAGGCCATCCAGAGTATGAAATGCAATATGCTTTCGGTTGCTGGAGTGTCGCTTTCTCGTGTGTGATAGAACTAGCATCAGCCAGTGTAGCATTAGTAGCTCAAATATTTTGCTTTGTCAAACTTAGAGTAGCACTGGACACTATTCACCTGTTAATAAGGACTTTCATATTTTTAGCCATCTTACTCTACGACACAAACAAAGCTCTGATTGCATTTTCCGTGGCTCAAGTTTTTAGCGCCATCACAATAACTGTGAGTCATTACTTATTTTTTTATTGGTATATCAAGAATATTAATATTTATAGAAGTAAGAAAGATAATAAAAAGATAGAGGGGAGGTTTTCTTCTATTTTTCAACATATGGATGACTTTCCATTCAAGTCTCTCAGGGATTTTCTCCCAAAACGAATAGGGCGACTGAGTGAGCTCTTCGATAAGCAATTGTGCACTCTGACACTTAGCTTCGCTAAACAAGGCTTTGTCAAGCAACTGCTGACAGAAGGGGAAAAATATGTCATGTCAGTCAGTCCGGTATTATCATTTAGTGAGCAAGCCACCTACGACATTGTAAATAATTTGGGCAGCCTCGCAGCTCGTTTTATATTTAGGCCTATTGAGGAAAGCGGATACTTCTATTTCACCCAAATGATAGACAGGAACGAAGCAATAGAAAAGCAGGAGAAGAAGAAAGTATCTGAATCTTGCATTGTCTTGTCACAATTATGCAGAGTTGTGACGTCAATTGGGTTAATTGTCTTAGTGTTTGGACAAAGTTACGCACGAACTCTCCTCTTGTTATATGGCGGAGAAGCATTTGTCGGTAGTGGGCTGCCAGTACTGCTGATGAGATGCCACTGCTTAGCCGTTATACTTTTGGCTGTGAATGGAGTGACAGAGTGCTATAGCTTTGCTACGATGACAAGTAAACAACTCGATAAATACAATTATTTGATGGTTTTCTTCTCTGTTAGTTTCCTGGTACTCTCTTACTTACTTACTAACCTTCTCGGCCCTGTTGGATTCATTTTATCAAATTGCATTAACATGTTGGCACGCATTCTGCATAGCACATATTTCATAAAAGATCAGTTTAATAAAACAGATTACAAGCCGCTCGAAGGTCTCTTGGTCGGTAAAATGTTTGGTGGGGCTTTGCTTGTGGCCGGTATAGCTTGCAAAGCTTCAGAAATTAGACTGTCTCCACACTCACAACTGATTCATGTATTATTTGGCGGAGTCGTGCTAATCATTGTCCTCAGTGCGTGGGCGTATGAAAACAGACCGTTGTTAGATTTGCTGTACAAAAAATATATTGAAAAGAAAAAAGACAATAAGGAAACCAAAGAAGATTAAGATTGGAAATTGTACGTTTATTTTTTTGTATTCTCTGTTAATAATAAAGCTAATAACAAATACAATGTTTTTGTTCATATTACATACCTTTTATTATCACCAGTAATAATAAACGTTACTAACAAAGGTTTTATTATTACTTATCTATACTATACCAGTAACATTATAAAGTGAGCTAAATTAAATAATATTAAACTTAGTATTTCTGACTACAGAGTCACTTTTGTCTCGAGGTGACTGAATTGAACCTGATTAATTTTCTAAATTTCATTCTGAGGCCCAAACGTTTTGAAAATAGAAAATCTAATGATTAAAAAAAGGGAACATTATTTAGAGAACATATTATGGAAATCTGAATTGAATGCTAATAAACAAATATTGATTTTGCAAATCTGAATTTGAAACAGTTAAGTTGAGCAATATCAAAACAATGCAAAATAAAAAAAAGGCATTGGGTCCTAATATAAAATGTGAGGGCCATCTATATACCAGTAGCGGTCGGTGACTTTTTTTGGAAGGATGCTGTCGGTTTTCCAGTATTCAGAATGTGTTTTTTACTGCAAAAGGTTGAGACATGAAACTTTTACGCATTAATTAAACAATTCACTATTTTCATTTACAGCGTTATTTTAATTTTTTATTTTTAGAGAAACAATACAATAATAATAACATGATATATAAAAATAATATCAATGAAGTTTCCTTGGAATTAAACAAGCTAAGAAATAGTACATAATAAACTAAAGAATAGTACATTTAAACAAACTGGTAAACAAAAAGATTTTTAAATTAAAATAAACATAATACACTAAAAAGTAGTATGTACATATAATTAAAAATAACTGATAAACAAAATAATGTTTTTATAGTGAACATGTAAGGTGGAAAGGGTAAGGAGGGGAGGGAAATGGGATGCAATATATACAATTTATGTTAATAGTTATTAAAAAGTTGGCATAGTTTAATTTTAAAGAGAAGCAATTTATAGTTAAATATATCCAAGTTATTAGAAGAATTTACGGTATTATATTTTGACGTAGAGCGGGTCACAAAACAATTTTTTATGTAATTAGTTCTGCCAAAATTTGGGTAAAATAGATTATTTGATCGTGTTGGGTGTGTGGGACAGTTTAAAGTTATTTGTTCTAATATAGGGCAAGTCAACTATGTTATATAAAATTTTATAGAGGTAAAGTATACATGTCATTTTCTGCATTCATTAAATTAAATAGATAATCGAAGGATATTCAATGTTTCAAAAATGCGTCACAAAAAAAATTCCTCAAAACAATCCGCTTGCTTCGTAATATGTATGCTATTCTGTGCATTATACCTACAAGCATTAAAGTCGTTTTTTGTACGTTGGATGATGTTAACGAATGCGTATGCAGTATTTGAAGACCTTGAAAGGCAGAACTGAATACGCATGCACAAATGTTGAATACTTTCAAACTTTGTGGATACGGAATGAATGATAGAATCCATTGTTGCTGGTATCCGTGTGTTTACGCGATTCATAGATATTCATTATATTATATGATAATGTATATCTATTTCAACTCGCTCTGTGTCATAGTATGTGTTATGATTAGTATCTAAAGGATAGGACGAATTTATTTGCAGCAGTACTGTTTTCGGCTAGAAATACATAGTCCAAAGCTTTTTGATTCTAGAATACAAGGGATGCGGAGCATCCAAAGCATGTATGGAGTGACCATGCCTGCTATATACGTGTTGTTTATAAGATGTAAGAATATGCGTATTGTGGTTTTATCCATTAAAAAATGCTTCGTTTTACGCAGATTTTTGCTTTACATCTGGTCTCTAACAGTACTATTAGCGGAATACTAAAATATATTTTGAGGCGTAGCCTGCTACGAGTTGGAAGCGCCATTGTGAGGCGTGTTCTGGCGGACTATCCTCCACCGACCAGAAACAGCGGAGAGCATGAATGTGTGTACGTGAATCGGAAACTACCTACTTACCATAATGTTGAGATCCTTAAACATTTTCAGGGAAAATAAATTTTTACTAAAATCAGCAAATTATGAATGGTGATATTTCATAATAAAAGAGTTGTGCAAATTATGCGTTAAATTTATTATAAAAACAAAATAGAACCAACAATGAAGAATGATCTTTCGTTAAATCCATTAAAAATAAGTAAAAATCATAAATACTGAGCTAGTATTAATCTCCTAATAATTAAATTTAGCTTCAACAGTAGGAACAAATTTGTGTTAAACAAAAGGCGGTGACGACAATAATAAAATCTCAAGAAAAATGTGTCGACCTTGGGTGAATCCTCCTGCGTCTGCCATTAAATCCATGATTAAACTTCTTGCCCAACCCTAATTTAAGAATCCCGGGAATAACATCCACCGCAGATCCGAGTGCCCCAACATAATTGGCTGATTCACTTCTTACAGCGGTCCGTACTCGTCTCATCTTCTCCCGATACACAATGTCAATAATCCAGGAGTGATTTTACGAAGTTGAAGCAAATAATAATCATCAGACGAAAGAATGGAGTAAAAAGTAAGAAAGAAGAAATGTCAAGAAAAGGGAAATTCAATTATTTCCTGAAACAATAGAAATTTTTACGATACAATTAGGATTCAAAATACTAGAAAATGAGTGCTTGTGAAAACTTATAAATGAACTGTATTTACCCTTCAAGTCTTCCCATCTCGTGTCGTACGATTTACCAATCACTGGCGTTAGCCCTTTCTCCCAGAAATTGTTGGGCTCCATCTTTCCAATATTGCAATATGCAGATTTCGTGGGACGGTGGCCGCACGGCGCTCAGCCGTCGGCGACCCACCTCAGCCCGAAGTTGCGAGTAGAAAGAATGTACCTAGTCAGCGATGACTTTGCTATATCCAGCGACAGTCACAAACCCCGCGCCCAACATTAAAATTAGTACTAATAGTAATTAATACTAAGCAAAAATATTAAACCAGGGTGTTTATCTCGTAAATTAAATACTCACGTCACCTTATTCCGCCCAGGATTCGTAATGTGATAATATGTCTGAAATGATATTTTTAAGTTATAATCTTTTGGGCTCCTATCTAACGTGGACCCTAATGCACTGCAATGGTGTAGTATGCACTATCCATCCACAGATTATTATTGTTAATTTTTTGACAAACCGATCCCCTCCTACGTAAAGTAGTGTAAGTAAAAAATAACATTTTTAATCATTCCGGTATTTCGCATGTATTTGATACTTATTTATGTGGCAGATTTTAAAATATATATATATTGTATTCTATGATGTACGTACAGTATGACATTTTTTACTTATGATACTTTACGTAGGAGGGGGTCAAAACTATGATAAAGGCAAACACAGCTATGTTTTTCTACATAAATGTTATGTTCACTATTCATCAGGCGCGTGCAGTCCGTACAATGAAATAAGTCGTACACAACTATATAATTTAGGCAATAAAGGGAAGTTAAATACGTATTATGTAAAGTATTGTAAGTAAAAAATGACATTCTAGTATTTTGCACATATTTGATACATTTTTAAATGGCTGTAATTTTGTTAAATGTTTATTAGTACCTACATTATAGAATACAATATATATATTTCTTAAATCTGCCATGTAAATAAGTATCAATACATGCAAAATACTAGACTGATTAAAAAATACATTTTTTACTTACAATACTTTAAGTACGGGGGGGGGTCAATACATTTAAATGACAGAAATTGTGATACAAATATCTAATTAAGTACCGCTTATTTCAAAGTACTGAATGCACGCGGCTGCTAATAATTACATCTATTGTCAATATGCCATTTAAACAACAGTATTTTCATATAACCAAATCTCAGGAATTAATTCCTATCCAATAATTGCTACCAGTCCCGCTTTTACGTATTACACTAATACGACCATCAAATAAAATTAACACATCAAAAAATATTAATACTTATGTATTTTGTGGAACTGAAATATTTTTTGAACACCATGTGAAGGGTAACGTATCATATATCACGCAATTTAGTAGATATTTATCTTATTTTTAAGCAGTCACTTAATGAATAATCTACCGTTACTTTTAGGTTACGATTACAGTTACAGTGTCTTCATGGACGTACTCATTTAATCTGTCATATGTATCTAGATCATTGAATTAGTCAGAATAATACTTCAAAGGTTCGGGCGCCCATTCAGTTTTTACTTTTTATACAAGCAGGCGGGCATATCATTTCAAATTGTAAATTTAAATTATGCACACATAATGGTTGATTTATTATTGACTTTTTCCAATTTCTTTTGGTGGAAATGGTCAATTTTTTCCCTACCACCTCGAATAATCAAGTGCTGTATTGAGAACTATTTTTTTTCCATCTCGTTTTTCATCATAACCATACCATTCTAAAATTTAAAAAGAGCAAATTACGTAATATGAGAACATATATAGATTATATAATACTATAGTCAGTGGCATGCAGTAGGTGTAGACTTAGGTTAAGCTATTACCATATTATATAATAGTGAATAATATACTATATGCTACATTGTACATAGGTTTGTGAACTTTCGTTTAACCAACATCTTTAGGCAAAATGAATCCGTCATATTAATAATGCATTATCCTCGAACGCAAAAAACAATCATGAAAACAACACGTTTAGTAAGGTAGTAAAATTTGCGAATTAGTAAATGAGGAAGTAGATGCTTCGATCATCTCTAAGCCAAGTTCAAAACCTTTCAAATGTCATTCTGTTAGGAAACAGCATAAGGACTCCGTACAACATGGATTAGCTGATCCATATCTGACTCTGCCTAATGGAATACTCAATTCAGTAGGTAGTAATTGTATAGCTTGAATAGAATGATAGATTAAAACAGTGGCTAGCAATTATAGTAGCAATAAATGAAGAATAACCCAGTAGAGAATTAAAGCGCTCCTATGGTGTTGCGCGGTAGCATTCAGAACTACGCAACTGATGATTCTACTGATACACGGTGTTATCTAGCGTAATTATAACATAATATGGATTATTTAATTTATATTTGTTTTCCAGAATTTTCAGTAATGCACAGCTATTTTGCTTATATGCAGTGCACGTTCCTGAATATAGTCTAGAACAAAATATCCAAAACTCAATTCCTCTAGTTTAAGTTAAAAGTAGCATTTGATTAATATATGTATATTTTCTCACAATGTATATAGCGAGTAGATAATTTTTATTGGACTTACAATAATTATTTAATTTTTACATATTTGGATTAAACCATTTTGATCTTCAAACTACCATTTATGATTTTCCTGTTGACCTGAGCAGATGGATTTCAAGTAACTTACCATGAATTGGTATAAATATTAGATACCCAATATAAATAATACTCCCAACCATTATCAATGACGTTTATTTGTACATTGTTATAAATCTGAGAAATACATTCTAATAGTCTTACAAAAAATATGTTTTGAAATTGTTTACAAAATATAACGTTTAATAATTAACGTTTATAAAACATTTTAATGAAGTAAATTAAATGTACAAATGAAGTTTGTTTCAATATCCTTGTAATTAACAATACACATGAGAATAACAAATAGAATTACAAAAAATATATTTCAAACATATTGAAATTGATATACCTATCATATAAAACGTTTTAATTGTATATGTAAATGAAACATAGGCACTCTTAAAAATATATCGCAAGCTTTTTTTAATATAATACTTTTAATCGTTAACTTCATCGACTTCCGCATCTGCAGGGTCGTCATATTTGTGAAGAGCTTTACGCCAAATCAGTATAAGTGCATCCCACGATCGCCGACTGTACTTCATGTGCTTGTTGGGAGTCTTTGGGTCCTCTCGCTTTCTGCAATTCCTGACAATAAAAAACCCAAATTAAACAATTGAGACTAAATCAAGATATGTATGTAGCAATGATTTTTTGGGAGATATATGCGAATAAGATTTCGGACATTATTATTTTTAAACCATACTAGTGGAGATTGACTATAATATCAGCCATTCTCCACTTTTCCAGCGTGAAATGTTAGATACTCTCTGCACATTTCATACCATTTTTAGATGAGACTAATAATGATGTCAATAAGTCAACATCCCAAAGAATACAAGAAAACAACAGTATTATGCCTCAAAAATTAAAATAATGTGTGCCCAAACACATATATTCCTTGTTACGACAAACACCTGTCTGGTTAAATATTTTTCTTATTGAAAAACATAAATGTTACCACTGTAACCAAAATCAACTGTGTTATATTTGAAGCACTTATTTTTACTTATATGAGAGAGAGAGTGGCATTCTTAATTGATTAATTTTCTGTCATGACAAGAAAAAAATTAAATAATGTCTAATAAATAAATAAATGCTAAACCATTATTGTGACTGTGTGATTGGTAACTGAGATTTATGTGCTGGAGGTTTAGTTTGATTTTTTGCTGAACTATGAATAATCAGTTATTAATCGTCGTTACAGTAGAAAACAAATCTCGCAATCACTAACAATAATGGTTTAGTTTATCACACCTCAACGAGAGAAGACAAAATACAAAACAAGTGTAAATACATAAAAGTAAAAACCTGTTAATTCGAAGTTGAGGGACCGTTCAAGATTTTTTTAATGTTTCAACGACAATGAAAATTATTTTTTTTTACACACTAATGTTTGTCATTACATCTCAAATATATATTTACCTACATCCACATATTTTAAATAACAAACAAGTTGTCAAAAAGCATTGTAAACTAACTGTGGTGTCCGCGAGTTGCGTGTAAATATGTGTGTGTATGTACTGAGGCCGTGGGCAGAAAAGTAAGAGAGATGGGTACATCTGGGTGAATGTAAGCAAATGCATATAAGTGAATGCACCTCTTGCTGCTTGGTTGCGATATAGTTAAGATCAATCTTGTATTAATGTAAATATTCTGTTGTACTATTCTGAATAAATCCTCCTACAACGGAGTTTCTCCCATCGACCTACAGTATGTGCTTCAACCGGTCAGTATAGGACGATTGAATAGATTATCGCAACGGTCTATTAATGCTGGCCGCGATACATTACACAAATCAATAAAAGTATAGTTAAATAATAGTGTTCTATGGATCGTCAATCGTCATCTCACGATAATCGTTCTTGTCTCTTTATCACCCCCTATACCCAGAGCATAACTTTTTCTGTCGTGTTATGTATGGTTTTGGACAACCAGTGAGTTCACTTTTTCCATTGGAGTGCGTTAGACTGAAAAATTTACGAGTTATCTTCCTGCTGTGTGGAAACGATAAGTTGGATTGTGAATTATCATCCTGCTGTGTGGGGCTAATAGTGTACTGTTTATCTTGCTATTGTGCTTGTGTCACACTTCATGCTATCAACGAAGTGTGAGTTCGAAAGTACAACGGAGTACATGTTCTGAAGCCAAAAGACATGTGGCTCCAGTGGAAGAAGAAATCCAGTTACCAAGAGGAGCAACTCAGGTGGGTTGTGTTTCTTCCTGGTGTCTGGTTAATCCTTGAGCCCTCCTATTTCCTATTCCTGTCCCTAATCCTCCCATTTGTCCCTACCCCCGTATCCCTATCCCTGTGTGCAATTATCTTGGGTCTGCCAATTTAGCATTATTTATTTTCATTTAAGTCACATGGAATGTTTTCACTTAGTCCATTTTAGAACAAAAAAATATGTTAAATACAGTAAAATCGCGTTTATTCGAAATTCGCCTCAAGTCCGAAGTTTTAGAGCAGAATGTGGTCCCTCTGGAAAGTTTTCATACTAAATTGTACTTATAAATCGAATATCGTTATTCAAAGCTATTTTTGGACCCTATCAGATGAATTTGTCGATCTATTTTTCACCTAATTCGATTATTTTGTCAGATGTCAGCAATCTAGAAAATATACATGTGCTACGCGATGTGCCTGTCCAACATCCAAGACAATCAAAATAGGTAGTTCCGCCCCTATATCGATTCACGACGCATAAAGTTAATTTTCATGGTTTGTTTTCTCACTTACTCTCAGTATACTAGAAAAGATGACAAATATATCTTGTGGGTCCTCAATTTGAAATATTTATTTTTTACCGCAACGCATTAACTTAAGGCGCATGCTATTTTCTCTCGCTCGTTTTCTTTACATTAGAAAAAGATAGCAAATATTATCTTTGTGCCCTTATAGGTAATGCAGTTTTCTAGTTCTCCCAGCTGCTAGCTGCGAATGTCAGTGCTTGTCAATCTTCTGTTCCATATTATTATCATCATTATTTTTGTTCACGTAGCGTTTGTATATTTTGCTGTACAAACGTTAGTACGCGGTTGAGTTCCTCAGACTTTTCAGTGTTTTATAAATTATTTAATTAGTATTCATTTTAATACAGACATTTCTCTTTCTATTTAAGTTTAATGTCAAGGCATTTTAAAGAATGCGTAGTTAGCGTTTCTCAGATTTTCTCGTATCTTGTTAATTATTTTATTGCCATTGTTTTATATGTAAAGAACATTATTTGTTTTTCTCTAATATTTAAGTGTTAGACATTTTTAAATTTGCGAATGCGTGGTTTGCGTTCCTTAGACTTTTTCGTATTTCATTAAATTTAAATTTTTTTATAATTTTGACTGATAATTTTATATTTTCGATAATAGCATTAATGCAAAACTCGTACAAAACGCCGACAGTTGCTAAAAAATTGAATTAATACAAGAGATTGACAAAAAATATTATGGAAAACAAAATTAACAGAAAAATATGCAACCCCATTAATGAGGTCGTCGACAATATTAAACATGATGATAGAAAGAACTTTAGTGTTGAAAGGCGAGTGCCAAATGTTGCCGCGACCACCACAAAATAAATGTTTTAAAAGCGCTGGAGGAAACTTTTGTTGCTAACTTCAGCGGAGAAATGGCGGATTGACAAGTTCGACTATCATGTCATTAATAAAAATGGCGCGAAAAGATAGTCCATTATAATTGTTTTTTTTTTTAAAAAAAATTTAATTTTGATATTTTTATATTCATTATCTTAAATCGTTATTCGAACTTTTTTATTGATTTTCGGTTCCCTCAACTTCGAATAAACGGGATTTTACTGTAGTTCTTTAATAATTATGATTACAGCACAAATTTAAACAAAGAACTTATTTTAAAAAAAAAAAAATAATGGATTGTCTTTTTGCGCCATTTTAATAATGACATAATTCAAACATTTTGTCAACACATGCCATTTATTCCCCTGTATCCATGAAGTAGTTAGCAACATTAAGTTTCTAGTGCTTTTAAAATTTCATTCCGTGATGATCACAATGGAATTTCGCATTTGCCTGCAACATCTTGTCCTTTATTTCTTGTCTTTTTAATTTTTCATGAAAGCACACACCGTAGCATATGTACTTTTAC
The DNA here is from genome assembly GCA_031772225.1 of Eubasilissa splendida. Taxonomy (NCBI): domain Eukaryota; kingdom Metazoa; phylum Arthropoda; class Insecta; order Trichoptera; family Phryganeidae; genus Eubasilissa; species Eubasilissa splendida. Next base: position 18,741,856 of record CM062855.1, on the reverse strand, counting down.
CAGTCAGCTGTTAATCTTTTCTTGTGAATTTGTAATACATATTTTCCATTATTATTTAACAAAAAGAAATTTATCGGCAAAATCATTTGGTACGGCTGTAACCACTTAACACTGTAACATATCCAGTGCCAAGAATATGTCTGGTATCTCTATACAAAGTCACACACCATACACACAACACGCCAGACGCGTTCCGTTAATAGTATATGTATAACTTTACAAAAATATTGCAGCACCTCACATATAGTTAATTTTTATTGAGTGTAGGTTGGCTGTTTCACAAAGATTTTCTGGGCCCTTATGAAGACACATGTGTAAACGGATAGTAAGCAAATATCGCAAGTGATCTAAAGTATATGAAGAGTGTAATGTAACTCCCTCTTATCCGACTGGAACCGGAGGATTGCCGGAAAACAGAATTTTCCAGATATATGATCATCACTTGTATAAATCTCTAATTAATAATAAATTCATTTAAAAAAAGTTTTATTAACTTTGATATAAAAGCGGACACTCTCGTTGCCCAATCAACATTTTGTGGTGGTCATGAGGAGGTGGCAGGAGGGTAAATTAAATTAACAATTTTCTACATATATTTATACATTTATTTACACACAAAAAAAAGGAAAATTCTTATCGCTACCTATATCTAACTTTATTTAATTGGATATAGGACACACTGATTGTTTTTCCCACTCACTATTTACCAACTATTGTGTCCATTTTCACACATGTGGTTACGTGCGGCCTGCTGTGGGCGCGTGCGACAAGCTGCATTGGAGCCCGCCCTTGGTCCAGTTCACGGGCGCGGGCTCTGCAGCTTCGCTCGGGTCACGTGCCTTCGCCACGTGGTCTCCACGGCCGTATCCGGGCATCTTGCGGTGGACGGCTTCAGCTCCTTTTGTGTGAGCGGCAGGAATCTCCACCGCTTGCCTCGCGTCCAAGGCGGGTCTTCGGGTGCCTTCCTGTCGACTTTGTCTCGGAACAAAATGACTGTCGGTAAGGAACGGTCCGGAGACAAACCAAAAACCGGCGGCACCTCAGGAATCAATATTTAAGATCCGGACCGCTGGACGGGCAAGAAGAGAGAGCGTCCTCAGCCTGGGCAGCAACCTATAACGAGCGTCGCCAGGTGTGCAGTCCATGCACAGCAATATTCAAATATTTTAAAGTTTCGCGCCGAAAATAATAAATGCAATACGTGAACATCACACATGAGATGCGGCCATAACAACTTAACAGATAAATAAACTGAATATGTAATGAAATTAAAATTATATTACTTAACCTTAAACTACGTTGTATACCAAATAATATATACCTAAACTTCACTCAGTTATTGGTTGCTTGAGAATTCCGGTTATTAGAGTACCAGATAAGAGGAAGTTTACTGTAATACTGTTTTGTATGGGTCTTTATTATGCTCAGTCTTGAGAGCTGTATTTTATCCACATTTGTCCCGAATATACATAAATGTTTTCGGGACAGTATATATAGAATATCTAACGGCAAATGAAAGCACATAACAAGCTATTTAAAAAAAAATATATAACTTTTTACAATTTACAAATTAACTCAATTTATGCCGTGTGTATTTTTGTGCACTGTGAACACGTTAAGGGAAGAGTTATCACATTCAAAGCTGAAATTGTATTGGAAGAAAGGGAAACTAAAAACATTAATTCTTTATAGTATTATTATTTTGCAATTAGTTTTAAAAATAATACGTAGACCCCTTATTGAATTTGAAACAATTACTAATTATACATCAACAATAATTTATTATCAAAATTGAGAAAGTAATGGTTGAATCATTATTTAAAAGTATCACTTACTTTGGTACCAGTTTAATATAATTGTCATATCCAAGGGTATTTTTTCCAAAGTCTATTTGTTTTTGACGTCTCTTAAGTGTAACCGGGTCCTTTTCAAACTCTGTAGAACTACTGCTGCCCCCAGAAGACTTTCTAGAAGAATTTAATAAATGGTTAACATACAAATTTGTAGAAAGCTTCACATACAAATTTATACAAATCAACATGAGCACGAACATCACACAAGAGGAAAAGATAGACTGAGACTGCCATTCAGGAAGAAGGCTAAATCTCAGAAATCGATGATGTACAGTGCGATGAAGATATTTAATGAAATGCTAAAAGATATAAGAAAAGAGGAGAAACTACATAGATTCAAAATTAAACTAAACAAATATGTACAAGATAAGTTGTAATAAAATGGAACATTTTAATTGTACTATATAATACTATATAAGAATAAATAAATAAATACGAGGGCTGTATGATAAGTACCCGTGTTTAACGACTGATGGCGGCACTAACGCTAAATCTGTATACCATTGTTTAACACCATATTTCAAACAAAATTTCAGACAGATTTATCAAGTATTGTTTTGATAGCTGTTGAAAGTGGGAAAGTTTGTGTTTGTTTGCAACCATAGATAAAATGCACAGATCGGTCAGTAAATTGAAAGCTTTTTTTAGATGGGAAGATATGTAAAGAAATCAAAGTGAAGTTGCATGCCATTTATAAGGACCATACACCTTCGATAACTAGAAGAAAAAAGTGCTCTTTCACCATGACAATGCACCATATCACTCATCCGCAATCACCACAGCAAACCTGGTCGAATTACACAATGAATTGCCGCATCATCCACCCTATTCTCCAGATTTGGCCCCATGCGATTATCTTTTGTTTCTAAACATGAAAAAATGGCTTAGCGGAAAGCAGTTACGTCAAACGAGGAAGTCATTGCCAAAATAGAGGCCTATTTTGCTGAGTTCAACAAACCATATTTTTTGGATGGCTTAAAAAATTTGGAATATCGCCAGACTAAGGTGTGATCAGTAATAACTTTTTAATATAGTAAAAAAGTTACTAAAGTAAAAAATTTGATTGGATGTTTGATCGTTAGTAAAAAAATATTTATTTCTCGAAAGTACACCCGTAGTAAACTGATTTTATTCTCTGATATCTGATAGTAAAAATGAGAATTGATGGTTAAATATAGCGGACTTTTCACAGCTGTTACAAAAGTAAACTGTCACATTAAAACTTTGAAAATTGCAGTATACGACAATTAATCATTCAATATCCCGCTACTTGTTTAATATACATTAAGCACATAATCCGAAGAAAACATATTATCACCGAAATGACAGGTCTCGACCTCAGGGGCGAATAAAACCACAGATAAACCATAAAATAGAGCACATTTCATGATTATTCACCTTGCCACACTGAGAGGCGAGATTGTCTTTGACCATCTTTGATAGTAGTAGATTTGATGTGCAAAGGATTTTACTACGGGTGTTAGTAAAAAGTTAAAAATGTACTACTGATCACACAACTGGGCCTAAGTGTATTGAGCTGACAGGAGACAGACTATGTTGAGAAATAAAATAAATGTTAAAATGCGTTTCCTTCCCTAACATGGATACTTATCATCCCTAACACGGATACTTATCCCTAACACGGATATTTATCATACAGCTCTTGTAATTGTAAAAGGATTCAAAACTGCTGATTTCTAAAAAGGTGGACAACTTTAATTAACACAAATTAAATTAATCAACTAACTACACTAGAAATACGAAACAAGAAATAAAATATAGAAATGTGTTTTAATGTAAAAATGTGTTCCCCTTAACTTTAGTAAAAAGTTAAAAAACTCAATGTTAAAAAAACCTCAATATAAATAAGATGATTTGAAATCATCACTCCACCATTGCTTTGGCCTTTCTAAGCTCCTATGCTCTCGCTCTCTTGGGTTTGCGTACCACAAAGATTTTGGTGATTGCTGTTCGGTCATCTTTTTAACATGGCCCAACTAGAGAAGTATTCATATTTTAATACCTTAACAGCCGGTTAAATATATGTACAGTAAAACTCAATTAATGCGTGTACCCATATTTCGTATTTTCACAATTCGCACTTTTTTCAAAAATTTTAGCCCCGAAAATAATATTTCATACTAATTTCTACCGATTATTCATAAAACCTTATTATTCGTAGTTCATATGCATTTTTTATACCCAAAGTATATAATTTGTTCACGTAATTCGCATATTCACATGTTTTTAACTACGCATTCATCATCCCTTCGTAAACATCTGTAGCTAGCTCCACCCCCTACCAATCACGGCGCTGTTCCGTATCGCAATAGATCGGTCCGCTTAGAGCTCGTGACTCGCAAGACTACAGCCGAACTGAGTGATAACATATGTATACCAAATTCTGCAGTGCGTTTTATAAGATTTGTTGTCATTATATATTTTTATTTGCATTGCGAATTACATATTTCTACTCGCCCTTGTAACCCCTAATTAAAATAATTTGATAAATTTTCATTAAACCTCATAATTTATAAATTAATTGTGTGCAACATCCGGTTTTTCATTCATGAAATATTTCGATTTGTTTAATGTAATAAAAAAACTGAAACTTTTGTATTTAAATACACAACTTATTTTATAATAAAAGAAAAATTGTGTTTCATTTTCTAAAATGACAAACATCTCATAATTCGTGTAAATCCTTGACCATTTGAAAATATTGAACTGATTTTAAAAAACGACAAAAATTGATGTCAAAAATAAAATCAGCAGGATTCTGAATACCTCTTCAGAGTTAAACATAAAAAAATCGCAGGAAAATAATAAACTTCAACAAAGTATGAAGATTTAAAATTGTTCATGCGGTTTTTAATATTCCAATTTCTTGCCCAATTTTGATGGAAACGATGAGTTCGACCGCTAATCAAATTAAAATGTCCGTAATTTTGCTGCGTCAAGCACTGGTGAATCGTTTGAAAAAGACTTTTTAATATTGGACTCGCCACTTTATTCACTATTATTAAAAAAAAATTAATTACTTGATTAACATTTCGACACATAAAAATCTGAAATAATAGTTGCCATGTTTTTCAGTATGAAAATCACGATGCGGCGGCGGCGCGCGAAAAACTGCAGACACGGTTTTTTAAATTTCTTTCTAATGTTGCCTTCAAAACAATTGTTCTCATTATTCGTAATTCAGATTTTTTTTTAAATTTCGGTCCCGTGAGTTATGAATTAATGGAATTTTACTGCACTAACTAATTCCAAGAAAATTTCATACACATCAGTGAATAAAGATTTGTGGCTGGCGAATACAGTATATTCTCAGATTTTTACAAAAGGCATGTTTTCTAGTAGTGCCGTTATTTTAAAAAAGAAATTTATTAGGTCGCAAATATTTGAAAAAACACTTTATCTAAGCTTATCACTAATTTCAGTTTCATGAATTGTGGAAGGACTAAAATAATTTAGTCAAGCAATCGCGTTTGTGGAAATTAATACCACAAAGGGCGAGTACAAGTGCCACAAATGTGGAAGTTATTTGAAACTTACGGTTAGGTTAAGTTAGGTTGGGTTAGTTTAGTTAGTTGGGTTAGGTTAGGTAGGTTAGGTTAGTTAGTACAATCCGATGATGCCCAGAAAAATTGATGTTTTTTTAATTTTTCTTTGGTAGATAAATAATTTTTCACAACAATTTTATGTGTGTAATTTTTTAACTAATTGTGATTTTTTACTTCTTTTGGAATTAGAGCACTCAATTCAGATTTTTTTATACTGAAAATTTCGAAACTTAAAAGTGTTATAACTTGTATTTGCGATCCAATCTTTTTTTTTCATTTTTGAATTCTAGCCACTCAATTTCACCGGAAAATATATTTTTTGTACAAATTCAAAAATATACCATATTCACCAATATGTCACAATATATTTTTAAATAAATGTAATCTTCATTCTCAACTCAATGATGAAGGGACCTAAAAAGTTCCATACCTTTGCTTTTTTATGTTGGTGTTAAATTTACGGTCGCAGGTGTCTTCATCGTCTGAGGTATCGCGTGAATGTTCGTGATTCCCAATTCTCTTAGAATTTCTCCCATCAGCGGTGTGTGCGTAATTTTCTTCTCCAAGGGGAGATTGTTCTCCTGTTTTTTTGTTCTCTGCGTAAAAATTAGTGAATTTGTATTCTGAAAAATAAAGAAATAAACAAAATGCATATTAAATTAATATTTACATAATATACATATTGGCAAACAAGAATCTTAAAAAAAACTAACAAATTCAGTTCACGATATTTTAAGAATTAACTTTTCAAAATTTGGATATGAAATGTTTTAAGCTATGGATGGATGCAAAATCTCAATGTTTCAAAGACACAAAAATTAGTGGCAGAGGCGGAGAGTTATAATATTTCATCCATCTAATGCAGATTGCTGAGTTACAAGTTTAATTTGTGATTTTTTATCATTCTTAATCAATTTGCAGGATATATAATTATGTTTTGGTGGAATTAAACGTCACTACTAGATAGAGTTTGTATACAAGCAGGTAGCAAGCAGAAGGATCGGCAAAATGACTCGATTGTCCTTGTCACGTAGTAAAAAAAATCCTTTCACATTTACCAATCATCAAAAATATTGTTAAGGAGACAGATAATGATATATAGTAATGAGAGATTATATTGTCTTTGTAGTAAAAGCTTTCGTCGTTATTTGTAAAAAACGAAAAAAAATATTTTGAAGTTTTTACCCTCGATTCTTTTCGGCATGTAATTATAAATACTATGCACGTGTTATTCCTAGAATAATTTAAAAGAATTCTCCTCAGGTTGATTTTATTTGTTGATGGTATCAGTTTGTATTTTGACTTTAGCCAAATACGTTTTTCTCGTACTTACGGTTCCCACTGCTGTATATTATGAACCGTGGATTTCGGACTTATTTCGAACTAAAATTACAAAGGTTTTCATGATTTAAACGAAAAATAATCAAACTCTCGAGTCCCAGGAATTGAAAAACCCCGAGACTTCAGAATCCCTAAACACAACCTGTTGTGCCAACAAATGTTTGTTTTTAATAAATAAGCATTGTGACTGGGATATTTTTAACATACTTAATTCAAGTACAATTTGTGTTAAAAGTCTTTCTGCATACCTGTAGGGATAGCTGTATCAGAATCTTCTTTTTCTTGGACAACTTCTTCACTCCAATCAAACTTATCAGGAACTTCGACCATATCCTCATTCTTGAGTTTGTGTTCTCTGTCCTTTCTTTCTTCCCTTGTGTCCTTATCCTTCGTTCCAAGAAGTCGTTGACTTTGCCTTTGAGAAAATAAAGTTTCCTGAAAAGCAAATTGAATTAATGAATCAGCAGATTATATTTTGTAACCAGGATAGGCTTTTTCACATCCACATTTTCAACCAATTGTCTTGATCATTATCTCAATTAATGAACAAATTATTGATGACTCTCCTAATAAGATAACATGTATGAGGGTTCGGAAGCAAAACTGCCATTATTTGTAACTGACTTTATAGCCAGAGTGAAGATTTTAAAATTGATGTGCTTTTGAAACATGTTTTCAAAAGCAGTTATCAACACCGTTGCCAGATAACAATTCAAATTTTAGAACACCTCATGTATGCATAAAATTTATTTTAAATTAAGTACTAGACTGAAAATATTCTACTTTTATATTTTGTGAAGATGTACGCTATTTCTTAGTTGTTGAGATTGACCAGACAGATATGCAAACATATGGTATAATAAGTCAAGAGCAACCATGTAAAACCTGACATGACCGAATAAAAAAAGGGGTTATCTAATATTAAAAAATATCTTAAAGAGTCGGTTGTCTGATCAGTAGTAACTTTTTACTAATGCCAGTGGTAAAAATCCTTTGCAGGTTGTTGGTACATAAAATTTACTACTGTCAAAGACAATCTCGCCTCTCAGTGTGGTAAGGCGAATAATCATGAAATATACTAAAAAATAAATTAAATGAACACTTCAGAAGCACACAATTAGGTAATAAATAATATTATAGATTACAAATCTATAACTTCTAACTCTATATAAATTATTACAATGTAAGTCCCTCTCCAAGCACAAGAGCTAGTCTCTTTTTTGGAGAGTTAAGCGATTCACAAAAATATGTAACTTTAGTTTTGTAACAGATTTAAGTAACTCATATCTTATATAAAATAGTAAAAATTACAAAAATGCTTTATTTTATACTTTATCTGTGACTTTATTCACCCCTTCGTTCGAGACCTGTCACTTCAGTGGCGAAATTATGTGCTAACGTATATTAAACCAACGAGATTATCATCGGACGAACTCTCATCACTAAAATAGCAGGAAATTGAATGATTAATTGTCGTAACTGCAACTTTCAAAGTATCAATGTGACGGATAACTTTTGAAACAGCTATGAAGAGTCCACCATATTTAACCATCAATTCACATTTTTACTATCAGACATCGGAGAATAAAATTAGTTTACTACTGGATGTACTTTCAAGAAGCAAATATTTTTTTACCAATGATCAAACAACCCGTTTTCGCAATAAATTTGCTTAAAATAATGTGCCAGTACAAGAATATGTAGTATTCATATACTCCTAGTGTGGTAGCAGCGTTAGATCAAACTAGTAAATGTGGTTTGCGACTTCTCTCTCAGTCGATGTGCAATCTGAGAATTGTAGTTCTTTGATATGCATCCACAATGCAAACTGCAAGCAGTCTGCTGCTCCATTCTTCGCAATCCAAAGCCTTGTGCAGTGCATCATGTAGCAGCACCAGTCATTTCTCGGTCTCGGTATGTCCATTTTGTTTGGAGATCAATCTCTCACTCTTAGCCCTAATACATTCCCTGTGATCAATATTTTCTCTAGGCTACCTCCATATCCTCTATCAATGTACCCAAAGTATTCAAAAGTCATTTTGCTGTATGTTGTGGAGAGTCTTTCTTCACTATGGAGTTCTGAAGATTAAAGACATTTGTTTGTCTCGCAATCCATGGTATACACAGTATACGACACCAACATCACATCCAAAAAGCGTTGAGCAAGTTTCTTTCTTTCTATCTCAGGGTCCAAGAATACAGGACTTTATTTAGTGTGACTTTTATTCCAAATTTTGGTCATACCAATTCTCTTTCAGATCTCTCAGAATCACAACCTCAATTTCTTGAGACAAGAGCTCCCAGGTAAATATGGTAGATAAAATCACTGACCTCTTTGTAGTCATTAAGAACATTAAAAGTATAAACTAATCCTCTTGATCCTCTGCACATAAACACTTATCACAAGCACTGCAAGCTTGTGAGAAAATTATCAACCAATTCCCATAATAGTTTGTATAACCTCAACTCAACAGTATAGAAAAGCAAATAATGCTTACAGCCTTTACAAATTAAATATTCAACATTGTATTAATCTCTGTTGATTTCATCCATCCATTATAAACACAGACACACTTCAACAAAATTAGGTAACCCCACAGCATTCGAATACAAAATATTTATAGCGTTAGTTTATTCATAATTTTAACGGTACAGGAATCAAATATTTCAATTAATATGTGTCAAATCAACACAATGATCGTGTTTAAACGGTGTTCGCGCTAGTAAAAATCTGTATTCTCTAGGATCATATTTACTGGTGTACGCATCTTACCTGTGGCCTTCTCGAACTTGCCATTGTTGGTATTGGCCAATAACGGAAATAAACTAAAGCGAGAAATAATTTAACTGCACACCATCAAAAACTCGGGGAATATATTTAGGAATTTACGGCATGGACTATGAAAACAAAAGCTTGATGTTTTGAGCAGCAGCACTGCAGGAATACAGATATCTCCCCCTCAGCCCGTGATTATTTAAAAAACAAAGTGCCACAGATTTACCAATAAGAAATAAAAGAAATAACGATTTGGAATGCAATTATGAAATTCTGAGACACAACACAACAGAAACAGAAATGACACCGGCCATAAACACAAACCGACAGAATTACTATTCTTTATCTATGGAACTTACGAAACGTCAGGAGGACGCGCCAAAATATAATATTTATGGAAAAGGCTAAAGAGTGAAGATAGTCAAATAAAGAGTAAGTTTCACTTATGCGCCAAAATAAATGCTTTAGTTTTACCACAAAATGCACAGTATATATATAATATTAAATAATAATAAGTTTATTCCAGTGTAGCTGGGTTGTTTGTGCAAAACTCGATTCACCATATAAATAATACGTATTATAATTAAGTTACAAAATAATATTTTTAAACAGAAAAAAAAGAGACTCCACGAGAGCGCTAGTTGTACTAGACAGTTGGTGTTGAGCTAACAATTCGATGTCTCAGGAGCGGAACGAATCCATGATTGGTTGGTTGGTGCCCCCTTTCAATTCCCACTTAGTTATTAATTCTGCGTCTCCGTCTCTCATGCGCCTTTTGGTGCGAGGACAGTCCAATTCGAGAGGCACACTCCTTCCCACTAATGTCACATACGAAGCGGCCCTGTTACGTTAACCGGTTCCGTTGTCGCATGGCCGGCTCGTTGGTCATTTCTGATTTGTCTAGCTGCCGCAATACCGTCAGCCTGAGAGCAGATATTCTTCTAACTCTCACGATCTGGAGCTATCTGCTCCCAGTCCTCGAGTACTCTACATAAATTAAGCGTTTTCCGGAGGTAATTCTGTACTGTTTCTCCTGTCCTCCAGTTCTTCGCCTGTCATCTCCCCGTACATGATACTTTTTGGAAGTCTGTGATCACCCATGCATATTAAGTATTCGGTTCACTTTAGTCTCGCCTCCGCAATCATATCTTCGATAGGTCAACACTTAGAGCGATAGAGAACCGTGGCATTGGATACATGATCGCTCCAATGAATTTGCAGAATACGGCGAAGGAAATGTCGGTGGAATATTTCCAGACTCTTAATATGTCTTCTGTAGAATACCCAAGCCTTAGTCCCATACAAAAGTATGGAAAGAACAATAGCTTTGTAAACCAATATTTTAGACTGATAAATATCTCTGTTATTAAAAATTCTATCATTTAGTTTGGCGGCAGTCACTGACGCATTCCTAAAACGATTCTATAGTTCGTCATCAAGTGAGAGATTTGATGTAAAAATGCTACCTGAAGAAATAAAATTAGATACACTCTCCAGACATACTCCTTCTACTCTGATGTCAGGTGGTTTCAGTATTACGTTATCTGGAGAGCATACAAATATTTGCGTTTTCTTTACATTTATTTTCAAGTGAAACATCTAATATACTTATATATAGACCCTGATGATCTCTCCGAGCTCTTCTTCTGAGTGGGCAACCAAAATGCAGTCATCGGCATACGGTCTTCGACAAACATTGTGATGCGCTACATTAACGCGCGAAACTATTCTAATTATTCCTGCCATATGAAAAATTTTCGGAAAACAATTCCAATCCCACACTTCCTTGCACTTTGAAAGTTTTGGATAGAGTAAGTTTAATTTGATTAAGTGTTTCTACTTTGACCGCGTTGTGTCCAATGTATTCAAAATAGTGTCGAAATCTCGAATAGTAAATAAAACACTGAGCAAACAACATATTAATTTTATTGTGATTATTCTACTTAAAATAATATTTTTTCAAATATAAGGGCGTACTCGTGAAAATATATTTTTATTTTGTAATGAAAGATCTTTTAAATCAACTTTGAATTTACAAAAATTTTAGTCATTTTTTAAATAAACAAAAAAGACAATGTTTTCTTAATGGTATTAAATGTTATTGTTTATGTCTAAAAATTGTTTATTAATTCAAATGCGTTTATTGTGATCTCTAAAATATTGATTTTGAAAGAAATATATAGGTATGTATAATGCGGGCGAAGTTTGTGATTCATATTCATAAACAAAACATTCCCATTCATACTTTATGCTTTGAAATCTCCATGAATATCATTTTGTTCTTTACATGTGTTTTAAGAATTTAATTTAATTTATGCATATCAAATCATAAATCCTTCTTTATTCACGACGTTCACGTTTTTGTGGGTATGATTACTATAGACGAGATAAGTAAGTGATAAGATAAGTTATCTATGGTTCACGGTGGCTGACAGTGACAGTAATAATGTGAGGTTATGGCGCCAAACGTCAGAAAAACGTTTTTATAGTTTTGTTGTGTGTTGACGGCTGTCACAAATAGCATTTATAAACGAATGTACAACTATATCATGCAAATTTATTTTCACTTATTTTATACATTCGTAATAACTAATTAAAACTGTCGATTTAAAAAATATTTCACAATGCATCCAAGAAATATTTATAAAACTCCCCCAGATTTCTCCAAGTTAGCCCTAAAATATCCAGAATTTCTCAAAATATCTTCAATTGTGAGTTATCTTATTGATTTTGAATGAAAATGATTAATTTTGACATTTTTCAAAAGATTTGAGTACATTCTACTTTTACTAAAATAAATTAAAAATATGTACTACTAATACTAAAAGCGATCTTTAATAGTAATGCAACAACTTTTTTCAGGATCTGAATGGCACTGTAAGAATTAATTTCAAAGATCCGAATACCCTCCTCATTCTCACCAAATGTTTACTTCATGCTGATTTTGGCTTGGATGTGGATATACCATGTGATCGACTAGTTCCAACAGTACCATTGAGGCTAAATTATTTGTTATGGCTGGAGGATATTCTTGAAGTAGCGGGTAGGAAAGAAAGTATTAAGGGCATTGATATAGGTAACATTACATTTTTTTCCTATTTTTCATCAAATCTTATTTTGTTCTAATCTTTTTAATTACAGTTTTACAGTTACTCCACACTAACAACTATTATGTTGAACAACCGTTCATACTTATGACCGTTATCTTATATTTACCAACACTACTCTGTATGAGAACCATCAAATCTCTGCGTCCCAGCATCAGACATTGTCGTCAGCAGGGAAGAAACACTTAATGTTATAATACGTGTTGCATCGTATATCATTAGCGCCAAGTGAGCGACTGTCGAGCTATGTTGATGACGTCAAGAAACTTCTTTCCTAATTTACAGTGCGCGTTGCCTATAAGTCAGTGCTTACTATATCAATTGATGGAACGCCATGTACAAATTGCAAAATTTTACATATTTTGTTAAAATAAAATAGTGAGGAGTTTTTTACCAACCAATTTGCTTTACGACCATGTTGGTGGAAAAGAACCTGGTCTTTAATGAGGACTGGCTGTATAAAACTATGTAAAGGTGCATAATAAAACAGACCTCTTCACCGCGATAACATCATATTTGTGACACTAAATTGAAACATGCAGAGGAATAAATATTCTTACACTATTAATGTTAACTGAATTAGTGTAAATTTTCATTACTCTTCATTTGTCATTATTAAATTGCGCATTATCGCTGTTAATGGCTTGTATCCATTGTGTAATTCATTGCACTCTTAACAAAATGACTACATAATAATTTAAGAATAAATAAATTAATTGATTAGAAAATGGTCTGATTATATACTTTTTCTAAATATGAGTGATAGTGACATTTAATATTAACCTGTAAATCAGATTAAAATGTAAATATGGCTACTTTCAAACTAAGTTTAATTTCCAATAATATTTTCTCGTATTCTAACGACACATATCTGCCCTTTTTAACAGATATTTAAATTATAATAATACATACCAGGTATGTGAATATGAAACCAGAATTTGCCTATAGATATCCCTAGCTGTCAATGTAGTTACCATTAAGCCGCGTTATTGGTGCCATTTTCTTATTTTGACATCTGATAAAGATTTTCAACTCATAACAAATTTCATACAACAGCATTGTTTTTAATAGCGTTGAACATGTCGAATTTTGTGCCTGGAAACTACGATTTGCAGACAGCATTAATTTTCTGTTATCATTTGAAGAAAACTGCTGTAGAATTGCATTGATTGCTTGTAGAAGCTTACGGTGAGTATGCTCTTGGTAAATCACAGTGCTTTGAGTGGTTTAAAAAATGGCAATTTTGACGTGAGAAACGAAGAAAGTGGGAGACCACAGAAAAAGTTTGAAGACAGCGAATTGCAAGCACTGTTGGATGAGGATGACGCTCAAATGCAACAACTCATGGATCAATTAAATGTGACACAAGAAGTTATCTCCATACGTTTGAAAACCATAGGAATGATACAGAAGATGGGAAAATGGGTTCCACATGAACTGAATGAAAGACAGCAGGAAAACCGAAAAACCATTTGCGAAATGCTGCTCGCCAGGTACAAAAGAAAGTCATTTCTCCACCGAATTGTGACTGGCGATGAAAAGTGGATATATTTCGAGAATCTTAAGCGTAAAAGATCATGGGTAACTCCAGGCGAACCATCGACATTGACTGCAAGGCCAAATCGCTGTGGATGAAAAACAATGCTCTGTGTTTGGTGGGATCACAAAGGTGTGATCTACTATAAGCTGCTAAAACCTGGCAAAACTGTTAATACTGAACGCTACCGACAACAAATGATCGATTTAAATCTAGCTTTGCGTGAAAAATGACCAGAATATCAAAAAAGGCAACACAAAGTGATTTTGCTTTATGATAATACACCATCACACACAGCAAAATCGGTCAGGAAATGATTGAGATGCTTGTTGGGAAATACTTTCGCATGCGGCTTACTCACCAAACTCGGCTCCGTCCGATTACTACTTATTTGCATCGATGGGACACGTACTTGCTGAGCAGCGCTTCACTTCTTACGAAAATGGCTCGATGATTGGTTTGCCTCAAAAGAGCAATAGTTTTTTTGGTGTCGCGTCCACAAATTGTCAGAGAGATGGGAAAAATGTATAACTAGCGATGGGCAATACTTCAAATAAAATATTTTGTTTAATTTTCATACAATAAATGTGTATTTTCTATAAAAATTCCAGTTTCATATTTACATACTTGGCATATAGATTTTTCTCAATTTTACAAAGTAAAATGTTTATCAAGTATCAAAATAATGTTCGGTCACTTATGTATACTTTTCCCAAAATGATGATTACTTCCATATGGGTTGGACTAGATTAACAAATATTTGTTTTACCGCAGGTACTGGAGCATGTTGTATATATCCCTTGTTAGCGGCTGCTAAACTTAAATGGCAGATGTTGGCAAGTGAAGTCGATGAAAACAGTGTGAATATGGCTTTGAAAAATGTTAAACAAAATAAACTTGAAGGCTTAATATCAGGTAAATAATTTGTATTATTACGTCATCTTAGGTCTTGCTTACACATGTATATTTTGTATGTACTTTTTACCTAGTCAAAGTTTTTTTGAGTCAATTTATAATCGTTGCCTTAATTGGTTCATAGTACATAATAGATTTAGTAATCTTATCGACTTATTGTATATATTTTATTAAAATCATAGACAAAAGAAACATAGATGTCAATTGAGGTAGTTTGGACACGTATTGTGAATGTTAGAGGAACAATAGTTCTATCGTGGCCGGAGGGAATATGGCCAATGAGTTACCCATATTAAGTTGAGATAAACAGCAGCAAAGACTTTCTGAAAACAGATTAAAACTTGATCGGTCACAAGTACTGAAACAGTACAAAACAATGGAAGATAGAAACGCATTATCGAAACTTTGGCCCCTGAATGAATACATATTTATTTATATTTTTTCAAGTTTTTGAATAGAACACGTTGCTAATGGCCATCAGATTTTTTAATTTTTCATAGTGATTATTTTATAGAGCGTACTTTACATACTTTTAAAATATCAACACAAACATTAATATTACATTAAAATTAAGTTATTTAGCCATGTGTTGGCTGCAACTAAAACTGGCCATATATAAAGTATCGGACACAGTAGAAACCGTATTTAGGAGATAAATATGGCACGCACATATAATTGATTTGACATGTTTATACTTATTAATTTTTTTTGTTGTGATTTAAATTAAATAAGATTATTTTTAGTGAGTTTTTATGAGCAATTAGATCAATTTTTACTTCGAATTGAGTAATAAACTTTATTAGACTGCTTACTGATCACTGTATTGTATGTGTTATTTTCATTAAAATATTAACATTTATAAATTTGACCTATTCATTTTTGTATTTTAGTTAAAAAAGTTGACAATACCCAACTTCTTTTGCACTGCTTTAAAATCTTTGGTGGATCCCTGCAAAATGTGGATTTTTGTATGTGTAATCCCCCATTTTACTCTTCTATTGATGATATGGATTTATCACGGAATTCGGGAAGGTCAGAAAAAAAAAGTTATTTTGTGGTGGCTTGTGCATTATGACTTTTATTTGCATTTTATTTTGTGTATGTATATGTAAGCATACTTATTGTATTAACACAAATCAAACACAATCTTTTTGGTTCTATGTTTAATTTTTCCAAATAATTGGCTGTCTAGGCCATTGGCAAAAAAATCATTGTTGATTTATTGTGTTCATTAACAATGGAGTTCTATAAAATTAATACTGTCTGTATTAAAAAAAGAAAAGAATCATACTTATTGTATACCATTTTGTGTAACACCAAAGCATACTTACTGCACCATATTTTAAAATTATTAATTTAATTTATATTCTATCTGTAAAGTTAATTGGAATAAAATATCTTTATCTAGATTTTAAAAATGAAAATATTAAGTGTGGTGTTTTTATAAATATGTATGTGACTTCTAGGCCACCACCAAGAAACGCTAGAACTGGATCTCTACAAGAAATAGTCACAGAAGGAGGGGAAGTGTCTTTTGTGAAAAAACTTATACAAGAAAGTTTAATATTAAAAGACAAAATTAGGTAGCATATATTTTGATTAATAATTAATGTGTGGTTTTATTTAGTAGCGATGGTGAATGGAGAATTAAAGAAAACTAGTGCATGTTTAATAAAATTTGTTTTAATCCTGAGTTTTTTTTGGATCTCGTAGAGTTCAATGAGATAAGTTGAGTGCAGTTTATGTTAAAATTTAAAAGAACACATTTGAACAAATTTCTTGGTTAAACATAGCTTCATTTCCTTCTTTTTTATTATTTTCAATTTTAATTGCTTCTTTTTTTATATTTACTGATTGCTAATTAACATATCGACCCCTCTTATATAAAGTATCGCAAGTAAAAAATGTCATTTTTAATCTTTCTAGTATTTTGCACGTATTTGATAGATTTTTAAATGGCTGTAAATTTTTAATAGTACCTACATTTTAATCTTTATTAGTACCTACATCATAGAATATAATAAATATATTTTTTTAATCTGGCACGTAAATAAGTACCACATACATGCAAAATACTAGAATATATCAATTTTTACTAACAATACTTTACGTAGGAGGGGTCGATATGTATTTCCTGATTATTGAGTAAGTTTGTGTTACCTCAGCATGGGCGAAGCCCAGTGAGGTAGATATTAAAATAATTATATTTTTATTTACCTACTTATAACATTTTAATAAAATAAATAAATTGAATATTGAGTATTGTCAAAATATATGGTGAATATGTGTTTTAAAATTTTAATTTAACTATTAGGTTGAGTGATAAATAACTTCCATTTTTTTTTCCACACATTTATTTTTCAACAAAAAAAAAAATGATCAAAAATGTATTCTGAATTATTTGATATAACTTGTTCCCATTTTGTTCTCAATTTATCGATTCCTTCGAAAAAGTCTCGGACAGCCTCATTGACCAGCCATGTTCGATAAAAAATTTTTGAGTCACCCTTGCTGTATGCGTATATTGTTGCATTCATTGAGATTATGGGGATTACTGAGATTGACAAACCAATATCTAACTGCACAATTGGTTATCACTCCTTCACCGTACACACGGTATATTTTTTGAGCCGTGGCTGCAGCATTATTGCCTTGTTTAAATTCTCAAAACATCACATGGTGAAAGTGTATTTTTTGATTCTCCATCTTTAATATAGTTTTTTTTTAAATGTAACGTGCACAACACTAGACTGTTGTTTAAAGATTAACCAAACTTTTAACTGTGTAACGAAAACAAAAATCCCTTATCTGGGTAACCCATTGTGTGCGTAAACAACAACAATAGTAGGTATTATCTACTTGGGCGGAAGTTATTTATGATTCAACCTAATATTAAATAAATTAATTTGAATTTATTGGTCACCTTCAAATGTGTAAATAGAATGCATTTTTTTCTTTCTATTATTTTTCACTTCTATGATAGCTAACCTAACCTATGGAAAATAGGACAGCTCGGTAAATAGTCGCACTTGTTTAATTGCTGTACCAAACAAACACTTTGATTACTGCTTGAGTGTTTAATATAATCATTCAGAAGTCTTGTTTTATTGTTGACTTATACATATTTGTTTTTACAGGATTTATACTACAATGTTAGGCCACAAGAGCTCTTTGAAACCCTTACTATTATCTCTAAAGGATTCTGGAATTAGTCAAGTATCACAGACAGTATTTTCTCAAGGAAGAACAACACGGTGGGGTTTAGCTTGGTCTCTCACGGAATCTTCAAATTTGCTCAACAACCGTAAGTGATGGATATATTCAAAACAATTTAAATGAATCAATTAAAAATAGAAAAAAAAGCCGGAACTTTTCCTATCCAGGGATACGCTTTACCATTTAGCCACACCAACTAATTAGGTCTTCATCAAATATGCAACTTACATTCTGAAGTCTTTATAAATGAAGTATCTATTATTCCATTTTTATTGTGAAGTTGGAATTTCAAAATGTGGTTCTATCATATTTAAAACAAATTAAATGAATCAATTAGAAAGGTACATATACAGAACAATCTACATATCAAAAAAAAAATTTCATATCCTGGTAGCAAACAAATATTTTTTTGATAGATCTATTTTTTTGTACATCTTCATAATTGATTAATTTAATCTGTTTTAAATAAATTTTGAAATTGCAACTTTACAATAAAAATGTATATTCATTAAAATAGATAAATTCGTCTACTCATTACCACCTGCAAGTTTCTCATCAAATAGCTCCTTGTCTATCCAATCTTTTAAAGTCAGATCATCTTCTCCTGAAGCAAGATAATTAAATATTGAATAAAATCTGAAAATATAGTAAAAGCTCTTTAACACAAATTGAGGGAATCAAAATTAATTAAAATTGAGGGAACCAAAATTAAAAAATAAAAACGATTTTCGAATAAGGAAAGTTGAATTTCATAGAAAGTTTTCAAAACATCGACATATTTTCTAATCTAAACATATTATAGTTGTACTTCAAATACATATTTATTTTCACAAAACATTTTTAAATACATGTATTTGGCCGATGTTGCATTCATTTTTGTCCCCCACCTCTATTTTGTCAACTTTTTGACTTTCGCCACATATTAACAAGTATGTTATGTTGAGCCTTGAATTAAATCTGTGGAGCAAGTCATCGGAGGCTCCAAAATCATTAATCCCCAATTCAATGGCCAATGAACGTCCTATCTCATTGAGAATTGGACTAGAAATTGGAATATTGCCCACATGCATTTGAGAAAAAATTCAAACAGCCTGCTTTCCAGCACTTCATGTCTTGCTGGGCAAATGCGCTGACATTTATATACTTTCCTTCAACTTATGATACGATTCTTTAATTGTGGCGCGTTTTAAAATCAATACTAAAATTTAACACTAGGACGTAGCAAAAGTATGCAATATTCTGTATTTTAATATTTTAAATAACACTTAATAGAGTCTAAAATCTCGAAAGAGTGTCAGTTTTCACAAAATTCACAAATAAAAGTACTAAAAAGATAAACTATGTCAGTCAGTTGACTAATATTTTCACGCTATTTGACACAAAAATAAGTAAGAATTGTTTTAAATGTAGAAAAACTTTTAAAACTCTGAAACCAATGCGCAAGATGACTGAACTTCAACTAAACTCATCTTTTGGCGGGCTTCTATCTTAGCCGGCGTGTGGCCATTTGGGGATATATTTACTATTGTACAGATGGTCAAGCCCATATGATTGGTCAATCCCTGTAGGGATTAGGGGCCGGCCGTGGTGGAGTCAGCGCAGGTCTAAAATACTCACAATTTTTCACATTTATATTGACTGCTTGTAAATTTTTTCATATTAAGAATTATCGAGTTTTTCGATTTATAGGTAGAATTTTGTATGAAAATTCATTAGGAGATAAAATATTTGAATTTTAATGATTTTTGAAAAAATATTGTTTGTATTAATAAGCTTTTATATAAAATTCATCATTTTTAAATTGCTTACAATCATTTAAATATTTCAGGTCCTCCTATTAAAAATAGCACAAAAAATAAATGTATGAGTTTTGTCATTCCACCAATTACGGGGATGAATTATAAGGTCAATGAAATTACCATAAAATTGTTGCAAGTTTTTAAAAAATTAGAATTGCAATGTAAAGTTTTGCAGCAGAAGGAAGTCATAGTAACATTGGAAGTAAAAGCATCCAAAAACACCTGGTCTAATCAACGCCAACGCAAAAGAGAGCTCAAATTGAAAAAGGAATTAAATACCAATGTACCTGTCGCAGTTTTGGAACCTAGTGAATCTGTGCATACTGTATCTATTAAAGAAAGACTAACTCATAATATTGAAGTACGCCATAATGAACAACTCAAATGTGAATTGTCAAATTTGGATTTGAAACGCAAGAGTGAAGATTGTTTAAATACTAGAGAAATGAAACCAAAAAAAATCAAAGGATACAATGAATCTGATTTAAATGAAATTCCAAAAATCATAAGAAATTCAACTGGTAGTGAATGCGCAATAGTTTTGAATCATAACAAAACTGTTTCATCATCCCCTCAAGATAAAAATGATCCTTTTAAAAGTGCATCTGAAGTCTTTCCCAGTTGTTCATCCGCTCAAGTAAATGAAGAATATTTGACAGTTGCTGTTTGTGTTCGCAATCATGATGATTATATTGTACTAGAATTAGGTTATGTTAGTGGATTAGCCGGGAAAGATGGGGTGCATCAAATAGTCCAATATATTAAGAACAATTGGAAGTAATATTTTGTATTAAATGTTCAGATTGCAGCATTTTACATTTAAAATAATTATACATTTTTGAAGATGTAAGGTAGACAAACAAAATTCACTTCCTTCAACATCTATTAGTACACTAACTATACTTCCTTATTCTTGACCAAGTTACAGTATGCTGACTTATCCTGTTCAAGATATATAAGATCACCGGTCTTTTGACCATTGAGTCACTTTATAATTTATTTTTCCTTACATTTCTGCTACCTTTTATCTTCCCCCACATATTGAGTTATAAGAGATCATATTTCTCATTACGGAGAAAAAAATATGGATTTTTTTCCGATTATTACACTCATTTGTTTGTGTAAATAGTGTGGACTTTTTAATCTCAAATAATTCATTACTGATTTAATCATGCTAGGTAATTTGAATATGAGCCTAGGTTTTGCAAATATAGCTTATTTTTGTAAGTTAGTACATATTTAAAAACAATGAGGTTCTACTTGCAATTGTCAGCTCCTATATTCTGCTCTGAACCAGAAACCAACTATTTTGTGCTGGAATTTACTTTAGAAAGTAGGTACGTATTTATGATTTATTTTTATATCTAGTACCTATCTACCTTATACATATAATGCCTGTGATTTGAAAAATAAAAACATTTATTGAAACGATGTTTATTTTGTTTTATTGATGTTTTAGAAACATTTGGATTATGAAAACAAGATTAGAACATGGGACGCCACATCAGCATCATTTTCTAGGAGAATAGTCTTAAAATGTATGGTGGGATATTTGTTAATTATAAAATAGTGCAAGTTTGCTAAGTTTGCCGGTTATCTCTGCCTGGGTCATGATAAGAGAAATACTATATATATAGATGAGAAGCTTGAAACAGCGCAGTCATGGTGCCATTTTCGCTTTTTTATTTAAATATTTTGTATTGTATGCTGAATTATTATGTTTTATATATAATGAAGAATTGGTTTAAAATGGATTTGGTTATTTAATTCTATAAGAGAAAGGAAACTAATAGCATAATATTTATAAAATATGAAATCTGCACTGAAAAATTATCATCCTTACAAATAATTTATGTCTGTCAACAACAATAAGCACAATTTCTGATGTAATGTGGATTAACTTATACTTTTTTGATATTTCACACTCCAATTGAAGTGTATATTTTAGTGAATTTATTCATTTTAAATCGTATTATTTCACTTTTAAATTATAATTTTTAATCAATTGTAGACCACAGTTTATACATCATCACAACTTTCACCCAATGTCCACTTCATTACCTTATAAACCAAAATATTACGAACCATAGATATCAAAATTATTATTATTATTCTACCTAACAGTGTTGCAGCAGAGGTATCTTCGAAAAGCTTTCAACCGGCCATCTTTATTTGTATCTTTGTATGGAGCGCCCAGGCTATAGTTTGGGTTGCTACAATTAAAAATTATTAATTAAAGCTATTTAATTTTAAAGCTATAAAGCATTTATATATACAAACATACTACATTTGTTAAAAGTGATAATTCATTAAATGAAGAGCATGTAGACATATTTATTTTCCATCAAAATTTTCCTGTATTAAGTACTTAATCTGCTATAATAATACAGTAAAACCTCGTTATTGCGAAATCCAAGGGACCAAAAAATAAAATCTCGTAATAACGAATTCCCGCATATAGCGAATTTTTTTTTTCCTAATACATGAATATTCCGCGCGCGCCGTAGAAATAAATGTAGCGCGGCTTTAAAAAAGTTCGTAAGTTCCGCAAACAAGACACCTATTGTTAGTTTAATAAGGGATATAACATAATAAGGCATTCTGCCAAACAAAGGAGGATTTTCTGTATAAAGAAAACTCTAAATAATCTATTTAGTTTTGTTTTAACAGATAAGCAAATTGATAATAATTAAGAAATTAAATTAAAAACATTTTACGAAACAATATAAGATAACCTAAAATTCGGCGATATTTTTGGAAATTCCAAAATGTCATGCAAATATAAAACAACATTCAATTTTAACTGTGTTTAATTGTAGAGCCGCTACAAGCATTGAGAGTTTCGCATCGGTCAATCGATCTTCTTATTTCTTTAAATCGTAGAGAGACGAATTCGGAATCATAGTTTTTTGTCGAAGGTTAAAATTTTGCGGGAATTATCACGACCTGAAGCCATTTTAGGGTTCCACAAAATATTAAAAAATGTACTTTAAATAATAAATTACGGAATACTAGTACATATAAATGTCGGTAAACAAACACACAAATACAATTGTCAAATAAACACATTAACGAAAATGTCGTAAGCAATATTACCGTTCATTGGAATCGATGTAAATGTTCAGTTATATGCTGATAATGCGCAGAATTGTAGGCATCTCGAGCATTGCGTGCGATACCATACACAAAGCTGACGTGTGCGTGCCCTAAAGTGTGACTTCGGTTTCCATTTCGGGGGTTTTTATTTTCTCCAGCTGGTCTAGATAAGACCCGTTTTTAGAGGCGTGAACATATGTACGCTTCAGAGAATGGGAAGGGTACCATTCTAACCTATTTTGACAATGGGAAATAAATCCAACCTTGGACAAGTGGAGATTATGCCAAATGGCTTTATAAGAGCCTATTATGATCCCATGAAGAAGTTTTGCAAGGACGCAGCGGGCAGCCCGCTTCGACCGACCCGCTACGCCAAAACAATTGACAAACATGATCGTAAATGGCCAAAATATATTTTGAAATGTTTTCGTTGTAAATTTTTTTTTTTCGTTATATATTTACGTAAATGATCTGTATTTTTTCGTACGGAAGAAAAATAATTTCGTTATACATATTAACGAAATTTCGTTATATAAATTCATTTTTATATAAAAAATTGATTGTAAGGAATTAATTTAAATAAAAAATTTGATATACGTCATTTTTCGGTATAATGGGGTTCGTTTTAACGGTGTTTTATTGTAGATGCACTAGTATTTTGAGTGTCTTTTATTGAATGATGATTGATTTTGAACTCTTGGCAACATTTTTTTAGTCCCTATTTGTTTATTTATTTTCCACGGTAACCATACTTGGATAGATTTTAGTCAATCTTGACTTAAATTCACTTAAATTATATTAACTCACCACCAATTCTATCTATAGTAAAGATTTCACAAACAAATTATTGAGTAATGTCTACACGTAAAATGCCCATGATACCTGGGCTATCCTTCAATTCAAATGTACTTTTTTGCATTCGATCATACTGTGTAGTTCTTTTGTCACAAATATACTTTTAATTATTTGATTCGTTTGCTTCTAATTACAATATATAGTATTAATTCATACATTAATAATTTTCTGTCTTCCATTATCATGAAATGCAAAAATTTTAGGTGGGGAAAGAATATTTTGGAAAAAATCAACACTTTTGTTTGGAGTCTTCAAACCGAATGCTGGTGGATAAGCCAATACCCGGATCTCCATCACTTTATGTTAAAAGTTTGACTCCTACTCAACCTGCCTGGTTACTTTATAACAAAGAGGTTATGTATAGGTTTTACTTTTAATAAGCCAATCATCTGTTTTTTTTTTGCCTGATCTCAAGCTATAAATGATTCATTTATAAATAAATCTCACTGAGCCTAAATATCTTTTATTGTACTTTTTTATTTGATGTCATTTTTGTTATATTTTTCATTTATAATTAAAATTGTTGTGGTACAAAGGTTTAATTTAGTACATAGTTGATTGGGTAATGGGTTGACACAAGCGATGAAAAAAATGACATATGCAATGTATTAAATAAGTAACAAAATTTTTTAATATAGAATACGTAGAAGAATAAAGATTTATGTTAAGTAGGTATGTATAAGTAAAGGAAATTGTTTGAGTTTGGTATAATCGCATTTACGCACAAATGAACTCGTGAAAGAAAAGAAGATAGCATGGCTCTATCTGTTGACGGTGGATGGAGTTGAATACACGAAAGCAAAAAATCTGCACAATGCTTGTAAGAGAAGCATCAAATCTAGTGTGAGCTTCAATAAGAAGACATGCATGTGGATGTGGTGAGAGTCGTGTGATAGGATAGTATTTTGGTGCTCCCATCATTTCTGTCTACCTCTGTGGATAAAAAAAACTGTGCGATGGTAAGTTAGTTAAATAACATATACATACATGTTTAATTAGATTTGTTTCCTACAAATTTTAATTATGCACAGGTTTTTTTGATATATGGAGTGTAAAAAGTTAAATAAATCTGGATTTTGCAGTAATTTATGTACTTTTATAAAATTGTTTCTAGAGCTTTGCAGTACTTGAAAAATTATAATTAAAACCATTCTACATATTACGTTTAAAACACAAATGAATCAGGATTATTACCTCTTGACTTATGACTAGAGTATAAGCTACACTATTGTGTCTGTCTTGTTTAGATATATGTATCAACGGGGATTGTAATTGTTTAGAAGTTATTGATAACAAGGAAAATTTATCAAAAGTATTAGAAGTGAAACTATTAGAAAATAAAATAATTATTAAATGTAAATCCATTATATAATCTTTGGTCATATGTTAGAACCAAATACGAATACAACTACAAGTATTTAAATATGTAATTGATTAATCTTTTCTACTATTACAAAGGCATTGTTTAAAATTTAACCTTTACTGTTATTTCTCAGGCTCTTGTATTTGATGCATATTACCAACAAACTCTAGAGGAAATGCGATATGGGCCCGCATTAATAAGACAAGTTAAGATATTTTTCTATCTTGAAGATGGTACCATGAAAGTTATTGAGCCTAAAACATTAAATAGTAGTCTTTTACAAGGTAGGTGGTGTATTAGTATTGCATAGATATCAAAAACTTATTTAAAAGTGTTAACAATTGCTGATTAATTGTTTTTATTCATTAACAGGGACAGTCGTTGGCAGGCAAAAAGTTCCAATTTCAAAACTACAAAATGCTTATATTGATGTGATTCACCTTAACATTGGTAATGAAGTCAACATTTTTGGCAAAGTTTATTTGGTTTGTACAATAAATAACTTAATAACTTTTATTTTGTTACTTCATAAATTCTTTTACTTAAATATTGGAACATAATTATGTCTGATTTTATAAAATATAATAAGTAAATCAATTAATTTGATTACTATTTTATTTTCAGATTGTAGACTGTGATAAGTTTACTCGACTTTTTCTCAATCGCCTTGGTATTAGAGTTCCCGATCCTATTGAGGTACCGGGACCTGCCTGTGTAAGTTCAAAAATCTTGTTATTTAGGTTCAATGCAATTTTTAAATGATTTTTACACCTATATATTTCATTGTTAATTTTATGTTGTTTATGTTTTATATTGCCAGTTGAAACAATTGAAGGGGATTCCAAAACAAGTAAAACATATAAAATCGGAAAAACAATTTCTAGAGTTTGATAAAAAAGTTTTGAAGTGAGTTATTTTTTTTTCATTTTAATTTGTTGATCACTAGACTTGTACTGTTTACATGAAAACTACTTTGCGCTAAGATCATGTTCAATTATTTTACCTGAATTGAATTAAAATTCTATGATATTCAGGTACAAGTGGAAGTTATCAATGAAATATACTTTTATTTTAAAGATGATTTAATGTTGGCGTCTTTTACTAAAATTTTGAGACTTGTTGCAGGATATATCGTTGTTTTTATGCCAAATGGCTTTATAAGGTCCTATTATGATCTCAAGGAGAAGTTTTACAACGGCGCATCGAAAAAATATCTAGTTACAACTTCACAAAAAAAAAGTGTTATTCCAAGACAATAGCACTAAAGAAAATAATAAGATTTTCACATTCTTAACATTTATCTCACAATAGGTTATTTTACTTTACCTTTTATATTGTGTGTCAAGTATGATATGTCAGAATTATATATATATATTAATAATTATTTTCTATTTAAATAGAAAATAGTAGTACATATATAATTGTTTACCTCTGTCTGGTAATCATTCTCAGCCTTTCAAAATTATTATTTTTAAGATGTTGAATACCTTTTGAACTTCCACAGATTCCAGGGCTACTGGGATGACAGAGATTCACAATACGGGAAGTTATACCATCTGGAAATATTTTACTACTTGGCTGATGACACTGTGGAAATTAAACAGCATCTTGGTAAAAGTAATAGTACTGATGAAAAAGCCATATTTTTACGGAGAACTCCACTACCTAAGGTATTTTTAATTTAATATTTTAACTATTTTTAATTATAGCTAATGTTATCATATGTTTGTTATCTCAGTCTTGATCACTCAACTACACAAGTTATTTACCATTACACCAATCTCTTCAGAGATTGGCAGGGATGCTAGAATGGCACATTATATTACACATTTCTTTTCAGGAAATGCGTTATGCTTTGATGTCTCCTGATGCCATTCATCCCGAACCGTTAGAGAATTTTGGACCATCAGATCTTATCATCGGTGCCCCATTAAATGTTTATGGGAGAATGATCATTCTTACAGACTGTGATGATTTTACTAAAGAATATTATCGTGTGAAATATGGATTGGGTTTGTTATAATATTTTATTAAATTTAAATAAAAAAGATTTCTCAAATTTATTTAAGTTTATGAAGAAATATAGCGATTTTAAGAATAATTTTTTCATGCTCAATTATGTTTCATACTTATTTATAGATAATTTTGAGCCAGTGCTGCCTCCTGAACCGCTGAAAAAGCCAAAACTGCCAAAGGTTGAGGCCAGACTTCCAGCTTGGAATGGTCACGGAACCCATGAAGATTCAGCAGGGAACTGCAGGACCATGACACCCAAACCAGCAAAGCGTAACTTTATAAAGTTTTTCGAGAAAGACAAGTATGTTCCAGTATTGTATAGTTTGCTATCACTTATGCTGAAATTTATTGTAAATTTTTTTATTTATACTTGTGTATTTTAGGATTGGTTTCGATTCATTCATTCTGAGATTCTGTGCACGTCTTGTCTCCAACATTCCGGAATATAATTGTCGAAAATTTATAATTAGTTGTTATCTCAGTGATGATACTATAGCAGTTTACGAAAAGAGTGACAGAAAAGCAGCATACAAGGTAAATATTTTGTATTCTTAAGGTATAGATATTTCCCCCCATTAATAATGAATATGTATTATACACAATTCTCTATGTTCTTAAAAATATTTTATTTGTTCCCTGCCCACTTCACTAGATCAGAGTCCGTATCGGATTGTGATTTCTTCTGATGTTGCAATTTCAATAAATTAAAGCTGCACACATTTCCATCTATTCGATATTGCATTTTCAGTACCAGCATTCTTCCATTGACTTCAATGCTACCATCATATCTAGTTACTACAGCGATCCCGCCGATGTATTCTAGTGCGAAAAATTCTATTTGGTATTTTGAAGGATTTGCTAAAATACAACTCTTATCTTCATATTAAAATAGGTTAAATAGGACTGTCTACACAAAATAAGTTTGTCTCTGTAAAGTGCCACATGAAGACAGAGACATCTGTGTAATGTTTTTTCTCTTAATTTCAATACTTACATAAATACATTGTTTTGTTTCAGGGAGGTATGTTTTTCAAGCGTAGTTTGGTTCTATTGCCTGGTCAGGATTTGTATGTTCCTGATCCACCGAAGCACTACATAGCTTCAGATTTATGGCTAGGAAACACATTAATTATAAACCACCACTGCTTTTTGCTGATAGATTCAGATGAATATACACTGCGCTACATGGAGCTTCGACCATATGAGGTTTGAATCCAATATGGACTTCATACTATATATTAAAAAAATTAACTTCTATTAATTGAAGCTTTGTTTATTTTGAAATACTGGAGAATAAACTGAGGTTATTTTTTCTCCAAGAAAATTGTCTCACAATTTTATTTTTTAATTATTTCTAATCATTTATATCTCTCATCTAGTTAATCTTAGAGAGCTGAAATTTTGAAAAAAGAATTATTATCAGTTTATTTTCTTTCCAATAACAATAAAAATATGACAGCCTCGCTCAAGGGGTTAAGAAACAATATTTAAAAAAAAATTGTTGATTTAATTTCTTATATTTTTTTTTAGTTTCCAAAGGCTGACATCGCTGCTATTATGAATAAAATTAAAATCTTTCTTCTCTCAGAAGAAAATAAATACAAAGATTTTATTTCGAAAAACATGAAGTTGACGCATCCGGAAAAAACACATTTAATATCTAAAAGTTGTTTTGAGTGAGATATTAGTTATTTTTATATACATGTGATAATCCAACATTAAGATATATGATTCTAGTATCTGTTGTTTCCTTACAGGCAGGCATTGAAAGAAGTAATGTGTAGTTTATTAACTGAACATGAGTTTGTAACAATTAGCCGCTATTTTGAAGATAAAGATGTTGAAGCCCCCAAGCCAAAGCGTTCAGTGATTAGGTAAATAAATATAATAATAAATTTCTATATTACAAGATAAATTTGGACATACTATAATGATTGACGGTGTTTGGTTCATCACCCATGAAGTGAGATTTTTTACAGAAATGTCACTACATATATAATTTGGATTAATAAATTAAACAGATTCCTGATTTTGAGCAAGTTATATAATATGACTCATACATTTTATTTGTAATGAATACAACAGTTGTTCTATACGTGTGGTACTAAAATATAACATAGTATTTTTTTTCATATTGATTATCTGATCTGAATCAATCGTAAAGTAATATGTATTTTTTATAGGTACCTAGCGTATATTTACCTAATCATTTCAATTAGTGAATTGGATTAGGTGATTTAAATAAAATAAAAAATGTATTTTGGGAAAATTCATCAGTTATGTGGTTGGGAAAAATCGTTCCCAACCACATAACAAAATACTTATACTTTCTGCTATTGTTGAATTCAGTTTTTTTCTTTATTCCTGCAATTGATGAAATTGTATTTTGTATTCAGGGCTTTGGTTTATGAAGAACTTATACGCTGGCTGTGGCAAGATTATGATCGTTTGGCGGAACATCTTTGTTACTTGGATGAATATCAAAATGGATCATTGCCACATAAAGAAATCTGGCAAGGCTTGCAAGCTATCCGTCTACCTCTCAAGACAGATCTTCTTAATGACATGCTCTCTTGGTACGTATAATTGGTTTATATTAAATATTATTTTTTCCAATTTTTTAATATTTTCACTTGATATTGATCTCGTGCTCATTATTTGATAAAAAAATAATTTCACTATGTTCACTGCCAGCGACCATCGTATAATATTTAAAATGGCATTTATTTTTGAATCCTTATAATCAAAGATAAACTCTTATTTAGATTTAGAAACTACACTTGATATTTGTCATTCAATAAAGGACATCTGTTTTGCTTGATTGATTATTGTCAAAATAATAAATAAAGTTTTGTCAAAAACTATGGGTGTTGTCGGTAATTGTGATTTCGTAATAATGATTCTTAATTATATTATTGAAAACTCTGCATAATGCGAATTTTTAAATTTAAATCTGTAGCAAGTCACATAAAAATGTATTTCGAGTCATTCTTATTCTATTACACTTACTGTTGACATTTGTAGTGCTCGTATTTCATGTTCAAGAAATAAAGTAAGATTTACAAATTTAACAAATAATCAAAATAATACCATATTTTTTTGTTTCAGTATAAAAAAAAACGATGACGGAGAATATTGCTGCGCTGATTTACTAGACTTTTTAAATTTCAAGCTGAAGCCACCTCCACAT
This sequence comes from Eubasilissa splendida, assembly GCA_031772225.1. NCBI lineage: Eukaryota > Metazoa > Arthropoda > Insecta > Trichoptera > Phryganeidae > Eubasilissa > Eubasilissa splendida. The sequence goes on along the minus strand of CM062855.1, from coordinate 18,711,226 downwards.
TTCACGGTCCGTCCGGCTAAATCTGCCAAACATATTCAACTAGCGGTTTGTTTAAAATTTATTTATATATTTATTCAATCGATAAACAATCCTTTAATAATCTGCGTCATGTTTCATAATATTATATCACCTACTTCAATATTACTGTGGTGATTTTCAACTATCTTTTCTATTATTTTTCAGAAACCGACTTTTGACGAAAATTATCCACTACAAAAGGAATGTTTCTTAAATTGGGATGAGTTTGTAAAATACTTCAATCTCGAGTATACTTTGAATAACAAACCATAAATATATTTTTTGTACATATTTTTTCTATATTATATTTGATTTTGAAGTATATTAATTTGCATTGGTATTTTTGAGAAATAAAATAAACTCTTTATAAAAAACATCAGTTCAAATTTATTAAAATTAATACATTATTACAGTCATTCATAAATTGGAAAATCTATATATTTTCTCTAATTTTACTTAATATTATGGCAAAGACTTGAAGATAATGCGACACTTCTTAGTTCTATCACTTAGTTCGTCAGGTTATGTATACAACAGATATTTATCCTAATATTGGGAATATATGGGCCAAATTTGAGTACATACTAGATGAAAACACTTACAAACGTTGCTTGAGCAAAATCCTTAATGCAAAATTTTCAAATTCTCTATACCATTTGCATTGACATTTCAAATTTGGGCCCAGCATACATTTCATTGACAATTGGAAGATCAAACTTTACACCGTTAGGAAACTAAAACTTCAATATAAAGATATCCATAGATACTCTGTTAACTGGTGTAGTCTATTCAAATGATTATATTATTCAGTATTCAAAGTTGCACAATCCAGTTTTATTTTTCAGATGTGAAAATAGAGCTTATATGAAACCGTGTATCCCGCGAGCATAGGCACTATAGTACCATGTGCACAGGATTCATTTTTTGATGTAATCTCTATCCCCATATATTTTTTACCATGAAGAATTTTTTAATAAGTTTTCGAAAAGTTAAATTTTTCTTTATTTTCTTACACAGTAATATTTTTTGATATACATACTTTGAATATGCGTACATAGGTGATTTTATGAAAATAATAATAATTTATATTTAAATACCAGTTGAAAAAATTGAAATACAAATACAAATATTAAAAAAATTAAAATAATAAATATATGTATGTGATTTAGTTAACACCTGATTTTATATACATTGTTTATGTCAATCTTTAGATTATTATAATAATATAGATTTTTAAATCATTTCACCGGTAATAGTCAATTAAAATAATAAATTAGTTTTAAAAACCTGTATTCATAAAACTATTTAATACTTTTGTCATAATAATCAATTGATTGAACAAACCTACTTAAATTAATGTAAACATACAATTTAAAACATAATATATCACAATTAAACTTTATTATTTAAACTATAAAGCCCCTAGAACAAGTTTTCACATGAGACAAAATATTCTGAATGATTCAGAAAATATTATGACTATTTTTTCCAAGCTCATGCATTTATTTCCCGCTGCATTTGCATTAGGAATACCTACTGAAGGCCTTGAGAAAGTTAACAGCTATGGACACTTGGCTTCCTACATTTAAAAACATGTTTGACGGTCAAAAGGTATCTATGAAAATTTTACAAAAGCTTTGAAGGTACAAAATTATAATCTAATCATTCTGACCCACAAAGTTTCCATTAATATTCTTACTCATAAGATGGCTTATTGACTTCAATAAAGTTTATAGGTTGTACTGACAAATGAACCTGCACCCGCTTTCAACCTTAAACTGAATGGAGAATTTGTTTTCTATAATAATCTAAGTGTTTACTACCAAACTGTGACATTGTGAATCTTCTCTGCATGCTGTTGTGGATGGACTCTGTAATGAAAGAAAACTTAATTAGTTATTCTGCCAATTGAGACCGAGATACTAATAAATGGTCCTCGTTAGAGAAAGTTCTTAATTCCTATATAGATTCCTTTCAACCTTCCCAGACACATACTTGGTTACCTACTTGCTCACCCATCAGCGCGGTGCAATCAGTGCAACAATTAAAACTGTTGTTTTTTTCAATTATACGCCGGTTCATCTACCTACCTCGAAAAACCTACGCAGAGAGGCCGACGGTACCTTTCTTCAATTTCGAGTGTCTTAAAAGTGATCATCTTTCTGCATCATCGAAGGATTCAATGACATCTTGTGAAGAGAGAGGTAGGTGGGGCTTCAATTGGCGAGTAGTTTCTTAGTACTGTGTTATTCTGCCTTTTCCTTCACCATTCTTTCATACGGTCCATTGCGATTATCCCTAACAGTACTTTAGAATGTTTAGACCTAATAAATTCATTGCACTTGCATTTTTTTACCACCGTCTATTATATAATTGAGTTTTCAACTTAGATTTTAGAATTTATTTTGTCCATTTGGAATATCAGATAATTTGACTTTCATGAACATGGGTGCTTACACATACCACCAAAATATAGACATGAACTAACGTAAATTCCTTGTCCCAACATTTTCATTTTGGTGTTACCCACGTGATCACTTTAGTACCACTTATGCAATCAAGTAGCTCTGCGGCTTTTTAAAAAAAATATGATTAGATTGGAACAAAAATTTAAACACTGACAATATAATATACATTAATGTAAAAAATACATTTTGTTTACACAGACATTTAATTTTCGAAGAGTAAATACTTTTGTTCCAAACTCCTCTCCTATATGTACATTTTATTTCATGTCTATTCATTTACTTATGATAATGTAATATAAAGTGGTTCCACCTTTGATGGTTACAATGTTTATCTTAAATATACCACAGTATCTTTGTAAGACAAAAAAGGTTGCTTAATAATTTGGCTTGATATCCATCTGAATTATCATCGAAATATATTTTTCTTTCTAGGAGTGATTTGAGGTTGTTAAAATAAATTGCGTATGATTTGAATGTGCGTATGATTTTTTTTTGTCATTGAAACAACTTTTTATGCTGTGATGTAATGAGTTTTGCAATACTTAATTTCTATATAATAAAGGAATTTACAAAAACAATTGAATAATTCTGCAGTTAAATGAGCCATGCCTATAATTATGTACATATATGGAAAATACTTACTGGTATGTCCTTGTCAGCTCTTTATGCACAGGAAGAGCATCTTTTTTCACACCTTGCAACTCTATGGCCAAAGGGGATATTTTTGAAGGAGCAGTGGCAACACTGGAAGCCAGGCTGCTGATTGAGTCGTTTCTCTCATACGGAGGTGGGATGAAAGGTTGCTTCCTGAATGCAAATCTCCATGGAGACTTTGGGGCGTCCATCTCATATCCCCGGTTGTCTATTCCTACTCTGCCTGGTTTGTTAGTCTCGTTCACTGTTGTTGATGTTGTCATGTCCCTGGTCTTTGATGACAGACGCCTGCAAATAATACCAAAAAATAGTCATTTAATACATATGTAAGTAGGATTTTTTCAAAATACATCTAAGTATAATGGAAATGATCTTAACATAATGAAAAGCAGTTAATATGAAAATTGTTTTAGATAAAATACACCCTCAAACTGTGTTCTAAATTCATCTTTTTCATGTATTTCTATTAGCTTAAAATGAAACTGATAATTCATAAACAATGCCTATACTCATACAAAAATATTTTTCAGTTTGGTTATGGTTCTTTTGAATTTAAAGAATACTTCCTAATGATATTACTTCAAGCGCATAATTTTTATTTAGTGATCTGTACAAAAATATTTTTACATCTAATTTAATTTTAGCAGAGCACATACCTTATAGCAGCAATAAAAACAACCCAATTGGGTACGTAATACAAAAGTGTCAACAGTAAAAAATGTCAACAACTTTCTAGTGCTTTGCGAAGAATGTTAATAATGTTAAAATGTAGATTATTATTAAAATTTTAACAGAGATGGTGAAATTTTTTGTCAATTGATGATACGGAACAATAGATAATTAAATATTTAAAAATATAGAAGCTATGTGGCAGGTATGATGTTTACACAAATATCAACATTTTTGCACACAGAATATAATAATAATGTTAACTGTATTTAAAAAAATCATAAATTTTGTTAAATATATATTATTTTCTAATAACTTCGTGTTAATTGATTTCTACCGTGCATAATTTTTAAAAGTAAAAAAATTATCTTGCTAAGTAATATTATGTGTGCAAGTCAGTCGCAAGTAATATTATTTTTCAAACAGATTTCTTTAAAATGTGTAATCTTAAAAGATTATAGTCTTATCCTGAAATTATGCACCAGTGGTATACTCTTAAATTTAGGTATTAATAATTTTTTTTTTACAAGGGTAACTAATCTCTTAAAAATAGTTATTGTCCATTAATAAATACATATGTATATGTATAATTTATATACATTTCAAATACATTCGGGACTCTTCTTATGCTTACTATTTTTATGCGGTTTTGAAGTTATGCAGTTTATATTTCAAGAAGCATTTATTTTTAAATAACTATTTTAGTCCAATTTGTCATGTTGAAAGGGTCAAAAATTCAGAGAATTTTGTCTGTATATGCAAACACAGTCTGCGCCAGTACAATTCAGCCGAAACCAAGTGAGAGTGGCATGTCTGGATGCGTTTCTCCCCTCCATTATTATTTTCAGAAATTATCAGTGAGCATAATGCAGAGGATAATATCATGAATGACAATGATGTCATTGGTATAACTCTTGATACCATTGAAGAAAAAGAAAACGAAAATGAATCAGAAGAAAATTAAACTCCAGTCACCCTCACTGCAAGTGTAATTCGACTTTGCAGTAAATTGGCAAACCATTTCATTAAATAATATGATAATTCTGAACAAGCATTCAAGTTTCAACACGAGCTTCAGAATTGCATTTCTGGATATCAGGAATTGTACAAAAAATTAGCAAAGTCATTGCAAAGTTTGATCACTGATTATATTGTCAAAAGGGAAAAATCAACATGAGGCTAATTTTATTTGTGAAGAATCATTATCTTCAGGACATAGATCTGATGTGCTGACTATCTCTTCTAGTGATGAAAGTGTTTTCGAACCAGTTCGCAAATTATGCCAAACATTGTCATATAGCGATGATAATTCTTAAGAAAAAAATATGCAAAAAAGATAAACTTTTTTTTATAAAATTTTTATACATAAATTTGAAAGGAATATGTTAAGGTTATATTTTTATGAAATTTAATAAACTTTTTTTGTGAGTTTTTTGGTATATTTTAACTTATTGAATTAGTTTTATGCTATTTTAGAAAATTATGGAACGTATCCTTTATTTTTATATGTGTGTCTAGTTTTTTTTTATTTGTTTTCCTGTGGAACGTATCTACCGCATAAAAAGAGACCTGAGTGTATATGACAAATACTGTTAAAAAAATAAGTTTTAGCTCTCCAATAAATTCACCTAGATTCACACTTATAATCTGCATAAATTAGCAAAATAAATAATTTAGTATTTTTGTGCAAAAAACTAATAAACAATTTGTATAAATATAAAATAAATATACAGTTATATACTTTTAAAATCAGCAAAAAAAAAAAAAAAATACAGTTATATAGTTATATTGTTGAAAAAATGCTACATTACAAGTGATAAATCATTACCACAGATTCCCTTGGGGTTCTATCCTCTACTGTCTAGTTTCTTGGATCCCGATTCCTTGTAAGTGAAATTCAGACTTTTCCAGGTAACAAATATTAAGTTTATTAAACACGTTATTACAGTTAATAATAATTATACACTTCAGAGACAGACTTATTATTCAGAAGAAGTTGTGATGGAAGAGAGCTCTTCCCACAAAGGCGGCCCCTTATAAGGCTCGCCTCCCACCATTCATCTACTCACTTTCATGACACACATACACACGTATATATTTACAATGTGACAGTTCTCACATTACATATTTTTATAGGACTGTTCTTTAATAGCTTAATTTTAATATCATAGATAAGAATAAGTAGTGTAATTTGTATTGCCTTAATATTCTGGAGCCCAGACTTGGTTCATCTTTGCTGCCTCTTTTCTTGAATCTCGTATCATGGCTCTCCTCTATTATGACATGACGATCATACGGAGTATCATAGTCCACTTCTATAACTGTAGAGAATCGATGGGGATACATCCAGTCTACTATGGAGATTATACATCCTGATAATAAGCATAGGCACCCTGAAAGTGAAAATATCAAATGTAACATATATTGAATGAAAATTATAAATATTAAAATAATAAAAATATATATATAGCTATCGATGTATGATACTTTAGTTGATATAAAAAATAAAACTTCAATATCACAATTAGAAATTACTCATAAAAAGACGATAAAAATAATTCTAAAAAAAATAAATGACTATCCAAGTGTCCAACTCATTACAGAATTCAAAGTACCAAAAATATTAGACTTATACAAAAAAAAAAATTAAACCAAATTTTTAAAATTATAAAGATTTAGATTCCAAATAGATATTTCAAAACTTAAATATACCGCAACTCAAAACCACTATATTTATCAATGCATCAAATTTTTTAATAATCTCTCCCTTGCACTAAGACTATCACAAATTTGTATCTGAAATCAAAAAATATGTATACAGACTAGCAGACACATAAATTATATACTCCTCTATATACGAGTCTCGACTCTCATAGAGAAGAAAAAAATGTTAAAAGAAATTATATATAATTATTGATTATGTTTTAAAGTCTCACTTATATCTTCTAATAAAAAGTAAATAAAAATTGGATAAATTTATAAAAATTGTTATTTTAGTTTTCTACCAACTATGTATAATGAAATAAAAGTAGTTTGTTAGGTACATTTATTGACATTGAAAAAAATTAAAGTCATTTTGAGAAACATTTTGTTACCTGCTAATAACACCAGCCAAAAGCACCAACCCAGTGAGAAGTATAGCCGCCCTCCTTCCAGCGGGACAGTGAGGGCACGGGATGGCAACATGGCCCAGTAGCCCAGGCCCGCAGCCAGCAACCAGAATCCGGTGGCCACCATCAAGTATGCTCCGTATCGTGGTACAACCACTACCAATAAGTTCATAAGGAGCCATGACGCGAACGAGACCCTGGAGATGAAGAAAATATATTTTTTTAAATTCCTATATGTATTTATAAATATGTTTGAATTGTCCATTCAGTTCATAATCACGTACATATCTATTAACCCAAAGTCAATCCGGTATGCATAAGATTTTATATCTGAAAAAACTACACATGTAGTAAAAAATAAATTATGTTTGGCTTGTATGATTAAGTGGTTAGAGTATATCCATATAAACTTATTACGATTCTGATGTATAGCAGCCAGATATCCAAGCTAGTGCTGTTATTGCAGAACATGCACTTTGCCCTGAAAGTAGTCAAAATATATTTCCGTATTTGTATCTTTATTTTCTCTCAAAATTCTATGTCATTTAGTATAATATGTTCAATTGTATTATTTTGAAAGAAGTTAAATTAAAATTTTGTTGACTAAGTGACTCATCTTAATTGCAAAGGAACTTCGTATGTAATGTGATTTTTAATAAAGCGTAAGCCTCTGTTTTGGAAAGTAAGTAATTTCACAGCTGTCAGCTATCTTTAATACTGAGGAGAGTATTAATGTTTATATTATTCTTTTAAATAATTTTAATCAGAGTTTTGTTTACCACTACTATATCTCCCACGACCATGCAGATGACAGAATGACCCTGACAGATACCCCAATAAATTTACTCTGACAGATGGTAAATCACTGCCTCAAATTAACTTATAAAAATTTTCATGTACAGTATTTCAGTGCTGCATAACAGCTTTATTAAAGATTTAAATTCAAGCATTTTTTTCTAATATCCGCCGGCCTTTTGGCTGTCGGCGGAAGACTATTATTATTTTATATGCTCAGTTTGGGCTCGCTTTCTAAAATATTTTCTTCAAACTTTTTCTGATACACCGAGTTATCGATATTTATGCTCAAGTCACTCAGATTGGGTATAAGAAAGCTCGTCTATAATATTACCCATTATATTATCCATGCTAATAAATTTGTCAAGGCACTTTTCAGAAAAACATGTTTTTAATAAGAATTTTCCTTTCTCTCAAAGCGCATTTGAATAGTATTTTATTTTGAGTATGTGAATGTGTGCATTGACATGAGAATTGGATTGATTAAGTTCAATTAATTATTGAACATTTCAGATTCAAGCACGGCCCGATTAGGTCAGATCAGTCTGACCTGCCTATTTTAAATTCCTCTCAGTATTGTATTTCCGAAAAGAGCGATTGGTGTATCTCCTACTATGTGAAAAACAATCAACAGTTGTGTGTTGAGCTGACAGATGACAGTCTCCTGATTTTTTGTAGTCCATATCAACAATAAAAAATCACTTGTGTATTTAGATTGATCTGAGTTTGCAAGTATTGTGGGAATTTTTTGACTATATGTAGGTATATATTTTTAATAATTTACATAATTGATTTTAAAAACTGACATAACATTGAATGTATATAAATAAATTTTAGTTTATTTGGGGGCCCTAGCCCTGAAGTGGATGTCCAGTGTGCTCTTGCGCTACTGAAAAAAAATATGGCGGTAAAAAACCAACTTTTTCTCAATCAAGTTTATGAAGGATTATTTATAAAGAAATGTTCTCATATTGTTTGTGGCAATAATAGGTGATTTAAAATGATTATATATGGTGTTCTAAATGGAACATGCATAACTTTGAATATAAGTACAATACACAATTTGATTTTAAATACCCATTACCGAGATAATGAGGTCATTTATTAATACACTATTTTATTTATTTTTATTAATATTACAATATTGTCATGTTGGGCATGGAGATCAATCGTTGATCGCCGCAAAAAAATGCGTTGAACAGGACATCATTTAATTTAGGTAAAAATATTTTTTTATATATCTTGATAAATTAGCATTTTACAAATACAACAATATCAACTCAGGTATAATGAATCGATTGTTAACACATCCTCTGCGGTGGTGGGTCAGATTTGACCCGGGTGTTTGTAAAAATATGAATTACGCTACGAATATTCGTTTAATACTATTTTATTTTACTTCTAGCTAATCTTTTATTAAACATTTACAAATAATTTGAGAGACAATGAATATTATTGGACCAGATTCAAATGAGTTATTGATAAAAATGTAAAAAAACGCACAAAAACTGTCCAAAGGCGGTCGATTTATGGGATTACCTCACCGCTCACGCTAAAATCGTATATTGTCAAACTTTAGACCAGTGTTTCGCAACCTTTTCTCACCTACGACACACCAAAATTCTTCCTGGAATTCCGCGGCACACCAAAAGCTAAAATATATAGGTATTAAATTGATACAAAAATTTTACTATAAATTTTTGTTTTTTATTTGAAAAGTATATATACATAAAACAATAACATACCTGCGCTTGTTTCAATGAACACAAAAGTCATTGTGTATTAAATACACAATGAAAAATTGTAAAATGTCAAATACATTGAATTTAACCGCGGAACACCTGTATCCGGCTCACGGCACACCAGTGTGCCACGGCATACTAAAGTTTAGAGCATATTTTTAATGCCTTTATTACTCTCCTTCCTAATGTTCCATGGAGAGGGTACACAAAGGATTCCAGGTATTTGACTGTGTATTTGTTTTGACTTATTTTTGTCTGACGGTAACATACGTATTTGAGGCGTGTTGTCTGGGTCCCCCAGAAAGGGTCGCCAATAAAGTTTTATGACGCTACCTGGTGACGATAAAGTCGGTTTTCCAGTATTGTTGTTGCTTTTGAATTATAATTATAAATGTTGTTTAAAAATACATTATGGTTGATAAATATTTAAATGTTAAATGCTTGTTTTACCTACTTATTTTTTTAAATATGTCAATTGTTCTTTATATTTTAATAATTATATTACGAGAATTGCAATTTACTGACCGGAATTCACAGAACACAATCAACATAATATCTATTTTGAATAAAAGTTTTCTGTTGTTTTCCTTATTTTTACATTTGCTTCTGCTTATAATATTGTTGATTGCATTTCATATAAAAAGGATGTAATTTTTTTATATTTCATTTATAATATTTTTATTTTACTTCTATGTATATTTTGTTCTTATTTTTTTTTATTCTGCTTATAGCCAATATATTTATGTGCAAAAATAAAATAAAATAAATTTAGTCAGAAGATATAAAATGTTTATAATCACTGTCACAAACCGGCAGGTAGCCGACAACGTACCGACGGTTTAGTGGATGTTTATTCTTGGTCCGTGTTGGACGTTCATTGATGCGCCTACATTATTCGTAATATTTTTTATAAAAACTGTAATTTTTAGAGAAAGTTTACGGCACATCATGCCATTTTATTAATTTATATATATAATGATATATCTATAAAAAATCTCCCAAAAAACGGTTCAAAAACCGAAAACTTGAGGTGGGTCTAAAAAGACCCACCACCGCCGGACGTGTTTTGTTTTGACCCACCGGGCAGTAAGTGTTAAGCATTAAAAAAAAATATTATTACCATTTCGATTATGGAAATATTTGAAGAAATTCTTTAAATAAAACTTTTTGTTCAGAATTTTTGTTATACCCATATTCAAGGTTATGCAAGTTTCGTTTAGAACACGCTGTATATAAATAATAAAAGCCGACATAACTATTAATGTGTCGTTCGTGATTCAAAAGGCAACGAACGACCTACGTTGTATAAGCCAATGAAATCTTCATTAATCACGATGGAACTTCCATTAGGTAGAACGGATTATTTAATATTGTGTGCTCTGGAGTGGTGATCAAAAGGTGCTCAGGCACTGGCTACTTCACATCAAAGTACATTTATCTAAATTAATGACATTAAAAAACATGACGTTTTCAAAATGTCTGAAAGGTAGACTCTTTTCAAACACACGGTCACAAATTATTATAAGTAGCCAAGTTTAAAGGATAATAGACCCCATAATGCATGCACTAAATGCATCGATTCTCCTTCTAATGACGCAGTCAAATATTATTGATTGCCTTGAGTTTTTTTTGTAGACATTGTTTGCAAGAAATGCTTTAACAATAGTATCCTCGAAAAAGTGTTTGTAAGTATGGAACATCCATATGGTATTACGAAAATATTGACGGAAAATTAATAAATTTGAATACTATTACTATATATTTTTCTCAAATATTAACGAAAATGCGAAATAATTAGAATATTTAAATTCATATACATATATATATTCGTATTATTCGTAACAATTTCTTATTGTTTTTTTAATGATCCTACTATGTATTATGTAATGCATTAGCCTACATACATATATAATTACCTATCTTATATCTCTCCGCGTCTACGATTTCGCGATTAGGTATATTTATATGTACGTACGTACCTATATACGCTAGTTATTTTATTACGAGAACACATTCTTTTTGTGAAGTTGTAATTATTAATTATTATTATTAATGTATTAATGTAAACTTTGGTTTATATCTTTTTTCGAAGAAGCTGCCAACAAAAAACGTTCGGGTTGCACTAAAATAGGAAAATAGACAGAACGATGTTTAATCGTGCTGTAATGAATTATTATTAAAATTTTAATTTATCTTGCAATGTGGATATAAAAAAATAGTACGAGAATATAAATCGACTTAGTTTTTATTTTCTAAAACTATATTTAATATAATTGGTAAAATAACACATAATATTTTAGTTCTACAATATATATCTCGTTGATCAATTGTTGAAGATTATAGTATTGTTTCTTAATTAGGAATCCTTTGTGTATCTACGTTAATTATGCATTTTTCTTTACATTTCGTTCATTTGTACACAGTGGTGTATTCGGATTGGAGCGCACCCAGTCGGCAATCCGCCACTTCTTCGTTTTCGAGGCAGAGTGCGCTCCGCAACTTTAACTTGTAAATATATAATCAAAAACGATTCAATTGTCAGACGGAAATCATTTAAAGAAATCTGCATCTTCTTGTATTCAGATAACAGTTTGCCAATTCTGTTTCATTTTCAGAGGTGGGTAGGTCTGTCGACTTTTGTCGATAACTTTACTAGTCTATTTGTAATAATTCGACAAATTGCTCAAAAACAGTCCGATGTTCATTAATCTGTGATTTAATCCAAAATATTAAAAGCAGGGAGGGAATTGAGAATAAGATAAATCTTAATAGTGATCCAATACTTTTTATTGAACACTGTACCGTTGTTTACATAATCCATAATGATAGTACTCTTTTATTATGTAAAAATATTTTCTTATTTTTCAACTTTGTATATGTCAATACGTCTTTTAAATTTTTCATATTAATATTAGTCAATTAAACGCAAACAAGACAAAAGATGCAGAGTGGTGAGAAGTGTAGAGAAAATAATTTACCTAGGATGCAGATGTAATAAAAACTAGGACCCTTCCATTGAAATTAAATGTCGTATGAGTAAGCCCGAGCTGCATAAAGAAAGTATTGTGTAGCCTAAATTTAAATTTGGGAATGAGAATGATACGATGCTACGCGCTTCACTGAAAGCTAAAACGAATTAATTGAAATGTGTATTTACAGACGAATTCTAAGAATAAGATGAATCACTCACTAATGACAATGCTGTGATTCGGATGCGATAGGAAAAATAAATACTTAAAATGAAATATTTTGGTCATATAATGGCCATTAAGATGGAGAGCATCCTGGCTGAAGAATTTAACGCAATGGTTCAAGAAGTTCATAGTCTAACCATTTCAAACTGCTGCAAATAAAATAATGATTACCAACATGCTAACAATTCTAAAAATTTCACGAAGAAGCTCTCTTATCACGCTAGGGACTCGATTACAATGACCCTTCCGCACGTGCTGTTAATATTATTATTTGTTTGTATTTAAATTCAATATTTATTTATTATTTTGATAGAAAAATTGACCATTTTGATTCGAGAAATAACAACCCAAATATGTAGATAGACACTGCCTTAAAACAAATCGTAAAAAAATAATTTGTGAAAAAGGACACGCTATTGAATTGCACCGTGTATACTATTATGAAATAATAACCTTAATAAGTTGTTTTAAGCTGTACGAATTACCTTGAATTTTATCAACAATAATTAAATTCCAAATTGTATTTACATTACAAATTATTAGGAAAAATACACGTAATTTAAAGTATGCAAAAAATATGTCAATCACGTACGCGAGTAGGAAGCGCGCAAGGTTATTCTTTAGTAAAAGTGATAAAATATTAATATGATGTTGATTGAAGTTTAGTAGTGCGTGTTAAATACGTACATTACACAAAATTGTCTGCATCAGTACGGATCGAAAACAATTTTATTTAACCCTTCCCGAACCATGCAGTAACACAGGTCTACCATCATAATTAAACCTGTAATATTTCGGTAAATACATGCAACATAAAATTAATATTTTAGATAATCCTAAAGAAAATATTAGCGCTCAGGAATGATTAGTGAAAAACCGATTATGAAAAGGGACTCGTACAAAAATAATTATTTTTCAATTCATCCGTTGTAAAATTTACGTTGGTAAAAATACAATTTATGATATGAAAGACAGAGATCACACACTATATTCATAGTGAAAAGAATAACAAACATACAAATATAATTTTCTCTTTCTCCCTATTTTATTTTATTTGTAACTATATAATACAATGTAAAAATCTGTTTGGACTGTGCCCGTCTCACTAGAGAAATTCTGTGTCGAGACGGGCATAGTTTACAAGCAATTGTACAATTAATTAGAATTACAAGTAGTAGATAGAATTACATTTATTACTATAGGTGTATATGAAAAACAATTTTAAAGTGGACTTAATTTTTGGATAACTTTGTAGCAATAATTAATATAGGTATGAGTCAATATGTTTGGATGAGTGCACTAATACTGGCTTTATTACGAATCCAAGTTTTAACATATAGTTTTACATTCTTGGGACAATTGAAAATTAAAATAAAATGAAGAGAGATAAGAACATATTGAATAGGATTTAATAAATGCTCTAAATTATGTTATTAATCATTTTTTCAAAATTGAATGCTCAATATTTAGAGTAAATTCGTGCCATTAAAGCCATTTAAGCTAATAAAAACATTTTTTATAACTGTTATTTATGGTAATACGAGTTGACAGCAAGGCTGCGTTTGAGTATATTTTATCATGGTATGGTAAAGGTTAACAAGACTACTGTGATGAGCATGAGAATGTCGGTACTTCAGGAATAAGGAATATTTAAGTTGGATCTGGAGAAGAATAGGAGTTGGCGAGAGGAGTTATCACACATCTACGTCACGTCGGTCCCTCATGAATCTCTATGAACTTCCGCTTTTTTGAATATGCTCCTTTACTTTTCTCGGCATCTTGCAGGCATCTTATGGCTGCCACCAGAGAAGTGCCTGTTGCCTTTTCCATTTGGTCGATCCAATGAGTGGGGGATCTTACTCTCCATCATTGTCCTTTGGCGTGGTCCACCACAATAAGCGTCTCCAAGCTACCTTTTATCTTCACGAGATGTTAAAAAAATTTATGGATTCGTCTCAGACAAATGGTTGAGAGTCTGTCCTTGATCAAATCCTACAGAATGGAGACATTTGTGCGTCTCGCTGTCCATGGTATACGCAACATATGTCTCCAGCGCCACAACTCGAAGGAATCAATCGGTCTTTTCTCCATTTTTTTCCTTCCTAGGATGCAGTGTCGAAAGAAGATGAAAGATTATGATTTAAGCGCATTAATGAAATTGATCTACTTTAAAAATACTAAATGCTCTGGTTCTGATGCTGTTCTAGTTCGGATGTCACCTGAATCTTTCAATTGTCGTTAGACTACTCTCTCAGCTGAGTCACTACACCAGCCGTGTCAGATTTGTTCTATCCATCTTACTTCAATGATGTATCTATTATTTAATTTCAAGGAACAATAATATTCTGAAGAATAATACCAACTTTATCAATAAAAACGTAAACTTGTCAATTAATTGTTCAAGTATATTTATTTCTGGATTACTTCAAACACATAAATCAGACGGCCTTCCATTTAGATCCAAAACTCAAATATGTGCATCTCAACTAGTCTCTAATCCTATAATATTATCCAGATACAGTTTGCGTTATAGAATTACTGAAGCGGTAGAAGTCGACATTGTAATTCGTAATCGAATGATTTATAAAATGGTGTAATAACGCTGATTACTATTTATAGTCGAGTCAATTATTGTATGGTCAAATCCAAGCGTATTCATGCTAACGGATATAATATAATGCCCAGTAATAAAATTGTTCAAATTGCGAGTTATTCGTTGTACGTGTAGCCTTAAAAGCTCGTCATTTAAGCAGTTACAAAGGCTGTAAAATCAATTTAATAGTATTTTGCGGTTCAAACATTATGGGGTGATTATATTTAACACAAAACTAAAATTCGTTTATTGTACCTATGCACAGTGGTACCACGGTTTTCGTTGAGTTCGGTTATCGTCGGTTTCGGTTTTCGTCGATTTTTTTCTGCGAAAAATTTGTTTCGGTTTTCGTCGGCGTACCGCGACCCACGCGCTGCACAGTGTTGCGTTGTTTCTCGTCGTGTGAGCATCTAGCCCGCCCGTTTAGCCAAGCAGAAAGCAGAAACGGAAAGTTGCTTCAGATGAGGAGGAAGAGATAGGGAAGAATGCGCCTTCTTCAGAGATTAAGGACATCTTTTTCGTGTGTTCATTCATGGGGTTTTTGGAGAAAAATCACCCAGACAAAACTTGTTTAATGGTATGATAATCTTAAAAAGACGGCAGAAACATACCTCGTTGGACACTTTTCTCGTGTGACATGGGTCCACTGATTCTGAAGCTAGTCCTAGTGACAAAATACCAAGAAGAGAAGTGACCCCAGATAGTGCCTTGTTACCTTATGTCCTTATGGACGGAGATTCCCCTTCCAAACAATAATATCATTAGTCTTTTATATTAATTTCTTATTGTTTTCAGTATTAAACACTATATTTATTCTCTATAAAATGTGTTTTTGATATGTATTTTAGAGTGTCTAGAACGAATTAAATAGATTTACATTGATTCATATGAAAATAATTGCCTCGGTTTTCACCGGTTTCGGATTTCAACGATTAGGTACCACTGTATTTACAAAAAAAAATTACCTTTTTTATTTTTGGTTTTAATTAAATCTGCCGTATATGTATTTTGCAAACCCGCCCTTGACAACAGAGATTGATAAGCTATCTTTTGTTTTTAATCAATTCAAGTTAATACAAAATTTCGGATGGAGCAGTCAAATAAATAAATATACATAGTTAAGAATATTGTAAAGTGGGTTAACTCATTTGATAGATTGAGGTTCCTGTTTTGTGAAGATTTCCAAGTAATAATTCATACCTTTTAATACATACATTAACCGCTAAATTTACATCATAATGGAACGAGAAGTACTTTTAATTTAATATACACTTAAATTAAACATGTTGTAGTCTAAATGTCGCGCCTCGTTGCAAAACTAGGATCCAATATGATTTATTTTCGAATTTACGAAGTAAATTCTTGTTTCTGTACCGCAAATATGTAATACGATAGTGTGATCATGTTGTTCTACCATATTGTGATTGAAATATTGCGACAAATTTAATAATCAGTATATCTAATATTTTTGTAAAAAAAAAAATGACAAATGCTACTAATAAAATAAAAATGATTGGTACGTACATTTGCAACGCTAATTCTAATTACGCCAATAATCGTTTTCTCTACATATTTTAGATATGATGATTTTAATGATAATAAATATAAGTATTACTCATTTTCAGTAAGTACTTACTCATTTTTTAGCGCTTGAAAAAACATACACAAAATATAGATATTTTTGTATGGAAACAGTGTTTCTGTGTAAAATTTAAATTCCTTAAAGACTATTTTTATAGATTTTAATAATAATACGTTCCACAAATATATCTAATAATTATAATGCTGACATCTTTATATAACTGAGCGCTTATTACTATACCACTTCTAATACATAATGTATAAATCATTGTTTAAGCTTGCCGCTAGACTATAAGAGCTAGAGCTAGACAATATATATTTTTTTTTCCAATTCCTTAGAGTCTACGATACTCTGAGTACTCTACATGCGGCTAGACCGCCTAATCTACAGACTACAAGTGCGTCAGCGCTAATCACTTTGACACTTTTACAAACTACCTTATTATTATAAACATCTGAGTGTTTTATATTAATACATGAATAGGAAGGGTAAAAAATTACTGATAAAAAACCCTCGAGCTAGACAATATTACTACCTGTGATTATAAATAGTAAAGTGAAAATGTACAACATGGAATAAGAATAATAATATGTATATATTTAATACTAATTTGAATTAAAAAAAACTACAGAACTTTGTTCTGAAATTGCAACATCACAATAAATAAATATTGTTTTCATTAATATATAAGTTATATCAAAATATATCAAATGTAATAAAATGGTTTGATTTAATTCTGGGGTCTCCCAGCGTGTATTACTCAAAGGTATTCGGAGTATAAAGATGATTGCTTTTTAAAATAGAATAATAGATGTATTTATAGATTATTATAAAAAATACTACAGAATAAAAGTTCAAAATTTGTCGATAACGTAATCGGTTGATATAACGAAATGGTAACATGTTTCCTCGCATAAGGAAAAGTCCTAGGTTTGAATCCTGGTAGCAATTTTTTTTTTCTCTCTATAGATAGATGTATTCATTGTATCTTTATGATTAAATTAATTTGTATTAAAAATTCCACAGAACTATGTTCTGAAATTGCATCTTCACAGCAGCAAAAAAATGTATTATCATTAAAATATTGAAACTGTTTTTTAGCATGTAAACTTTTGCAAAACAAAATATTAAAAACTCAAGACTGTCGAAATCATTCACAAGAAAAATAGGCATCAAATCGAAGAAAATTCATTTATAAAAATAATTATCCATCATTATATTAGTTAAGAAGACTAATATTGTTAAGACAGACCTGCAAAAATATATCTCTTAAAATAAAACAGAAAACTCACCATAGAAGTATCCCGGCGTAGTACCCGGCCGCCCTGTACTGCCCGCCCCAGGCGAACCCCTCCAGCCCCAGGGAGAAGTATTCCGCCACCGTGAGGATGGGGAAAGGCAGCCCTCGGCGGAGGGCCCCCGCGTAAGAGTTGGCCATGGCCCCTGGCTCCAGCCACGCGAACCGCTCGTTGAAGTCGATGTCTGATGGTGCGGTGTAGTTGTAGCGGGAGACGGCTGAAAAACCAATCAAAATTACACCAAGTCAATTCGTGTGAGAGGTGACCCCACCCCTTTTTTCTATGAGCGAATGCTCCCACGTCGGTTCTACTTCGGTCACTACTACAGCAGCCGCATTTTGTTTTTGGCTAATGAAGAAGAAAAATTCAAATATAAAACAAAAATTGATATAAATTGTGTTATAAAAATATTATTTTTATTCAGATATGCATGAGGCGGCGAGGCGGGGGCCGGGGCGGGCATCGCGCGCCTGCTCTGCCGCCGGATCTCACCAACGCAACCAACACACGCATAAACTGTGCGTGCGATAGGCGAAAAGGCTTCGCTGTGCTCATCTGGACACGGCCTAAACCCCGAATAGAACGCGAATGTATTTTAAAAAAAATATATCGTGTTATATTCGGGCTAACACGGTACCTTTTTGGAACCATTAAGATTGGAGATTTATCTTTTCATATTATTGAAAAAATTCCATAAGCGTAAAAAACACGTTACATGTCTCATATACATGCACCATGCTACCACCCCCGCTTATAAAATGTTTTTTTGATTTGCGCCCCATTCGCCCCCCTCAAAACAGATCATTATATTTTATTGAATTCTATTTTCAATTCAGATGATGTTCTTTTGTTTTGTAGAAATATTTCCTTCTCACCCGCGAACCGTGCATAAAATATTACGCACATTTCAATGCGCTCTTATTAACGCAGTCCCGTGACACACAACGCGGGAAGCCACCGCAGAACCATATTATATATTAAAACGACGCCGTACTGCAAATCGATAAGAATATTTTGGGCTGCGAGCTGCAGCCGCGATCACTCACCAAGCATGCCTCAAACCGATAACACTGTCATTAATTTACACAAGAATTTATTTTTTTATCGATAAGTATAATTAATCATGGCCATTGGTTGATTGATTATGCACGTATTGCAACAAATAATTTGTTCGCAATGGACAACCAAATTGCGCAAACAAAATTATTTGTGATCAATTAACTTCAGATCCATTTACAAACAGTAGCTGACCAACAGAATGTAATCAATTTTACATTTACGAGTTTAATGTAACTTTCTAACTTCCTTCATATTATTATAGTATTCAGATTGACGATGAAAACGAGTAATACATACCATAATATATTTGAATTGTATTAATCGTGAATATGCATTGCTCAAAGAAGTGGATACCCGAACGTGTTAAACAGATTACTATCCTAATAATGTATTATCTGCCAGGTAGTTAGGTACTTCTTGGCAGAGTGTTAAGAAATCATTTTGTGTTAGAACGCTCTTAGTCAATACACATTATCATCATAAATTGATGTAAATTCTTTGCCCTGAGCGAGACTCTGAATACTACACAAACAATTTTGCATTATATAATTTTCGTTTTGAACAAATGTTTTTAATTAAAATAGCGCACACCTTGTGTGAAAAAAAATTAATGATGTCAATTCTCACCGAACCAATCTGTAAATCATCTGTTTTAGAATATTCAGTATTTTGAAAATCATGTGAAAGAAAATACTAAGTATTAAGAAACCATTTTTATTATTGACGCGAAATTCATTAACTAAAAAAACGAATAAATTGGTACTGTAGGGTATTTTAAGACTAGAAAAAATAAGTAGAAATTTTTAAATTACAAAATATGATATATTGTTATGTACTAGTTTAATTTTAAAATATTTAATAAATTATATATGACATTTACGAGCGATGATGAACAGAATTTCTTCTTAGTTATTCTATTATTCTTCAGGGTGTAGGTCGAATTTTATGTTAACGATATGTTATGTCATATAACGGTAATGTGGACCGAAACGTCGGCTACGACGAAAACCAACCCACGGCAGATAACTCAAATTAAAAAAAAAAGTATAATATCGCTTGATAGACGTGCTTATTAATCTATTGGTTAAGACGCTCGCCAGTGATACAGTGGTCGAGGGTTAGAGCCATTCCAGGAGAACAGCAAGCTAGCCCAGCCGTATCTTCATAGAACAAGCGCTTAGCTTAGTTTGAAAATAATAAGAATATGTGACGTGTAATCCGTGTGCGCATTTCTATTTTTTTTTTTAATTATAAAAAGTAAAATAATATCTCAATGTCCTTTTGTGTATCACGCATAGGAAAAATTGAAATGAAATTGATACATCACATTGGAGAAAATTCAACTTCCTTTAAAACACCTATACAAAGTTAGTCGATACGTGACCGCTTTGTTCTGTACATTTTTCAAATAGAAGTCCATTCTACTGTCTCAAAATCTGAAATGCTACTGAATTGTAGGTAGGTAATTATTTAAATTCACAGTAACATACTAATATTATGTCATTTTTAACTAATAATTACCTATCTTGAAAATTTTCAGTTTTTTTAAATGTCCCGTTCATACCGATCATTTTTCAATGTTAAAATATCATACTATTTTTCTTTTATATTAATAAATTGAGAAAAAGTATTTGTGGTTTTTAATTAAAATTAAAGAATATCCGCTTTAGAATGACGGCAATGCATTTACAATGAGGAGTTTCAAACACTTGTTTGATAAATAATGATTCAAAGATTTATTCTGAATATGTTAAATCCAAAATCGTTGTGGGAATTAGCTCGGTCTTAGTCGCCACCGCTTCCCACGTGAACAGCAAAATACCCGAGTAAAACATGAACCCAACTGTATTGACACTTCATGGCCGAAGGAACGGGCGCCGTGCCTAGTTCTCGGTTTAATTCTGTCGATCCAGTTAACATTCGCAGTAAAATGTTTAAGTTTATTCGTGTTCCTGATAAAATCTGCACCACGGAAATTTCCTTATATCCGCCATTGTAGGTGTCTGCGTGTAACATACGTAAGAGAATGTTAAACTGAGATGTCGGTCGGATATATTGATATTAAAATCAACTGTGAGTCTTTAGGAGGAACATTTTAATACTAGAAGAGATTTTCGAATAAGTAAAAGCCTCCGGAGATAACTCATCCAGCGTTTCACAAAATAAAGTAAACATTTCACACACGGTAGAATAAGTAATAAAGAAGCTAAGAAAATAAGTAATACAAGGTAAAAATTACAAGTAGGTACAAATATTTGTTCTTAATTTTTAGATGACAGAATAAGAAATGAATCAGAAAAGTGTGAGTTTCCATATTGAAATTCACATTTTTTTTTTTTTTTTAAGAAAGTTAATATTTGAGTAACGTCGTGGTAAGAGTATTTAAATATCTAATCATCAAACTACGGATGGGTCAAAAGTAGACTTACTATTTAAAAAATAAATAACTTTTTATCTATTATATATTATTTAATTCTTCTTTACGATTCTAAAAATAAAAGCTTAAAAGATATATAAAAAACGTGTAAAACTTGTTAAATTTCATGACTGCATTGTTCTTACACAGAGAGTATTTATGTGTAATTTTCATTAAATAAGTTCTCTTTTAAAACTAGCGATGTAATTCTTGGTTCCATTGTAAAGAAGATTTCATCATATGTATTATATAAAATATAAATACACATACATAAAATAATATATTTATTGAATTTCATCTTATATTCTAAGGTACGTAATAATACTATGTTAATAGTGCCATTAAATATGAAACTAAACTGATACATGATAGGTAAATAAGTACATTTTTTGTTCTGAAGGTATATCATTCAAATAAAAAACCAAGTAGTACCTTTTTACCCAGATTATTTAAATTAATACAAAAACCGTCAAATACACATCGTTTGCGGGTTTTAAATACTGGAATATAATATTATTGATTATGTTGGTGTAATAATTAACTACATGTTCGCTTGAATTGTATTCTCTAAAAATAATATTTAATTTAAATAATGTCTTCATTTTCTTACACGAAAAAATATGTATAGAAATATAATTTAATAATCGCATCTAAATAACATACAGGTATTCAACTAATATTTATTTCATTAAATATCTGTATTACATCTACATAAATTGAGAAATAAAAATGTTTTGCAAATATTGATATTAGCCGTCATTATTAAATTGCTTAATAAATAATAAATTTTCCGATTGTATTTAACAGTGTAAAGCCGATTGTATCTCAGTGTCCGCAAAGATTGGGATAGATATTTCAACTGATAATATTTATCGCGGCATCTTTCGAGCGCGAGAGTTTAGAGCTTGAAAGCACCAATCACGACCGAGATTAATGTTCAATAATCCTGCCAATTAACAAGTATCGTTTGAATCACTCGAGTGTTAAACACCAGGCAGTAAATCTGTCCTGTATCGTGACTTTTCTAATACATCACGGGCTGGAGGTCCAGTCGAACGTAGATATTTCGCGAGAGAAGAAAACTGTTAATGTTGTACAAAATTTGTTTTTTTATCAATACAAATGTATGGTAATTAAAAATTGTATATTCGACCCTTAGAGAGCCAACTACTATTAGTTGGCTCTAAGGTCCGACCGTATAACCGCTCTCAAGGCCTCTCTGTCTTGAGCTATTGGATTTGGATTTGTGGTCTTGTTATATCTCTTTGAATATTGTCTGACCATCTCGTTCTAGGATGTCCTAGGGGTCGAGCTCTTGTTGGTATTCTCTCATAGACCTTACGCAGTGTTCCGGAGTCATCAGATCTGACATGTCCTGCCCATCTTAACTTCGTTAAGTTCAGCGCTTGTGTGGATGTACCTTTAACCATTATCATATCCTTTATTCGTAACCATATTCTTGATTCGTCGAAGTATTCTCCAAAGAATTTTGTTTTCAAAAAGTCTTTAATTACTTCTTCAATTGAGATATTGACTCTCCAGATTTCGCGTACGTATAGCACCATTGGCTTAATGGTATAAATGCGGAATTAGAATTTCATCGACAGATGCCTGGATCCGAACAGACTTTTATAAGTATAGTTTAACTTCCAAGGACATCTCCTTCAATTGGTATTTTACAAAACCTATCGGTAATATAATATACTCTTAATTTGTATGAGTAATGAATAGGTACCACCCTCAATTATCAAAATTAGGGTAGTGGTCTACTGTAGTATAACCTAACTTAACCAATTAACGCTAGTAAATATCCAATTAGACATATTCTTAATTAAATAACTTAAAATTCCCGCTAAACACGTGCCACCTGGCGATAGATTATAATTCCAGATCTCGCCGCCCTAGCGACGATATTTATCAAGAGGTGCGAAAAATTTGTGTCGTCAATAAATGCTGCTTCCATACAGTATGAGATGCTGCATTTATAGTGTATTTAAGCCTTGATAAAATAGCTGAAGTTGGAATATTAAAAATCGATTCGTATTAATATAATAACTCATAACAAAATTGATATATTAAAAAACTGGTTAATAGTTTTATCTAATTTTTTGTCGTGTATACATATATAAATAATATATATTCAAAGACAGTCTTACTGTTTTATTTTACAGCTACATCCCGCCAACGGTGCAATAGCGATAGCGAACTGTAGTGTTTATATCGGTTTGAACTAAATATCGCATCCTGTTCATTTATTAGCACATCCATCTCGCGCTGCACATTTCTCAACAACTTGCGATTGTGATTGTGATTGTCGACGTACCGTGGTGATTCACACGCACCCGCAGGTAGGTGGGTGGGTAGGTCGGCAGGCAGATGGGAGACGTGACAATTCGCGACAAACTCTGAAACGTGAACGGATCTCGTTTACCGCAAATTGCAAAACAATTCGTGATGCAACGGCGATGTATTGTGCTGTGACGGGATCCGTGCGTGATCTCACGCTTGAAAATACGAGCGGTTCCGACGAGGGATCCCGAGAGATATAAAACAGAAGCATTACAGTTTTAATATTTTTAACGATAGAATCGGATTTGTTTGTTTTCTATTTAAAAACGAGCACATATGTATCTAATTTGTACATTTTGAAGGAGATTTACAATACATTCACTGCAATATGTTGTGTCAGTTTCCTTTCAAATTTTCCCCAGCATGATAAACAGAACATTGAGATATCGATACACAAGCAAAGCAGCTAACTCCAACCATGGTAAAAAAAATCGTTTTTGATGCCATTATTTTCCTCGATTATTGTTCCCATCAATTTTAAAACACGTGAAATCACGAGTTTTAAAATAATAAATAAGTACTAGGTGCTGAAAAACCTTGCATTGATTCTTGCAAAAACCTTCAAAAGAAGTGTTGGTGGCACCGGCAATAAAGGACGTCCGCGGAAATCATAACTGCATTACAATGGAAAATCAGCTAACTTCCAATAATATTTTACAATTTTTGTAAATAAATTCAGAAAAACTCCAAATATTCGCTATAAGTACGAGATAAATCAAAATATCAATAAAATTTCTCAGCCATCCTATTTATGCATAAACAATCTACCAAAGTGTATTTTGGAATTTTCGTAATCCGTTTAATTTTAAAATTAAATAGTTTTTTGTTGCTCCTGAACATTTCAGAACAATGGAGTTAGCTGCTTTGCAGATTAAAGTATCGATATATCATTTCATTATTTTTGATGATTTGAGTAATGAATTGATCCACCTTTAAAAATTTAGCAAAGGGCATTAAGAAAACACCTGGCTAATCGCTTATTAAGGATCATCATCAGGAAACCTCTCTATTTCCGCCTGTCTCCTGAAGCCCGCCTCCAGTTTCTTATGACCAAGGCTGTAGTGTTTATTTCTACATCCACCTTAACTTGGGCATTCCGATAACTTAGCCTTCGACATCCTTCGTTCTGCGGGCTTTTTGTCAAGGAACCTTAAGCCTCCTAAAGCCTCAAAAAGCCTCCTAAGGGAGGTCGGTTGTCGTCCATTCTTGCTAGGTGGTTAATTAATGTATCGTGTACTCGAAGACTCTTTAAACAATTTGTATAATGCAATGTATCACTTTCTTATTCCGAAGATTCGTCTAACTCTCCAATCTCTGTATATTTAACTTATAAATTTCTACAATTTTATGTTTTTTAGATATTTTTTTGATAGGTTTTCATTAAATTAAATAAAAATTACAAATAGTTTCTTTAGTAATTTATGCATTTCAGAAAAATCTTTCATTTTAAATGTTAATATAAACAAAAACCCAACGGCGGAATACGGTCTCCCATCCGTGGGGCGGACCTGTGTGGGAGGATGGGCGAGGAGCAGCTATACCGAAACACTAAAAAGACCCGTATGCTAATAAATCTGACAAAAGATCTTCTTATTTTTCCGTAGGCCAAACAATAAATAAATGGTATGTAATATTATTTGCAACCTGAGTTATGCAGATGATACGGTACTTCTAGCTAGTAACATTGAAGATTTACAATTTTTGCAGAACCTTAAGGATTAGAACTTAATACAACTAAAACAAAATATATTCTCATTAGCAAACATAACGCAGCTTACAATGAAAGTCTTTGTATTGCTGGGAAAATGGGATCTTTCTGTTAAATTAAATGCAGCATTGAGCAAGCTCATGCAATCTGTACCCGCATGAAAAATATGTTCTGCAGTCACGATCTCAACCGTAGATTACGAATGAGAATGGTCAGATGCTATGTGTTCTCGATTTTATTTTATGGAATGGAAGCATGGATACTTAGCAAAGAAATGATAAGACGGCTTGAAACATTTAAGATGTGGCTTTACAGAAGATTATGCTCAAAATAAGCTGGATGGATAAATATACGAATGAAGATGTCATGGGTCGGATGAATAAAGAAAAATAAGTATTTAAAACAATAAAAATCCGATAACTGTAATATCTCGAACATGTAATGAGACATCCGGAGAAGTACGAGATCTTGCACCTTATAATGCAGGGAAATACTGCTGGAAGTTGGGGCCCTGGAAGAAGGAGAGCATAATGGCTAATAAGGGGACTCACCGCTAACTCACGACCATTTATAAGCAAAAGTTCCTGTATCAGTCCTACTCATTTACCACCAGGTAGGCTTTTTTTTACTCAACTCAGCGCATAACCACAACCAAAATATTCCTCATTACACCACACCTATAACCCCAAATTAATATATTTATTGTGTAAGATATCAATGCACGAATAATAATAATACAATATTAACAATAATATACAAAAGTCGGAGGACAAAGGGGCAACTAGGGGAATACACAAAATACTCCATCATGGGAAACAAAAAAAAAAGACATGAAGTTGATTCTCTACCCGAGCACCGCTGCCGGAAGATATTATCCAGAAAACATCACTCTAGGTTAAGTGTAAAATATGTAGTATCAAAGTTTAATAACTGTTCATTTTCCATGTGTCTATTTTCCCTTGCATTTATAATATCTTCACATAATGCGATGTAATTATTATTTTTTCTTGGCATCATGGCTGAAGAACTCGAGGGAATGATTTGGCCAGTCTACGGTAGAGGTTTTCCGGGCCGCAGTAGACAGTGATGATAGCCAAGGTCCGTCGAACCGATAAGGTTCGAGAAGACGAAGAACATTATTATATATTCGATTACAAATAGTTTTTTTTTAAATTCTGGTTTAAGAGCGTCATTTTAACTCACCCAGTAGCGTGATGTTCACGTGATCAAGACCGATGTGCGCCCCTAGCCTGGCTACAACCTTCTCTGTGGAGAAGGCTCTGTAGGAGGATTCGATAGTCGCGCTGGCCACGTGCCACCCCGACCCATGCCGAGCCACTAAAACAAAATAATAACAAATTAAATTTAGTAATACAGTGCAACAAATGAAGGTTTTTAAAGGATTATACTATACATATGTAAATGTATGAATTGAAGTCAAATAACTTTATAAATAATAAGAAAAACGCTTTGTTTAAAACCATTATTTATTGATACATCAAAATGTTTCGATACCTATAGTATCTTCTTCAGGAAATAATGTACACTAAAACTAAAAAAACAAGCATACATAAAAAAAATATATAGTGGTTGGTAACTATTTAGGAACTACTATGAAAACACACTTAAACGGTGACTATTTGCAAAAAGGATTTGGTTATTTATAGTATTTAGTTTGCTATTAAAATTTTTTATTATTTCCTAATTTTAAGTTTCAAATAAAATGTTTTTCTTATTATTTATATTATATGTTGCCACAAAGTAATTTTGAAAATATTTAAGAAGTCAAATGTCTTTGTTTACACCACTTTATTAGATATAAAATCAACTTTTTTCTTTAACAATGTTCTCTTCCTCAAGATAAGATGTATACTTAAGTTACAATTGACATTGGGAGAGGGTTAGGAAGAAGGAATGGGGGTTTAGACCAAAATCGGGGTAGGAGTTAATTAGAGAATTACATGGTCATGTATGGTTTCTTCTTCTTCTTTTAAATAGACAATTCACCCTTCAAGAGTGATTTGTGCCATTAATCAAGTTAAAACTTTATTTTATAGAAAAAAGTACAATAATATTATAGAATAAGAAATATTATATTACACGTCAATTGTCGTTCAAAAAATTTTGTATTATATAGATTAAATGTAGCGAGTTAAGGGAAAGAAGATGACACAAGTTAACCGGGAGTTGAAAATTACCATTGACGAGATTACTGTAAAAAAAAACCTGTGATCCGCAATGGGCAGACAAAAATGATATGGTCAAGGGTTTCCTCTTCGGCACCACACTCACACATTGGGGAATCTATTAAGTTCAATCTGAATAAATGTGAGGCTACCTGGCAATGCCCAATTCTCATTCTAGATATATTTTGTATTGTTCTTTTGGAAATCCAGAGAGTGCGGGGAATAGATCTTTGAATTATTTAAAGCCGATTACCCTTATGATTATTTTGATCCATTCATTGTGCAGTCCAGATAGAATTCGTACGTTTTTTACCATATTAAGTCTGTTATATATCGGAATATGAATTTGATGAGGGACAACTCCTTGGGACAACTTGGGAAATTTGTCAAGACATTCATTTCCCTTATGTGCAAGAATCTAAACGAATGGCACCTGTTTATTGATGCCATCCAAATTAAATAGACATCTTGATGAAACAGATTATCTCATTGTCTAGTCAAACTTTTATAATAGCAGAGAGGGATTCAAGAGCTGCTTGCGAGTCGGAGAATATAACAGCCTTATCGACGTTCCGGAGTACGAAGATGTCCAAGGCCTCTTTAATTGCCCAACATTCCGCTGAGAAAACCGAAGAATCTGAAGGAAATGTATAGTTTAAAATAATAGAATTTGGTGAGTGAGACTTGAAATACATTTACTGACAAGTTTATATTACAATTATACAATGAATTAATATGTTAAATATCATTTGATAAGTCTTGAAGCGCTACTAACAACAAACATACACATATTTTTCATTAATCGATAAAAAAAAACCTGAGACAGTTTGACTGATGCTAGAATTAATAATTATTTAGTTTAAAGTAAACGTACAAAATAAATTATACTTATCTCATCTGTCATGTGCTATTTAACAATGTAACAATTTTCGTGCAAACTATCCACAAACAAATATACAAAAAGTGTTCCTCATGATCCCATTAAATGTATGGTGGTTAATTATTACATAAGTTCAATTCTATTATAAACATACCAATTTGTGTCAGTCAGGCGGAAATGTAATAATATATTTTTATTAACGGTCATATTTTTTATTAGACAACCGACGGGAATCGAACCCGCAACCCCATTCTTACAACCTAATAGTAAATATATATGCAGACAAATGAATAAAACACAGAGAAGGAATATAAAAATGCGCCAGAGTAATTTACAAGCAACATGTTTTTATTTTTCACCGGATTACAAAAAAGTCATTACACATTTTTTGTTTTTTATAACCATCTACCTGTCTGATATCGACAGGTAATCAATAACTCACAGGTGGTTTATTTTTTAACAAAACTTTATATAAAGTCATAACAGGAAATGAGAGAAGACAGCTTTCTGACGTCAGATTTACATTTGAATGCTTTATGACGTCATATGAACTGACATTTTCTATGGGGTTAATATTTTTCAGATAAAGCGCACTGGAGATCATTTCATTTCAATATACAAATTTTCATCTGTTGAGCTATGTGAAAGAAGAGATAATAGAAGTATTTGAGATAGACAATGGGTAGGGAAGTCAACCTGACTATTTAGGTATGGACACTAAACATAGTAAAGCCATTATTGAGTAACATATCGATTTTGAATAATTATTTTTCACCAGGACAATAGAAAGATGTATTTTTCCAATCTGAATGAATGGTACCACACTGCTCTAACACTGCATATGGCAGACATCAATAACCATCATTTTGCATTCACTGCTGAGGTGTATTGGCGAATAATTGACGAGTTTTTGGTAACGCAACTGCAGTTGTTTCCCAGGTTCAACAACAGAACACAACTTCAGCAAGACGGAGTCACTCCACACATAGTTAGAATTTCAATGGAGAAGGTGAGGGGAATTTTTCCCAATAAATTAATCAGCAAGTACAGAGACATACCCTGGACACCTCGGTCACCGAACCTTAGACCGTGCGACTTTTTTCTGTGAAGATACCTTAAGTCGAGAGTTTACAGCAACAATCCTCGAACATACTCGCCGTTGCTGCCATTGAACCTACGCTTTACTCTCGCGTGTTCGCAAATTTGAGAGTCCGATTGCAAGAGTGTCTTGAGAGAAATGGACGGTATTTAGACGATATTATTTATAAAACGTAAAATCCGCATCGTTAAACTCCATTTTGTATAAATAAAATATGAGAATAACATTGTGGTTTTTATTTTTTATTTAATATTAAACTTCAAAATGTTCCGCTGGACATCCTTTACAAAAGTGTGTGGTTATCGCGACTAACAAAGTAAAGTATTATATTTTCACAACATTTGAATATGTTCAAGAACACACAATTACTGGATTTGACAAATATCATATATCTCATAGAGACAAAGCTATTTTTTTTTTTTTCAATGAAAAATATATGGAAGTATGGGGTAATTACAAGGTTTACGACCTGCCTTCGACTGGCTTAAGTGATCACTTTATACATATATATATTAAGGTTCACCAATTCTCACCCCTCAAACTCCACATTTATCAAATTTTTTGAAAGTTATTTATATGTTAGTATATGGACTCACTTCGAGTATCACTACACTATCACCATCTATGGACCAAATTTGATAATTCATTTTTCCCTTTTTTTTAAACAGCATATATGTTATCAATATGAGAATCTTATTTTTTTAAAAATTATTTTAAAGCAATATTCTTTATCTGTAAAATGTTTTTTAACATATTATACGAGAATACGCCTGAAAAACCAATATTTTTCAATTTTGTATACATTTTATTATTTTGACTAATATATTATATTAGCAATACTTGAATACGTCCAAGAACACACAATTATTTCCATATATTTTCCAATAAAAAAATATAATTAAAAATAGGTTTGTCTCTATGAGATATCTGATATTTGCTAATTATATTTTCGTTAGTTTTTAAATAAATTGAGGTTATAATATTATTAACTGACGGTTTACTTTAATTTTTATTAATATTTTGTATAAATAACTGCGATTGTATTTAATTGTTCCGATTGTAAGTTGCTCCGATTGTATAATGGATGCCAATGATTCAAATTCCGCAATGAAATATTCCACGTTTTTTTGGTACTGTTATATTTTACATTTAAATAAATCAAGGTTCCTCAATACATTTAAAATAAACATCCTAAGTTTGTTATATCATAGTAGATAATTAATAATAAAACACCATTTTATTGTTTGTATTCAGACGTTCAAGTGATGCTTAACAAAACCGCTAGCGCCGGTTACCTTTCAAGGCCGATTTATTAACAAAGAAAAAGGTATATTCAAAGTTTATTTGATCACAATCAATTATAAACTATTTTTCCACTTAAAAAGGATCATATTTATACACATGGGTCTAAGAACATTATCCGCCCACAAATCTTCCCAGACACAATTGTTCGCCGCATATTAAAAAGTATATTTAAAATAAATGTGTATGTACTTTAAAAAAAAAGAATTTTTACTTCTACATCAATGAATTTATAAAAAAAGTATAGGAAAACAGTATGAAACAAGGTTCAAATGAATTAACTTAATCTAACCTAATCATAATAAGTAAAAATGTACACGTAATAAATTCGGACAAATATAAAACAATAATTTCTAAATTAAAACAGTCAACAAAGCCATAATAAACAGTCATAATTATTAGAAATGTTTTTTGTCGATTGTGTTATTTCAATATTTCAGCGAATAATTTTTCAGGATAATTTGTGGAATATTGTGGCCGCGAGCAATTTGTCGTCCGTCTTTTAAAAAGGCGTATTTCGTTTATTGTTCAAATTGAGTTACGACTGGGGTTACATTATCTAAACACATGCCTATAATTTATTCAAACAGGCATATCTGAATTTTATTCCAATGAACCAATATTACATAAAACATTTTAATGTAACCACTCTTATTCCAATGTGTGATTTATATAAATGACACTAATAAATAGAGTAGAAATCGGTAAGATTTTTTTTTAATCATTTTTCAATAGTAATCGTCTGCTGTAAAATCAATAAATTTGAGATACGCTTCGTTGAAAGATGGACGACGAATTGTGACGACGAACAAATATGTTCGCGACTAATTGTGGCCGCGAACAATTTTGGGCGAACAATTGTGGTCAAAAATATGTGAGCGAACAGTATTCCGAACGTCTGCACGTTACTACCAATAAATACATTATTAAATAATTTCGTGAAAAAAATCCGTCAGCATCTACGCGAAAAGGCCATTTAAGTGTATGTAAAAAATAAAACATTCAAAGTATCCTAACCATTTAGAGAAAATCTAAAAACCGAGCGCAATGTTAAGGAT
Source organism: Eubasilissa splendida (assembly GCA_031772225.1). Classification (NCBI taxonomy): domain Eukaryota; kingdom Metazoa; phylum Arthropoda; class Insecta; order Trichoptera; family Phryganeidae; genus Eubasilissa; species Eubasilissa splendida. Next base: position 18,679,046 of record CM062855.1, on the reverse strand, counting down.
GTGAACACGAAGTAGTTATTTTTAATTTGGTCACGTTATTTGATAAATAGCCGCGTATAAATCACTGTTCAAATAATTATTTCCTGATCATTCGAAAGCGAATTTGAACACGTAGCTTAGGGAAATGTTTTTTCTCGTGTTCTACCTTGTACATAAACGTGAAATACTTTTTGTGAGGCGGATAAAATTGTTTAAAGTGAAATGATATCTTGACTTCAATAAATTAATGAGAATTAAAGAAGAATTTTGGATAAAGTTTGTCAGAAATTGTATTAGAAATTTGATAAATTCCTTCTAAAAATGTTTTAGATTGATTCTTCCGCAATTATTTTGTTTTGCCGATTTGTACACTGCGAAATTCCTTTATTTTATATTTTATAACCCTCTATCTGTGATGTGCTTTAATGGACATAGTTAAATAAATATATTGATATATTTTCACTCAGTTTTGTCATTTCTTAAAAATATTGTTTCAGTAACCAAAATGTTCGCAGTGTTTTTTGGAATATAATTAATTAAAAAAAAAGCCTTATTTGTTTTCTATTTACCCCTGATCATAATTCATGTTGTAATATGTAAATAGATGTTAGGTAATTGTCAAGTAGTATTTTTTATTTTAACTTGTTATGAGAGCCCGCATAAGAGAGTCTATATAAAAAAAAACAGAAATTACGAGATTTTTGTTTTTATTGAATAATAATAGCCTATTAATATTCTTCTTCAACAATGTTATTTGTGGCCGTGTAGACATACGTCAAGAATTCGGAAGTGTACGCTGAATGTTTAATGAAAATCTGGGATTTAACTATCAATAATATCATTTGAATACATATGTGTATGCTGGGTATATACTACATATGTATACATATATATGTATTGACCACGAGTAATTTTATGGTACTAAAATAATGATTCTTATAAATTTATAATAACAAAATAACTTACAAAATTTAAAATATCGACATTTTAAACCATATTCATAGTCCTACGAAAAAAATGAAACAAAAGATTTCTCTGCTCCTGGTGAGAGTTTAAAGACACGAAAGCCTTACGAGTTTTTTGTTTTATTAACGTACTATTATAATGAAGTTTCTGATAGTAGCATAATGTAATAAAATGAGTTTTTCGATTATTTTAATTTTAAATGTAATCATATATTACAGATCTAGTAATACAAAGAATAAATTCAAATATTGAGTTTATAAAAATATCAAACTGACGAGGTAAACGAGATAAATAAATACACATAAAATTGGAGGCCTTTTGAGGTAGTATGATATAAAAAAAACAGTTGGTAGTGTTGTTAATATTTAAAAATATATTTATAAATATATATTTATTTTACAAAGCGTTATATATATGGGACTCGTGTCTTCTAGGTTAAAGCGTGTTTTTTGTAGATGGTTTCCTTGAAGAAACATAGGTCGATATTTCGGCACGGAAACACGTGCCATTGTCAAGGTTTTGCCTTAAAAGTTACGGTATAGCCATATTCGTGCGCAGGGGATACAAATCTTAACTGTGGAAGATCTATATCCCCCGCGCATAAGTATATATGTATATGTATATTTGTTCCCATTATTATGAAAGTGGTCTAAGTCATATTCCTTTCGTATCGAGATATTTAAAGGTTTGTGTTTGAATTGAATAAATAATATTTTTATATTAGACAACACAATGTTTCAAAATTTATTTAGTCTATTAGATTTATAATTTATTTCGACATATTAATGTTGCATGTAGCATATAAGGAAATAAAATAAAATAAAGTTGAAATGTACTCTATTATCAAAATAAACACTAGCGGAATATAGTTGAACGTCATAACTGACTATAACGCTTCAAATTTTTCACAATTGTTACAATTTGCATCATATAAATTAATTGATAAACTATTTTATTTAAATTTCATGACTTCATGACCAATTTCATAATAATGGTCACATATATTCTCTTATATGTTAACCATTTTATTATAAATACGGTAATATCTACACATCTTGTATCTTTAATTATGTAATTAAGGCGTCATGATAATACAACAAAATATGATTGTATGCATGTATAAATGATAAAGGTACACGGTGCCCGTGGGATTGTTGTGATTTATGAGTAGATACCTTCACAAGTGTGAGAAGCGCGGACACATAATTCAGGCAAAGAAAATCACACATGCATTGGTAGTGTGACCTTAAAATTCAATATTAGTTGGCTTGTTTTGTGAAGACAAGACAATGAGTGTTATGATAAATGAAGCGACGGCTTTGCTAGAATCCGCGTACAGTACCTTGGTCCAAGTGCACAGTAGGGATTTGAGTATTTCTAAAATGAATTAAAACCTATCGGTAGTGATTATATTTTTAGGTTAGTTATTGATTTTCTTAAACGTACATACTTACTTTGAAGTAGAATTGATTAATATTTTAAAATTTATTTTACAATATGTATAATTACAAGTAAATACTTTGAATAACACAAAATTAGGCATGAAAAATAACAAATCAAATGTATATCAATATATAAATTTATGCGACTATGTAACCCATATATTATGTTCCATGTCCTGCCTGTTACATAAACACCTGTCTCAATGGACATATTTTTACTCTATTTTAGTTATTATTTATATCACATAGATTAGATTATGATAACTATTATTTATATCACACGGAATAACATATGAGAAAATCTTTGACAACGTCTAATAATGTTTTTCGACTGAAACAAAATAGATTTGTAAAGAAACTGTGCGGCAGAAAAGCTTACGTTATATATAACCTTAAACTGGCTTCTCTAAAATAAGATTTTAAGATTGATTCGGTAGTGTGTGCATTTAACGTTACTTTGCTCATAAGGTCGATTCTAGCTGTTCGATTTAAAAAACGATTATGATTTTACTCAAAATAATACTAAACGGACGACACCATTTATCACAGAGAGACCAAGTGACTATTTAAAAAAAATATATTACAGAATATAATTATTTACCTCTTAGTATCTTCCACACGTGAGAGAAAAATCAATGAAATTGTCTAGGAATGTAGGAAAGATATATAAATTTAAAACTAATAATTCATTAATATGTTGCATTCATTATTGATCATTTAATTAACATTACTTATTTAGATTTCATCACATCAAAAGGTTATTTAGTAGACTATCAATTATCCGGGATTTTACCGAGAAAAAATTACTTGAGTAAAAAACCTCCGGACATTCTAAAAAAAAATTTGTTTTGTGACACTAAAATATAAAATTGATGATATGAAATGTTAATATTTGTTTATGTTCATTTAAATAGTCAATAATAATTATACATCTATATATATATGCTACGCGTGTGTAATTTAAATTTACTATTCAACGTGATGCACTCGCTCTCTTGCATCAAAAGTAAACAATGAATCTAGGTAGGCGAGCCCAAATAATAATTTGCGAATACGTCATCGATCGGGATTTCCATTTGATGACATGTTCGGAATTTCGCCGGTTTAATCTTCTGGTACATATCATGTAATTGAATGAAAAATTATTTTTACATCTTAAATAAGTTTTTTATGATTTCATCTGCAACCAGGTTAATTTGACTTCAGATAACCGAGTCTAGTGTATAATAAATATTAGATAGGTTTGTTGAAAGTAGATAATTTTCTAATATATACTTGATATTTATTCTTCCTGCAAATCGCCACATAGTGTATTTATAAACATTTTAATATAAATTAAATGTATTAATTATAAATATATATTATCGAATCCATATGTTACAATTTTTATCGTTCCATTATTTGAGAGCTATCTTGAACCCGGATTGGAAGAGATCCAGGTTCGAATCCCGGTAGCAACAACAATATTTTTCGATAAAATTGATTTTACGTGTATATCTTTCTAATTAATACATTTAATTTGTATTGAAAACATTACAGACCGTCTGTTCTGAATAATTACAACTTCACAATATGAATGTGTTCTCCTTAATAAGCAACATTTTTAATTATTCTGTTAAAATGACACGTAGTTCTGTTAAATTAGCTAAAACTAATTATATATTGCTTCCTAAAGAAATACGATTATTTGTTTTAAAGTAAGGAGATGTGCCCTCGCATACCTTCCGATATTCGATCAATGATACTGTGAACTAACTTTTATAGTCGCCATGAGGTCAGGATAATATTCTATTCTAGTACTGTTACGTGTACGTAATTTAAATAAATGGGTTCAATTATCCTTGCGCACTGAGCAGGATTTAATTCAGAGGTAGTTTCGATCAAGGGCAGGTGTTTCTGATTAATCGGAATAGATTAGTGTGTTGGCAAGGCTGAGGATGATCTGTTTATATGAATAAGATCAAGACAGGTGCCTCAGTTGTATAAACATTTAACACTGTTACGTGTGCAATGCGAGGCAGGCAATTAATAATCTGGTTCACAGTCTTGGGTTCAGTTTCTACAGATAATATGATAACAGTGAATTTCTGATACTTCATTGAGACAAATATGTCTACCATGTGCACTATCCTCGCTTGATATTTGGTAGGACGATCTCAAAGGTGTTTTCATTGACTCACTAAGGGCCGGTTGCGTGATCTGTAGTAAAATCCTTTGCGGGTTGTTGATACATCAAATTTACTACTGTCGAAGATGATTTACCCAACCGGCATATATATATAATACTTTGTTTCCTTCTTACTTTGATACGTAATTATAATCTAATACAAATTTAATGTATCAATGTAGAGAGAGGGAGAGAGGGAGAGAGAGACATATTCTTAGACAAATCGGAAAGGCTGGATAAAATTACATCTACTAAATATAATACTTACAACTTTTGATTAAAGTCCAGGATAGAGGTGCGTGCATTGCTCTGACAAGAATAAAGCAATGTGCCTCAGACAGAGCAATGCTTAATGAGCAATTTTAGTCTAATGCTCGCCATAAATATTCCAAGATATAAAAGAAGAATAATAAATGTAATACTATAATTGTAATATTAATCGTTTTCCTAATATTTCTAAACTATGAAAAATTATATATTTTTTCTCGGTAATATTGATTATAATTTTCGTTATAAATAAAAGTGCCTTTCTTTTTGTTGTAGAATTTGTTAAAAAAATACAAATTTAAAAACTTAAATGGCTCTCCTGGAGAACTGACTCAAATTACAGCTGCATCCACTCTCTCTAAATAGAATACTGCTCGCTAGATTGAAAAATTATCATTAAAATAAATGTAGTAGTTATTGTTAATGTAAATGCTGTTTTATCAAAATCACACAAACATGTAGATACCTAAATATAATTATACAAAGTATCCTATTATTAAAAAAGCTGTTAAGGTCGTCGAGACTGTTATTTTTTTATTTCCGCAGATTTACAAATCTAAAACCATCACATTAAAATTCTAGTGTGATTTCCCTGCGCCGACTAGAATACACCATGGAAACCGATCAAAATAACAGTCTTCAATACAGCCTTCAGAACGAGGACAGTCACCATAATCTGCCTGATTCTCTGTTCGATTGAATCGTCGATGATCGGTTGGGATAATATCATCGTATTATTAGTGTGCAGATGATCGAGTAATAACAGTAATGGATAAGGCAATTTAAAAAATGACTAAACATATTATTTTCCATGTTTGCATGGTAAGTAACGATGCCAGTGGAAATATTTTTTTTATCAAATTATGCTTTGTATAAATAGTGGCAATTTGGTTGATGGATAGAGTAATATAACAGCGTGGTAATCTTTAGTACCAATGATAGACCAAACTCCTTAATTATTCTCATTAACATTTAAATTACTGCTATAATTTGTTATATTTTGTTAGATACTGGTTATAACAAAGAAAACAGCTAATTAAAACTTTAAATTGTTCCAGTTTGCCATAAAGAAATCAATTAAAATACAGATTTATTTATAAATTAGTTATATTGGACACAATTTACAATGCAAATTGATTCGATTTATATATTTCAGTACAAGGTTTAAGATTAATAAAGTATGATATTTAGATATTTAAAGATTTGTTTACCTTATTGTTATAAACAAACTACGAACCTCATTGTATTATACATATATCAATATTAAATCGATTGATTCACGTATGTTGCTTCTAAAAACAACCAAAATAATATCATTTTTACTCTTTAAAATAAGGTATACATCAAAAGTTTAAGCAATTAGTCAATTAACGCTTTGTTCGATCTTTATATCTACTACCTACCTACTACCCTCTCTCCATACACCAGAATGCATTATACGTGTCCTGGAGCTGGAAGACCTGTGGAAGAAGATACCGAAAAGAGCATTTCACAGGTGGGTCGTGTTTTCTGATTCTAGGTAGTCTTTCAGCCAGCCCCTGTTCCCTATCCCTGTTCGTCTTCCGAATTCCTTCCACCCTTCCTGCATCCCTTATTTTCTCAACCCCCTCGTGTAAATACCCTTAAAATAAATCATTTGTAGGAAGAAAATTGTTAAATTGTCTTCTACAAATGTTTGGCCTAATTTTAATGAATTCTTATTATAATTTACATCTACTTTCAAATAATAAACTAATAAAGGACATCCATGCCCGACACTATTAAAATTGAATGTCTCATCAATTGTGGTAAACTCAGAGATATAATTGTGTCGGAAGCAATCGTGCCTCCATATAACATTATGTGGACCCATAGTTCTACATTCTCGGTCGATTTTTGAGTTTCATTAAAATTACATCCTTAATAAAATTGTTTTTTTTTCTTTTTTCAAAATAAACTAAACCAGTGATGGCGAACCTTTTATCACGAGTGGGTCAAAGTAAAAAATCTTTGCGTGTAAAAATGTTTTCTTATTTTTTTCAATAATATTTGCGAAACCATTCTTCCTGATACAATAATCCACTTGCTCTTGGTTCAATACTTAGTTTTTGCATTTTATTCACAGACATTTTGATAAGGGTATATCGATAATAGTTATTTAAATTATGTCGCGTGATTTGTTTGGAGGCCGACAATGCAAGTCACAAGACACTGACACAATAAAATTAACAAACCTCATTATAAGCCAAAAAGTATTGCACCATTAAAGTTTACGCGAATTGTACTGCAAATAATATATTTCTATATTTCCACAGTTGCATGCTATGAGAGGTTCACGACTTTCGGTCCTCGAGAAGGATAGCGAGAAGAGAGACTTTTTTCATGATTAATTTGTATTATAAAAACTTTACTCAACTTATGTTTTGCAAATAAAATACGAATTTTGTCCACCTGTCACCAAAAATTGTTCTCTGGGAAACTATCATCAGGTCTAGGAAAAATTTGAGTAAAGAATGAGAAATAACGAATATCTAACAGCAGGATGATAATGAAAAACCATTAACTTATATTGCCAGTAAAAAATTGCACGACTTTCAATAAATTAAATATCCGATTTATTTGACTAATTTGTGTTCTTTACAAGCAAAAGTGCATATAATATTTCTTCCAAATTCGCTTGATTCTCGATCGTTTGAACAGTCTTCAGATATCGTGATTAGATATCTGATGATAATTGGAAACGTGACCAGAATATGATGTAGTGTTTGTGTCGGTCCTTAATTGAAAACAGTCGCCATTGTTTGTCAGCTGTTATTAGGATCAGGTCCATTGTGTCTTCTCTGGGTCACGTCTATATCCAGCGACGATTTGATGGCAGAATCGTGGAGCTATTTAAGGTTAGATAACAAATTAATGAATACATTTATTAAATCGATACAAAATGTTATTGCAAGCTTGTACGGCATTTAGGATGTCTTCTGCTTTAGAACAGTATCTGAATTCTTCATAAATTGCTTTAAAAACATTTTATTTTTATTTAATACAGCTAGTTGTTCTGATACATAGTTGATCTTGAGAACGAAAACGTTTAGAAAAATATTAGCAGACAGCAATCTATCGCCGATCAATTTCCACTTGCAATTTGGTTGATAGACCCTGCAAGGGCCTATAGTGTTTTCCGTAACATCTATTTTTCAATTATGAAAATATAATTTACTGCTGAATATTCATTATTTATCATGCATCATAATAATTAACTATTGTCGAATAATGGATGGTTCTAAACTTTTTGTGGTGTTTCGTATTTTCTAACGAAGTTTATGAGAATATTTGTTTACAGTATAGTATCAATCAGTACATGTTTTAATGTTTGTATTAGATAAAGGACCTGTACATGAAAATTAATTAAACTTCACTTTAATAGGTAATTTTAACTGTAAACAAAAAACAGATTGTAAAATCAGCATTTTCAAATCATCATTATATATATATATATATATATATATGAATAGATCTTCTGAAATGACTCTAAAAATTAACATTGAACTATCCGATAAGATACATCGTATAGATAGTCATCCCGTACATTGTTTCATATATCTAAATGAAATAAATATCTGAAATTGTATTACTGTATTTATTGTCTGTAATATCTTGACTATTGATTTGTCACTGTAATCTCTATTAAAGTAAACATAATTCTAGTATGTAATATAATGCGTCTATCTCTCTGCGGTCTGATTTCTGTTCAGTTTGTCCGGGTCCATGATCAGTGTCTAGGAGGGTGTTGTGGAAGATTATAAGTTAAACCATTTATAATTTAAATAAATAATAGATATCTCACAGAGACGAAGCTATTTAAAAAAATATATTTAATGGAAAATATATGGAAGTATGGGTAATTACAGAGTTTATATAAATATAACGTTCACCATTCTCACCCATCAATCTCCATATCTATCAAATTTTTGAAAGTAGTATATATGTTAATATGAGGACTCGCTTCGAGTACCACTACACTATCGTGTGTGTTCTCGGACAGATTCAAATATTGCATTTGGAGTTTGGTTGATTTGGTTCTTTGCTGCTATATTTTCTTTAGTATTGTATTGCACATGAAGCCATGGCATTTTATTTTGCGATTTCACATTTGCAGAAATCAGAACTCCTATATACTGTAATTGTATTTGTTTACGACCTCGCAATTTCCTATTTCCGTTCTCTATATTAGATCAATTAAATAAATATTTTACGAAAAATCTAAAAATAAATTATTTATCTAACGAAATTACACATTAAATTATAACTCGCTCATATATTTTCCTTTTAATATTCCTGCTTGAAATTTCTAATTCTTGCAAGTCGTTCTTGTATTTTTATTTGTACTATTAAAACAATTTTCTGATACTTTCCTATTGGTTATTTTTTATGTTAAATGTATATAATTCTCTGCATAATAAATAATTGTACATTTTTAATATTCTATCCTCTTCTTGACAATATTTTTATATGTCCACATTTCCTGATATGGAAAATATTTAATTTTCTTAACTTACATTGATTTTCAGCAGAATGTTGGGCAATTAAAGAGACCTTGGATATCTGCGTACTCCGGAACGTCAATGAGACTTTTATATTCTCCGACTCGCAAGCAGCTCTTGAATCCCTCTTTGCTAATATGAAAGTTTGACTAGACAATGAGATAATCTGTTCCATCAGAAGATGTCTATTTAATTTGGACAGCAACAATAAACATGTGTCATTCCAGGTTGGATTCCAGCACATATGGGAATTCATGGAAATGAATATGCTGATAAACTGGCCAAGGTGGCCACTCTTTCCGGAGATTTTCCTCATCAATTTCATATAAGGATATATGACAGACTTAATATGGTCAAAAAATGTACGAATTCTATCTGGACTATACAATGGATGGATCCAAATAATCATAAGGGTAATCGGTTTAAAATAATTCAAAGATCTATTCCCCACACTCCCTGGTTCTCCAAAAGAACAATATCAAATATCTCTAGAATGAGAATTGGGCATTGCCAGGTAGCCTAAATTTATTCAGATTGAACTTAACAGATTCCCCAATGTGTAAGTGTGGTGCCGAGGAGGAAACCCTTAACCATATATATTTTGCCTGTCCATTACGGATCACAGGTTTTTTTTTAAACAGTAATCTCGTCAATGGTAATTTTCAACTCCCGGTTAACTTGTGTCATCTCCTTTCCCTTAATTCGCCACGTTTAATCTATATAATAGCAAATTTTTTGAACGACAATGGTATTAACTTGTAATATAATATTTCCTATTCTATAATATTATTATTAAGAATGTGTTCTCCTAATAATAAAGTTGTATCAATGTGTCCAAAATTTAATAAAAATGAATTGATAATTCTGGCGTCTGCTATCAGTTTACTCAAAGGTATTTGAGATTCTGTAAAAATAAGGTAGATGGCTCTTTTAGATAATGGAACGATTAAATGTATTAATATCAAAAAGGTAACATATAGGTTCGAAAATTGTCGCTAAACACATTATCGCTGTAGCATAGTTGGATAATGCACCTTCCTCGGTTAGGAAAGAGATCCAGGTTCGAATCCCGGTGGCGCAACAACAATATTTTTCGATAAAATTGATTTTATGTGTATATCTTTCTAATTAATATATTTAATTCATATTTATAATATTATTGTACTGTTTTCTATACAATAAAGGTTGTGGAAAGAATGGTGGATTGCAAGAAGAAGTTACAATGAAATATTTACTCTCATATATTTTTTATTATTTACTTAACAATCATATTAATATACGTCCACTATGAAGCCACATATTCCAAGATGATTAGGTACCTAGATATGAATATTAAATAAATCATTTTGATTGCCAATATAAAATGCTTACGTAAGTTTTAATTCCCATGTTTCGAAACGTACATTAACGTAAAATCATCGTATTGAATCAGTCGTTGGGAAAACATATAAATGTAAGCGTAGGAAGTTATAGAAATAAACCTTTATATTCGCCACCATTTTATGAGGTCTCCATTGCGCAAACATACGCTGTTGTATTATTCTATATTAAACATTTAATATTATTATTCGACATTTAATTGCCACTGGATCATAAAGCGATCAAAGAAAAACATTTTATGACAGCGTTTCGCTGGTTAATGTATTTATTAAAAATAGCCACTGTACACGTAATAATAAAGGTATCGTGTGTGACACAAGAAAATGTTTTTAAATAACATCGTTTGAATTGTATGGACGAGTGCGTAATAATATGTCACGTCAGTAACTTAAACTTGACACAAGTCATAATACTAGTTTATTAGATTCGTATAAATTAACTGCAATAAATCTATTGGATTTTATTCATCACACATATAGGGTGTGTAACAGACCTAGTCCACAATATTTTATAAGGGAAATATGACAAAATTATGAGTCGAAATAATTATTCAAGGAGTATGTTCACACTGTAGGTTACAGAATCGAAAAAAAAAATTGCGCAAATCTTAGTCTCCTACTATGTAACGTGAACTTGTATTAGTTCATATTATATACCGTTAAATATATTGTAATCCACAAGTTTTTTTCATATCTCGCTATTTGTTATTGTAATCTGAAGAAATACATAATAATTGTTATTATAATTTGAAAGTTTTAGAGTTTTCATACTTTTCTGAAAAACGCAATAAAAATAAATAAATATTTTTGGTTTTTATATTAAAAATATTTATTTATATGTTTTCGAGAAATAATAGTGTGCATAGATGAAAATTTGCTCTCGAAACTCAGAAGTTTAGTGATAATGATTGGTAGGTATCATTCATTCTGCTATGCATTAAAAATACAATAGACAACTTGTTCTTCGCCTAGTTCAGTATTATCCTTTTACGCGTTAAAAATGTATCTATGTACACGGTACCTAAAAAGTAGATTTATTTATAAGATACATAAGATTTTATTACTGTGATGATTTTTGATATTTTAGTTCTATTATTTGTTCTTATTAAGATAAAATGTTATGTTTTTTCTCTAGTGCGACGGGCACAGTCCAAACATATTTTTACATTATATTATATAGTTACAAATAAATAAAATAAGAAATATAGGTATATAACATGAGTACAGATTGGCTTTGAATTTATGATTAAAGAATTAAAAATAAAATATTTATCTATATTTTCATTTTTTTTGCTCAATTTATAAAAAATCTAAATGTCAAAACATGACACTTTTAAATTTAAATAATTAATATACATTTTTTGACAGTTCAGGTGTAAGTGTATATTTTAAGATATTGTTGAAGAGTTTTTTTAATTATTTTTGAAGATATGTTCCAAAACATGAAATTTATGAAGACAATAGGTCCACAGATTAGCTCATAATTCATATGACTTAGAATATAAAGATATGTTGTATAAAGCAGCTATTTTTCTGCGCTGAAGTGTGCGATTATTTTTTCAAAATATGTTATGTTTTACAGCGGAGTATACACGTAAAATTTTCCAGAGCTGTTGGAGTGACGTTCAATTGTGTCCTTAACTGCGGGGACTGACTGGCGGGCAGAACTAAACCCGATGGAAGGCGGCACATACAGGGTGAATATTATGTTCCAGGCTGATTTTGTTTGGCTGGCATATTGGTTTGGCAGATATTTGTCATTTCAAATTTAGTAATCGCAGAGAATAGTTAATTACAATTTATTATGGAGTATTAAACGCTTCAAAAATGTGTTGACGTCATTAAAACATTCTATCTAAATAATAATGGCAATGTTGTAACCATTAATGGTGATCGCTATCGTCACATGTTGGAAAACTTTTTGATGGCCAAATTGAGTCGATTGGGCCTGCAATATACGTGGTTTTAACAGGACGGTGCCATCTCACACACAGCCCGAGCAACGCTTGAAATGTTTTCCGGCCGCAAAATGTCAATAAGTGGTGATATCGACTGACCTTCTCGATCGCCCGATTTGACGGCTCCCGACTATTTTCTATGAAGGTACTTCAAAGGTACAAAGATCTATAAAAATAAGCTAACAACAATTCCGATGCTTCAGGACAATATTCGAAATGAAATTGTTGAAAAACACGCGAAGTGTGCGAGAATGTTATGAAAAATTTGGTTAAAAGAGCACACATTTGTGCTGCTGCTAGAGGCAACCACTTGGCCAATATCATATTTCATATGTAATTGTAATAAATTAAGTAATTAATAAATAAAAAACAAATTAAAACATGTATTTTATTTTATAGTTATTTAAAAATAACATCGGCCTGGAACATAATAGTCACCCTGTACATGTACCCTCCAGATCGTAATATTAATCTCAAACAATAATAAAATAGGTGTGTGTGTTTGGGCACGTGCACGATTTTCTTTAGCAATCATAACAACAAAGCTGGCATTTTGTTATATTGGCAATGAGCCTACAGGAGCAGATCGGATTGATTACGAATTGAGTTATTAAAATATGGATTTTAATAAGCATAATAAATAAATCATTACTTGCAATATTTGAATACGTCCAAGAACATACAATTACTGGATTTTCACCTACAAAGGCACTGTTATTAAACAAATAATAGATATCTCATGGAAACGAAGCTATTTTGAATATGTTTAATGAAAATATATGGAAGTATGGGTAATTACAAGACTTACGAGATGTTATCGGCTGGCTTAAGTGATCACTTTATATAAATATAACGCTCACCATTCTCACCCATTAATCAATCTCCATATCTATAAAATTTTTGAAAGCTGTATATATGATAATATGTGGAAACACTTCGAGTATCACTACACTATCACCATCTATGGACTAAATTTGATAATTAATTTCTTGAAACAGCATATATGTCACAATGAGAATCTAAATATTTTTTTGAAATTATTTAAAGCAATATTATTTATCTGTAAAATGTTTTTAACACATTATACTAGAATTCGCCTGAAAAATCAATATTTTTCAATTTTATATTCATATAAAGTGATCACTTAAGCCAGCCGAAAACATGTCGTAAGCTCTGTAATTACCCATACTTCCATATATTTTTATTAAATATATTAAAAAATAGCTTCGTCTCTGAGATATATATTATTTGTTTGATTCATAATTTATAATAATAAAATAAAAAATACATTATTAATATTTTTTTGTTTTATAGAGAATATTATAGTTGTATATTATGAATTTCATGGAAAGACTTTGGATGATTTAAGTCAATTTTTTTATTGAAAACAATTATAACAGTTAGCATGCAAAACAAGCTCTCATTAGGAATGCGATATAGTGTTCCATCCCCCTATATTTGATAACGATGGGTTTTGGATTGCAAAAGCCATTAATTTAATATGATGTGTGTGTACCCTTTTTTGCACTTTACTTTGATGTTGATCTTTGTGAGAGACCCTTAAAAATATATATTTTTTTAGCACCCTGAAGCAGAGGTAAAAAAGAAAAAAACTAAAGAAACTCCGAGACGATACAACATATGTAGGTAAGAAAGGAAGCTAGGACAATATACACAAATTGATCTATGTTTATATCAAATATATATTTATATCAAATAGCCACTTTAACGATCCTAGAAAAGAAATATACATACTTAAGAAAGCTCTCTTGTCATTTAACAGTAATGAAAAAAATATTTGTGTTTTATTGATTTTAAAATAAATAATTAAAAAAATATGTATCAATAACACACCACTGCAATTTGACTACCATTCTAAAGGCAATTTAAAAAATGTAATGTAAATAAGTATAGTAATTGAGTTAACAAGTACATATTCACCAATAGTCTATCCTGCAAAAAACTGGCATCAACTCATCCATTCTGTTCACATCATTAAAAAGATTTTTCACATAATTAGAAAAAAAAAATGATCGACGTACTGACGTATTTTTCACGCGAATGACGTCAAGATTTGTGACGTCACTTCATGTATGGTCATACATTCACTTCCTACAGGTATGAAGCACATTTATAGTTCGTGTCGCGTTCAAGATCACGGCGCCTCGCGGCGGAAAATGTCGTAACGATTGGCGAGTTCGATTTTTAAATCGTTCGAACTTTATTAATGTTGGGTCAACTAAGCTTGCCACAACAGCTAGGTCGCGCTTCGAGCGGCTTTGTCGCTATTTGAGTAACCATTTATATATTTTATTTAAGATGGATAAACAGACATTTAAAAAAAATCTTAACGTACCTCTCTAAGAATTATTACTTATATGATTATTGTCCAAATAAGAACTTCTAGAATGTACTCAGTGTTTTTATTATAGCTTGTAGAAGACACTAACTTGCTTAACGGTTCCACGATTATCCACGGGTTTTAATAAATATCAAAAGCCGTTTACAATGTGTACAATACGTTAAAAAAAAACTTTGAATACTTTCTTCTATCGTGAGAAAAATGTGCTTACTATGAAAAAATAATTTTTGAGGTTGCTGTAAAAATGTAACAGTTCTTATTACTAAACAAGATATAGGTAACTGATTAAAACTTTTGTTACCTTTAAGTAAATTACACTTTTATCTATCATTATCATCGTTAGTCTGTGTCTCCCCACTGTCGGATGTAGGCTTAACCCAAGGATCGCCAAATCACTATCTTCTCATTCATCTGTCTCTGCTGATGTCTCACTTCATCGAAGTTGAGAACGATTAACACTTCTTCTTCATTCTACCAGTACAAATGACCACTCCAGGATCGTGTTTTACCACCGTCCATCATCTCTTTGACAGATGTCCAGCTTCTTGTGCTAATTAATTTTTTGGGCAACATCATTTGTTATCTTGATTCTCTGTCGAATTTGTACGTTAGGTACTTGATATCTGTGAGATATTCCAAGTATAGTTCCTTTCCACAGCTCTTTAGGAAACTTTTAATATCTATAATATTGATGGTGAGGGTCCACGTTTCGACTGTGTTTAAATAATGGGACCAAACACTGGTAAGCTTTAATATTTAGAGATTGTAGTGTTTTAGTTTTGAGAGTATGCTTTAGCTTTCAAAATACTGTCTGGCTCAGCTGAACGTCTCTATATTTTGCCTTCTTGATTCTGTATTTCCTTAGTTGTCTTCTTTCTGCACGAACTTAATCTTGTTGCCTAACATCCTTATTAGTTATCTGTTAGTTTGTTCATTTTTCATAATTATGATCTTACCAAAACACCTTTAAAGTCAATAGGTATAATAAGATCATTTTTACGAACAAGCTAAATGATTTTTATTACACTGTATAATATTATAAGAAAATATAATAGAAAATTTCGCAAACGGATCAACAGAAATTGTTTGAACAAACAGACCATTGTAATGATACGCCATATTCACGATTATTTTATTGATATGCGATTAAGACAGTAGTACGTAATGAAAATGATTAAAATAAATAATAATAATAGTGTGTCAAGGAAATTACAACTCACCAAGAATGACGGTTCCCACGAAAAGGCTCAGAGTCACTGTTGTGAATGTTGTGAACCTCTGGAAGTACAAACATATACCGAATTAGCCGCAGCTTTATATCAAGAAATATACATTTAGGACAATGACGTCACGCTGTGTACTAGCTTAGGAAAGGCACTGTTGGAAATTAATATTTAATTTGATCCTCTAACTTTGACAGATATTTTAAAAATTTATTATCTTTCTTTTATTAACCACTTAATTGTATTTAAATACATCTACCAGTTTCAAAAAATACGATTTTCTTCTTCAGGATATCATAACTAACTTATAATTATTACTTAACTGAGTTAGTTATGACATCCTGAAGAAGAAAATGGTATTTTTCGAAATCGGTAGATGTATTTAAACTCAATTAAGTGGTTAATAAAACAAAGATAATAAATAAAAATATGAATTTTAACCACAAAGTTAATATTGCTAATTTTAAAAGTGTAGATATTTTATTGTTTACATGAATATCTTTGTTATATTTTTAAACAAATTTTAGCACGATATTAGGCTTTGTTAAGATACTACAAGATTCATTATATTTTATATTTATTCATACGTACATTATTTTATATACTTGTATTTATAATGCGATTATATGTAAATATATTTTTAATTATGGTAAGACACAAAAATAATTAATAAATAGGTATGATTCAAAATACTTTGTAATATAAATATATAGATTTAAAAATAATTTTATCAGGTGTATAGGTACATATGATTTTCTAGTCTTTTATAAAAATCCAAAATCCAATTTTATTAATTTCTTATTTGTTATAATTTTGTTTTCCATTCAATTAGATAATCGGTAACTTTGTATTTAAATAAAGTGTTACCAGATAAAGAATAAATTAATGATTGTAAATATTAAGAAATTTTATTGATTTTTGTAGCGTTAACTTTGTCGTTAGACATAATTTAAAATTTGTATATATATTTAAATGTGTAAGAGTAGGGATGAGATCTTACTAAGACTCTACCTACACTTCGTAATGGATGTCGTTTAAATTTTATGGAATAGTTCAGTTGTACGCTAGTCCTGACGAAGATACGTTTGTATCGAAACAGATTGACGTAAAATCAACACAGTAGTTTAAACAAGGTTAAATATATACACAATTTTAAAATAAGAAACTTGTCTATAAGTATAATGTGCTTTAAATATTTTGAATTTTTTTCGTCTATGGCGTAATTTTAAAGTTTATGTATAAAAATTGAAGAGCTTAGGCCATAAAAGTCACGTGGAAATGTTCTCACCCAAGACATGTTCCAAATAAACAATAATCAAAAAATAAATAAAAAATAATAATAATCATCTTTGTTACCTCCTTTCTCATCCCTGGGAAGATGACGAGGAAGGCGAAGTACAGGGTGGCGAATACGACGTACAGGGTGATGAGCGATACATCCCCCGTGACGGGGGTGCGGTTGTTGAAGCTGTACAGGGTGGGTCCGCCATCACTGCGGAAAGCGTCAAACCATCCCCTCATTCTGCTAGCTGTTACGCCCCCTGTGGACAAACAAGTATATAAATATCGGGACTTGACACGTCTTGTAACCAACAATACGATGGACAAAGATAAAAATACGAACTCGAAAAAGGTATTTCACAAAGCGCTTTAATATAACATATTAATTTAATATAAGGATAAGTCTTTATACAACTTATTTAGGTTTGAAGGTCTGAAAAGAACATATGGGTTTAGATAATTACGATTTATACATTAATTTTAACATTTTTCACTACACAAATATCCTCTTATCAGTAACCAGCAATTAACAACCTTTATGTAATATTTTAACCATAATGAATTGTATCAACACTTTAAAACAAATTTATTAAGATGTTTCTAGAGTTAATTAGGTTATTGTTTAAGTTATTGAATGTTATTTTAAATAAAAAGGGAGAATTAACCATTTTAAAAGTAACCATATGGTGGTTCGCGACATTTAATAGATATTATAAATATAGGGAATAATTATTCAGAAACAAAATGTTCTAGGAATAATATATTGAATATCTGACCATCCTTACAAAGCATTTCAAGGAGGAATATTTTATAAAGTAAAATTTAAAGAAAAAACTGTTTTCTTTGAAACTTTGGGCATCGTCGTAAAGTCGTCGGAAAACTGTACTAAAAGTCATCAAAATCGTATCTACAGTAGAATTAGTACATAATTTGAAATCAAAACACTATCGAAATCATAATAACCGATTGACATTAACATTATTTCTGTACTGAATAATTTTTTTAATGATCAATGCCCCGCGTCTATGGTTGAAATTTTTGTGACATCTTCATCGCGAGACAATCTCTGAGACAGGGATCATTCTCATACAAATTAACAAGGCTTTCATAGTAATCCGTGTAAAAACCGTCTCAGAGACTCGAGCACCGCCACCAAACGACAAATGTCTATCCATTGACCGTTGATGTTTCGTTTGTCCGTTGGGTGAATTTGAATCTATCCTACCTTTTGATACCTCTTGATAATCTAACTTTTCAAAATGAATAGTTGTCTTATATGCAAGGTTCGATCCTGCCAATCTCGAGCAGTGATTTCTGTTATCTTCAAATCAAAATATCAACACACATAAGTATACACGGTACTGAGAATTATCTCAACTAAATCTATACTAATCTCATCGTCTTTCATTCGGCGGACACGGACCGTAATGGTAGAAAACAAATTCCGTAATTCCATAGTGTCCATTTATCTAGTTAATATAATAACTATTGATTTGATCGTTTTCTTAAGATTTCACTGGAGATAAACGACCGCTTATTGTGTTCTAACAACCGTCACTGCAATCCACCGACAATATTCAACATTATCTTAACCAGGAAGTGTCAAAGAAACTGGGGACCAATAGCTGTATAAGATATTGTATTTTACTTAACGCACACCGAGAACCTTTTACGAAAAGCGTGAGTTGTATTTGTAAAGGAATTGCAAATAATCCGTATCCTGCTTCGACATTCCGCGGGACTGACACAATATGCTAGATCAACAGTGTTTAGAATCATATTACAATTTATTTCATAATGAGAGCGTTTGTATATTAGGTTCCTGTTATTATCGCTAATAGTAGCGTAAACTTTAAAAGATTATAAACATTTTAATTTTAAGTGATATTTTAAATTCGTATTTTATATTTTCAGTTGTTTCAATCGCATTTGATGAATACATTTCCTCAAAATAAATTATATAAACATTTGATATCATGAAATGCATAACTGGTTTATAACAGGACCTGTTTTAGATTTCAATATCCGGTTATAACAATTACTTTAGAATCACATTTTTAAATATCTATATTTCTGATGTAACATATCATTGAAGGTATTTGATCAATCTTAGTACATTTTAGACTTTGGTACCGATGTTTTAAAATAGTACAACGTATACAAATTTGAAAGGAACCTAAGTATTTATTACTTTCAAGGTATTTGTTTCTACTAGCGGGAATGTACATAATTTTAAATAATAATATTTACATATCACACGTACTTAATACTGTATCGCAAATTATTATATTAAAAATTTTTGCACAAATGTATATGTAAAAATATACAAACATATGTGCATGATTTTAAGTAAATTATACTCATTAACTCGGCAACGTTTCGTTCCGGGTTGGAATTGTGTATTTTCAAGGTTATACAAAAGCAATTTCTTACATCGTGGCGATACACCAACTTCCTACATAATCATTTTAAGTTGATTTAAAAAAATAAAAATTTAATGTCTGTAAATATATACGTACATTGGTAATATTCGCCTAGTGACTTAAGTCGTTGGGAGCACCACCAACAAGTTATTTTTATTTTTCATAACAAAAGCACTTAGCTTAGTAATATCAGTTTTCATTTTTCTCTTACTGTGTGGGTTCCCATTCGAGTCTTTTCTTCTATTGCCAGTAAGTACCTAAGTAGCATTTCTTTCTATCAAATCTGTAGGAAGTTTCATGCTGCCATGTAGATATTATTACAACTCAAACCATAGAAAGAATATAATCCTTTTCATAGACATCTGTCAAAATGACATGATTCAAAGATGATTCCAATTATACCTTTCGAAATTAAAACTCATTAATTATTATTATTATAAGTTTATTCTAGAAATTAATTAACTGAAAATGCAATTAATATATACGAGTAAGTGATTTTTTCTGTTAATTAACAATTATATATTACGTTTTAATTTAATTTATGGATTGTAATACATCAGCAAAAGAATTATTAATAACTTATACTGCAATCTTCATAAGAATAAATATATGTTACAATAATTCCTTGGTAGTTATTATCGGTAATATTAAGATGTGTAGCGCCTAATTCCAAAACGCCCTAAAACGAATTTCGGATAATTTGAGTTAAATATGCAGTTTTGTAGATATTTTTTTTGTCAGCTACATGCAGAATACGTTGTTTCTCACGAAATACACTTAAATGTATGTTCAAAATCAAGGTTAGTTCCAAAATACCACAAAGCAGACAGAGTTGCTATTCTCTCTAAAATGAAATCAGCCAATAACGTGATCTAAAATCCAGAATGATGTACACAGAAAAAAAAATTACATTACAGAATCGGGTCTTTGAAAAATGCTGATTTAAAAACCAACATTTTGTACATTTGCTTTCAAAATATACGTTTTCATCCATAACTCAAAAACACGTCGTTTAAGGGGATTACTTACTTTTTTTTGATAATATACTTAAATTTTCAATTTATAAAAATAATTCTTATGGGAATATCAGCCGTAATGCGGCCACTACACTACATATCAGCTAGTTTTCCTTTAAATGTCAACTAAAATATAAAATGGTAGCACCCAACATTCGTCCTCGGTTTGTGAAAGGTCTATATTTTCAGATCAGTTAACGAAAAGATGTCAAATTATACGCGTCACGAATTTATTTGGACTCGTCGCTGACAGATTTGAGATTTCGTTTAACAAATTACGATGGCCGATTAATTTCGTCAACCTTGCTATTCTACATTGTGAAATCATCTGGCATTGGCACCGTAATGAAATGCTCGGGTTGTAATTTAATACACAATTGATACGAATAATCAATTACATTTTCCTTAAAGACGTATCCACTTAAGCCGAGAGATGATCGGAAAAATTAAATAAAATTTACATGGCCGTTCAGAAAATCTCATGCGAGGACTTCGGCCCGATGGTCACTGCAGTCTGCTCTAAATTGTCGGTTAACAAGGCCAGATACATGTGGCGCAACAATCCAGAAAGTAGACATAACCCAGTATTGGATTTATATGTAGATGCATTAAGCGATTTTAGGCCCTATTAAAATTGAAATAGGCACAAAAGACAATCAAATCCGAGTATGGTGTTCATTATGTTACGTACGCGACGTTTAAGGTACGTATCCACAGAAAGAGAGATTTAGTTGAGATACATCTCAATACCGTGTACACGTGTTGAAATTTTGATCTGAAGATAAACTTAAATCAGTTTGATACTGCTAGAAAGAGAGAAAAACTCAAAACAGTATACACGACTTTCGATCTGACAGCGAAGTTTAACATGTGCATACAAACGTCACTTAAAACCACCATAGATTCGTACAACTATCTATTCTGAAAAGTTAGCAGAAGTCATAAAGCGTTTAATTACAAACATTCATTCAGTTTTAACTGTTGCTAGGGATATTCAAAATCATGATAAAAAATAAACGACTATGACATTTGACGTTTGACGTACGTGATGATTACGTGAAGTAAGGCGCGAGATGGATCAATCTCTTAGAAATGGTATGTATATAAAATGGCTGCAGGTTCAGTTCAAAGTACGCAGATTTCTAAACTTCTAAATAAAATAATTTTGACATGTTTCTAAGCATCCATTATGATTCTTATGTTTAGAGTTTTTCAAAATTATCTAAATAAATAAAAAAGACAGACAAATTAATATGTTTTTGCTAGTCTGGCTACATTTCCCTCTTTATTATTGACTAGTGAAATCGCCGAATGCTTATCTCTAGGCCCATGAGTAATTTTTAGTGACGTTTTTGTGCATGTATTGTATGTGCATGTCTAATTTGTGATTGGCTGACGCCGAACGTGAGCAAATGTAACATCTCTAAACTGTTAATGATTGGCTGTGCATCGCGCATAAGTGAGGCGCCAAACAAAATCTTTGATAAGCATAGAATATTTTGATTCGTATTTATCAAATAGCTCATGAATTTCTCATCAAAGTAATAATATCCAGTAAATTTACAAATTTACTGTTCTGTAGATATGTAGGTATATCTAAGGCTTTTATATTATCCTATACTGAAAGAAACTTCATCAGCTGTCAAATGGCAAAATATATGAACATTTAATTTTTGTGTGTTGATATTGTGCAGAATGAAGAATAAATAAAAATATTAATAATTTTTATACATTCTGGGAATTCAATGTAAGTATCCATTTAACTCACAGACGACCAAATATATAGACATGAACTAACGGAAATTTCTTGTTTCAATATTTTCATTTTGGCGTCACCAGCGTGTTTACTACGGTACCACTTACGCAATCAAATAGCTTCGGAACTTAAAAAAATATATATGACTCCGTTGGAATGAAAATTTAAACAATTTATGTTTCCACAAATAATGCGTGTAAAAACCACTCTCCTATTTCATGTCTATTCATTTACTGGTCTGTGATTTGACTCAATGACGCTTTATGCGTAATAATCTGATTTTTAAGATTTGAACTCGGTTTTGTCATTTATTTATGTTTATAAAATTTATATTATTCTGAAATATGAAGTTAATTTTCCATTCGTTAACGATGAATTTTTCAACTGACGTTTTTGATGTGTATTTTCGGAACAGGTTGTGGCGGGCATCATCTGGAGTGAGGACAAATATAACACCGGACAGATTATAATTTCAAAAGCGTTTACAAAAATAAAAACATATAATTTATTCCTGGCCTTGACATTATCATTGAATTAAATGTTTTCAAATTGATCTAATAGATAATGGAGACTTTAATAATTGTATCACTATGAAAGGAGCTACTCGGGGTAATCAGAGGCCCGAGGCGAGAGGATACATTAATATGAGGTTTAATATTATAGCCTCCATACGGAAAACAAGCCACACCATATCGGAGCGACTCTGCACAGAATTTTAACATATTTTAAAAATTGATTGTTTAAAATCTGGTCGATATTCTAACGTGCTAAACTCTGCTAAAAAACATATTCAAAAACATATAAAGATCCAAATTTAAATTCCCGTAGTAACCAAATATTTTTTCGATTAATAGATTTTTTCCACAGACTACCAAATATATAGACATGAACTAACGGAATTTCCTTGTTGTAATATTATCATTTTGGTATCACCCACGTGATCACTCTGGTACCACATACGCAATCAAATAGCTCCGCGACTTTTTTTTTAAATATATGCATTAATGTAAATAATACGTCTACTTTACATAAAAAAATAATTTTCGAAAAATAAATACTTTTACTGATGCATAAGTGTGTTATATAGAATGTGCGTAAAATACTCCTCCTCCCGCAACTAATGTTCCAAATTCCTCTCCTATATGTACACTTTATTTCATGTCTATTCATTTACTGGTCTGTGATTTTTTTCTGTATACCTTTTTAATCGATTCATTTAATTTGTATTAAAAATACTACAGAACTGTTTGGAATTACATTTTGATGACAAAAAGTGTTAATATTAAAAAAATAATAATTGATAAATACAGCGTTGTTATGACACTGGAGTTATAATAATTTAGGAGACACCTTAACCTCGGCGCCCTTAATGTCATCTAATTGGACAATGGTCAACCGTTAATCTATCGATCAACCTTATCCTCGATGCCGAGCCTTCTAAAGGAATACGTCCATAATAAGTACAAGCACGACGGTGTATATCTGATATTTTGACGGCACAACATCGACCTCGGAAACCAGCGATCAATTTATGAGATAAGTAGTGATTCGATCAGATAAATCAGTTGACATATGTAGCACGTCAAATACCAACAAAAAAATATGTTTTAATTAAATTAATATATATTAATATTTTTCGTTTTTTCACGCTGTTGGAACAACTTTCTATAAAACTTCTATAAAAAAATATTAAATCAACACAAAAGACACGAGCCTAATTTAAATATTTTTAGTTGCAATTAAGTACGTTTGTTAAATAAGTGTTTATTTTTATATGCAAAAAATGTAAGTCATCCATGTGATGGAATCAGATTAGGAATTATAATAAGAATACTATTTAGAAATTCTGATTAATGCTTATACTTAAAAAAATATAAATTCTCAAAAAAAAAAAAATATTTGTTGGTAATCTCGCAGTTACTAAAATACAAATAAATAGGTATTAAAATATACGTAAAATGTTTTCGGTTAGCACCTTTTTTTCATCAGTGGTATTCCAAAAAAAAATTCAGAATAATAATAATAAAGTTGCTGACATAATTTATGCAGATAAAACGATAAATTATGCAGGCAAAGTAATATTAATATAATGAACACCATTAATTTTAGTCCAAGGTAGTTCGAGCATGGTTCGAAATATCACGACCAAATTTTAAATATTCAGTGTAAATTGAAATCTAGGAGTGCTATTTAGTAGGAGTGTAATCTACAGAAGTGTTTATTATCTCACGGGAGTGCCTTTATTATAAATCAAATTTGCATATAAATCTATAATTTTAATGTACTGTGTGTTTGGATTGATTGTGCGTTGTGTATTAGATTTTTTCCGTCAATATATAAATTTAAAAGACATTTAAAAAAAATATTTTTTTAAAAAGTCCGTTATTTAAAACGAATGGCCAATTCACGAGAGAAATAATATATATATATATATATATATATAATAAGGTAGAAGGCTCTTTCAAATAATGGAACGATTAAATATATTAATATCAAAAAGGTAACATATAGGTTTGAAAATTTGTCACTGTAGCATAGTTGGATAATGCACCTTCCCAGGTTTGGAAAGAGATCCAGATTCGAATCCCGGTGGCGCAACAACAACAGCAATAACAACGATAACAATGAGTAATAATGAGCAATAACAACAACAGCAATAACAACGATAACAATGAGTAATAATGAGCAATAACAACAACAGCAATAACAATGATAACAATGAGTAACAATGAGCAATAACAACAGCAATAACGAGTATGTTGCGATATTATCATATCGATGGACAAACGATTAGAACATATTGAGATTAGGCATATATAGCTTCAATATTTTCTACTCATATTTTTAATATGTATCATCCTCTAAAATGTTGTGCATTAGGTCTGTTAAAGCCAGTATTTTTTTCGAAATTATGTACATAAGCTCCGCTTATCAATTTAAGTGATAGAATAAATATAAATAATTACATTTGTTGTGAAATGTATTGTTGATTACAGCATAATAATTATTTTTCATTATCATGGTCTATTATCTATATGCTGGCATTTACCTACAACCTTAAATGCTAATACTATTAAACCATTATGTATGATGACGTCATGATTAGGCTTCAACGCACACGTGAGTGACTAGGCTGACCATTTTCCTGGAAAACCGTAGGTGAGAACATAACTAAAAACATTAAATTCTTGACAACATTTCTGTAACATTAAATTTCGTAAATCAATATAAATATGACAAATATAATTATTTTGTAATTAAAAATGCATGACGTTACATCATGAAGGGGTATTAATAATCGAAATATTTTAATATGTTTTTATTTTTAGCACTAATTAAGTGAATTAATTTAATATTATTTCCTATATAAACAAGATTAATTTATAAACAAAAATATGCGTCGGTAACCTCTTCATTAATATTGTCGATCATCTCGACATTTGTTCGATCTCGACATCGCGATAGCATTCGCGGTGTGGACCTTTCAGCTCCAGTGCATCAGCAGTGTATTGTTTGTGATCCTGCGATTTGTATGCACAGTGATATTTTTTGTTTGTGCCGTGGGTAAACTTGTGACGTCGCCGTATTCAATTGTGATCGGAGATCGGCTCATTCGAGTGCCATTTGTGTGATCTCGGCAAAGACTGCAGGGATTACGGAGGTGTCATATACAAGGTAAAGCGAGCAGTCCTTGCCAATCCCGGTTCCCCGAAAATCACTGGTCCTTCAACTAGAACCCCTATCCTCTCACCGACCTATACTACATTTCCCTACTTCCTCCCCTACCCTACAGTGATTACTATTTACAACCGGAATTGTCGTATTCCATTCCGCGGAACGTGCGACCCAAAGATTGCACAATTCATTTTGATCCTATCGATCCGAATTTACAGTTAGAATTCACTATTAAGGAGAACATTATGAAGTTGTAATTATTCAGAACATAGGTCTGTGATGTTTTAAATACTAATTTAATGTATTAATTATAAATATATACATTAAATTAGTATTTAAGAATTCACTATTACTAATGTTTATTCTCCGCTACTGATGCATAATCTCTATAATGATCGGAAGAATGTTAATGTACAATAATTAAATAAATATTTTGAAATGAAAAAATCTCGAAATACTATTGATACATTTTTTTATTCCCAATCTTCTATTCTAAGTTCTAAATAAAATCATTATCTGTAAGCATTCACTATAGAATAAATTATATTTACGAAAATTATTAAAATGATAGTGAAATTGATTAAATCAATATATTTTCTTTTCATAAAAATATAGACATGCAAATCATTACGTACATTATTTTTTACGACTCCCTTGAATGTTAAAAAAAAAACCACAGTAAAAGTATCTATACTATAAATAATTATAGTGAACAGCATTATTTATGGGTCCTTGATATTTTAACAATTTAGATCATGATAGTGCAATCTCGGCTTCTGCATTGACCAAATATATCAACAATATGGTCAACCTACAGTATGTAAAGCCACACACAAGACACGCCCGACCGGGATTGCTACTATAGCCCGGGGCAATATTCGATTTTGACCTTCTCAACACATCAGCTTAAGGTCTAGGTTCTATTATCATTTCTCGATATATATTTATGCATGTTATGACAGACTTCCGGAATGTGTTGGTCGAATTACACAATACGACTCATTTAACTGCAGCACAAGCGCGGTAGGATTTGATACGGTTTTATTATTATTTCTGGTTATAGATAGACCTTACCGGTTTTGCTGCAGATACTTCATAATTCACTTCAATCTATTATTAAACAATAAAAAAAAAGGTTGCAGTAAAAAAATAAGATGAGATCTCTAAAATTCTCACAATAACTCGACGAGAGCGTTGTAACTCGTATTTATGTTTGAATTATCCTATAATTGATTTATTAAAAATATGAATTAAATATATTAATTAGAAAGATATACATATAAAATCAATTTAATCGAAAAATATTATTGTTGCGCCACCGGGATTCGAACCTGGATCTCTTTCCTAACCGGGGAAGGTGCATTATCCAACTATGCTACAGCGACAATATTTTTAGCGACAATTTTCGAACCTATATGTTACCTTTCTGATATTAATACATTTAATCTTTCCATTATTTGACAGAGCCATCTACCTTATTTTTACAGAATCTCAAATACCTTTGAGTAAACTGATAGCAGACGCCAGAATTATCAATTCATTTTTATTAAATTTTGGACACATTGATACAACTTTATTATTTAGGAGAACACATTCTTATTGTGAAGTTGTAATTATTCAGAACATTGGTCTGTGATATTTTAAATATGAATTAAATATATTAATTAGAAAGATATACATATAAAATCAATTTAATCGAAAAATATTATTGTTGCGCCACCGGGATTCGAACATGGATCTCTTTCCCATTCTTTCACATTCTTGATTTTATATGTATATCTTTATAATTAATATATTTAATTCATATTTAAAATATCACAGACCGTCTGTTCTGAATAATTACAACTTCACAATAAGAATGTGTTCTCCTAAATAATTGATTTATTTCCTAAACAAATTAAGAAATCGTTCAATGTTGACAACACTCGCATGTCAGATAGTGAAATAGTAGTAATTCAAAGATATATGTTGAGAAAAATATTGCATTTGTGAGTAGGTAGGTAGACCTTTTTATTTATTCTAAAATGCAAAATATTTTTTAATTAATATTTTACTTATCATATTGAATTTATAAAATTTGAATGCTTCATTGTGCTCTTTATTAATTCAATTAAAGTTATTTTTTTAGACCAAAATATTTCATGCTACTGATCATAATGAAAAAAAAAACATCTTAGGAAGCTTATTTATTTATATATATATTTAAAAAAAAACACGTACATTTAAATTTTTCCTTGGTTAACCGCCGATTGGTGCCGAAAATTGTTTATTTTATTTATGTATTGTTTGTAATAAAAATGAAATATATTTATGTAAGGCAAACATTGAAAAGATACCTTACGTGCATTTAAAAAAAACTTACACAAATTGGCGTATGTTTTAAAACAACGCCAAAGCATTTGTGCTATGAAAGTAGGATTATCGGGATTCAAACATCCGATCATTGCCGTGTCACTACATCATTTTGGATCATGAGCGTGTATTGGGTGCGAGCTGACCTTAGATAAGAAGTGAATTGTACGAAATGTATCAAAATTTAGTTCAAATAAATAAATAAAGGTATTTTTTTTTCATATTTCAAGAATAATAGGAAAGAAGAAAAAATAAGAAAAAAATAACCGTTATATATCGCTGACACTGTTGAGAGTAATATGTCATTTTTTAACTGTTCTAGTATATATATTATATATAGTATAGTATAGTATATATAGAATAGTATATTAACATACATTTAATACAGTGGCAGTAATTTTATACATACTAATATATTGTATTCTATTATGTTGTATTAAACACAACATAATAAAAATAATTTTAGCTACATGAAGTGTATCAAATATACGAAATTAGAACAATTAGAAGTAACGATATATTCAATATATATTCAACGAACGTCGGCTATCATGTTGGATATCATTACTTTGTTTACTGATGTCCGGAAATGCTATACAGTAGACTGGCCAAACGATTGCATCAAATTCTTCACCCATGATGTTCCCCTTCTTCCAGAAATTTTTTCCTGCATTATGAGATGCAAGATTTCGTACTTCTCCGGATGTCTCAATATCATAATCATCCCTGCATACAATATGTTTTTTCCTACATATTTCTTTCATGTTGATGTTTACAAAGATTTTATCCGGGAAGCCTCCTAAAAACATTGTGTTTTATTATTTGATGATATTGTTTTCTTATTAAAGATAATAAAACCAATCGAATACATGACAATGCGACAGTGCAGGCAACGGATTCCTTTCAAATTCCAAGTCGCACATTTAGTCCAGGAGGTCCCAGCATGCATATAGGCGCAAAATGAACCAACTCTCCTGGACTAGTGTTCATATAGGCACAAAATGAACCAACTCTCCTGGACTAGCGTTCATATAGGCGCAGAATGAACCAACTCACCATCTCTGAATCTCGAGGCCTCGTTATTCGAGTTGGGTTAGGTAACACACTGCATCCATCTTTAATCTGGGGCAATTTAATTACAACATTACCACGAAGCCACAACAATTAGCCAAAAGATAAATTAAACTAATTAAGATTGTCTGTTCCTACCTAACCCTGTTAGAACATACAATTATTTTTAATTGAATAATATTATTATATAATAATCCTGTAACCTGTCCTAGGATGATTGTTTAAGTTTTAAATAAATATATATGTCCTAATACACGATGCTCGGTTTCAGTGGCGTAACTTTAAAAAAAAGGCCCCAATGAATAATGGAAGGGCCCCTCAATATGTATTATAAATAAATATGAATATTTAGTATTACGCGGTTTTATCCATTAAAATAATGTAATTTATCTCTCGGGTCCTATAATATTCACCTTTTTATGAAAAAAAAAAATCAAAAATATCGTTTGTTTAAATAAGATTGCAACCGAAAAACCCCTGCTCCCCTTTTATCGATTTTCTGGACACTAATCTGACTGGTTTGAGTTTCGATGTTTTTTAGTATTTTCGTAAACACGATAGATCTTAAAAATTATTAATCTATGTTTCAAACATTGTTATATAATACACTCGAAGAGAGATAAAACTAATAGAAGTAGGAATGACAATGCACAAATAATGGATGTCCAGCGGAAAAATTTCAAGATTTAATTGTAATTGCTCGTGAACCATCAGGGTAAGGTAAGCGTGAGGGGTATTGTTCGACGCGCGTGATTTGCTAATTTGCCAGTCTCAATGAGTCACTGGTCGGGCGCGCATCACGCGTTCACGGTTGAGCAATATTTAAAGTGCGGTGATTCATTGGTTCGCGCGCGTTGCGAATAATATATCAATAGTGAACTAATCATTGTAAGCTCGGTAGGTACATTCTCACTATAGGAGAGCATGATCCAGAATTGGTTCGACTTGAAGGAATGATGAGGATAAGAATATGTAAATTTATTAATGACAAAATATTTTATGTTCTGTTTTTTGAAGACCAATCGCCAACTGATTGAAAAAAAAAGAATAAATGAAAACAGACATTTCTAGATATGTGTTCACACGAGGGTTAACCATTGCAGTATATTGCACAAATTAAACACAATCCGCTTAACGCAATAGGTAATGCAGTCACTGTAATGGCGGGGGAATTTAATTGTTATCTTTGCAGCATTTCGAGACGGAGATATATTTATCTCGTAGTCACGACCAATCACTAACCCGTAAAGGTATTATTTCGAAGGGAATGCCACGAATTCGTTTCATTAAATGCCGCCCACGGAAGTAGGCTCAGGTACACACCGCGTATCGAACCTCCGAAGTCTGGATCGAACCTCCGTTAATAATATACAGATTATGGTTAAATCGAGAATCGATTGGATTGCGCGGCGGCCCAACGATAGCATTAGCCGGCATTCGGTGTTGCAAGCTAAACACCGCAGAGGAAAGGGTATTAAACAAATATTCTGCAAACAATTTAGAAGGGTGATGGAAGAGCTCACTGCCGGTTAAATGCCGGTTAAAAACTTACTCAAGCTTCAGAGACGTATTTGAAAGAGACGGTGTAGGCGATATGTACATAAATATAAATTAAATATATTAATTAGAAAAATATACATATAAAATCAATTTTATCGAAAAATATTGTTGTTGCGCCACCGAATTCGAATCTGGATCTCTTTCCTAACCGGGGAAGGTGTATTATCCAACTATGCTACAGCGACAATATTTTTAGCGACAATTTTCGAACCTATATGTTACCTTTTTGATATTAATACATTTAATCGTTCCATTATTTAAAAAAAGCCATCTACCTTATTTTTACAGAATCTCAAATAATGTGTTCTCCTAACGATATGTACATAGATAGGTATTAGGTATTAGGATGAAAGATGCGCAACTGCCGAAATGGTTGCTAAATAATAAACCTGACGGAAAATGAGGAATTGGTAGACCAGAAATGAGGTGGCAGGACAAACTAATTAAATAACTTTCCATTCTTGGCATCAGCGATTAGCGAGAAGCAGCCTTGTGCAGAGACTGGTG
This sequence comes from Eubasilissa splendida, assembly GCA_031772225.1. NCBI lineage: Eukaryota > Metazoa > Arthropoda > Insecta > Trichoptera > Phryganeidae > Eubasilissa > Eubasilissa splendida. The sequence continues at coordinate 18,647,142 of CM062855.1, read as the reverse complement.
GAAGTATATTCTTGAAGAAGTCAGGACGATGGTGACGTCTCCTTGAGTAGGGATGCACAAAAGAGATTTTTTATTAACTAACTAACACCAGGGAGTAGGCATAGAGGATAGACCGCCGCACTCTTTTGTCCTGACACACGATTCTCGCCCCATCCGCATTCATACATCTTCTCATTTATTTGCTACCTATCTAAAACAAAATTTAATTTTGGTATTAATTTTTTCGCCGCGGTGTATTATTAAGTATTAAAAGTAGTGATGGTAAATCGTTATGTGACCGTGTTTGTGACGATGATTGGTAAATAAAATTTAACTGTTGGAGGTTTTCTTTCAAGCGTATCAGTCATTGCTCGAAGAATTACGAATAACCACCAGTTACCAATCACCGTAAAAATTGAACACAATCACAGTCACAATAACGGTTTAAATAACGATCTAACCACGATTACTTGAATCCCAAAAATATATAACGCATAAAACACTATTATTTTAATATATTGCTTTTGCAGAAGGATTTCATTTCGGAAAATATCACATATTAACTTAATAGGAAATAAACATAAAACACGAACAATGGACTGATCTCTTTGTACGTACACAACGACATAACCTACCGATCATTGTGTCTGTATGTCAATTACCAAGAACCTTGAAGATGAACGAATAAATGTCGTATACTGTGCTTACTTTGAAACGTTACAATGTTTTTAATAGCGACAATTTACGACAATAATTCAACGTTTTTTCTTTGTATGAAATAAAAATTCAGTGAATTAAGAGATTTGTTAAATAATCTTTGCAAAACAGGGTCACTTAGTGGACACTATGTCATAATCTGTACCTGTGTGATAATAATAATACTAGCGAAAATATCAAATCAGGCATATTCTTAAAATGATTTAAATAATAATGAAACTTAGAATTCCCGCGATACACGTGCCATCTGGTGACAGATCATAATCCCGGATTGCCCTAGCAGCGATAATAATCACTATTTATGGGTTAAGTTTATTGTTTTACAATATTCACTGATACTTTACTCATCCAAAGAGTTGCGGTGGGAGCCGTCCTCAAGCCGACACGTCCCCGGGCCAAAATTTCATCTCGCCTCTGATTAATATCAAAGGCACGCCATTTTATATGAGGCCAAGTCGGAAGGCGACGACTCGTTCGCACGGTTCCCCACCAGTAATTTCCACACGAGTCCCAGCAGATGATCATTCATTGACGCGGGTGAATCGGGGTTGCGATAATCTTTCTCCATGTTTACGGCGAAACGCCGTCCGGCGCTCGCTCCACACCCGCCGCCAGCCCGCGCGGAAGTCCTCCCTTGCCCACAAACCCACACCTCGTCGCTTTCGCCAAGCCTTTTCGCAATCAGATACCGCGTCCACTAGGGACCGGTACAGCAGATCGCTGTCGGTGCCGCCCCTCAAATTTCAATGTTACAATATTCATACATAATTTCTTAGATAATTAATTCGAATTAAATTATGTAAAAGTGCAAGAAGATAAACTACAGCAATCAAAGTCTATTGCTTAACACTATCTACTACATATCTTTAACACAAATAAAAAGTCTACCAACGTAACCAGGGCAAGACTGAATCTATCAGAGTTGATACCAACTGTAACCCACACAAAAAAAGTTAACTAAATAGAAATTTATTTGTATTACGTTTATTTAATTTTATTATTATTGTATGTTCACGTCTAACGTAAAAAAAAGTATAAATATTAAAAGGCCTTAGAAGGCACCAGCCATCTTAATACTGTCTCATAGGGGTTCATTACTGTGATAAAAATATTTATATAACCGGTGATTATATTCTTTTGAGAATTGTGTCAAAACATCGGCACGACACGACCGGGCACGCGATCGTGTATGAGATGTAACAATGTACAGGTGATATCAATCACTTGTGAGCGGGGATTAAATTGATGTGTCTAAGAACCTGCAAAGGAAGCTGCCCATAATAATTATAGAGAAGGCTCTAGAAGCATCATTACACACTTTGTACTAAACCAATTATCATTAATGTTGAGTAAAGACATTTAAATCGTTTTATATGCAGACATTGTACTATCGTAGATGCCGAGGGGCAAAATTTGCACCGAAAGGAATTTTCTGCAGATAATTTATTTATTGACGCCCTTACGGGCTTTTGCAAAGTTGGTTTGGTATTAAAAAAATACAAAAACACGAACAGCTACACAAGTAGTTTGAAAAATGATAAAATATACGTACATAACTTAAAAAAATAATAATTTAATGTAGTCAAAACAAACAATAATAATTTAGGTTTTACACAAAATGGCTGAGTATCAAAATCAATTGTTCATTTCACTCAGAACAGCATCAAAAATATCACTCTTATATTTAAATATTGAATATCGGAATATATCTACAATACCAAAATAATTCCCAAGCCTGTGAAGTTTTTGTGTGGGTGCATTCCAATAAAAATTAGTATATGATGAATTTACATGGAACAGCGCCGACGACCGACGACCTGGTACTCCGTGCAGGAACTTGGTTCATTTTTTTTTGAACTCTCAACATATTCTTGATTTTTCAAGATATTTCCAGAATAATGATATAGGTGTAGGATAATTTTCGGCGGTCCATTACGAGCATGACGTCCGCCATGGTTAACGATTGTGAGTCCGAGTGTGGCTGAGGAGTCCAATTCTCGAACCGCACACCCTTTCACATGTTGTGCACGTGCATCCGCTGAGCCGGGGGCGTTCTGAGTGATGGATCTTTCCTCTTTCTCTTTTTTTCGATAATTACGTCAGCCCTCTTCTGTTTACAAGTTTCCCCTGCACAATGTACATTTTGACGCCATTATCCTCGGTCCAGAGCCACGGTTTCCTATTGTTCAGGGTCTTTGCTACATCTACTTAGATTCGCCTTCAGGGTGTCTTTGAATTTTTTTCTCGGTCCACCCTGTATTTTTTCAGCTTGTGATAGTTGCGCAAGCATAAAATGTTCGGGAAGCCATATGTCATCCATACGCATACAGTGACCTACTCATCGTAGTTGGTACTTTAGGATCGTAGTATTGATAATAGGGCTGTTAGCCTCTTCCAGGATACTCAAGTTTGTTCTGCGCTGTTGGATAATGTTAACGCATTAAATAGAAAAATATATCTAATTCATTTTGACATAATCATCCTGATTGAGGACCTACAACTTTTGCTGTAGTGAAGGCATGTGATACTATAACCTCGTGATAAAGATATTCTGCAGTGATATTATTGATAGAAGTGGCGTTAACTTTGTAGAGTTTCATCATAATGGATGGATATAAATGAAACAATGTTATTACTTTACTTGAGTTTATTAGCACTACTCGAGTTTCGAGAGAAACACTAACTCTGATCGACAGTGAAGTATTAAAGTAACTACACATACATATAGGAGACAAAGCTTGGGTGGTAGATATACACGTAATTAGATACTGACAGATGGTGGAGGAGGGGGCGGAGTTACTGGTGGAGAGTTACTGTTTCTCTCGAAACTCCAGTAGTGTTAATAAACCCTTTTTTTTAGAATAATTTTTAATATCATTTTTTGAGTGATTTCTAATTGTGATATTGAAGTTTTATATGCTCCTCCCCATCCAATAATATCGTATTGCAAATGTGACCTAACATTTGAAGTTGGTATTTCATTTATTTTTTAACTAAATGATAAATTAACGTTTTTAAATTTGAAGTATTGTTTGCACATTTCAAACTCTTTCATAACGATACCAACAGTTAATATATCAGCGGGATTAAGTTAATATTAATGTGAGTTATTTTTTACATAGATGTTGCTGAATCAAATGGTTTTAATAGAGTAAGACGAGAATAAAATGCTTTATTTTCTCACATTCGAGACAAGGTGTCATAATAAATATATTTCTCGAGAGTTTATCACAAAAATATTGTGCAACACAATAATATATCGACGCTTTAGGTTCCAACTAATATTTTGGGAAAATTTGAGTAGTTACGTAAAAAGGTTTCCAAATGCATTATTCTTTATTTCTTCCATACTCACCAACTCTATATAACGGATTTTAAAGGAAATAGCGAGAGCTGAAAGTTCCAACTGCATCAGTTATTTATTTCAATTTATGGATCATTATTGTTAATTTACAATGTTTATTTTTATTTTCTTTCATCTCACAGTGGTCATTGATAATACTGAAAATAAGTTAAGACCTTAAAACTGATCATATTTGCATACTCAAAATAAAATATACATGAATATATATTGAAATTCAATCAACACTTTTGAACTCATTATCTCAAAATAGTGTCAGTGTCAGATGGAACCTTGTTATTCTGAGGGGTCGATATGTTAATACAAATTAAATGTACCAATAAGAAAGGCATACAAATAAAATCGATAAATTGTTTTTATCTGTATATCTTTTTTATTGATACATTTAATTTGTATTTAAATATTACAAAACTACATATGTTCTAAAAATATATATAATACAATAATAATGTGTTATATTTAATAATAATATATATAAATTAGATAGATATACGTATAAAATCAATTCTATCGAAAAATATTGTTGTTGCTTCCGGGATATGTATATCTTTCTAATTAATACATTTAATTGGTATTAAAATATCACAGACTTATATTCCGTATAATCACAACTTCACAATAAGAATGTGTTTTTAATAATAATACATGAGTTGCAAAATTAATTAAATAGTTTATCGTATACATTATTTTAATTTTAGCGAGTATAATAAGGTATTCCGAAGTGAAAATTAGTCATAAAAAAATATTCATGTAACTACAGCAATTAGTAAGTTATTAAAATCAATGTTGTATTATTAATCACAGATTTTTGTCTCCATCTATGATTATGATTTTAAATCAGTCAAAAAGTATCAAAGTATCAACGATAATTCACATGAAAAATGATTGTGACATACTTGGTTTTCGGCTTTTTAAAAATCATTGATTCAAATACACCATGCAGTTGTTTCCTGATGTGATTGTTTCATAGCATTATTAGGTACATAAAATATTTTCTAGAAATTATAATTTATGGTGGTGATAAAAATAATACTCAGTTGTGTGTGTAGTACAAATTTTGGTTTATTTAATAAAAAATCACGTTGCACGACAGAGTAACTGCTGTTGATGTTATTATATTTTTTACAATTTACAATTTTTAATACAGATTGAAAGATTGCATATTTTGCAGAGGTGTCTGTTTAGTCAGTGAGAGTGTCATAGTATTACGTACTTCTTAGCGTAAGTGTCTCTTAAGCCTCACGTGTCAAGCGTAATAAATGTACATAATCATAATTAATATCAGGTGATCGCCAGTTGGCGCGAGAGCCACCTACGACAGTATTTAATGTCACGTAATTAGCGTAAATGTATTTCTAATCACACTGTAGACGCAAGAGGCACTCGCAAGTTGCCAGGGTAATGAATAAACTCGAATGATTATTGAATGCTATTGTTAATATCTGCATAATGAAATAAGCCAATTTTGAGAATTAATTTGATAATAACTGAATTTAGCAAGAAAATTTAGCAAATAGAAGGCATGGTAAGGAAAAAGGTGAGATAAAGCAAGGAAGAAACATTTCGTATGAATTTAATAATATTACAAAACTACAACTATACATAATATTTAAGTCAATTCGTATAATTTATTTAGTTCCTAGGAGCTTCGCCAAATCTGTTTTTTTTTTGCTGCACTTGTTTCTAGTTATATTTTTGACAAAACCGGAAAGGGATTATTTAGCGATAATTCGCGAAAGTACTAATAAATATAATATGTATAATAAATAATAATATGTTATTAATATCTTCATTAAATTGCGAATTATTTCTAAAATTTAATATTCTGGGGTCTCAAAAAAATATAAACGCATCAATATTATTTTACATTCATAGTGTGCTCGTCCACGACTCGCGAGACATGCCGAGAGCGGTTGTGAATTTCGTACACATTCAGCGTTAAATGAATTAAACGTGGATAATGTGGAGGGATGTTTGAATCGACTGATGTGTATCGACCTTTTTAACATATTTTTATTTTCCGCATGATATTTGAACCTCAGATCGTCATAGCACATCGGCATTACAATACTGAATAATATAATAAAAAATATTTTATAAAATATGCATATTCATATTGGTTTTGTTGGTTTAATAAATTTTAAATATTTAACGAGTAAATTAGCCGTTGAAACGTGATTAATTAGTTTTGAATATCTACCGCTGTCATTAGTTATGTGCATTGTTATAAAATACTAATACATCATAATTAATGACATGTATAAGTAATACATTTATTATACACAATTATTGTCGAGAAATCACAATGTTTCTACAACACCTGTTTCATATGAGTATTAAAAAATATACTTTGAAGATAAAATAGCAAAAAAAAATCTGCCGTAGCGTGTATTGGAATAAAATAACAGAAGATAAAATATAAAGTTATAACAGTGTGCGAGCACAGCTCCGTGGCTCGCTGAAGAAAAATATCCTGTCTCCAAGGTCGTCTCCCGGATTTGCCGCAGGTCGTACGATGAAAGTAAAAACTGTTATAACGAACACAACGTATATATTTATGAATAATATGCATTTAATTATAGGCGAGGGATTAAAATAACATATTTTTATCATTTTAGCTAAACAGACAAATAACAATGTTCAAAATAACAAAATTCGTTAAAATTATGTAGATTTTAAAATATGAAATAAACATTTGACAATACAGGAAGTATTATTATGAATACGTGATAAATTACTTTAATATTATTGTCAATTCAAGTTAATAATTTATTTGAAAGTATATCTTACAGAATATTTTAATAAAATAGAGAATAACATCAATTTTCTTATTATTTTCAAACTAAGCCCGAGATAAAAATAGGACTACCTTGGTAGTCTCCTGTGAAGGGCTTAAACCATCTTAATCACTAAGCGAGTGGCTTACCTCTAGAGCAGGGTTCACAGACTTGAAATGACCAAGGGCTACCCATCTAGATTCACTGTGGCTTATGAGAGGGCCGTAATAAAACATGATGATTATGTATTACATATTGTTTAAAAGTAAATAAATAATTTTAAAACAAATTAAATCAATCAACTTGAAAGATATACAGAAAAATTATTTAGTTGCTACCAGGATTCGAACCTGAACCTTTTCATATCCGGAGAAATGCGTTATCCGATTTCGCCATATCAACTAAGTAGTTTTATGACATTTTTTTAGAACTTACATTCTATAGCTTTTTCAAATTGATACATCTGTTATTCCATTTATAAAAGCAATCAACTTTAATCTCAAATACCTTTCAGTAATACACGCTATTAAATTTGGATAAACTTCGATACAACTAATATAAGTTTTATCAAAAAGTTTTAATAAATTTGTATAGTTATTATATTTATGTATTATTGTTGTGAAGTTGCAGATTTTCAGAACATAGAATACAGCAGAACTTTGTTCTGAAAAACTGCAACTTCACAACAATAATGTGTTCTCCGTAAAAAAAAAAATTAATTGAATGCGTGGTATTACACTGATTTAAATAAATATAATTAAACTATTAAGAATGTATAATTTATTATATTAATGCTGTTAATTTTGTACTTATCTACATTTAAATATTTACAATTTATATAATACGTATCACGGAAAATATAAAAATTCTTTCATTCCGCTAACTACTGAGAGAAGAGAACAATTGCTAAACGGACTCATATTAAACAAATGGAATTAGATCAACAATTCACTAGCAACAATAGGGCACAGAATTGTCCCACGACATAAAATTTCATCAGTTAAGTTTAAGTTTTTATAATAATAAGTCTTTATGATGTATAAATAATTACATAATTTCAAATGAATAAGAATGCAATATGAAGTAAATAGATGTCATCGATCGTTCGTGTTTTAACCAAGGTATCGAGAATGAGAGATAGGCATGATCTACAAAATCATTTAAAATACAAAAGAGCTTACCTATCTCAAACGAAACCATAGCAACACAATGGAAATCGAGTATCAACCATAAATCATAAAATAAATAATCTTTGATCAATAAATTTTCAACAATCTTCGTGCCAGAAGCAATATCGGATGTTGTCATCCGCAATGATCGAGAGAATCCAATCACTAATAACGCCGTATGTGACATAGTAGCAAATGTCATTAGAAATTAAATAGCTATTCAAATACAACCACTATCGAAACCTCGCTAAATCCAATATAATTATAACTAGGTTTGGGTAAATTTCAGATTAATATTTTTTTACAAAATAACTTTTTAATATGGTGTCGGAAAAGTAACAATTTTTGACTAGGAAAATAATATTTTATTTTATTTTTTATTTATTTCTTAATACAATTTTTTTTTTCATGCTACACTTCTCTAGAAAGCATATTTTTGTGCAGAGAAGTGGAGATATGTATGTATATGGTATATATATATATAGTATCAATATTATAAACTCGTATAATTTTTTTTTTTGTATGATCACTAATAATTTCATAGAAATGTATAAGTTTTAACATTACAGACATTATTGACTGCCCGCGCACCCTACTGATTTACTAATCTAAATCTAAGCTTTTTAATAATACATTATTTTTGTAATTTACTCAAGAAATACAAAGAGTAACCTAACTCTCCTTGTCCTCCACTTCCAACTGTAATATTCTTAATAAAATGAATACCGTATTTTATTTTTCTTTTGCATCCCTTTCGTTTAATAAATATTTTAAATTACCCACGATTAGATTAACGTCGAATAACTGTATTTGATAAACTTACAAGATAAACATTTTTAAATATTATTATTATTTGAACGGAAAGAATTCCCACTTTTTCGAAAAACAAAAATAAAATCTTATTAAATGTGTATTTTTTAGTATTTTGCACCTCAAATATAATGAAATGTATTGTAAGTATAGTTTATCGTAATGTATTATAGATAGTCTTCTTCTTTCAAATAGGCAATCCACCCTTCAAGAGTGATTTGTGCCATTACACAAGTTTATACATTATTTCATAGAAAGCAGTACAACAATATTATAGAATAGGGAATATTGCGTTACAAGTTAATAGCATTGAAATTCAAGAAATTTGCTATTATATAGCTTAAATGAGGCGAGTTGAGGTAAAAAAGATGACACAAGTTAACCGGGAGTTGAAAATTACCATTGACAAAATTATTGTAAAAAAAACCTGTGATCCGCAATGGACAGGAAAAAAAGACATGGTCAAGGGTTTCCTCCTCGGCGTGTTATAGATAGTGTATGGCTTTTTAAAATATCATAATAAATTTATGTAATAATAAATATTTTTTACGACTCTGGCCGTGACCAAACACCTGAGCAATAATATATATATATATATACAAAGAACAAGAAAAACGTGCAAATTATAAATTCAAAAGTGAATTCCTTTTACCGCCGGTAATCATCATTCACAACATAACAATGCTTGACATTTGCTAGTCACAATCAACAAATTGCGTAACCGACGCAGGCATGAATTTTTAATTTAATTGTTTTTATTTCAAATTAACATTGGCTCATTTAACCCGACCGAACAATTATCGGTCTGAATTGATGTATTTTTATTTAGGCTATTCTAATATATCAGGTTGTCCCGAAAATTTTTGCGTTTTTAACTTTTTGCTGTTTAACCTTTACCATACCATGATATAAAATACCCGAACGCCGCCATGCTGTAAACTCGTGTTACCGTAAATAGCAGTTAGAAAAAATGTTTTAATTAGCTTAAATGGGTTTAATGGCACGAATTTACTCTAAATATTGAGCATTTAATTTTGAAAAAATGATTAATAAAATAATTTAGAGGATTCATTAAGTCCTATACAATGTGTCCTTTCTTCTTATCTCTCTTCGTTTAATTAGTGAGAAAGAGACAATTATATTTGTATGTTTGTTGTTCTTTTCACAGTGAAAATAGTGTGTGATCTCAGTCTTTCATATCACAGATGGTATTTTTACCAACGTATTAATTTGACAACGGATTGAATGGATAAAATAATTATTTTTGTACGATTCCATTTTTATAATTGGATTTTTACTAGTCATTCCTATGCGTTAATATTTTCTTTAGGTTTATCTAAAATATGAATTTTATATTGCGTATATTTATTGAAATATTACAGGTTTAATTATGATGTAGACCTGTGTTACTGCATGGTTTGGGAAGGGTTAAAAGCTAAAGATATTTTCAGTGTTACTTCGATGTTCGTCAACAGTGTTCGTGTCGGTGGTTAGGGTTAGAGACGGGATATTTTTTTGGTGTGATATTTTCGACCCTAAAACAACAATGGCCGTGGAGATGAAAGAAATCCAGTTACGCTATATAATGATTTATGAGTTTCAACATGGACATAATGCGACAATAGCACTTAAAAATATTTGTAATGCAATGGGAAGAGCTGCAATTAAATTAAGAAAATGTCAAATGTAAAAAATGTAAATATAAAAAATGATATCGACTTAGGTCGGGTTGCGTCATCCTCGGTAACCATAAACTTTACTTTTAAACTTAGTTTATCCGAAAACGCGTTGCATCATCTCATTTTTGTCGCTTACTTTTGACTTTAACTATAAACCGCCGAAAATCTCCGCTTAAATGTAAACTTTACTAATGCACATGCGCACTGCGCGCGAGCCACTGACAGATGTCACCGAAATCGAGTATTTTTCAATTTTAGACACTGTAGTATCGAAATGTACAATATTATGTCGGATAGCAGTGATATCGCAGACTTTTTTGATGATAAACTAATTATACAGTATATTCTTAACAGGAAAAGTAAAACTCGGACCTCGGCACATTATTTTTTGCGGGAAGAAATAGGTTTTAAAAAAGTCTTTTTCCGATAACGGATTGCATCCACTGGATTTGTCATCTAGGGCACATTTGCATTGTGCGCATTCACTTGACAACCGTCATTAAAAGCATTCTTTTAATTTTTTCGACATCGTATTATTGAAATGAACATTATTATGTCAGATAGCACTGATACCGATTCTTCTGACGATCAAATAATTGTTCAATACATCCTTAACAAGAAGAGCAAAATCTTTTAGGCTACAAAGTGATCATTTTATATGGGAAGATATAGATTTTATTGTAAGATTCCGCCTGTCCAAAATTATGGTTAGGTAACTGGTCTTGCTTATTTCAGACAATATAATGTCATCTAAAGTTATCTACTTCATAGGTATATAATAATATTTTTGATAAAGATCAGAAATCACGCAGTTCGTCCTGTAAACCAAGTCTCGATAACTTTGCATTTCTATGCCACAGGATCAATGCAAAGATGCACGGGTGATATATCTGGTGTACACAAGAGCACTATTTCACGGATTGCGAATAAAGTGAGCAGAGTAATAGCCGCTCTCAGATCACAATTTATGTATACCTGTATCTACCAAAGAAATTCAGCAATATCTGAATCAATTCTTCAACATTATAAAATTTCCAAACACGATCGGTGCAATAGATTGCACTCATGTGGAAATCCTATTTCCAGGAGGAAATAATGCGAAATACTATCAAAATATAAAGGATTACTTCTCCATTAATGTGCAGGCAGTAATAGATGCCACAATGAAATACACAAATGTTGTTGCAAGGTAGCCAGGCTCAACACACGATAGTATTCTAGTCATTCTAGATTAAAAGGGCAACTAGATGATGGTATTTTTAATGAGAAACATCTCATTGGTGACCGTGGTTATCTACTCAAACCATACTTACTTACTCCATTTACAAATCCAATATCTGTGGCAGAAAAACTATATAACGAGAGCCAAATCAGGACTGGGAATGTTGTAGAAAGAACATTTGGGGTGTGGAAAAGGCGTTTCCTCGCAATAGGTATGAAACTCAGGCGGAGTATTGAAAGAGTGGAAGCAGTCATTATAGCCACAGCAGTGCTGCATAATGTTACCGAGTCACCAGACTTTGTGACAATATTATATGAAATTGACTCTGAACCTGCACAGGATGGAAATAATGTAAGACGAGATCTAATAAATGGCTATTTTTCCCAATTATTAAACCAGTCATAGCATTTCATTTATTTATTCTTAATATTGTGCGTACAAATGTAAATATATATGTTATAATATAAATGAGATCAAACTTATCTTACACATATTGGCTTAGTTTCATTTTGAATCTATGAAGTATCTTCATCTGGCATTTCATTAAAGATCTTCATCGCTCTGTACATCATTCATTTCTGAGATTTAGCCTAAATTGTTGTCACATTTATTTTACAATAATATTGGATCTATAATAAAACAATTCTTCCTCTGTAAAAACTCTTTTATTATATTTATATATATACCTTTTAACATAAATCACATACAGAAATTACCATCATAAATTGAGTAAAGTCAAGTAAGTAAAATTAAAGTCAATAATTATAAACTAAAGCCATACGACATAACTACACATTATTATTTTAGTAAATAGAAAAACGGTTTATGTTAATACCTTAAAATGAAAGGGGGTGAAACCACATTAGCTAAATACAGCAAGGCAGTAAACATTTAAAAATAGAGAAATTGTTAATGTTTATAAAATTAAAGAAGTAAATTATTTAATTAATTACATATTATTTTTTTCTTTGACTAATTTAAAATTTAGTTGGGCCAAATATCTCTCAGCTTGACTACATGCAGTTCTTGTGATTGAATTCATTTTGCGTTTTGATTTATCTGCGAACAAAGAAAGGGTATATATTATAAATGAAATAATTAAACTAAATAAAAGCATTATCGATATCTAATATTTATATTTTATTACATTATGTAAGTGTGCATACACCAGAAAATTAATTAATTATATTGTGAATTATCATTCTGTGCATTTTTTTGAGGTGATGCCATGAGTTGGTATTTGAATGCAATGCCAAGATATTTAGACTTGAGGCCTGTGCTCAACATCTTCCACCTATGAACATACAAACATATTACATTTGTATAATTGATCTGCTTACAATTGGGGTGTGCATTATTTATTTGTTTTTAAAAGGTAGCATATTAAATGCAAAATGAGTGATAAGATTTGCATTGCAAGGCCTTGCAGAGTACTTACTGTTAGAATCTGTATCATCATCAAATACCGAAACCCGCTATCCATTCACATCTGCATCATACCTCGTATCCATTCTGCTGTTTCTTGCTTCGTCTTGGATTCTCTGAATAAATATTAAAAATAATGTTTACTAATACGTAATTTACAACATAAACTTTTAAATATAGTTAAAATACAAGAATACTTACTTTATATTGACATTCATCGTTCAAAAACGGTCAATTGCTCATTTCGGGAAGGCAAACACACCAATTTAACGTAAACGTCAAATGTCAAATGAAGCGTTCTACACGTGTTGCCATAAGCAAAATTACTCGCGCGGCATTTCTTTTTGAAAATGAGATTTTAAGAGGCCTATGTAATTGCTACACTGGATAACTATAAACTTTGTTGACGCAACTCGATTTCTGTCAAATTATTTGAATCTCGTTTACAAGTAAACGAGTTTGAAAGTAAACGAGTTTGAATCTCAGTTATAGTTACCGAGGATGACGCAACCGGCTGTTATTTATTTATTATTTATTGAAAAAACAAATTTTTTTTCTAATCAGGTTTCAATAAACTAATTGACAGATGGAGAATGATTGTAGAAAAATATGGAGAATATATAATTCAACTTGAACATAAACGCAAAAAAACTTATGGGACAACCTATTATAATTTATTATTTCTGATGTTAATTTTTTTAATACAATTTAAGGACGTTCCCAAAGAGCAGTCGTACTCAATATTCAAGAAGATTCCCTCTTATGTAAATTACTATGAACTACTATGAATAGAATAAAAAACAGTTGAGGTACAGTGTATTTTTTCGCTTCCGTTCACATGCGCAGAAGTTAAAATATCTCTCACTATTCAAATTATAAAAGAAAACGTCAAAACCATTCAAAAGTAGTTCACTTTTAACATTTTTTATAACAAAACGAATACAGTTTGTTTTAGTTATTTTTATAAAAAGATATTTGTTAAATTTTCAATTAATGATTCTCATTTTTACAACACAATCGTAAGAAAATTACTATTGCTATTCAATTAAACGTGCGCTACAACATCGATCGGTTCGTATGTTTGTTTATGCTAATTTTAATAGTCAATATTTACAAATTGACTACCGCAAAAACTATTAAAAAAAATTTCTACGTATAAAAGACACTCATAAGTATGTGTATTCAAAGTTTCAAAAGGATTGTTAGAAAAGTGATTTTTTTGGGAACGTCCTTAAATTAATCAATTAGAAAGATTAACATAAAAATTATATCAATCGAAAAATTATTTTGGTTGCTACAGGGAATCCGAAATACGAATCCGAAACTTTTCATTAAAAATATTAAAATGTATGAATATAAATGAAACAATGTTATTAATCTACTAGAGTTTATTAGCACTGCTCGTGTTTTGAGAAAAAGAGTAATTCTCATCGACAGGTGGAGTATTAAACTGTATCTCTCGAAACTCGAGTAGTTCTAATAAACTCAAATAGAATAATAACATTGTTTCATTTATATCCATCCATTATGATGAAACTCTACATAGTTAACGGCGATTCTATTAATAATACATATATTAAAATGTTGTTATTGTAATTTCCTGCGAAAATATGGGGTTGTGTTTAAGAAACAACCTTATTGACGAATACTAAATAACTTTGACCTGTTTGAAGGCATATTACGTATCTCAAAAATTAAAAGTCGGAAATAATCACGAAGTTACTAAAAATTTGCAAAAAATTACATTATTAATATATTCCCATCACTTTTATAAGCCTTTATATAGTACTTAGAGCTATTTGGATCACATATAAAGTGTAAAATGGATACTATTACAGACAAATTCATATTATTATATTTTGTATTAATTTTTTGCTGAAATATTGCTGTAGATTCTAGGCATGTCGGGATAATATTTTTAAGATAATGAGCATCTCTAGCAACTCATCAGCTCTGCAAAACTATAATACATTAACGGTATTCTAATCTATCACGGTTGCGATAAGGCTCATTCGCTTTGGGAACTAGATAAATAGATTTTTTGTACGTGTCGATAAATTAAAATTTTGTATCAATGAATAAATAATTCTTAAGTAAAATTAAGTAAAGATAAGTCACGTATAAAATGAACTGACAATGGAGTAAATCGCTCTATTTTAGTTCTTTATTTGATATTATTTTTATTCTCCGTTGGCATCCAACAAAATAACTAACTAATTCCCTAGTTTCCAGTAACTTTTAATTGTTTCAAAAATATCAGCATTGATATTTTAGAGTATGAATGAACGAAAAAAAAATGCAATTGAACTATCCCCACTTAACCATATCGAAGTGTTACTTTTTAGTAGTGTATATTGATACAAATATTTTAAAAGAACGGGCAAAACCAATGTCAGAAAAATAAAATGTTTTTTAAAATATATTTTAGAACTAGCAATATTTTTTTTTCATTAAAAATTTACCATAAATCGTTTAGAAACAGATGTATTTTTGTTTGCTGCGATAACCGCACATGTGCACGACCATTTGCAGCAGCGTCATTGTTTATCATTTTCACGTTGCGTTGCACTATATTTCATGAAAGAAATCACCGAGAGCTTCAGCGTTTTCAAATGATTTTAAGCTTGCAACTGAATATGTAAATATTTATTTTCTATTGCATTTCACAGAAGATCTTGTTATGGTGCCGTGCAGCACGGACAGCTGTCAATATATAGGTACTATGCGACACGGACGGATGGACAGATGAAAATTATATTTGCTTGATGCAAAGCGTGGACGCAGTCTTGCGCTCCCGACATTTTTAAACGTCGATTAGTCTTGCATTTATCAATCGGGTACTGTGGATATTTTTTGCACCTAGGAATGCCACGGGGCACACCACGCACTAATATTAACAGATTGCCTCTTCACGATTAGCAGAAATAATTGTTTTCATGAATTCAATTCGTGATTACGCTGTTACGCTAATAGTGATGCTCTATCAAACTCAAATAATATGAATTCTTAAATGTCAAGCTTTTTTTAATCGTCCCTGTATTCATTATTTTTTCAAAAAAATAACATCATAATCATAATCATCATCATCATCATCAGTCTGCGATTCTTCATTGCTGGATACAGGCCTCCCCTAAGAATCTGCAATTCTCTCATCCTTCAGCACTTCATATAAATTGCTCGCTACTCTTCCGATGTCGTTGCTCCATGGAGTTTAAGGAGAATCAAGACTTCTTCCAGAAGTACGAGGTCTCCGCTACGAGACGTAGGTCTAGCCCATTGCCACTTAAGCATGCAGATTTATTAAGTAACATCCGTTACCATTTTCTAAGTTTAGCCCTTTTCATTGCTCTTTGGGAAATTTTTAATTATTAAGTACTTATTAAGATTGCTGAATCCATTGTTTCGATTCCCAGCTAAAATCGATGTGAAATATAATTTTATGTATTCTTAAATAAATCATGTTCTGTATACTCCTTTACCATGATGCATCTTGAAATGTGAATCGTTTGTGCAAGGTCACGGTTGGAACTTGTTATAATATATTAGATGGAATACATTAGCCAATGATAATTATGACTCTGATGTTGGTAATTACCTTCACATGTCCATTAATGTTAATTTTATTCTCAAGGAAGTAGACGCGTTTAAAGTCTAATTAGGACGGCTAAATGGTAAAATAAAATATTTGAAAAATAGTGTTAACGTGTCAATGAATATAATATATTTTAAAAATTGGTTGAAAACTTCTTTGATACAACTAATATAAAAATGAATTGATAATTATTGCGTCTGAAGCCGATTTACTCAAAGGTATTTGAGATTCCGTAAAAACAATGTAGATGGCTTTCAAATAATGGAACGATAGATGTATTAATTTGTGTAACATATAGGTTCGAAAATTTATCATGAAAAATACTGGCGCTATGACACAATTGGTAGTGTACTTCCCCGGATAGGAAATAGAGATCCAGGTTTGAATCCCGATAGCGCATAAACAATATTTTTCGACAAAATTGATTTTATATGTATATATTTATAATTAATACATTAAATTAGTATTTAATTAACTTTGAAGTTAAAATTCATCTACATCTACCGATTTCGAAAAATATCATTTTCTTCTTCAGGATGTCAATCAAAAACATACGTTATTATTTCTTTAATAGAATCTATTTTTATAAAATAATAATTATTTATATAAAACATAAATTTAGTACCTAACTCAAATTTTTACTTGATAATACAAAATTTAGAATGGGAGTTAAATTTTGTTGGTTGTTTTTTTTTTGATTAGTTTTACACGCTTTATTTATCTCCAACGATTCCAAATTATTTAATTTATGACCAACACCGTTCACATGCAAAATTGACAATCCCAATTATTTATCGAAACCATGACCATTTTCTATCAAATGATTAGAGAATTCTGAAAACCCACTATTGTTCAAACATGTCTAATGTTCCTTTACTCTTATATTAAAATTTCGACCAGTTTTACCAATATAAAATGCTGTACAATTCTTGCAACTAAGTTTATAGATATCAAAATTGTTAAATTTATCATCTTTGTCTTTAGAATTTAAGAGTAAATTTCCAATATTATTATTTGTATAAAAAGCCGGTCTAATGTTTCGTAGTAGGTGTTTAGATATTTGATTCGAAAATTTATTTATGTATAATAATAATAATATATACCTAATTGATACTTGATTAATTGTGTAGCGTACAGTACCAAATATTGCAGTATTGAAAATTTTGTCTTAAAACATTTGACTCAATATATAGCTTCAATATCTACCTAAGTGTAAACTTAATCTAAGCCTGATCTAATTAAGTCAAATCATATTGTAATTATATTCCCTCAGAAACGCCTGTCATGATATTGTTAGCGAAGATACAAATCTCTCCGTCCTTTTATTGAATTATTTTAAAGCAAGCTTTTAAATTATCTCTGACAGGCGGCGCGTGTTGCGGGAACGCTAACGATACGTCTTTAAATCATTTTCAACATAAAAATTCACTTTACGGAAAATTTTGCAATCGATGAAGCCAATTGCTTTCTGCTACTGATAATAATTGTGGAAGCAATTTATTTGTTTCTAACAAAAGCAATGGAAGTAGCAACAGAATACCACATCAAATTACTCATGGAGTAAATTTTTATTACTTAATGGAACAAATAAATCATACGATGAACACAAATCCGTTAGTTAAAGTTGCAAACCTGATTTCAATTTACCTGAAACATGTTTTGTTTCGTGGGGTTTGCTCACGTGGATTAAGCTAGTTTTTTTTAATGCGTCATTCGTTTCAGGCAAACTATTCCATGTATCAAAGATTATTGTTTCTATTTTAGGCAGTTATTTTATAGCTGTTCACTTGTGCCTGAGTAATAAAATTAGATCTCTCCCTTTCGAGTACTTCCAAACGGTTGGTCAGATCTGTGAATTTGTTTCTCCACAGTTCCTCGCTTTTCAAATCTATTAACTGCATCTAAAGTGAACCAGCATCTGTATCGAACAGTGTTAAGTTAAGTTCATTGACATTTGTTTTAAGAGGACGTAAAATGAAAGCTAGTGTAGTCTTATTTGTTCTGAATTGTTGAAAACGTTCACCAAATCTATTTTTCATTTTTCTTAATACGCTGCTGAAATAAATCGCATCAAAACAAGTGATTTTTTCGTCACATATACGGCTCATATTGACCAACGCGAGTGTGGTCATGTGTGGTAGAGAGTATTCCTTACGAGTCTATGTTTGTCCGGCGGTTCTACCTCATAAACTCATAAGTTATAAGGCTGCTTGAGGTGAGGTGAAATTGGAGTTTATGTCTGAAGTGCCGCAAACGTCCATGAAAAGAGCCGCATGTGGCTCGCGAGCCGCTTCTGCCGACCCTTATCCTAACACAATAATATCTCAAAATGAGGATTACAAAAAACACCCAAGTTGCTGCATTTGTCATTGATGCGACGTTTTAAAAAAAGTATTAAAAAATATATTAATATAAATTAAATAGATTTTAATCAACAAACAATAATATCCCGCGACTCTGCGAGTGGATACATTGCGATGGGTTAAATCATCGAACTTTGAAACCACTAAACGATAATGGTTTCAATACCACAATTAGGACGCGTATAAAAACAGAAAGAACACCAAAAATATTATCAATAAAAAATTGTTAACAATATTATATCAGTAATATTTTTTTCAAAGTAGGTTAGACGACCATCGGAGAAAATACATAAATACATCAGTAATAAATTTACTGATCAGTATTGAAGGAAACGATTTGATGCACTGGTTAGGTTAAGATTATAATAATTTATATATAATATATAAGAATAGTTCCCATTTTACTAGAATATGTGAGTGAAGCCCGATATTGGCAAATAAGAACGAAAGAAGACTGAATGAGGAGGAAATGCAGTCACATAGGCATACGTATGTACGGGAATTAATGTACGATATGGCGTAGAATGAACAAATTAGAAGCGAAAAAGGGTCGCTGGGATGGTTTAGGCAAGCGGAACGTATGAACGTAGAAGAGGATGGAAAAGAAAACATATCAGGCGAGTACTGAATATGATATGATGATGTCTCTGAAAGACCTGGTACGATAGGGTAGATCAAGATATTGGAAAACGGCCCTATTACTACAATCTTCAGCAATTATCGAGTCTGCATAAGAAGATGCATGATAGTAAACATTATATCAGGACAGAAGAGTTAAGCACGCTATCCTCGCGGTCTATCTCTGTGGGGAAAGGGCGTAATATTAAATTAGCTATTTGATTTTATTAACTATCTTAATAGCCTCATTAAATATATATATATATATATATATTTCTGCTTCTAAAACATGTGAATTAGCAAAATATGAGCACCAACGAACTTACAATGCTCAGATAATCTATAGGAATAAGACAGGATTAGAGTTCGGAGTAAGTAAATCAGTGGAAGTTTTAAAATAGTACCCATCACAGAAACGAATGGTGGAAACCAGGCTAAGATAATCATATCTCTTTAACTGTGTTAAAAGTAAATACTAGCAAAAGACAACGACAAAAACCTAGAGCAACTTAAGAAGACCATCCAGAACAAAGCATCTTGGTGCTATCGTATAAGCAGAAACGATCTCAAGTAAATGTAAAAAGAAAATATAAAAAAGTACAATAATAAGATAGAGTAATAAAGTAATCAATTAATGTCTTCACTTTAACAAATTGCTCTTTTTAAATCTCTTCACTAAGCCGGCAAAATACTCAGAATCGTGACCCTTAGCAACACGTAATGTATAAAAAAATGTTATATTCCGTCAAAGCCGAGCCGTTACAACCTCTGAGCGCCAGAGCCACCGAGCGTTGAAACTGTAATTCGATAGCGTGAAAAAATTGTGTAAAGATCCTACAAGTAAAAAGTAATCTTACCCACGGAGCAGCAGGATGGCCGATCCATCACTGCCCAGAGGCGGATCCGGGAGACCTTCGCAAGTTCACGTTTTCTTAAGCCGAACAATCAACAAATGGAGGTAAAAAAACTATAACGAATATATGAGTGGCGGGAATCCGGGCTGGCTGGTTGAAACAAAATGTACACGGGTGTAAAAAAATATACTTTTTTTATTTCACTATTAAATCTATCTGTCTAATCATCATCTATCACAAAAGCAGGTTATATTTTATAAATTCTCTTACAGTATTGTGTAACGGAATTTAAATATTTTCTATTTCTCTTCTTCAAACGCCTCTACACGATAAATATTATTTAAAATGTTAATTATTTAAATAACAATTGATACACAAAGATTGTATGATATAAATATTATAGACGGTTAGC
This sequence comes from Eubasilissa splendida, assembly GCA_031772225.1. Lineage (NCBI taxonomy): Eukaryota > Metazoa > Arthropoda > Insecta > Trichoptera > Phryganeidae > Eubasilissa > Eubasilissa splendida. The sequence continues at coordinate 18,626,164 of CM062855.1, read as the reverse complement.
TGAGATGAAAATACTGAGTCACAAGATTGGACAAAATTCAAAATATTTATATCCGTCATTTATTTAGGGTAGCTGCGATTCTTGAAAAAAATTAAGAAGAACGACTCTGATGGTACGGACATGTAATACGAAGTGAAGAAGATCATGTGACTCCAGGAGTACCGAGATCGAAAGGAGAAGACCGGGATGACCACAAGCATCATGGATAGCTTCAGTCAGTCGCTATCTTGACAATTTTAAAATGACGAAGGAAGAAGATCAGTACAGAATCAAGTGGATAGCGATAGTGATAAGAATAGATGACCCCAGATGAACAGCAGATAAAGCAAGGGCTAAGAAGAAGTATGCTAATAATATTGAGATGTTGAAATTCCTATAATACAAAATCTAGTGATATAATCATGATATAATATTATTGTCATTTAGGGGTGTCTTTTCAATTTGGATAAATATATATATTTTAGAGTTTTAGTATTGTTCACACAATTGGAATTCGAACTGTGCCACCTCGAGCTGATGATATATATATAGAGAACTGATGTCTCTTCTGGGTTAGACCACGTTTTTTGTTGCCTTGAAAATGGCACGTGTTACCGTGCCGAAACGTCGGCCTAGTTACCATCTACAAAAACGCGATCTGACCCAGAAGAGACGCCAGTTCCATACACTAGTGCTCGCGGAAATCTTAAATTATTATTATTATTATTATTATTAAATCTTATATATATATATATATAAGAGAATATATACATTATTTTTATCTTTATTAAATAAAATAATTAATTAACAAATATTTTAAATACATGATAGTATAAATCATTTTAATAGTAAATTCTTAACAATATTGCTACAATTAACGAATTTGAAGGAATGCACACGCCATTTTCATTTAACATCAATTAAAATCTTCATTAAAATATTCAACAATTAAATCATCTTTCAACTCAATGCCAGTTTGTTAGCATCGGTTTAGCCGTGCAATGGCTTGTTTTCAGATGGGTGGCTAGAGCTGGAGGAGGCATACTAATTATTACATGACACATCCGGGAGGTAAAACCCGGAGCACACCTTACGGGTCATGTGAAGGATTTATGGGAAATTAATATTCCTCATTCCGATTAATTAAAAATAACACGTAAGTAATTTTTATGTCATAATTTATTATATAACCGAACTATTATAGATATTTCATTATAATAATTTATTATTTTGGAAAATCATGACTTAAAAACAATGTTTACTAGTAAGATTTATTTAAAATATGTTTTTTTTATTATTATTTATAATTGTAGTGAGACGATAAATATATTTTTGTTATATTTTTAATTGGTGTGTTTTTTTTTTCATTTATTAATGTATGGATGTGGAAGAAACGAAAGTAGTGTACAGAATAAAAAAATGTGGCATTGTATCCCCTTTGTTTACTGTATGGAAACAGCGTGACGATATGTAAAAAAAAATAAGATAAAATATATTTTATAACTAATTTATTGCGAATGATTTAATATATATATATTTTATTTTAATTTATTTTACACTAATGCATATATTGTATGTACATAACATAATTAATTATAACTCAATTCTCGTGTTTGAATTGTGGAGTATGTAAGTTTTAAAATAATGTAAAGGTAGGTATAGAAGTAAGATATAAATACAGAATTAAATTATTAAATGCATATACATAAACATTATCAAAGTATAATTTATAAAAAAATAGTTGCTGTCGGAGTTTTCTAATATTTGTTTGATTTGCGATTTGAAGACTTTTTAATTTTTTTCTGTTTATATACATATACCTACAGACATAATTATTTCTTGCAAATTTTGCAAATGTGAACGTAATTTCATTAATCAATCAAACAAAAATTTAAATCGTTTTGTCTACGAATAATAACCATTTTGTCTCAATTTTTGCTGAATCATTTTATCTGTCACACCGGCACGAGCGTTGAATAAAAAAAACATAAACATTTTATCGACGTACGAATGTCAAACATTATTTTCGCAATATCAAAAGTAACAATTTGAAATCTCGCTTACCTTTATCTTGAGCAAACTATATCGGCAGACTTCTCGCTGGCCACTGACCAGAGCCTTGAAGGCGACAGTTTCGAAACACAATACACACTAACAAGAGACCAATGATACGCACACCGAGCGTCTACTGCACCACATAGAGCAGGCCTAGTATCTCAGTGGCGTATGAACGACGACAATATAATTCATCAAAATACTCTTCGTTATCGCGACGAATCAATTGCTGCTGATGCGAATGATGATTTGCGTCTTGGAGAAAATTTCACTTTCTTTTAGCAAACAAAACTGAAAACTGATCTGTCGTCTGACTGCGGTGAACTGATCGTCTAAATAATCCACAGTAACTATGTCAAAGATATAAATTTCAGTATAGACGATCGCTTCAATCTTTCCGATGTAAAGATAATGTGAATTAGAACTTCTATAATAATATTAATAAAACGCAGTGAGTACAATTCTTTTGTAGTGTTTGATGTAGTAACGATGATATTACTGTATTTTTATATTACGCTAGCGTCGGCGGTTGAAGTAATTGCATTGTTCACACGGCAATCAGTTGCACGTACAACAATAAAAATGGACAACGCAAAAATGTCAGTAATTAGATTGTAACGTAAACAAAATCACTGTCAATGCTGCGGGAACAATCTGCATTGCACAAATTTATCGTTTTTTATGAGTTGCGTTCAAAAGCGTTTATAACACTGTCCGAAAAGTAAGCGGACATACTGACACTTCACTTTATTTATTTCGATTTAATTCAAAATGTTACGTGAATTATTTTAATTTTTTTTATCGCGCCTTTTGTTTAAAATAATTAACATATTTCGGCGTCGTTTATGTTTCGCGTCGGCGTCTGCTCGCCGGTCTGGCGTCGTCGGTTATCCGTTTAGCACTGATCGCTGATGTCGCGCGCACTGATATGTCTACCATCTAGTAGGAAGGAAGACCGCTCGGACCTCAAGGTCTGCCGGCGAGCGAACTGTTTTGATCTCAGACACAATATCAAACAACACATCCACTCCAATATTGCTATCCGCGAAGCGATCGCGAGTGTGGTATTTTAAAATAATTAATGACACGATCGATGTATTGACGCGAGCAACAGTAGGAATTAAGTGTATTTACTGACAGGTCACTAGGTAATAACGAATGCTTGAAGTGTTGGATGATAATTCAATGAAATAATTTACAAAAAAATTCTAACTGTTTTGCGTGGGTTGATGCAATTCTCGGTTTAAAAAATGTGTTGATTTTTTTAAACGTTTTAAATAATTATTCAACGAAATAATGGTACTAAAATTTGATTATAGCATGAGATAAATATATATATAATATTTTACATCTATTTTCTTGAGATGTTTGTTCGATTTAGCGGTAAAATACATTTTTATGATCGAGTCTCGTCCCGTGAGATTATCAATTGAATCATATTTTTCATAGCACAAGCGTATAGCCTCTTTTTAAAATGTATTCAATATACAATATATATATAAACCTATTAAAAAAAATATACATATTAATTCAAATTCAACAAAATATATTATTAAGGTATATATGTACTTACATAATAACATATTTACAAGAATTTGAATTTAATGTAATAAATATCTACTAGCAGAAAAGCAGTCGACTATCGCCGATTGCTTGCTACTAGGCCCTGCGGGTGACTATCGTGAATATTCATTTTTATTTTTCTTAATCTGTACTGCCATCTAGCGGATTTATAAAAGAAATGAATATTAATATTCAAATTTGTTGCTTATCTCTACTGCCATTTAGCGGATTATTTAAAGACAACGTATTTTTAAAGTCTACTTAGCTGTCCGTATATAAATCCAATAGCGACGACTAAGCGCAATCATATAATTTGACGTTCGTTTAAAATATTAGTTAATAGTTTAGTTAATTGTAACTTGAAAAATATACATAGGAGATTTTTTATTATTAAAGATAAAGTTAAAATGATATCCTTTTTTAAAAAAAATTAATACTTACGTATCTAAAAATATTATCCAGTATCTACATTTCTGTCTAACCTAACATAGCGATGTTAAGAGAACGGTATCGTTACAATTTATCTGACTCGAGTGAGGCTTTGCAAACGCTAGGAATACCGATTAGATTCACTGATTTAAGAAGAGCGATCTCTCCGAAGGTTTATTTCACCACTCATGTTTCACCGATCTATTGTGGAATACTACAACCGATACGATCAACGGCTGTAAAATCTGTTGTTAACATTTTTAACACATACATATTTTTAGCTCATTGTCAGAGCGAAAATTTCAGAAAAAATATAATTTTTTGATAGAATAATGTATGCTAAAGATCTTCTGTGTTAACCACATCACTAATGAATAGATACTAAGATGCATGAATAAGTCACGAGTAATAAAGAATAACAACTATCAAACAAAGCTTCATACTTCGGACACATTCTCAGCGATGAGAAATATGATATCTTACAATTCATTGCGCAGGGGTATAGAAGGTAGCAGAGACGTAGGCAGTAGAGGTTAACTTGGTTGAGTAATTACAGAAAGCAGTTTGATGTATAAAATACCGATTTTATACATTTTGCATAGGATAAATCGTCAATCTGTTGCAACCTTCGTTAGAATGCGGTGAAGTTGCAAAATATGTTAGAATAACGTACGACTCAATGATCTACAATAGCGTGTGGATAAATTGTTCTTCAATATTCATTAGTCATGTTGGTAGTGTCTTATAGGTACAGAGAAAGAAAAAGAAGAAGGAGATCATTATGTTATAGTCAATCATTTCATATTTAAATTTAAATTATTTTAAATACTAATTAAATGTATTAATTAGAAAGACATACATATAAAAACAATTTTTTCGAAAAATATTGTAGTTGCGCTGTCGAGATTCAAACCTGGATCTCTTTCCAAGCCGGGAAATGTGCATAATCTAACTATATTACATCTACAGTACTTTTGAAGACAAATTTTCGAACCAATGTTTTACTTTTATAGAAACTTTTTTTTAAAATTTTTTTAGGAAAATAAATCAGTATCATAGGGAATAGTTCTAATTTGGCTTATGTCAAGTGTATATTACCCAAACGAACGATTATTAATCACGTTAATACAATTTTATTTTTACATTGAGCTTCATCATGAAGAATATATGCAGGTTAGCGTTATTGGGTGAGATCTGAGCTGAGTTTCTAAACTAATCTCATTCATGTACACGCATCATAAAAAGCGAGCATAACCCTTCGTGAATAACTTTTCAACGATTAGCATTACCAAATTCATCTCCATCTTTTCTCAATTAACTTGAAGATGAGGGATAGGTCGTGGCCTCCCTAAGAAATCTCTTCCCTTTCTGCTTATCTTCAACAAGCGTTCTCCAGTCTCTCGTTGCTAGTATCCTAACATTTATAACGTAACATAGCCATCTCATTTTGGTCCTGCTGACGTCCTGTCTTATTATGGCCCGTGTCTACGAATGAGATTTTAGACTCTAGACAATCTCCGATTCGGTTCACAGCATGTCTCGGAGATTCACGGCCTACGCCAAACATCACATGTCATTGTATTCGTCGGTGGAGTGATTTTAAATTATTTATTTATTTTTTAAATAAAAATAAATTTGAGATACGTACACGGAATATATGTCACATCAATATTTTTACTATTTTCAAACTAACCCAAACGCTTTTACTATGAAAATAGGACTAGCTTGCTGGTGTCCTGGAACGAGACGCCAACCCCCGACCACTAGATCATTAGGCCAGCGTCTTAACCACTACATCAACAAGCTATGTTTGTTATATATTATATATTAAAGTTAATGACTTATGCTAACTTTTCAGAATAGTTGTAAAGATCTGTGGTGGTTTTAGGTGACGTTTGTGATGAATATCATGTACACTGGTTTATGTTTTTGTATCTTTCTACCAATTTCAACGTGATCTCCAGATCAAAATCCTAACACGTGTACGTAGTATTGAGATGTATCTCAACTAAATCTCTGAGATTATTTTATTGTGTCTCCTTTATAACATTGTTGATCAAGAATCGTCTCGCGAAATGGTCTGCATCCATGTATTGGACGTGCCCAGCTAGTCTCAATAAATTAATTTGGATCGGACTTCTGTACATATTTCTTATGGATGCCATGTTTTTATCTAATTTCAAACAACAACCTCGCTCACTGACCAATTAAAACCCCGAACGGCATTAATACACTGTTGCAATGTGCATATTACGTATAGTATTACTCACACTAATGCGATTGTTCTTTCTAAATAGAAAGTAGTATTGTAGACGATTAGTTCCCCCTTTATACACCCTCTTATTCTGCAAATAACTTGAACAGGTGAAATGGATTCCCATGTTCAATCTCTATTTACTACATCAAAAATGATTATTATTTATCAAGGAGAACACATTCTATTGTGAAGTTGTAATTATTCACAACATAGGTCTGTGATATTTTAAATACTAATTAAATGTATTAATTAGAAAGATATACATATAAAATCAATTTTATCGAAAAATATTGTTATTGCTACCGGGATTCGAATCTGGATATTTTCCAATCCGGGTAAGATACATTAACCGATTATGCTATAGCACACAGTGAATTGACGACAAATTTCGAACTTATATGTTACACTTTTCAAATTAATACATCTATCGTTCCATTATTTGAAAGCCATCTACTTTATTTTTAGGAAATATTAAATACCTTTGAGTGATCCAACAGGAGACGCCAGAATTAACAATTTATTTTTATTAAATTTTGGACACATTGATACAACTTATATATTATTAAGGAGAACACATTCTTATTGTGAAGTTGTAATTATTCAGAACATAGGTCTGTGATATTTTTAACATAATTTTTATAATAATGCATTTAATTAGTTAATGCACGTTTCCCGGATTGGAAGAGGTTCGAATCCCGCTAGCAACAACAATATTTTTCGATAAAATTTATTTTATATGTATATCTTTCTCTTTGGTGTACATATAAATATTAAACTGGTATTTCCAATTGGAAGGCTGAGATTTTTTTTATTTTCCTATTATTAAATGCGTCATAGTAAGATAAATGACCGAATCAGCAGTGAGCAGAGTATCCTGCAACTGAAAATGAGTGCTAACATTTGGAGCCACATAAGTTAAAATTGATTTGACAGGTGATTAATCCATCAATCGGGGGAGATTCAAGGTCGGAGCCTGCGTGAGTGGGCAAAAAATAAGATTACTCTTGCGTAGTTGTGTAAGGAAGCGTGATGAAATCTCGGACAAAGCAAGTATAAGATCTTTTAAGAACAATGAGAGGCTGGCACTGACGCACCCGTGTTATATTATTGTTCCCACGATTAACACCACACTCGCATTTATATAATATAATAAACTTTTATTTAAATATCTAACTGTAACAGAAATATTTCTACATATTTTTTTGCTGTGAATAAATATTTCATATTATAAAGGGTTTTTTTTTTGAAGTATAGAACTTAAAAATGAAATAAAACACATACGAATCGTGGTAATAGCCATGATATTGGCTTTATTGGAAAGATAATTTTATGGCGCGGCAGGCTTGAATAAAGCGCAATCTGGAACTCTAATTTTCAATCACTTTTTGGAGCAGCTGGTGAAGAATATCAGCAATAACGCGACGAATGTTGATATCCAAGTATCTATCGTCTCTGATTTATCGGCGTAGACTAGCCACTTCACATATGCCTACAGAAAATTATCCAACGATGTTAAATCACACGATCTTGAAGGCCAATTCATAGGTTTTTCCAGGGATGGAATGTTTCCTTCAATAAATTGATTGTGGCACGCGCTTTGTGGCATGTTGCGCCGTCTTGTTGAAACTACAGCTCTTCCACATTAATGTAATTCAATTGAGGAACGAACAAGTCAGTAATCATGGATCTATAGCGCTCTCTATTGTCTGTAACATTCTGGCTGGCATCATTTTTGAAGAAACAACAGCTCCTTCGGTGTGCACTGTACGACGTCTCTGCGGATACGTATTATCAATTAGAGTATACGTGGTGCGAAAACGACACATGGTTATTCGAATTACTTACTCGGTGGACGATTATGTCGATCGTAAAATGGACGTAGAGCATGGTAAGTTTCGCGAACTGAATCACGATTTTCGAAATAAATTTATACAATTTTCAAGCGTTGTTCTGACGTTAGTATATTCATGGTAAAATGGCAAACCAAACGGATCACAAATCACAGCTATCAGCTGTCAAATTGGCTGTCGCTGGAAAAAGTGTTGCCAATTCGAAAAACAAACCTCTAAAAAAACAACCTTTAGTATTACTTCGATACTATACATACAGGTCATCGGATTCCCCGGAACGATGACCTATTAAGAAATTAAAGGAATCTCGGATATTTCCGGGTATTTTTTAGGGTGTGGGTCTCTCGCTGGGGATTTCTCGGATGGGTGATGCTGGAATGAGTAGTGGCTAGAGAGTCCTAACGGAGCTTTCTACTGGCTCTTCCTCGCACCTATTGCGACCTGGATAGGGTCAATTTCTGCCGGACTGTGACCGAGTTCTGCGACTGCAACACATAAATATGACATCTACCCTCCCCTTTTGGGGGTGTATGATTTATATAGCTTCTTTCTGGTTACCTTCTGAATTTAATGTAATAACGAGTCTCACGTCTAATTGTACATGTATGGCTCTGGTACGATGATACCGAAGCCAACCTATGATGATATTAAGATAATGATGTAATAAAATAAAATAAATATGTAATTATGACGAATCGAAACAAGAGTAAACAACTCTCAAAACGATTCGGGATAGGGTGTACATAAATAAATTAAAAATATATAAATATACATATAGAGTTTAGGTTGTCGTGATTACATCGTGAAGTTTAGAATGCAGATTGTAAATTTAGCTACCTATTCAACTGCCGGTAATTTGGTATAATTTTCATTCAACACCTGTTAACTGATTTTTATTTTTTATCTTCAAAAAGTTTCTCTTCTTAAAAATACAAAACGAAATATTAATTAACAAATCTAATACTGCGTTACAAAAAATATATGCTAACGAAATTATTCTGAACGTTAAACATAATTAACGATACTTTTATTTCAAAAACGTACACAATTTTAAATACCTTAAAAATATAAACATACTTACTTTTTATCACTGTTTTTCCGCGGGGATAAGCAGATAGGATAGAGCACTACACTCTTCTGTCCTGAAACATTATTCTCGCCTGATCCACATTCGTACATCTTCTCATTACTACTATGGCTTCTAACAGGACCATCTGCCAGTATCTGGTTTACTTGATCGTGCCGAGTCTTTCGCAGACGTCCTCTATTTATGGTGCCATTAACACTTGCGTCATGTATCTTTCTCTCCTCATTCATCCGTTTCATATGACCAAACCACTTAATTGGTCCTTTCTTATACAAAGATCAGCTTTACATTCTTTCCTTATTTATATATTTATTATTCTGTCATAAATGGATCTGACACACATACGCCTAAGTGATCTCATTTCCACTGCATTCAATCTTCTTTCGTTCTTATTTTGCTTCCATACACTTCCATACATCAATGTCTATACTCCATCGTGTACCGCTAGTTTTGCGACAAGTTCCTATTAGCTACTATTCCATTCAAAGCGCCGTTCACTTTGTTTCTTGCAGTCACTCTCCTTTCGATATTTATGTCAGTCTTTCCGTTTCTATCCGGCTCTTTTTTAAAAACAGGCGTGCAAAATACATAATTTGTAAAGAATTTTTGTATACAGCCGCTGAAAACGCTCTATTTTATTCTATACTCGAACTTATCGGTCGAGTGGTTATTAGATTATCATACACCATTTGTATGTCAATTCAATTTGAAGAATTGATATATTTTCTTTTGAATTATGTTATTTTGTTTTTTTTTTCTTTATTGGAAAATAAAGTTTTTCTTGTATTGATAATGTAGTTAATGTCGAAAGAATTGATGTTAAGCGTACAGAATTATCGAAATCGGAACCATGTATAGTAGTTCTAGAAATTTAGTAGTAGGTAGGTTATTTGTTCGTTTTTATTATAAATATGTTCAATTAACTCCACGGTTATCTTCGTTGTCGCATATATAGGGATTTTATTAGCAATTCCGTAATCTTTATCGCTTCAACTATTCATATTATAAAATTAATAATCATAAAGTTATTGGAAAAAAATAAGTTCTTCATGGATTTACATATATAAATGCATTTTATGTTCTTCTTCTTCTTCTTTTAAACAGGCAATCCACCCTTCAAGTGTGATTTGTGCTATTAAACAAGTTAAAACATTATTTCATAGAAAGCAGTACAACAATATTATAGAATAGGGAATATTGCGTTACAACTTAATACCATTGACGTTCATTACATAAAAAACGTATTTTTAATTTTTTAATTCGCAAAAATTATTTACTAACAAATCACTCTTGAAGTGTGGATTGCCTATTTAAAAGAATAATTATATACTTATGTAGAAATTAACATTTTTAGAACATAGTAGCTTTTCAACATCAACTTTTACCGGTTGTCACGATTATTATATTGTATTAAACAGCGATGTCGGTAAAGTTCATATCTGATTTCAAATCTATGATAAACTTTCTAGCGCTATTTTTAGTCATAGAGAAACGTACCAACGCACGAGTAGCAAACTAATCCAACAAGTATTCAAGTCATTAAAAAAGGTTTTTCACAAAATTCATATTATATGTGTTTTTTTCATCATCATTTTTTGTCAAATAAAATATTTTGACTGCTTTATGTGTCTCCTATTATCAGACAACTTAATTATACGTTTATTAAAGTATTAAACTAAAAATAAACACGCCTTATTGTATTACTTATAAACCTTCGCCAATATTTTCATATTCTCAGTCATGGTCAGAGTTATCACTCCTCAATTTCTTCAAAATTATGTACATATGTATAAAATATTCAATAATACATAAGTGTATGTATGCAGTGGGGTATACTTCTGCTGAGGGAGTAGATATCTATAAAATTCTACGAAATGTTACAAGTCCGACTTCTTAGCACCCCCGAGTGGTTTACAGATTCCACGGACTCTAAGCAGTATGGTTTCTAGGCAGTCAATGGGAGGTATCGAAAGGTGAACCTCGAGAGCTTACCTTATTTGGCGTTGCGCGAAGTGCCAACATTTCCACAACATTAAATTCACTGTGTTAAGAAATCTCGAGTGGACCCTCGGAAAAACTTGAGAAGGAAAATGTCTCAATATATCGAATTTAACTACTTTCTACATGAATGAACTTTCATCTGCAGTTGATTATATGATACGTATGAAAGAAACTACAAATTTCATCTACATGATGATAATATTTTACATAACCAAAAGTGGCAAAATTTGATATCCTTTGAATGGATCTCAGTGTTCATCACATTTCAGCGCTTGTCAATAAATGAAATCAAAACGTGGATTAAATAGTTTATTATCAAATTTATGTAATATTTCGTTGGTTTCTTGTTTTCTTAACCTTTACCATACCATGATATAAAATAACCGAACGCAGCCAACTCGTGTTACCGTAAATAACTATTAGAAAAAATGTTTTTATTAGCTTAAATGGCTTTAATAGCACGAATTTACTATAAATATTGAGCATTCAATTTTGAAAAAATGATTAATATCATAATTTAGAGCATTCATTAAGTTCTATACAATGTATCCTTCCATCTTAACTCTCTTCGTTTAATTTGTGAGAAAGAGACAATTATATTTGTATGTTTGTTGTTCTTTTCACTGTGAAAATAGTGTGTGATCTCTGTCTTTCATATCACAAATGGTATTTTTACCAACGTATTAATTTTACAACGGATTGAATGGCAAAAATAATTGTTTTGTACGATTCCCTTTTCATAATTGGTTTTTCCCTAGTCATTCCTAAGCGCTAATATTTTCTTTAGGATTATCTAAAATATGAATTTTATGTTGCATGTATTTACCGAAATATTATCGGTTTAATATGATGGTAGACCTGTGTTACTGCATGGTTTGGGAAGGGTTAATATCTGCGTATTCAAAAATATTTTTTTGAGTTATTTTTAAAGATTTTGAAATATCTCTACATATACATAATTTAATTAACGAAATTACATCCCGCAATGTCAGCTACTACGCCAGGAAAAGATTCAACTGTTTTCTTCAGATACGAAGTAATTATTTATTGAAATTTCACTTTAATGTTAGCATCAACGATTTCAATCGAAGTAGATGTATCGCTAGTTTTTTATTTTTTCGTCATAATAAATGCGGTATGGTATGGACGGCGAAATGCGCGAATGTCTCCATTCTGTAAGAACTGAAGATCAAGGGAAGAGGAATATCCCTCACCCATGAACCAGCCTAGTGGAAAAGGCAACAGGCACATCTCTGGTTACAGATCTAAGATTTGCAGGATGCTGAGAGTGGAAGAAATAGTCTAAAAGGCGGGAGTTCATGGAGATCGCGATCTTCAGTCACGAGGGACTGACATGGGTGGTGAAAATTTTTATACATGTATATATATATATTTATATATATTTCGATGAATGCATATTTTACACTTCTTTAATATTATCAAAATTACTTTGTGGCCTCATTTTATATAAATAATTAGACAAAATACTTTGTTTAAACCTCTATTTATTGATTATTAAACATGTTCCGATCGATACCTATGGTATCTTCTTCAGGAAACAATGTATACTTAAATTAAAAATACAAGCATAGATGAAAACAAAACTATAAAGTGGTGAATAAGTAAGAACTAATATGAAAACAAATTTAAAAGGTTATTATTTACAAAGAGGATTTAGTTATTTATAATATTTAGCTTGCTTTTAACACTTTTACTTATTTCTAAAATTTCAAATTTATCTAACTGTAGACCCCTAGTATTTGTATGTATAATTTATAAACCCTTGTTAATATCAAAAGAATTTTCCAATCATCATAAAGTTATCACTAATATTATATAAAGGTTTTAATATAATACATTGTGATGAGTTGGTATTTAATGGTCTGAGTTTTTTTAATAAATTCTAGATGTTATCGCTTAGTTAATCCTAGGGCACGTTTCAAAATGTCTGTACTTCCAAGATAATGCAGTGTAAAGGGTATACAATAGAAAAAAATATTATATACTATATTTTTATGATAATGTAGGTATTAAATAATAAATATTTATACTGAATCATAAAAAATAAAAATATAATAAAATAAACGTAGACATTTTCAGACCTGCACAATGTACACACCTACTACTAGAATGTATTTAATTTTTTAATTTATATTATACCTATTAGTAATATTTGATTTGGGCTAAAAAAAAATTAAATGTGGATTGGTTGAATTAAACAAAATATAAAATAAAGAATTTAAAAGTAACGAACCGCGAATGGTTGTATTGCTCGCAAATAAAACATTTCTGTGAATCGGCTTTTATCCGTACGTAGATTCCAAAGGAAAATGATCCTCAATATTGCTCTTTAATAATTATTATAGAGTACAATAGCGATCATGAAAATAATAAATATCTATATCTATCTTCTATCTATACATATAAAGAAGAGTGTCTGTTGGTTGGTTTTATTCCGAGCTTGATAAAATTTTGCATACTTGACCTTCAAAAATAATACTGTCTACGTGAAATTTCGAAAAACCACCCCCATCCGCCTTTCTTACGCCTTAATGCAGAATTTTGGTACTTATCGATGAAAATTTGCACACTTGACGTTTAAAATAAGAAGAAAATTACTGTCTAAATCAGATTTCGAAAAAAATACCACCCCCTTCCTCCTAAATGAAGCATCTTTACTCTGCGTAAAGTCCGGGCGACTCCGGGTACTTCAGCTAGTATATTATAAACTACAATGTCACGTACTATCGCTTTGATTTGTATGCGATATTGAAATGAAATATTGACATATTGCAACAAAGTGAAGTGTCAATTTCCTTTGACATACAAATTATGTATACAGTAAACGATGACATTCTTACTGTTGATTTTTTTGTTGTAATCACTATGCACGTGCACACTAGCACGTAAAAAGGAACGAGATGGAGATACATATAGGAGGAACTCATAGCACATGCGTCGGTATTTCGTTACTTCGTAAATTATTGCACATTAGCGCCTCTATGAGTTGCCGTGTCAACTATTGTAGTTTGTTTAGTGTTTAGACACCCCTCGCCAGCTTCCGTACAAGCACAAAATGCGTAGAAAATATACTGTATTGGCATAATTGCAGTGGTGAGCAGTAGGTACAGATTTAGGTTATGCTGTTAATAATGATATTATACAATCATATATAATATATGTACTATGTGATGTACACAGGTTTATGAACTTTCGTTAAACCGACGTGTTTACAGCCTTACATCCCGAACGCAAAGAACAGTCATAAAAACACCACGTGACAAACATAAGATATTAAAATTCGCGAATTAATAAAAAATGAAGTAGATAACATAATGATTTGCACGCATCTGTAAGCTACGCTGTAAACTTTTGAAATGGTATTCTGTTAAGAAACAACATAAGTAAGGATTCCGTACAAAACGGATCAGCTGAATCGAGTTTTTAATCCAGTAGATAGCCTATTGTATGGCATGAGTAGAATGATAGCTTAAAAACAGAGAATAATAATGTAAGTAGGGATAAATAAAGCATAGTATGACCACAATGACGGCGATATAGTTTTTAGAGCTAAGCAATTGAAAATTCTACTGAAACACATGGATTATTTAATTTATATTTGTTTCTCAAAATTTTCAGTAATGCACAGCTTTTTTGCTCGTGTGCACTGCACGCCCCTGCATAGTTGCTATGTATGACCCTTTGTGGTCTTATTTTTAACAATTAAAAAAAATGTCATTCGCTTCGAAATCGCTTAGTCCGAAAACACGAAAACGGTTGAAAATGTGTGTTTTTGCTTTAATTATTACAAAAATAAATTCACAGTTAATAATACAAAACAGTAACGAAAGTTGTACTAAACTAGTGTAGTCCTGCCGATAATTGATTAGCTTTGAACTCATTAGACTTTCATAATTGCATACACCTGTCGTAGCTTAGTCTTTTACAGAATTGACAGGCGTGAGAAGGCGCTTTAGAATTGACATGTGTCCATACATTTTGTTTGGATAATCATTGTGAAATAAGTAAAATACTGTTTTTCTTTTTCACACAAGATGTATTGAAAAAAAAATTCAAAGAGTATTTAGCAATATTTTTTGGTGAAAGCTACTATTGGCAGGACTACATGCATTTTAGGATTATACTTAACTATGCCGACTATAAACTAGCAAGTTTGTAGAATTTCGTCATAATGGATGGATATAATGGTTAATACTTCACATGTCGATGAGAGTTGAAACTCGAGTAGTGCTAATAAACTCAAATACAGTTATAACATTGTTTCATTTCATCTCGCCATGGCCTTTGATACAATTTCGCATTCGAGTCAAATCGAAAAACTAAAAAAAATTGGTATCTTAGGCAAAGAACTTGATATGTTTAAAAGTTATATCAACGAGTTCGTATTAAAGATATTTCAAGCAATCCTCTTTCCACTTACTTCAGGGTCCCACAGCGTAGCATATTAAGTCCAATACAGTTCTTAATATATATTAATGACATATGCAACATTCCTTTCAACGGAAATGTTATTTGTTTTGCGGATGATACTGTTCTTCAATTCCAAGCTGATACACGGTCAGCAATATTTAAAAACCCGAGAAAGGTATAAGCATTGTTAAAAAATGCCTCGACTTGAAAACCTTAATACTTAATACCAATAAAATTAAATACCTAACTTCGAGCATAAAAGAAAATGGGCAATCCTCGTATGTTTACAAAATAAAAGTTCACAATTGTTCCAACTCATACGACGATACATGTTAATGCAATTATATAGAACGTACTGACCAAATCAAATACTTAGGAATTATATTTGATCTTTATCTCACATGGAGTCATCACATTATACACAACTCATTATAAATAAAATAAAAAAACAATATACTATTTTAGAAATATTAGGAATTTCCTTAATATAAAACTTCTCAAAATGGCGTACTACGCAATCTGTCAATCAATCATAGATCATGGTATAATTGCTTGGGGTGGAGCAACTATGTCTGCAATTAATCCAATTCAAACAGCTCAGAAAATTATTTTAAAAGTTATCCTCAAAACCCCAATCACAACGGGCACTGAAATTTTTTAAATAAATTCGATGTCTTTGATATAAGACAAATATATGCTAATACTACTCTTAAATACATATACAAATACAAATATACATATTTTAAAACAACTTAAAATATAATTTCCACACGGACAAATACACATAACACACAAACCCCAAGAGCACATACGACATATGGCCAAAGGAACTACAAATATTTCGGACCTAAACTATTTAATAGAATGCTGAAAGATTTTAACCAATTGAATTGTCCCAAGAACATGAAATTAAATATTAAAACTTGGATTCGTAATATGGGTAGAGCCAGTATTGGTGTACTCACCCAAACATATCTTTATTAATTATTGCTACAAATTTATACAAAATAATTTATTTGAAAGTCCACTTAAAAATTGTATTTCATATACACCTATATATAAAGTAATAAATGTTAATTCTATTTACTACATGTAATACAAATTCTTTGTACAATTGCTTGTAAACTATGCCCGTCTCGACACAGAATTTCTCCAGTGAGATGGACACAGTCCAAATATATTTTTTAAATTATATTATATAGTTACAAATAAATAAATTATATCTATCCATTATTTATTTAAGTACATTTGATGTTATTATCACGGTTATTTCACCTCAACGAAATAAATAGATTCTCAAAGGAATTTTTAAGCTATGTTGTTGATATTCAGGTACACCCATTATCAGAAACACCACACATATATAATCAATTTGATCGAAAAATATATTGTTGTTGCTACCGGGATTCGAACCTGTATCTCTTTCCAATCCGGGGAAGGTGCATTATCCAACTGTGCTATAGTGATATTATTTTTGGCGACAAATTTTCGAACTTATATGTTACACTTTTTCAAATTAACACGTTTATCGTTCCATTATTTGAAAGCCATCTACATTGTTTTGTTCATTATTTGAATTTTTTTTACTATTTTTACGTAAGGTAATACAAATAACAAACCCCTTTGCATGACCTTTATTTACCAGGTGACTTGGTCACTATAGCAATATCGTTTAATTAAAAAGATATATAATATTAATGAATGGATGAATGAGGAGAGATGATAAGAGTAAGAAATATACGCAAGTGTTCAATTGTGTGTCGGAACAGAAGAGTGTGGCGCTCTATCCTATCTGCCTACCCTCGCAGAGAAACGGCGTGATGATAAGTTAGTTAGTTATTTAGTTTATAATATTAAATTTTCTTATCTTAAATATAATGTTAATAATCATCTGATAACTAAAAACCATGTACAAATATTTTGTATTTTATTCGATTACAGAAAATTAAATCATCAACAATTTCTTTCGGGTTGGCAACACCAACTGCGAAATTTCTTTTTAATGACGCAATCTTTTCGAGGAAGAGACTGGTCGATCGGCCTTGAGGAGACGAATCGGAATGAAAGTGAAGTTCTCTCGTGACCGTGGGCTGTGAGGTCCGCGGCTGAAGTGCCCACGTGAGGAGTTCCACGACAGGTAACACGTGACGGAGGACACGTCACAATACAAGAATAAGGTTTGAATTAAATAAATCGTATTGCATCGAATGACAGCTTGTTGAATTTCAATGCGGAAGCTATTAAATTTTGCCGTTTTTCTTACAGGTGGGTGTATTGCGTGTGTCATATATTATTAATATAAAAGTAGAAAACTTAAGTTTTAGAAGATCTAAAAGATACCTTCGACTTATATTTGAACCAAGAAATGAAATATTATTTTCTAGATAATGTTGTACGGATGACAACGTCAAAGTCAATGTCACCAGAATAGTTCGTCGATCTCTTTTAAGATATATATGATGAAAAATAATTTTTAGGATTTTTAGAATGATGTTATCTAATACTCTTATCTTCTCTACTTATTAACCCCTTTTAAACAATTTATTATGCCCAGATTATGAAAAATTGAACATTTTAAAAACAAATACAAAGATTGTTTACATTTTCAGTTTAACGTAGAACTTATGTTTAAATAAAGACAAACACCATATATTTTACTAAGTTATAACCAAGTTATAACAAACCATTTATAAGTTGAAAATTCGAATTCAATTTATACACAGCTCAGCTCAGCAGTGAAATATATTAAATTATGTAATGCGGTAAGACAGGAAAACACGAATTACATTTTTTCTCGTAATTTTGATGCTGAAAGTTAAATGGAATATACAATGTGTATTACGTATACAATTGAAAAGGAAACGAGGAAATAAATAATGCAAGGTCGACGAAAAGTAATTCCAAAGATCAAAGGTGGTTTAGACGATTCAGAGACGAAGGAATTGAGTGTCTGATGTTAAGACATCGAGGTGTAAAGATATACAAAAAGTAAAATATGTGTCAGGGTACGAGTTTTTATTTGCCGATCAATATTTATTTATTTCCTAGTAGAATAGATAATTATTCAATTGAAGATAAAAAGCACACAGTGGATGGGTAGGAATAAAATGATCCAGTTGCGAAACATCCGGAAGTGCACTGTTCTCGAAGTCGAGGTGTTGTTTCAACTTACCAAAGAATGACATCAGCTCGAGAAAACAAAGCAACGCGTGCAATGATTTACAGAATCTTTAAATCATTTTAGAATATATTATAAAGTTAAGTTATGTTATGTTCCGATAGTTAGTTAACTAATAGCTTGTGGCTTTCTTTCATAGATTTTTTTTTCTTCTTTTTTTATTATATGGCACAATTAACAGACACATCTTTATTAAATCAAATTAAATGTATCAATTGTAAAGGTATACAGATAAAATATTTTGTTGCAACCGGGATTCGAACCAGGAACGATTCCTATCCGGGGAAATGCGCTGTCATGTCCAGGGAAATATCATGCCAACATAAGTAAGTCACGACAAATATTTGAACTTATGTGCTGCACTTTCAAATTAATATATGTATTATTCCATTTTTAAAAGTAATACACTTCATATTACGGAAAATCTCAAATATTTTTGAGTAAAATCCGTTAGGAAACGCCAGAACTAGATTTATTAATCCATTTTATTAAATTTAGAGACATTAATACATCCCGGTGGCAACAAAATATTTTTTTCATAAATTGATTTTATCTGTATATTTTTCTAATAGATACATTTAATTTATAAGTTTTGAAAAACTGCAACTTCACAATACTAATATGTTCTCCTTTAAAAAAAACATTTTTTTTACATTTTGGTCATTTACTGATATAGGTTGGCTCCGGTGTCATCGAACCAAAGCCATACCTGTATTATATTCATTCATACGGTATCAGTTTGACGTGAGGCTATGGAAGTCATGCACCCCTAACAAGAGTGGTTTCGGTAATATAGAGCATTTTTTTTCTCAAATCTCTAACTTTCTGACTTGTAACATTTCTTGAACGGTTTCATTGTGTACTACACTTGTTTATTTAATTGATGTAGGATTATTTAAAAAATATTAATGCGAACAATTAGAAAATCATTGAATTATATACATTGATAAAACAATGTCTGTAAAGTGATATTTAAAAATATAAAATAAAATATAAAAATAATAATATAGTAATATAAAAAAATAATATCACAATTCTAAAAGTTACAGGCATAGATTTTTTATTAAAACTAATTTTACAGTTAGGACAGTTAATTAAAAACCAACATTTGTATGTTTGTACGAGTAAAACAGTAATTATTAATTGAACAATGTAATCCAATACCTTTGCTCCATAATTACCGATTATTGTGGGAATGGAAGGTTCTACATTTGCAGCTAAACATATATATTCATGTATCGGCAATGTGTTATATTAAGCGTATCGTCATCATAAATATCTAAATCAGCATTAAAAAAATATATGCTATTTATTATTTGAAAGCTTAAAATAAATAATGAGAATTACTCGCCAAGAAGGTGCCATATAATTGATATGATTAGACACGTGTTATTAATAATTTAAAGGTGTAATCGTCGGCGTGGCGCCAAAAAACCCGTGGGTTAGATATCAGAAAGACAGACATCTCAGTAAAACGTCACAAACAGTGGCCTGTTGCTGAGTAGGTACTTGCAAATATGACTGAATGTATTGTTATAAATCTGAATAAAAACAGAGTATTTTGCTGGCGGAAGCCATTCTCGATTTTGACGCCGTAGTGTGCCTATATTGAAAATCTTTTGTGTTTTATTTCTTTCGGCCTCATAATCATCATCATCATCGCCGGTTGAGAACAGCTGAGATCGGCGAACCTCCCTTTTCTACATTCTTGTTTCCTGTACGAAACAATGAGTAAAAAGTTCAGTAATTGAAATTAAACAAATTATGAATTATTACACATTGTATATTATTTGCATGTTTGTAAAATATATCGAAAAAAAAACACACAAAAGTGAGAGACAATGCTGTAAAACCGAGTGACAACTTTTCATTTCACTTGGGGCATGTCGGTCAGTGGGGCATCTCACTCCGTGTGGAACGCTGCCTGCAAGTGGAGAATTTCACTTTCTGCAGACGACGTCATTATTAATAATAATAATTATAATTACGCATTTGTGCGGTAACGTAACATCATTTGCAAGAAAGCAATACTACAGGTCGATTTTATACTCATGGCACTGTACAGTCGGCCACTGACAAATCTGTTGCTAGTATAATGTTTATTTTATTATTACAATATAATAGTATGTAGATTTGTTTAATGTTTAATTATTTTATGGATAGGGAATAAAATAATATAATATTAATCACATCTTAATAATAATGCCCTTCATCAGCTGAAACTAGAAGGTTATGAAAATAAATTTTGGTTACAAGTGAGTAGTAGGTACATTTTACTATATTAACATAATGGCTAACCACCAAGAAGTTTCGGAAAGTTTTTAAAAATGTTTTAATAATAATTATTGTCAATGTGTTAAATTGACTTTTAAGGTGCAACACACTGCTCGATGTACGCAACCGATATTATGTGTCAACTGACATCAAGTGCGTTATTGCATTACTGTCTAGCGTGAAGCGGTCTTATAGCTTTGCCTCTTTCGCGCTTAAATAGTGCACGACACATTCATGAAGTGATATGACCAAAAAATCGACATGTATGCAATATTATTATTTGTAATTGATGCCATTTTTTAATATTTCCATAACGACGCAAGAGCGAATGCCGAGAGCTATTTTATTTTGAACTTAGGCTAATCTATATTTTAAATTATGGATATAATATTAATGTGATTTTATTTTTAATACACAGATTATCAACAGGTTATATAGATAATTCTAGTATGACATTATAGTACATTGTAAAAACAATCGAAGAAATAACATCACCTTTTTAAGGTTGAGAAATTACTGAAAATATAAAAGTAATAGGTATGACAATTAAGGAAAGTAAACAAACAGATATTAAAAACTAAGTAAGTATAGACATGCGTTATTTTTAAGGACAATAAAATCTACTCATGACACATGACATTTCTCGAATAGTGCGAATTTGGCTTACGGCGAGTATGTCTATTAACCATGTATAATACAACGCTTTAAATTGAGCCTGTATCACGAAAAATGTATCCAGGTTATCGTTAAGGGATGATATATTGTTAATCGGACCGGGATATTAAGTATATTTGTAAAATTATTGTGTACGAGTACCTACTAGTGACATTAACAATTATTGTAAAGTTAAATATACATAGGAATATATAAATAAAATAAATAATGATTTACGAATGTAATCAAGTAAAAAATATGACTATTTGATCTCATTGCTTATCAGAACAGCGCGGTTTTGATTCTGATGGTGCTCTCAACCAGGACGACACAGACAGATTTTCCAACGTAAGTCACAAGGCAACGTGGTGTGCTCATTTGGTGACATTGTACTACGAGTATGTCACTTTTTTACTACCGCTAGGAGCCCGAAATATATTTTTCGAATTATATAATGTCAAATTTGAAGGTTAGATTTTATTAAATACTTAGAACCGATATTCAAACATAGTAATGATCTACCGCCGATTCGGGATTTTTATACCCTAAATCATTTGTCTAGGTCACTCCTTTTTATAGCTAATTAAACACTTTTTATGCATTTATTGAACTGGTTGGTTAATATAAACTTTCATATCTTTGTCCTGAGACCTTTTTATCTTAAGAAGGACTAAATATAAATGATGCATTCCTTGAACACAATAATAATTATTAAGGAGAACGTATTCTTATTGTGAAGTTGTAATTATTCAGAACACAGGTCTGTGATATATGTAATACAAATTAAATGTATTAATTAGAAAGATATACATACAAAATCAATGTTATCGAAAAATATTGTTGTTATTACCGGGACTCGAACCTGGGTCTCTTCCAATACGATAAACGTGCATTAACCGATTATGCTATACCAACACAGTGCTTTGACGACAAATTTTCGAACCTATATGTTACACTTTTCGAATTAATCTATCTATCATTCCATTATTTGAAAGTCATCTTCTTTATTTTTACGGAATCTCAAATACCTTTGAGTAATCCGATGGAACGATGGATATATTATTTTGAAAAGTGTATCATATAGGTTTGAAAATTGAAAATTGAAAAGCACTGTGTTGGTATAGCATAATAATCGGTTAATGCACGTTCCCCGGATTGGAAGAGATCTAGGTTCGAATCGCTGTAGCAACAACAATATTTTTCGATAAAATTAATTTTATATGTATATTTTTCTAATTAATATATTTAATTTGTATTAACAATAAGAGTTTGTAACAAATTAATTGAATTAACTTGATAAGCTAAATATCAAGGAAGTAGCTGGCGTGCGTCCAAACAGCTGTCGATGTTGATCATTCAAGTCTCCCTCTTGTAACTCGCGTATTTCTAATGTAACAATTTTAGGACAATAACCTTCTGAAGTGATCCTGGAAGACTGTGGTAGATACAAAAGTGACTCCCTGCGAGTTACTTTACATACAATGGCGCACGGGCGTGTGCAGTCATCCAAATAAGGTGTGGACAACTTGAATTTTTGGAAATAAGCCGAAATTAATCATTTCTTTCGTAGAATATTGTATTTGACTTACATTTTAGAATCTGAAAAAGACTAAGTTACATATAATATCATGTATCTATCTACTATTGATTTATTTTAGAGAAATAGTAGTTATCTACAGTTTAATTGAATGTATAAACATAAAATATATTCAGTGTACGTATTATACGTAGTGAATGAATTATTAAGTTGATTTTAAATTATTTCTATGATTACTATTGCGGGGAACATTTGAATCTATGTATAGTAAAAAAATATTTAACGAGAAAACATTAAAACATATTCCGGTTGTTGCAAAATGCTGCGTGATATGATACACTTTCGTGAAACATGAAACAAAATACGCTTAACATGAACAGATTTCGCATCTTAGAAATACAAAATAATATAACGGCCGCCATAAAGCTACCATGTTACTATTGACAGAACCGATATCTAATTATTAAAAAAGACGCCACTTGCCGCACACCACTTTTACACATTACCAGGAATATCTATCAGCGGCATCGTCACCAAATTCCTTATTGATTGTGACTTTATGACTTAACTTTCTATTGACTAGGCCGGTACCAATCATTTCTTTTAACATTCAATTTGGTAAACATTAATAAATATTTCAGTTTCTATGATTTTTAGGACACAGGTTTTTTATTTCTTTACACACTCACTCATGATTCCTGGATAGGTAGAATTAAATATTCATAATAATTACTGTTGTACGATTTAAAGTAAAACATTCTGTAAATTTGTTACCCAAGTCAAAGTGTTTAAGCTCAATAATTTATGCTCTCATAAGAACGATAAAACAATCCCGGTAGCGACAAAAATATATTTCAATAAATTGATTTTATCCGTATATATTTTGAATTGATACATTTAATTTGTATTGAAATATTACAGACTATGTTCTGAAAAAATTACATCACAATAATAATGTGTACTCTTTTATAAAATAAAATAATAATTTGTTTCAACTCTTTGATCAAAATTTTATCCGTGTCCATTTTGAAAAGGTATTTAATAATGAGGTTTGTAACAGAGATTCATAGATTCAGAGAAATGTAACTAAAATAATTTATTGTATTAATTACCTCATAATGTATCTCTCTGAGTTAAGACATTTTGAAAATCATGCGTCAATTTAGATAACTCGATGGTTAATTTGATATTGGATAATTTTATTCGTCTCATTTAGTAATTTTTTTCTTTCGTCGTCAATCTAGACGCAACGACCAAATATAATGCAGAAAATATTTTCATTAAAAACCCATTAAACGGTATGTCAGCAATACGCGACATTTTTATGAAAATATGATATTGATGAATCATTCCGAAAACATTTTCAACATCTCGCCAATCTTTATGTAGCAGTGTGTGTTAATAAAAAAAATAAGGAAATGTCTGGCAGCGGAGATGACGCCACGTCACCGACTGACTATCAAGACGACGTGTCTCAATGTTTGCAATGAAATTCTCTTGTTTAGCAGATGATTTATGTACATTTCGATTACATCAGAAACAAAAAATAACAAAATCGCTACATGGCTTTCATCTCTGTTTCTTGTATACGCTGTTTTATGGTGATCTCTCTCTCTTTATTGTATTTTCTTCTTTAACTTGTTAACTGTTTAACATTTTTATTGCTTAACTATTTTTTTATTTGCCTTTTCTTTGTTCAACATAATATCACATTGCTAGTAACATATTCTAAAATAATCTCAAATAAATATATTGTCATAATACATTTTCACAAACAAATGACATAATGTCTTGCAAATTACTATTCTAACCACAGATAAGCTAAGCTTAATACTAATTGCACATAACGCCCACTCATTTCTATCCTGAAATAATGATTTTTTCGCATTCATACCCTTTCAGAAATTCTTCAATTAGGTCATCTAAATGGATATATTTAATGAAACGATATAGAAACACAGTTAATTAGATTGACATAGATACAAACAATTTTTTTTGATATGGCGTTGGCTAAGATAAGCAATTTTTTATTACAAATTAAATTAATCAACTAGAAAGATATATTTAGTTGTCAATGGAATTTGAACCTGGATCGCTTTCTATCCGAGAAAATGCGTTCTTCATTTTTTCTATAGCAATCTAATACATTTTAGACTAATTTTGAACTTCTATAATATTTTCAATTAATAAATGTTCTGAAAATGCAATTTCACCAAAAAAATTGTTCTCTTTAAGATTGAATTTTTCCGAGAGAGTCAAAAATATTGGTATATAAGTATTGCATTCAAATTTCTCACTTATTCGTAAGCGGAAACATATTTTACAAAGGTGTACAATAAAAGTTATATAAATTCTTCCCAATGTCTAAACTTGTTAGTTATTGGCTGCGTGTAATGATGACGGCTGATATTGGTCGATTCGCGCACATGCAAATAACTTGCCTCAATTCCAAATCTGTCTAAAAGTTTATCATGAATTTATAATCAAAATAGTAAGCAGGGGAGCATCTTACGAAGATAACATATTTAAAATTTAATAGACACACAAAATAGATTATAGATTTATATTTTTGATTAAATTCGTGACATTTAGAATTCTTTTCGGTTTCATTTGCAATAACTACTTTGGTTGTGAGTGTTAGACTCTGCAACCAGCTGTTAAAATGAGAATTCTTGGAAGACGATATGACTCAAAGTACATGGACCCCAAGCAACCTTCGAAGCGTCAGATAAACCGGTGACATTGCACTCAACGTATTCATGGCGTACTTTCCTCATAACGGTTACAAATATCTATTGCATATTCGGGTTTACATTTATGAAAAAATTACGTATTGTATTGATAAATAATAAATAAGAACTTTGCACTCGAGTAAGACGAATTCATTAGTTTTTCTTCGTAACGTGTGCTCAACATTTTCTTATGCATTCAACGGACGTTGGCTGTGATCATTTTGATTATTGCAGCTCGGAAAATCTCCATAATAGACTGGCCAAAATTTCATGTTCTTCTTCTTCCAGGTCTCCAATAAGCAGAAATCTGATACATTACGATTTTTAATTACTTTTTTCTTTATTCGTTCAAATCATACTTTCAAATTCTGAAAAAAATTGAACACTTACGCCTAAAATATTTTGTATACACATGTCTCAAACCTTGTACTTGTGATTATAATTCGCACTTGTAATCTAAAGTTTATATCATTTAATCTTCATCACATTCAGTATCTTAAATAGGTAAATAGTACTAACACAAGTTCGAAAATTTGTCACGAAAGATACTGGCGCAGTGACATATTTGGTAATGCACGTTACCCGAATTGGAAGATATCCAGGCTCGAATCCCGGTAGAGCAAAAATAATATTTTTCGATGAAATTGATTTTATATGTATATCTATATAATGAATACATTTAATTAGTATTTAAAGTATCACAAACTTATGTTCTGAATAATTACAACTTCACAATAAGAATGTGTTCTTCTTAATAATATATAAGTTGTATTAATGAGTCCAAAATTTTATAAAAATGAATTGATAATTCTGACGTCCGCTATTGGTTTACTCGAAGGTATTTGAGATTCCGTAAAAACAATGTAATGATGGATTTCAAATAATAAAACGACAGATGTATTAATTTGAAAAAGTGTAACATATTGGTTCGAAAATTTGTCACGATTTATAAACACCTTCGTTAAGATTATTACCGTATTTTACTACAATTTATTATTTATATTATCTTACATAAATAGGTTTTACAAACATTTAAGTAAAAATAAAATTCATGTGGCTGTTACAAACACAAGCACACTTAACACACGAATAGCTTGTGTTATTATAATAACACATTAAATATTTTTAATATATCTTATTCCACACATCTTATGTATCTGCAATTTACTCAAATTATTAAATGAGAGAGAAATTGGGAAAGGAGACTGATTCTGAGTAGAAAAAATATATCTTCCATTCAGGACACCAACTAATATCCAGGGATGAACACGAGCAAAAAAATAGCCATCAATCCCTACTAAATTATTCTTATACATTATTGCGAGCGATTTAAAATGGGTTAATTAAATCCAACAATAATTTAACGGTTAATTAGACGTCTCTTATAAAAGGCTGCATTTAGTTTTTCTAAATATTTTTAAAAACTCAAATGAGGTTTACAACAACTTGACGTTCACCCCTTGATGATTTGTTCACAAACTATTGAACCAAATCACTGTCATTTTATTTAGTTCATTGAATTTGTTTCCTATCTAAAGGAAAATGGATACAAAAAACTAATACGAATTTGTGACATTGAAAGTAGGTACCTACATAGTATATGTATTACAGAAACTAATTTAAAGCCTTCTCACTCGGCCGAAGGTTCCGTGAATACATTAATCTGACATGGCTTGTGTCGCGCACAGTCTGCCGGGAAATGTTTCTAAATATTGTATTTGAGGCCTTCTGGTTCATTTATCCGGTAGTAAAAAATCGTCCATATTAATAGTCGGACTGACATTGAGATGAGAGTCACGGAAAATTTATTTTGAAATTCTAATTTGTAACTGGGTGTGAAAGGGAAGGATAGTGATCTTGTTAATGTTATATCCAAACCTCTGACCTACTCCCCGACTGGCCTAGACTTTAGACAGCCCGTAATTAGACTTTTTAATTACATTCATACATGCTACGTGCATATTATGTACGAGGCGCGTTTTTTAAGTAAGTACCGTTGCCGGATATTCCCCGTGTAGCGTTGCGGTTGCAATGTTGCGCATGCACAATGGTTTCCTTCATCTGTTGACTCACCACATGCAACGTTAGAGACATTCACATAGTGTGGCCATCTTGTTGTGAGTGGTTAAAATGTTCGAATGTTTTTGAATGCACGAAACATGAAACTGCCTGACGTTCATCGCCAAGTGTGTCCTGATTTGGGGCCATGTGATTTACATATTTTCCTTCATCTGAAGCGGTTCCTTGGTGACAAGCTTTTTGATGACGATGATGAACTCAAAGACGTGTGATTAAAATGTTGTTTCTTAAAAAAAAATCTGTACTTACCTCAAAAACGTTCCTCATATGTACATGTGTATGAACTCTTCAAAAACAAAAGTAGTTTCGCACTCATATATTTGAAGGCATGTCTCTAAAATAATGAGATCTGTAGTGCTAAAGTTTTGTGGAAATGTCATCGATAAGGAAGAAATAGAATGAAGAATAGAGACAAAGAGAAACAGTGCTACATACTAAAGAAAAGTAATGTTTTAAAAGTAATAAAATATTCTTTTCCGTGTCTTCATTCGGGTGTGGGTATCCAAGTGGGAAAACCTGAGGGGACCAATTGCGGTGGGGATCTGATTGATTTCTAGTTGGACTCCCCGGTGTGTTGCTACCTAGATGATGACTGCCAGCAGTGGTGCTCCGAAAACTGGTCAGATCGTTTTTCTTTTATTTTTTCTCTTCCCTTTCTCGGGGGCGTGTTCCTTCTCTGCCTAGGCTAGTAAAATACTGACATTCTGTTGACATTGTATAATCCTTTTGGAATTTCATATTATTTTGTTTATTATTGTATCTGGGGAAGTGCGCTGACCTCTTACACCACGTCAACATTGTAAGTTAACGACAAATTTTCTAACTTACGTGTTGCACTTTCAGAGTGATACATCTATTATTCCATTATTTGAAAGTAATCTACTTTACATTTAGAAAAAATCTCTAACACCTTTGGTTAAAACCAATAGAAGACGCCAGTGTTAAATGAATTAATTCATTTTTATTTAATTGGGATAGGAAGGGTTCCTGGTTCGAGTCCAGGTGGCAACAAAAATATATTTTCTATAAATTCTTATAAGTACTGTGTGCTATAGAATAGTCGGTTAATGCACCTTCCCTGGATTGGAAAGAGATCCAGGTTCGAATCCCAGTAGCAACAACAGTATTTTTCGATAAAATTGATTTTATATTTACATCTTTCTAATTAACACATTTAATTAGTATTTGAATGAATGATACGTCTCTTAACAAAAATTATAAAGCTTGGAGCTACCAAAAATCTTAAAATCGCAAAGGTATCAATGAGACAAATATTCGCTAAGGCAAAAATCAATGTTTGTTTTGCAATTTACGTCGATTGTATTAGTATTTAATAAATGACGCAATCCCCAAATAATGACTACAAATTCCAAACAGGTATCAAAAAAAACTGGTACATGGCGAATATTATGTTCCAGGCCAATTTTGTTTAGCCGCCATTTTGCTTTGACAGATATATGTTAGTTTGCATTTGGTATTCGTAGAGAGTAGTTGATTACAATTTATTATGTAGCATATGATTCCCCAACAACGTGTAAAAGTCATTAAAATTTTTTATCTAAATAATCATTTGACTTTTGGAAAAAAATCATCACGTGCGACGAAGCTCATTTTGACTTGGCGAGTTTTGCACTAAAAATCTTCAATCGATACACCAACGGCCTTTACACACATGCAGAGTTACTGTATGGTGCGCCATGTGCGCCAGTGGAATCATTGGGCCCTATTTATTTCAGAATGCAAGAGGTAATTCTGTTAAAACTTATTGATAGCCGATTTGGGTAGATTGGGCCTGCGACACACATGGCTTCAACAGGACGGTAGAACGTCAAACACAGCCTGAGCTACGCTTTAAATTTTGCGAAAAATTTTCTCCGGCCGCATAATGTCAAAAAATGGTGATGTCGACTGGTCTCTTCGATCACCTGATTTGACGGCTCCCGACTATTTTCTGTGGAGGTACTTGGAAGGAAAGATCTACACCAACAAGTCGACAACAATTTCGATGCTACAGAATAATATTCGAAATGAAATTGCTGATATAACACGCGAGAATGTTATGAAAAATATGGTCAAAAGAGCACACAGTTGTGCCGCTGCCAGAGGCGGCCACGTGGCTGATGTCATATTACATGCGTAATTGTAATAAACTAAGTAGTCGATAAATGAAAACTAAATTTAAAAAATGTAAATACTAATTTAATGTATTAATTGTAAATATATACATATAAAATTAATTTTGTCGAAAAATATTGTTTTTGCGCTACCGGGATTAATAAAAAAATAGTGTTTCATTTTCTAGTTATTCAATAACAGCATCACCTGGTATATAAATATATATGAAATCTGTAATTTTTGTAAGTAATAATCATTGCCAACACAAGTAATATAGTGAGTGTTGCCACACTCTTCTCTTCTAACCTACATCTCTTGTCTCATCCACATACATACATATTATCATGCGTGCTCGTCTATTATTATACCGGATCTTATTATAACGCCCGCTCTTTTTTACCACCCTTTCCATAATTATTAATTTCACATGATACCTAAGTAACCCTTTCTTATTCCTTTGTTAATATCAGCTTTGTATTCTCTCCTTATTTGGTCAATCTTTATTTTATCACAATGCGATCACATGTCTAGTAATTATTTTTAAAATAATACAATAATCAAAACCAACCAGAAAAAAGGTTTTGTGAAATGAATTCGATTTATTTTTTATCGATTGTGTTAATTACACGTTTAAAGAATAAATTATTTTTCACATTAAAAATACACTAAAATGAAATTGTTAATTAATTATAAATTCTACACGTACTAGAACGTGCAGTACTTGTATATGTATGCGATATTATGTTTTGTACGAGTTTGTTTCGAGACGAGTTTAAATACAAATCTCATCTATGCACACGCACTTAATGTTTTTATTAACTAGCCTACCTTATTTTGCCATCATATTTATTCAGAACATACGTGTATTTAAATATTTGCACAACATATACAATATTATAAAATTTCCTTGAAATTCTGAAACGCTCACTCAATGTTCGCTGGGAAACTGAAGGTGAAAACTAGCCAAAAATAAATGCATAGAGTCATTGAAATAATGTTAAATATTTTTTATAGTCACAGGGATGTAAAGGGTGTCCAGCGCAAAATTTTCAAGTTTGATATTAAAATAAATAAAAAAGTACAATGTTATTCCCATATTTTATTTATACAAAATGGAGTTTAAAGATGCGGATTTTACATTTTATAAACAATATCGTCTAAATGCCGTCCATTTCTCTAAACACACTCTTGCAATCGGACTCTTAAATTTGCAAACATGCGAGAGTAAAGCGTCGGTTAGATGGTAGATCAACTTTTAGTGGTATGCAGCAATTTTTGTGTGACACATTTCTACAGTATTTTACGTCTAGTCTGTCGTAGCTTAATCCTCAACAGCTACAATTGACTGCTATTATCGATCCATAAATTTACGAAAGATAATTCATATTTTGAATGCATGACGTGTGAAAAAAATAAAATAATTAATACTGAGGCAAATTTGAAAGGAAAATATTGTACATTTAAAATCACTATAGCTTTTCATTTTTTAATATTCTTATTGTTCAGTGTTAATATAAGCCTTCTTTTTTAACTGATTTATTTTCTCAAAAAAAAAGATGCGTTCACTCAATACGTATTCATTAATATTTTTACTATTTTCAAACTAAGCTAAATGCTTGTGCTTTGAAAATTGAACTAACTTGCTGGTCTTCATATCACAAACATATCACAAATTTTTATTCTAAAGTTCCCTATTTCTAGAGCTTTGGTTTTAATTTTGTCTGACGTTATATGACCAACGCATCTGAAGATAGGATAATTATTGTTTGGTGATGAGTCATACTAAATATTTAAGAGATTCACAAAAACTTCTTCTTCTTCTTCCTCTTATCTTCATCTTCTTGTGTTCCGTATCATGTTTGCAAAGATGATTGTAGATTCCATCATCAAACTTAATATCTCGCGCATATATTCAGTGTAATAATTCTAGTTTGCGATAAGCAAGGATAATTATTTCGGCCTCGCGGAACGTATTAGTTTTCTCAAGCCGAAGGAACGAACCCAGCAGGTATCATGTTTTACAGGCACCACTTTATCTATTAATATATAGGTAGATAAATATAATCGATTTTACAATGCTTTTCGTGTTGCCGATTAATAAAATAATCCGTGTTTAGACTGTATAAAGATTTTTGAAAAATGACAGGTAATGGCTGTAAAATAATCCAACTAATAGTTTTAATTGCGATTTCCAAGGCGAGTAAGGATACGGAGCAATGTGTAGCCTTACACTAAACAAAAAAATTGAAACGATTATTGTTCATCATAAGGATCATTATTACTAATGTTATTGATTGAGTGCAATCACGAGAAGAATCTTCTTCAGAAAAATAGCTTGATCTAATCTCCAAGATCGCAATATTATCTATTTAACTTTATGTTTTTAGTTATCTTATTTTATATATTTTGCACCTTTTTTTTATAAAAGACAGCTGAAGAGGGCGGATTAACCCTTTCCCGGGACAGGTTTAGAAGCTACGGCTCCTTTATCGGCCCCACTCCTCAAAACTAATAAAAATACTCGACATTAATTCAATGATATATTCAAAGAAGTTTATGCAGTATATAAAATAAATAAATTATTTATGTGATTATTAAATTCATAGAATACAAAGTTATATTACATATAGATGGAAAATTGATGGTAAATTAAGGTGCAGTGGTTCAAGGCAGACACTCAGAAATTCAGTCATCAAAAACACTCCCGAAAGAGGGACAGTGGACGAGACACAAAATGGTTCGAGTCGCATTTACACGGACAGACTAACGGAGTTACAAAACACGAGGTTGGGGAGAGAAAGAGAGAAATAGAGGGGTTGGCGCGTAAGTGGAGATATGTACTTCCCACCCACGCAGACCGGCCTAGTTATCTATCTAAGGAGCTCCATCGTGTCACTCATACTCGAATAAATAATTTATATAAAACAAGTTTCGTCCCATTACTAATTAAATTATCTTATGTAGCTGTTGTCAATTGTTACTGTTCGAATTATACTGTAACGGTCCGTGTTCACGATGACCTTTCAATAAGACTTTGTTGTTCTGTTTCGGATTGTAAAGGTTCATGTATACTGGATGCGCGCAAAACAAACTAGGAATTCATAAATTGTTTCGATGTGAACATCGTATTCCATCCTTTATGTAAACTCGACTCTCCGAGAGAAATCTCCCTGGTTCCTTGAGTACAGACTTTTGTCTAGTTAAAGATATAGACTACATTTTTTTTAAACATTTTACATATAAATTAAATCTGAGGGATAAAAATATAGCAATGTAATGCCATATTTTTTTATCCTAATGTACAACTCCCGACTAGTCCGCATTTATATATCTTTGATTGTTTAGGCTTTGATTATACTATCTTCCAGGATTCCGCTGTTGCTTTGCCGAAACATTGGCAAGGATTCTTGATGTAATATAATACAAGGTGTCCCAAAAGTCTTTTTTATAATAAATATTGTGTGATAAATTAATGGACGGGATTAATAAAAAAAAAATATTTTGTATTTAAGTACAGTCTGGGAATTTATTTCTTAAAAAATATGTTTTCTAAATGTGATCCGTTATTTCGCTGGCACTCTTCTAAACGGGAGGCAAACTTTCTTAGAATTGCTCGGCATGTACTCTCCGTGAATGCTGCCATTTCTTCTCGGATATATATTTTTAATTGATCCAGAGAGGGAGAATTGTTACTGTATACCTTTGATTTAAGGTAGCCCCCTAGGAAAAAGTCAGTTTATATCACCTCGTCGAGATATCTATTTTCAAGGGAAAAATTTCACGAACAATTGGTAAGGACACGCTCCATAGCGACTGAATTCCTGAAGACGCGGCTAGCGATCGGCATATGTATTGGTGCAGCAAATGAACCAAAATGAAAAGACTTGGGACAAATTGTAGTATAGCATCAGCAGCGGCGTGCAGTCAGTACATTGAAATAGGCTGCACTAGACTAGAATTTCTGCGAAATAAATCTAAATGAATTTTCATGTTTTATATGGTAGCATTCTGTCAGAAAAATATTTAATTTCTCAAAATATATAATTAAGGACAGCTTATTTTAATGTACTGACTGTACGCGCCTGAGCATCAGCTGTTACTAACTTACTGTTTAACATAATATATAAGTAAGCATATGTACATTTTATATTTATGCTTAATTAATCCTTTGTTGTTGAGCTTAATTAAAACAGTCAATGCACTCTGTGATTCATTATAGTAAATCTAAACATCTGTAATACACGTGGTAAGAAAATACGAGACGTATACAATTAATTACATTATTATTAAATACATTATTATTATTAAATAACGGACTGAATAAAACATAGCATATATTAGAAAACTCTTCCGCATTTTCGTACAAAATATATGTAATATATTAATTAAATTTTTGAATCAGTACCCAATTCCAATTTTATATGTCTGTGAAGGTGCGCCTGTGAGGCCAACATCATTTATTACTCAGGGAGTTTTCTTCAAATCAACCCCCGGTGAACAATGATAGGCAGGAGGGATGAAGTGGTTTAAGTAATAGAGATGTTTTTTAATTAGATGACATACATATTTTTGTTCTAACAGAGGTGAATATATTATACATAATAAACATAAGACATAATTAATAATAGTTTATTGTGTGGGATGGCGTAGACTTCACCTCTGATATATACAGCGTTGTCCTGGCTATTTTGTTAGACTGAAGTCTGTGTTAAAGTAGCCAGTTTTTTTTTAAAGTTATTTAAATCATCGTCAGGAATAAAAAGAGAAATAAAAAAAATATGTAAAAAAAAATTTAAAATATGTAGTGGGAGTGTTGTAGGACTAATAAATTATTAGTGTAGGTATTGTATAAATTATGTTAGACTGTTGGATAGCCATGCTTCTGATTCATCTCTACCTGATTGGATCATATATTGGGTCCATATTTGTGTAATCTTATTGGAATTAAACGATTTCCAGTTGGTACTGGATGATTTAAATACAACAATTAATTGGAACAAGTAGATGAGTTTGTGTATTTGGGAAGTACGTTTGATAGAAACGGAAAGGCTGAGAATTATATCGAAAGGAGGGTGACTGCAGGAAATAAAGTGAACGGCGCTTTGAATGGAATTATATCTAACGGGAATTTGTCAACCGAGGCGAGACTAGCGGTGCACAATGGAGTCCTGGTACCGACACTGATGTATGGAAGTGAGGCCTGGGACTGGCAGAAGAGGACCGAAAGTAGACTGAATGCAGTGGAAATGAGATCACTTAGGCGTATATGTGGCAAATCTATTTATGACAGAGTAAAGAATGAAGAAATGAGGAAAGAATGTAAAGCTGATATTAGTATAGTGAGTAAGATAAAGAAAAGATCACTTAGGTGATTTGATCATATAGAACGGATGAATGAGGAGAGAATGGTAAGAACGATGTATGACGCAAGTGTTGATGGCACCAGAAATAGAGGACGTCCGCGGAAGACTTGGCACGACCAGGTAAACCAGATAATGGAGGATGGTTCTGTTAGAAACCTCAACAATCGGCGAGCTTGTATGAGAAGATGTATGAATGTGGATAAGGCGAGAATTGTGTGTCAGGACAGAAGAGTGTGGCGCTCTATCCTCTCTGCCTACGTAACAGCGCGATGGTAAGTAAGTAAGTAAATATTTTTAATACAAATTAGAAATATATACACATAAAA
Source organism: Eubasilissa splendida (assembly GCA_031772225.1). Lineage (NCBI taxonomy): Eukaryota > Metazoa > Arthropoda > Insecta > Trichoptera > Phryganeidae > Eubasilissa > Eubasilissa splendida. The sequence continues at coordinate 18,590,254 of CM062855.1, read as the reverse complement.
TCAATTTATCGAAAAAATATTGTTGTTGCTACCTAGATTCGAACCTAGATCTCTTCTTATCTGGGGAAATGCATTAACCGATTATGCTATATCAATACAGTAAGTTGATAACAAATTTTCGAAGTTATACGTTGCACTTACCGTGTTAGTATAGCATAATCAGTTAATGCATTTCCGCGGATAACAAGAGATCCAGGTTTGATTCCCGGTAGCAACAATAATATTTTTTCGATAAATTGATTTTATATGTATATCTTTCTATTTAATACATTTAATTTGTATTAAAAATATCACAGACCTATGAAGAATGTGCTCTACTTAAAAAAAAGTTTAATATTGGTTCAGTTTTAAGTACACATTCAAATATCTGAAACCTCAAGATTGTCTTCAAATCAAACATATCACACCTTAAGAGAAAGCTTGAAATATGCTCATGGATACCAATGCTCAACGTGGCCCAAATAGCCATGGAGAGAACTATGTTGGACAGTTCTTCAAGTGAACGAAAAACAAATGAGCAGCTACGTAGTCGATAGTGATGGTAAACCATTACGTGACTGTGTTTGTGAAGATGATCGGTAACTAAGATTTAACAATTATTGGTAACTAAGATGTTAGATGTTTACTTCAATCAGTTATTGTATCAGTTATTGTTATCGTTACAATCGCAACGAAAAATAACGATATAACTATCACTAGTAGTCAAACCGAACTCAAAGATGTAGGACACTGAATAGCATAGCTGAAGTGACAGCGGGCATGGCATCTGATAAGACGAGACAGAAGACAACAGGTGTATGCAGGTCAAAGATCCACTGGACTGAACATGACACTGGGCAGTAGAAGGACAGTGTATCTGCGAAACCAGTAATAACGATCCTTGGAAGAAGCTAGGGGAAGTATTTGTCATGTGCTGGAGTTTAATATAGTGATGCTGATGATGATACGTCATTTGATATAGACATGTCATCCACGTTCTTACTCTCTTCTAAAAAATAGTTAAATAATGCAATGTGGCTGACTCAGCAATGGAGATTCTCATCTTCAGAGACATGACTATTTGAAAGTACTAGTGGATACATACCAGAGACCTCTGTCTTATCAGAATGTAAATCAAAAACAAAAGAAAAAAAAACTGCATTCAACATTGCTTTCAAACGTCAGACGGCGCTGATACGGAAGTGACGCCATATTGAAACATGGAGAACGTGACCCATAATAATTTGAATAGCGTTCGAAAAATGGCGCTGAAAAAATGTCGTAATTACGGTTGCGACATTTACCCTTGTGTTGACGGGCATCGGTCTTATTCAGTGCGGTTCAACGACCATACGAAACCGAAGGTGAGAAACCTACACTGGGGTACGAGACGCTGTACGCAGTACAGACACATGTGTGCTAATAAGGAATTAATTAATTACCATTTGTCGGAACGAACCGAGAGTTCGGCGAATGCGCGCCGTATCAATGTCGGACGCCGGACGGAAGACAATCTCGCTCTGGGTGACCATTCTGACCACACTGTACACAGTATAGTATAGGTCGATTTTTTGGTCATGACACTTTTAAAATGTGTTCAAGAACTATTATTATTAAGATGTGATTAATATAATTTCATTCTCTATCCATAAAATAATTAAACTTTAAAAAAATGTATAAACTATATTTTAAATTAATAAAACATAATAATAATAATAATGCCTCTTGAACAAATTACAAAAAATCGACCAATGCTAATAACATTTAAAAAAAAAAATAGATATGATTACGAAATACGTATCACGTTAATATTCTTACTATTTTCAAATTAAGCTAAACGTTCGTTCTATGGAAATAAGACTAACATGCTGATCTCCTGGAATGGGGCGCAAACCCCCGACCACTAGATCACTTGGCCAGCGTCCTAACGACTAGACCAACAAGCTACTTACAATACATTATGATTCTACTATTCTGTAACGACGAACTCGAGGTGTTACAATATGTGTGATGTGTCGAATTTAATATTGATATAAACCTTCAAATAATAATGTTATCGCACACACCTTCGTGTTTAGAAATAATATATTTTTTAAATTTGAAAATATGTCTCACCGCCATTGACAAAAAATAATAAAACATTAAAAAAACAGATTTGGATTATAAATTGTTGATGTCTAGTATTTCATCCTAAATTATTTAACAACTAGCTGAAGTACCCGGCGTTGCCCGGGCTAGTTTTTAGTTTTTTTCGAAATCAGACGTAGACAGTAATGTTCCTCTTATTTTGAATGTCAAGTGTGCAAAATTTCATCAAGAAGTAACAAAATTCTGTTTTAAGGGGTAGAAAGGGGGATGGGGGTGGTTTTTCAAAATGTTATGTAGATAGTGATTTTACTCTTGATGTGAAGGTCAAGGGTGCAAAATTTCATCAAGCTCAGAATAAACAAATCTACTGACACTCTTCTTTATATATATATAAACTATATATATGTAGTTTATAATAGTGTTGATTTATCATGCTTACAAATAAATAAAATTAGGCACTTTAAAAAATAAATATACATACATTTACAAAATAAATAACCGTAAATATACATACATTTTGATTACTTAATGAGCTTCTGACATTTTTGAATTTAATTTTTAATTTTAACATCAACTTTCACATAATTTGATTACTTTTTTGAGAAGTGTTCTAATTATTTGAATATATTATATATGGTATATGGTCACATTCGTATGTATATATTAGGGTACCCAAAAAAATGACGTTTTTGTGTATGAAAAGCATTCTTTTTAAAAACAAATTTATTTTCAAAATATCATTAAAAAAATTAGTCTCCATCAATACATACAACCTTATTCCATCGTTAAGGTAAGTTTTTAAACCCACATTTGTAAAAACTGTCATACTTTAGTTTAAAATATTGAGGGAGGGCTGTTTTTACTTCACTCACACTATTAAATTTTTTCACATCTAAATTATGTTATAAAGACCTAAAAAAATGGTAATCCTATGGCACTAAATCAGGAGAATACGGAGGGTGATCAACAGTTTTCCATCCGAAAGCATTAATTATTTCTCGCAGTTTGAAGCCGCACCCTGTCGTCGCTTTTTGCGTGCGATACCCACACCCCTTGTTCCCACACCTTTCTGATTTTTTTCAAAATTATTTGAATGCTAAGCCATAAAAATCCTGGTCTTCTTTGTTAATCCGTTAATTGAAATCTCTGAATTGGCCTCAACTTCTGATTCAAAGATTTTTGGTGTTCCACTTCTAGACTTGTCTTGGAAATGAAAATTTCTTGATTTAATTCTTTTGAACCATTTTTAGCATTAACGAACTAGTAAAGCTTCATCATAGATGGAACAATTATTTTTTGGTTGCTGTGGTTACAGAATTTTTTTGGTGAAATTCATACAGCACAGAAAAGCTTGAAAATGGGGTTTGTTTTTTTAACTGCTATGATCGCGACGTACTCTCCAGATATTGATCAAACACTGCTGAAAAAATTTGTGCGATCCAGACGAAAAATAAGTCACAACTGACCGTCAAAGTTATTCACATAAAATGCGGCCTTTTTTTTGGGTACACCTATTATTTATATAACCATGTTAGAGAAATGACTTGTATGAATCTGTTTACAAAAAAATATTTTTTTTAATACTCGCGTACTAGCGTATTTTGGAGTAAGGTTGATTTTAGCGAATTGGTACTCAATTTTATTTTAATTCGTAAAAATAATTTAAATATAATAGTAGAAACTATATTATAATAACCATAACTATAAGTTAAAATAATAAATCATATCAACAAGAAAACATTTTTTTTAAAATTATTGTAACCATAAAATTGGATAAATTAGTTATGATATATGAATCGTTAAAATATTTCTTAAAAGTTGTACTGATGTCTTAAATTTCTATATTTATATCTACCATAAGAATCTTGTAAAATGTTAAACTTAATTAACCTTTCCTCTCCGATGATGTAAACTGAGTTGACATTGTCTCTAATTATGTGTAAATATACTAAATACAGAGTTCATATTTTAGGAACTCCTCCAAAATATATTTATGTATTGGATGACGTGAATCTGTCAATACTTATGTGTGTGTACGTGCGGAGTGGTAAGGATGGTGAGGGGTACGAGGGGATGCCGATCGTCATATTAGTGGCAGATTGTGCGCCGGCTGAGTAAGAAGTGTCTTATGCGTCTTTACGCTGTCGTTTGTGATAATCAATATTTTTTCTCATTTTTAGCACTTTTACACAAAAATTGATATATATATGTCAACTATTATTTTAATGTCTAATATAAGTAATAAATGTGAAATATTCATATTTATCCGACTTAAAAATCATAAAAATGTACATGTATACTGAATTTACAGCACCGGAATGCGCGTTTGTATTTTAGTACCGTAAGGGAAAGGATAAAAATGAGAATATTCAGTGGAGAGTGCAAGAAAAATCTTCCAATACACACCATTGAAAATATTATATATTCTAATTTAATGTATTAATTATAACTATATACATATAAAATCAATTTTGTCGAAAAATATTGTTTTTGCGCTACCGGGATTCGAACCTGGATCTCTATTTCCAATCCGGGGAAGTACACTATCAATTGTGTTATAGCGCCAGTATTTTTCATGACAAATTTTCGCATCTATATGTTACTCTTTTTCAAATTAATACATCTGTCGTTCCATTATTTAAAAGCTATCTACATTGTTGTTACGTCTTTTTAATCTCAAATACCTTTGAGTAAACCGACTGCAGACGCCAGAATTATCAATTCATTTTTATTAAATTTTGGACACATTGATACAACTTATATTATTAAGGAGAACAAAGTTCTCCTTAAAAATATTTTTAGATATAATACGTACCTCAGAAATGTTACTGAGGGAAAGAATGAGGGAAGAAAACAAAGAGAAAGGCGTAGACACAAATAGGTTCACTAAATAATGAGCAAGGCGAGTACAGACACCTAGAAACAACTTCTAGATTGTGTCTTCTATAAAACAAGTATTGCACCGATAAAAACAGTTCATAACTCATGAAAGAAAAATAAATTTAACATTTTCCTACGCGAATTTTTAGTATAAAGGAAACCATATTTATAAATCATAGCGTAACTTCTTTTATTAATCGCTTCTAAGAATCTACGCTGTACTTTGTACCGAGGTGATAGATTTCAAAGGATATCCACCCCAGTTATTAATAAAAGACAGATCACTAAGGCGGCGCGTAATATTGAATGTACGCCCAAGGCCAACGGGCCGAAGGTTTTCTGGTTCAGCGAGTCACTGTACTGGATCAATGTCAGGTACCTTGCCTGTCGCATGCCCGATACATGTGTCACGTACCACCGTGCAGGTATGCAGTAAACAGACCATAGTTTTATATGTCATAAAGCTACATATATAAATAATTGTTATACATTACTTCCAGCCGCATGCCAAGATTCCGTACATCTATTTCTGTCAATTTCCTGTTAATAAACGTCAACTTTTCATGCGAAGAGGCAACATATTATGTGATACGTTATACGTTAATAATACGATGCTTATATACTACGATATATAAGTGTTGTTCTACATTTTATGACGGTTCTAGTCTAAAAAGAACTCAAAATGTATTTAGCGAAAAAATTGTCGCGATAATAAACAAAATTATAAATGGTCTTCACGAAACTGATGTCATTATAAGATACGAAAGAATGGAGCTAAAATTATCTGAGTAAAGTAAAAATGTATCTAGTAACATCACTTATTATTAGCAATATTTGAATATGTTCAAGAACACACAATTACTGGATTTTCACATACGCTGTTATGAACCAAATAATAGAAAATATAAAAATATATGGAATTATGGATAATTAGAGGGCTTACGACCTATCTTCGGCTGGCTTAAGTGATCACTTTATATAAATATAACGTTCACCATTCTCACCCATCAATCTCCACATCTATACAATTTTTGAAAGTTGTATATATGTTAATATGTGGAATCGCATCGAGTACCATTATACTCTTGCCATCTATGGACTAAATTTGATAACTAATTTTCTCTGAAACAGCATGTATATCTCAATGAGAATCTATTTTTTTAAAAAATTATTTAAAGCATGTTTTTAACACATACTAGAATACGCCTGAAAAATTAATATATATATTATTATTAAAAAAAATAGCTGGCTCAGGGTATCTCTTATAGTACATGTCAGAATAAACTCTTTGAAGATAACCAGAAAGTGAACTTTCATCACCCCTGGCTCTACAATCCGGTATGGATCCTGGTCTACTTAAGAATACACCTTCACCGGCCTCTGCATTGGACTGTTTCCCACCAATTGATTACGTCAAGAATGAATAAGTCTTTATCCTTATTGTTTTACTACCCCATTTTGAATAAACTCGATTTATTCTTCGCCATATTTCATACATTCATGTTCTAAATGGCCTAGACAGACCTGAAAGTGGACCTTCATAAAAATATATATTGAAACAAACGATTTGGCACCATTACTGTATTTCTACTGCAGTGTGCAAACTGAAGATAGAAGTTGTACAATATTAGTGAACAAAACAAATCAGCGGCCAGGTGGATAGAAGTCTATTGATAAAAAGATGCTGTTTCAAATGTTGGTGATTTTATTAACAGAAAAAAATTAAAAGTACTTGAAAACAATACCAATTATTTATTTATTTATTTAATTTATTTATTAATTAAGCATGGAATACATATATAAAAATAAAAAATTTAAAATAAGCAAAACAAACTATAAAAATAAAGATTCAAGACAGAAAAAACAATAAAAATTTAGGTTTGACACAGAATGGCTGAGTATCTAAATCAGTTGTATCATTGACTCAGAACAGCATAAAAAATATCACTCTTATATTTAAACATTGAGTATCGGAATATATCTACAAGACCATAATCGTTCCCGAGCCTGTGAAGTCTTTGTGTGGATGCATTCCTATAATAATTAGTATATGACGAATTTATATGGAACGGCACCGACGACCTGGTACTCTGCGCAGGAACGTGGCATACAATCAGTTCAGTTAAATTAAGGGCGTCCAGAATGCCATTTATTATTTTTAATAAAAATAATGAATCACTTAAAGTTCTTCTACACGACAAGATATTAAATTAAGAGTTATAAAATCATAATTCAATTGTTCAGCAGGTATACACAACAGTTTGAAGCTATAAGTATTGCTACATGATTAATATATTTGATTAACGCCTTAGTTACTTAATGCCTTAGCGATCATAAGTAAGTGGAATTAAAAAAATATATAATAGTGTTATTCTAAAAGTGAACTGCACTTTTTCAATGACGTTTTGATTTCACACTTTGATAAATGCCTCCATGATTACAAGTCAAGTCGAATTTTTAAGTAATAATGAGGAACTTTTCTAACATGTACGAGATAATTTTCTTAAACGTGAACTTCCTGTAAAAATTAATCATTTCCGATGACAAGTTAATCGTCATTATTACTTTGAACGCACCGTGTCATCGCGCGGGGAACGATGGTAGATAGCAACTGAAAGCCTTGACTCGTCACAGAGCTGAACCCACAAATAAGAACACTGACCTTACTGTCAAATAAATTACACACCCAATAAATAATAGCCTACACATTTCATGTTTATATGTACACGATACGTGCGTTTGTGTTCGGTTTAAATGTAGACTATCGAAAATCGTATAATTTCGCGGGAGTCCATGATCATACAGGTAATTCCATATATCTAGTCATGACTACTTACGAGTATATTATACACGTTCAAAACTATTTATCCATGTTCCAAAAAAAAAATAACTACCGAGAATTGGAATGCAATATTTTAAGTACGATATATTTCTTCTTTGTAAGAGATATCCTGTCCTAACTTAGCCCTTCTTGTACCGAAGCTTTCTCCATCGATATCTATTCTACACCAGTTACTTATTTTAAATATGAATTAAATATATTAATTATAAAGATATACATATAAAATCAATTTTATCAAAAAATACTGTTGTTGCGCCACCGGGATTCGAACCTGGATCTCTTTCCTAACCGGGGAAGGTGCTTTATCCAACCAAGCTACAGTGACATTATTTTTAGCGACAATTTTCGACCCTATATGTTACCTTTTTGATATTAATACATTTAATTGTTCCATCATTTGACAGAGCCATCTATATATTTAATTCATATTTAAAATATCACAGACCTATGTTCTGAATAATTACAACTTCACAATAAGAATGTGTTCTCGTAAACAGTTACTTATTGATAGCTTCTGCTCCACTCCAGCAACCGCCTCATGAATGTTTTTCTCAACTGCTATTTTCATCTTCTTCCATCTATTACTGACGTTCCGAATGTGTTGTGTAGGAAAATGTGACCCAAACATTTTCCGTGTGTATCATCCTCAAAATAAATCTCTATGTACGTAATAATTCCTGTCTGTCAAACTTAATAGTAGAAAAATAAATACAAATATTAAGAAAAATCTTGTAAGACATGTATGGAACACAGTATGGATGTGAAAAGTGGAACTTGATGAAAAGAGACAAATATATACTTGGAAGCTTTAACATTTGTGTTACTGAAGAAAAATGATAGCGGTATAGTGATCGAGGGTTTGAGGCTTGTTTCAGGAGGCCATCAAGTTAGTCCTATTTTCATAGCACAAGGATTTAGTTAAGTTTGGAAATAGTTAGTATTTTTTTTTAATGCTGGAAGAGGAATATATCAGAAATATTTCATACGCTAGATTCCGCGATTTATTAGATAATAATATAAAGGGGTTAAGTGGTCAGAGTGCAATCTTTGTTCCGGGAGATCACATATCTGAATATTTTCATAGTATAAGCGTACTAATTAATTGCAGGTAGTGATTATTGAAATAAGGTGTGGTGAAGATTATTTTCTTTTTCAAAAAATGAAGGGCAATAAACACTACCTATCTACGCTTTGTTTATTAGGCCGAGGTTACACGTCTCAAAAGTGAACTTGTTTATATTTTCCAAGATCTTAGTATCGAAGTAATAGATAATACACTTATTTTTCGTAAACTAAACCTCATGGCGCCATGGACCATCTCAAATCTTGGTTAATGAGCCGAGCTGAGCCTTGAAATAAAGATCGTACTGATTGAAGTCCAAATTGACCACCGAATATGATTTTCAAAACTGACCTTATATAGAACGTGACTTACGTTCACGAGATTATGAAAAAAATACATATGAGTGATGTGAGATGAATAGTACAATTTGTTGAGATGGTTGTTCAAATTTGTCAGCCACATGATAGACCGTTACAGATTCTGTACTATAATAAAACTGTAGCAGAGCAGGCATTTGTAATAATAAAAAAATTACATACAGGGTGACACAAAATAAACTGATAAAACAAATTTGCAATACTCCCATGCCTTCCGTCGAAAATGATGCCTATCTTTTTAAAAATTTGATAATGAGCAATAATGCACATTACTATGGGGTTACAGTATCGGAGTTACCGGTATATAAGTTTGCTGTTTATGCGAATTTAACTAGTTATAGGTGAAGAGTGTGGGATAAGTTAGTGGGGTTATGACTGATGATCAGATGGATCGATGCATGGTGTCAGGGCCCTATACCTCCCAGCTATCCACTATGTTCAGATTACGAAGATATCACGTGGTGTGTGTGTGTAGATGTGGCTAGAGCAGGTGGAACAAATAATAAGTTACTTAAAGTTGATGACGTTTATAGAAGATAGATGATTTACTGATTGGTGGTCTGTACACAAAAACGACTGCGAGAGAATTGAATGGGCAGGCTCTCAGGGCGGTTACACCGCGATGTATTGTCGTCAGTTTGCGGGCCGGTACTTGATGTACCTTAAAGGTTTATACGAGCCTGGTTTATCAGCCAGATAACTGTGAGACGCGTTCATGGCCTCTACAATATATGATGAAACATTATTGTGCATTGTTATTTATGTATACATTTAAAAATAAATCAATTTATTAGTTGCAAATCCACAATTTCAGGTTATATAAAAACGTCACACTCATTTTGAAGATCCTGTAATCTGGCGAATATATATGCCAATGCAGCCGTGCATTTTGACGAAATAGTGTAATACTGAATATTATTATAACTTATATACAATACATACAGGAGCTTCTTTTTTGACTTAACTTCGTAGCCCAATTAACTTTTTACAATATGCTCCATGGTTTGTATCTTTTCATACTTACATAGGGGAGTATCAATTAACCCCTCGTTTATGCATAATATAATAAACAGCACTTCTAACTGAGTAGCTGTTTCTCAATCTATTGAAAGTACAGAGCTTGGGGTGCACATTTTTAGTATTAAAATTATTCCACTGCACTGTTGTAACGGGTTTGTCGACGATGAAGACGTTATCTATGACATTTTATTGTATTTTCATGAACCTGTAGTGAAAGTACTTTAATATACTTTTGATCCATTATAAGATTTTCTATCGCAAATGAATTTTGTTAAACCGTTCGGATATGTTTTTATTTTAAGCGTTACCTAGCCATGCCTACTCTCTCCGGTCTGCGAAATCGACTCACCTAGCGACGCACGTCCTCTCCATCATGATCAACAAATAACTGAATTAATAAATGTATGCGTGGGTTTTCAGTCATTATATAATCCCCGGTGTGTGCCACATTTCATTAATTATCATCAGGGCAGAAAAGTCACGGCCACTTTATTGTGGCTTGAAACATCGAGTACGACAAAAAACTACCCACGACAAAATCATTGAATTGTCCAAACAACCCTGGAGACATTACACAACCCTGCTTAACACTCTTTGTAACAACATACCATGGCGTGATTGATCCATTGATCCTTACATACGCAAAACTTCTATCGTATAGAGATGAAATTGCGTATATAGGTTTTCAATTCACCCTGTAATCAGGGAGTGCCTTCCATAACCTTTTTTTAATTACTCTGACATACGTCTTTTGCAGATCTACAAAGGCACAAGAAAGTTGTTGGTTTTTCGTCAAACACTGTACCATCATCACTCGTAGAAAAAATATATGATCCGTGCATCCTCTTCAACCCACAAAAGCGCCTTGCGTACGCCATATTTTTTCTTTCGTCACCCTTTTCCTCTTTCTACTAAAAATCTTCCATATAGTTTGACAATCGAATTCAGTAGACTAATTACTCAATGAACCTAATGAAACTATGAACTTAATGAATCTATCTGCGCGTGTTTGATATCCTTCGATTGGTAGCCTTGAGTTTTTATGTTGATGGTATGCATGTTTTTGCTCTGTATGGGCGGAGCGCTACTTCACATGACAGAAGGTATCTAGTCGCCGTCGGAATCGGTACGCTATTTTTGGAGACCGACCAAAAACATCAAAAATCAGGAATCATCAGAAGATCAGCCAGCAGTGAGGATTGCATATGGGAGATCGGACGACTATCCATGTTAGTAGTAATCTATCTTAATAGAGTGGGTCTGTCTTATTGTTATCAATAAAAAAAAACAAGGACCAGGACTCATTGCTATCGGAGATGTTAATACGCGCACAATTCAAATTAAAAAAATAGTTGCTTTTTATGGCATTAAATTTATTTTGGGTCATGTTACTGTAGTCATCGAATTTTTATTTCTCTATCATCTATCCATTCGTCCTATCCCATAAGTGGCAGCACTTTTCTATATACGATGGTAACTAATAGTTACGCATGTATGTGGTGCTCGCATATGTATATATAGGTAATTATAATTATAATTAATGGACTGCACAAGGAATGCAACAGACCGGAATAGGTGGCGACAGATCATCCAAGTCGCATCGACAGATCTTTCGCAACATCCAGCCGCAGGACTCATAACTAATCTTAATGAGAATAAAACCAAGAAGAAAATTTATTAATCTACGCCATTATTTCAAAACACAAACTCCAAGCACAACAGCTAGTCTACATCGATATATAAAAAAATATGTAACTTTAGTTTGTAATAGAATCGAATGTAATAGAAAATTGTAAAAAATTTAAAAATATTTTTTTTAAATACAACAAATGAAGAAATTTTACCACGGCGCCTAATATAAAACAGTTATGCAATTTTCTTAACATGAAATTAATAATGGTATCGAAATTTAGCTTACTCTGAAAATAACAATATTTGATTGTTATTCAAACATTCAAAAATAGACAGAGAACGCAGACCGTACTTTGTATCATATTCCTGTTCAAATATTTCAAAACAAACCATCACCAAGATTTCTATTGATGTGGCTAATAAAACTATTAAATCTGAGTACATTGCAATTAACGAAACGTTATATTGTATAATAGTAGCCAAAATATGGTTAAGGTTGTTGTTTTATTTTTTTAGTTTGTTATGTCACGTGACTTATGAAAATAAATAATGACTTCCCAAAGCGTCTCTTGAGGACGAGACGAGTCTTCTTCGTCTTCTAAAAGTGTATTTTCATTTGTAATACCGATAATAGCAATTCTCCTATTTAGGTTGGATAAAATACATTAAATAATTAACTTAGTAATATGATGGGTACCATCTGCACTGAGAAACTAGCATTCAAGGGAAGCGAGTCTTCATTATAACCAACTTAAATATCAAATAAATTATAAGCCTTAGTATTCCGCCGCATTGGTCACATTTTAATGCAAATAAGTTGATCTTTGGCCCTTGATAGCGCGCTAACTGGTTGTATCTATTGATGTCACAGTCTTTCAGAAGCAAATTATAATTTACAAATAAAATAAATGGAATATGTCAAAATAGTCGGCCGGCCTAGTCTTACGGGGTTATCTGATGACTTCTTAATTATGTAAACCATTTTTAAATTAATAATCGTTTGCGTATTGTAACCCATTGATCGCGTTCATAAATACGCATAACATCTTTCATACGCGGCACTCTTTGGTGGCATTATAATTTACGACTTTACACTACGATAATGTAACAAATTTATGATTTTTTTTTAAGAAATCGATAGCAAAGGTTCTCAAGTATCCTCATGAACATAAACAAATACAGATATCAGAACAATAATGCACACTATTTACAAGTTTTTAAATACTGACGTTAAATTAAACTCTATGGTTTGAAACGCATTACATTCTACACGCATAAAATGAGTTTGAGAGTTTGAATAACTGAGCGATACTGGATGATACGAAGACTTTTATTATTTATTTTATTAATTTTGGTACGATTTTCACCGCTCCTAAGCGCGTATGTACGCACTAGCGGTGGGTGAAACACGACTACTCATATATGGGTCACCCGCGGGGGATGGGTTAACAACGTTTGAGGCGTTTTGGACTGGAACCTGTCATGACTTGTTTGTAATTCTGCCTGTAATCAATTCTGATCTTTTCACTGCATCAAACATTATTTTTCAGTGCTATTTTATTAACACGTCCATCATAAGTCCCGCCGAATGTGAGGTGCGATCGGTGATTCGTATTTTTAAATGCTCACGTTGCACAGAACACGGCAGAAGAGCTGCAGAAGTTTAGGTGGAAGCTACTAGACCATCATCCATATAGTCCGGACCTGGTGCCATTGATTTTTTGACTTTACTCGAAATTAAAGGAATTTTTTAGCAATATTGTGAAGGCCTCTACGAAACTGTCAACAACTGGTACAAGAAACTAGCAGCACGCTTCTTCAACGAAGTGATAGTCAAGTCAGACTCAACAGTGCTTATATATTAGAAAGTAATTTAAGACATATTTTTATTGTTATTAGAAAGTTTTTGTGTCATAATAAATTGTTACGACAAAACGATTCTCACTTTAAATTATGTAAAATAAAATTTTAGGGGTCAGACAGGTGATCACTTTGGTTGCAAAACATGATGCCTAACCCAAATTGAAGAAAATAAATGAGCAGTTTTTGAACGCGAAATACTATAAAAAATTTATGGACAAACTTAAAGAAAACAAGTTAATTATGATCTCGAAAACTTAATTGAGCAAGAAACAATCCTTAAATTTTGTTGGTTACAAAGATTGCGATGGGTAAAACATATTAAAAATGTCAGATGACAGGACACCAAGTGAATTTCCCAGTGCGAGCAACCAAGAGGCAGGCCAAGGAAGAGGTGGGCTCACTTCAATATTGCACTGGAACAGGATGAGAAAGTCCGGGAACTAAAGAAGAATAGCCAGGGATAGGAGTCAGTGGAGAGTAATTGCGGAGAAGGCTAAATCCCACCTTAGGATGAAGTGCCGCGGAAAAAAATGAGAAAATTTTATTAAGAAGAACACATTCTTATTGTAAAGTTGCAATTATTCAGAACATAGGTCTGTGATATCTTAAATAATGTGTCCAAAATTTTATAAAAATGAATTTGTAATTTTGGCGTCTGCTATCGGTTTACTCAAAGGTATTTGAGATTCTGTAAAAACAAAGTAGATGGCTTTCAAATAATGGAACGATAGATGTATTAATTTGAAAAGTGTAACATATGGGTTAGAAATTTTTTCATCAAAAGTACTGTCGCTGTAGCATAGTTGGATAATGCGCCTTTGCATAAGAGAATCCCGGTAACGCAACAACAATATTTTTCCATAAAATTGATTTTATATGTATATCTTTCTAATTAATACATAACAAAATTTTAGTTAATTGATAATTTAATATTACTAGTATGAAGAATAATTGTAAACGAGAGAATATAAGTCTAGATGTCACATTATTTCATGGTGTGATTTGAAAGGTTTTAAATAATCAACCTAATTTTTTTTATGTAATGGAAATAACATTCAATCTTTTCAAAGTCTAATAAAAAATGCATAATGAACACCTTAAGTAACAACTCCAAATTCGATTACCTTCAATATTAGAATGACACGAAATACCTACACAAATTACACGGAACCACAGTTCACAGAACCAGTCGACAAGGTTGCCCTTATGGCAAAGAAACTGAGTATAACATTAGAGTTACAACATTAAATTACATACATACAATAATTTTTTTAACAATCGCAACGCCGTTTTTTATTTGATTTTATTGGTTAAATGGTTAAGGCACTCGGCTAGTTTCTAGTTATGGACAATAATATAAACTCAGTGTGGGGTTATTTTATCCAAGGCTATTTTTAAATAATTAGATATAGGCAGGTTTGCCGAAGATAATGTGAGGTATGTAGGCCATCACCTAAGCACTGGTTTACTTTGTCGATATCAGACTCAATGTCAAGTGTTACCTGTCAAAAGATTGGACAGATATAAAGGGAAAGAGTTGTGACCGTCTTCAGATAACTTGAATTTGATCAAAATGATGAAATCAAATAATATATTATATACAGATGCATTAATTTTTACATTAATGTGAAATTTAAAGACGAGGTTTTTTGTAAAGATTGAGGTGAGATTAAAATGATTGGTTTTCTCGCAGTTATGTTTTAAATGGAATATAATAGGACTAGCTCCTATCAAATATTTTGTAAAATAAAAAAAATGAATTGAGTTTATACCTACCTAAATGAATAATACAAAATTTAAGGGGTGTCCAGCGGAAAATTTTCAAGTTTAATATTAAATTTTAAAAAAAAACTACGATGTTATTCTAATATTTTATTTACACAAAATGGAGTTTAACAATGAGGATTTTACGTATTATAAACAACATCGTCTAAATGCCGTCCATTTCTCTCAAGACACTCTTGCAATCGGACTTTTAAATTTGCGAACACGCGAAGGTAAAGCGTTGGTTCAATGGCAGCAACTTCACGGCGGATATTTTTTTGTAGGGCTTAAATTATTTGAGGATTGTTACTGTAAACTCTCGACTTAAAGTATCTCCACAAAAAAAAGTCACACGGTGTAAGATCCGGTAACCGAGGTTCCCAGGGTATGTCTTCGTACTTGTTGATTAATTTATTGGGAAAAATTCCCCTCAGCTTCTCCATTGAAATTATAGCTGTGTGTGGAGTGACCTCATCTTGCTGAAATTGTGTTCTGTTGTTGAACCCGGGAAACAGCTGGAGTTGCGGTACCAAAAACTTGCCGATCATTCGGCAATACACGTCAGCAGTGACTGTCTCTCGCTGGTTAAAAAATAAGGGCCAATTATCCTTCAGGCAGAAATTGCACACCACGACAATGCAAATGTTTTTGATGGCGTTCCCTTGGGTTATTGGGGCACCAGTATCTCATGTTATGTTTATTAACATAACCATCGATATGAAAATGTGGATCGTCAGTAAACAGTATATTTACAAACGTTTGTGCTGTTCCAAAACATTCCAGCATCTTTCTCGCTAAGGTTTCACGTAAAGAATAGTTATTTTCGTTGAGAAACTGCACGATTTGCAGTTTGTATGGGTGAAACTGTAGTTTTTTTTTCAAAATAATGTGCACTGTTGATTTTTTATTCCAGTACAGACTGCAATCTTCCTTATTGATTTACGCGGATTGCGCATAATTTCACGTCGAACTTGAGCCACATGTTCTGGCATCGCTGCTGAAGTTGATGGTCCCGGAGAAGTTTGGTTAACCATTGTCCCTTCTTGTCTGATCATTTGAACCCGACACCAGATAAGTTGCGCGCTCACTTACTCGTCAAATATTAAAGTAAGTACAAAAAGTACTTTAAATATTGCTCAACCGCGAACACGCGGTGCGATTCCGATCAGTGACTTATTGCGACTGGCAAATCAGCAAATCACGCGCGTCGAATAATACCCCTTCCACTTACCTCACCGTGATGGTTTACGAGCAATTACAATTTAATCTTGAAATTTTTCCGCTGGCCACACCCTATATTTATGTAAACTCCCTTAAATTATTGTATCTATAAATTTTACGGATATATTTTCCTACTCAGATATTTTAATGCTAGGATGTTTGGTTACTTTTGTTGTTAATAATTATAATTTCACTATACGCCTGAAGCAAAATGTGTCAGGGACTTTTTGTCAGGGGGATATTTATGGGCGGAAACGTGTCATAGGGATGTATTATTTGTGGAGTTTATAGATTTTTAAATCATCATCATCATCATCAGCTCGCATCAATCCTCAGCATGATGAAGGACTCCACTCATTTCGGTTCTTAACAATCCGCTACCAAGAATTGTCCTCTAATTGGTAAACACAGAAAATTTGTTGTTGAAAACCGTGCATACAAGCAAAAAATCTGTGCATAACTAAAAATTCAGGGAATCAAATATTAATTTAAAAATTGGATTACCATTAACGAAAACATTATTTTGCAATTAGTACCTGTGTAGAGACTTTAATTGCTTAGTTCTAAAAACTCACCGCAACTCACCGCTATACTCATGATGCTCTTTTTTACTCCCCGCATCGTACTATTTACATTACTCAGTTCTGTCTTTAAGCTAGTGAATTACTCAAGTCATATAAATGGCTATTTACTGAATTGAAAATTCCTTTCCGTTGATCTGTTTTGTATGGAGTGCCATGCCTTACCTATGCTGTTTTTTAACAGAATAATATTACAAAGGGTTACTACTTCTTTTATTTATTCGCGAATTTTACACTGTTTTTAACGTGTTGATTTCATGATTGTTCTTTAAATTTGGTGCATAGATTTGGAATGGCAATTGGCAGAACTATTTTCTACGTTAACCTTTAATAGAAATAATTATCTCCTTTAGTAATTACGTCAAGGATTTTCAAATAATACATGAATCACGTTCAGTCATAGAAAGTGTTCTTAAAAACCTACATACATTTTTTATATGGGTAAGAAGGTATTATTTTACGTTTAAACTTAAACTTTAAAAAGACTTTTAATAATAATCTAAAATTACAAATAAATACATGGTAGGGTCGTATAAACGACGGATTTATTTTGTCTAAAAACATGAAAGTACATATATTATATTACATATATTTTATATGATTGTATAATGTCATTGGTAACAGCATAACCTAAATCTGTACCTACTGCACGCCACTGGTATTTAGGTGTATAAATACAATACCCGGGGGACACAACTTGTACTGTCTGTTGGTATACCTCACTAGTCATAAATTAGTAATGCCATACCAAACGCGAAATCGGTAGAACAATACATTAACCTGTGGCGAGGGGACAACTTGTACTATCTGTTGGTATACCTCACTAGTTATAAATTAGTATAACTCCATACCAAATGTGTAATCAGTAGAACAATACTATACCGTTTTGAGGTATGTTAAAAATGAAAAAGTTTATGACTATATATACACAAATTCTTACGTATGTGAAAAACTTTAACGATCTAGTTTTTTATTTTAAACTAAAATTGTATTTTCATATTTTTTTCAAATAATAACATTTCAAACCTTTTCGAAGATATCAATCACACTTTTATATAAATTAATTTTGAACTATAAAACTGTTTCAACCCGAGATTCCTAAGCCAACATTAATTTAATTTTTTTTATTACTGTGGTTCTTAAAAATTCTACGTGTTTTATTAATTATCGTCATAATGGAATTTAACGTAGTCGCGTTTCTTAAGTACTTAATTATTGTTTCACTCAAATGAATTTGTTAATCTGAGATAAAATCGAGACTCTAATCTAACTCTAATCTCTTTTATGTTTATTTGGCCATTAGTTATTGTTAACTCTATCTTTTCATTCATATTTTTGATAATTGTACAGTCTTGATGTTTTATGACTGGCCAAGGAGGCCACTCTTTCCGGAGTTTTCCCTCATCGATTCCATATCCCGATGTATGACAGACTTTATATAGTGAGAAAATGTAAGAATTCCATCTGAACTGCACAATGGATGGATCCAAATAATCATAAGGGTAATCGGCTTAAAATAATTCAAAGATCTATTCCCCGCACCCCCTGGTTCTCCCAAAAGGAAAGTCTCCAAAAGAAGAATAACAAATATCTCTAGAATGAGAATTGGACATTGCCAGGTAACCTCACATTTATTCAGATTGAACTTAATAGATTCCCCAATGTGTTAGTGTGGTGCCGAGAAGGAAACCCTTGACCATATCTATTTTACCTGTCTATTGCGGATCACAGGTTTTTTTTACAGTAATCTCGTTAATGTCAATTTTCAACTCCCGATCAACTTATGTCATCTTCTTTCCCTTAACTCGCCATATTTAATCCATATGATAACAAATTTCTTGAACGACAATGGTATTGTCTTGTAATATAATATTTCTTATTCTATTTTTTGTGACGTCATTTTCAGAAATCTGTAACCATCTCATGACATAATTTACGATCAACAGTCAATCACAATGGTTGAATTAAATTATCATTTATGTACATAACTAGTAGTTAGTAGATATTTATTATTAACTTTTTTCTTCATGAATGCAAGGACCGACTTTATAATTTAAAAAAGGCATTAAATAATAGTTCAAGAGCTCGCTTTTATACTACATTTGTGGTGAACTAAATCATAAGCGCATAACCACGAGAAAATACTGGAGCTTACGCAATTATATCTTAACGACTAAGGATTTTTTTGTATTGTATTAAAAAGTAGATCGCACTCGACAGACAGTTTAGATATTTTTTTATTTGTGACCGTGGCACATATAAGGGACCATTAAGTCACTACCTGATCGCGCGTTGATGCCTTAATGACGTAATTGAGAGTGTGTGAGACAGAATTATAAATATTTTTACAGTTTACGAGACAATTGGAATTAGCAATGCATTTTTATATTCCTGTGTGAAAAGTTATTATTGTATGCCTGTGAAATATTGTATTAAAATGTAAAATTGTTAACTGTAGGTACTGAAATATTGGCATTCAGGATGTTTTCAATGAATGGATTTTTATTAAATATGAATTAAATATATAAATTAGAAAGATATACATATAAAATCAATTTTATCGAAAAATATTGTTGTTGCGCCACCGGGATTCGAACCTGGATCTCTTTCCTAACAGGGGAAGGTGCATTATCCAACTATATTTTTAGCTACAATTTTCGAACCTACATGTTACCTTTTTGATATTAATACATTTAATCGTTCCGTTATTTGAAAGAGCCATCTACCTTATTTTTACAGAATCTCAAATACTTTTGAGTAAACTGATAGCAGACGCCAAAATTATTAATTCATTTTTATTAAATTTTGGACACATTGATTATTATAATACCTATAAATTTTTTGTATATAATTTTTACACTAATCTAAAGAACCCAACAAAAAACGAAAAAATATAACATTACAATTATTTTAAAGTTAACTATTGCGTACGCACGTAAAATTTTCAAATTATTTTGGCCGGTTGTGTGATAAGTTTTTACTACGATCAAAAAAATTTACTAAAGTAAAATATTTTGTAAAAACGGGTTGATCGATCGTTGTTTTAAAAATATTTACTTCCGAAACTATGTTAATTAAAAATGGCGAACTCTTCACAGCTGTTCAAATGTCATTTGTCACATTGATACTTTGAAGGTTGCAGTAAGTATACGACAATGAATCATTCAAATGGCGTTCAAATATGGAAAAGGGCCAGATAATATCCCTCTCGTGTGGCTGGAGGGAATGAAATTGAGCGTTCAAAATAAGGTCAAATATCTTGGCCAATGAAGATGGACAAGACGATGATGATATAGAACGGCAGAGGAGACAGTTGAGCGTTCGTGCAAATATCCTGTCACGGCGTTTCTACCGATGCAGTAAGGAGGTGAAGAGCATCCTGTTTAAATCGTTCTTCACCAGCATGTATACCTGCGAGCTCTGGTCGAAATACAAGCAAGTGACGTATAACCGTCTCCGAATTCAGTACAACAATTCATACAGAATACTGTTCGGATTGGCGCGTTATTGCAGCGCATCTACAATGTTTACCGAAGGCCGTATACATGGATTCGTTCCGCTTCTGAGACATCGAGTTGCTGGCGTAAAGCTGCGGCTGAAGCTCAGCACCAACTCTGCAACCAACAAAGCTGGTTCCCTGACCAGAGAATGGCAGCGCCTACAAAATAGCTACATATACAACAATGGCCGTGACTGAAGTAGTTATATATGTAATATTTATATTTTGTGTGTATATATGTGTGAACTTCTTACTTTTTAATAACTTTTTTTTATTTTTTTATTTATTAATATTTTCCTTAGTTTTCTTTCTCATAACATTATATTGATTTCATAACCTTTAATGTATAACATAATATGTATTATCTTTATGGCGAATCGGGTTAAAAAAAAAACCTGATCACGCTGGAATAAACACATTATTATTATTATTAATAATAATATCCCCCTATTTTACTGATTATATTTCGCCGTTTAATTTATATAACTGAAGATTTTCAGTGACAGATTTGGAACGCAGGAGTGAATAAAGCCATAGATAAAGTATAAAATTGTATGCGTTTGATGATAATTTGCAATGTCACATTATCAGGCGGGATTGACAGTAGTAAATTTGATGTACCAACAACTCGCAAACGTTTTTGACCACGAGGGATGGTTATCATGGTTAAAATTTACTAATGATTACACAACCGGCCCTAAGTGCCGTTAACCGATATATTGTTATTGACTGAATATCTAATATATCGGATTTTCGGTTGTCTTTATCATTATAAATGTGTACTATTATTATTGTATATTGATAGTACTTATTATAGTATATTTTACAAAATAATATATAGATTTTTGTTTACTTATATATTTATTATCATTAACAATAATGTTATAAAAATTATTATAGATATCCTAACAGATAGATTATTGAACAAACATAGCAAAGATTATTTATAGTAAATTACATAAACATATAAAAAATAAATAATACACATAGTGTAAATAATCCATAACATAGATGATATTTTTACTTAAAAAATAATGTAATGATTTTTGATGCGTTGTAAATAGAAAATATGTATCTAAAATAAGTAAAAATAACAGTTAAAATAAACATTTAAAATATTTAAAAAAAAGATGTATAAATATAGCGAAAATAAAACATAAATCTAACTTCTTTTTTATATAGAATCCTTAAAAACAATGTTTTGACAACTAAGCTTTTTTTGGTAAGTTGTGAATTAGAATAATAATAAAATAATTGTCTAAAAATATGCTACTTCTCATCCATGCGGTGATGAATGATTAAAATCGAATATTTAAGTTATTAAAATTTCCTTATTAAATATGAGAATATTGCGATATGTAATAATTATTGAGTTACCCACGTAATTAATACAAAAACTATCATATTATGATTAGTATACTGATATTACATTCTGCGTTACAATATTTTACCATTGAAAAAAAATAAATTAATGTGGTTCTATAAAAAAAAAACATTTTAAATAAATTCACATAACACACGTTTAAAACAAACTAATATAATACGGCGTACATTATGCAGCACATTTCCTTTGATTATTTCTATATAACCATACAATACAAATGAATATTTTGGTGTTGATATTGTGGCGCTCACCGAAGTAATAAATCTATGACACCGCACGGCCGTAAACATAAATATTATTGATAAGAGATTCAGTAATAAAATCGGATCGCGGGCGATCAGCCGGTTGGCGGGAAAACATAACTTACACTCGCCGCCGTAAGATGCCACTAGCCGTATCGCAAAACGTGAAAGTTTCATTATGATATTATTTTATTTTGCAATTATCGGTATGTTTTAATACAAATTTAACATGTTTATTAATTTTTAGATAACATGAATATTGAATTAAAAGTAATTACTTCAGAACACATTTTGAATTAATGTTTATAGTTCTCTACATAATTTCAATTGTCTAGTTCAAAATATCTACCCAATATCACAATACTCTAAAAATATAATATATAGTAATAATTATGTAGGTATATGAGGTATATCCGAAACAATAATAACAATTTCATTTTTGCCGTACTTTTTATTAGAACTTTTCGAGGATTTTTTTTGATTTTCTTTAACAGTTCGTTCTCTGTTAACTGTGTCAGTATTGCAATCTTGTGAAAACGTGTAATTGGCTTAATTTATGGTAGCATTTTAAATATTGTTTTATTTAATACCGTAAAACTGTATGTTTTACTAATACAATAAAATAGATAGATAGCATTGGTGCATTTTACAGTTTCAGAAGACGGACGTGTCTTTCTATTTTTAATTTTTATTCTTGAAAAAATTTGGCCGTCAATATAACTAAGTTTATTAGAATACAATAAAAAACTTCTAAGGCATTCTCTACAAATTATCTCTTATTGATGGTGTATTTAATTAAATTCTAACTAATGCATTTATTATTTTAGATTTTGTGATGCATCCCAGAAAATTATTTTTTTTACAACTTTTCATTTTAGTTATTTATTTATTATTTAGTTTTAACAAATATAAAGTTACGTAATATTAGCTACATTTTAAATATTATTGTAGCTTAATTATCTATGACAGTGGGATCTATAATAAGTAAAAATAACTTTAAAATAAGTATGGTATTATACATATAGGTCTAATTTATGCAACTGAATAATTATTATAGCTAAGCCTCATGTCCGTCCTATTAGATAAAAACGTGTCTCAAGTCAGACTTAACAAATATTTTTTTGTATGAATAATATATTAGGCCGCGAAGATATTTTTATTAGTGTACTTATATGTAAAGGGACAATAAATTATATTTTATTTACTTATTAAATACAAAAATTGCGATACAGTATTGTATTAATATACAAATACACGAGAATGAGAGATACGAAAAATTGACTAACTTAATTTTGTAAAAAATAGTGTGAATATTTAATTCAGAATTCTCAGTATCTAAATTTATTAACTGTGTTGTTATAGACTTTTAATTAATTTAAGTGCCACTTACAAAATTAAGAGTATACATATTTTAAGACATTGGATCGATTATGATTTCTTACAATTAAAAAATATATATTGGGTCACAATTAAACTAACCTATTTTTAATAATTTAATAATTTTTTCTTACTCATAGTTGTTTCAAATTTGTTAGGTCACTTATTTGTTGAGTTGGGGACGAGACATTTTAAAAATCGATTAGCTCTATTTTGATCACTTGTTGAGAGTGCGAAAACGTACGTACATTAATCGTTTTGATGACATATAACTATCAATTTCACTAGTTTATTATGATTAGTTAAAATGCACATCTATAATGACTGCAAAAAATCACATTTTCAAATTTACGCGGAGTAATTGGTAGGCACTTAAATACATTCTGGTATCGATTTCATTTTTGAACGCACGGGAATTCTTGAACACACCTCTATTACTAGTCATTTCACTAGATATATTATTATATCAGAAGCAGTCATATTACTAGTTATTTCAGTAGTTATATTATGATATCAGCTCTGAACATGTATTATTAATTACTTCACTAGTTATATTATTAAAATATGTAACGCTCCTAAGAGTGTACCCGATTCTCCGCGTTTTCCTGTTTCCCCATATATGTGCATATCATCTGACCTACTCAGTCGGCCCGTACGCATTCTATTCATATTTGGATCCATCCTTTCTACTGCTTATATTTCTATAACACTATACTGTACTGGTCCATACACATATCTAGTCAGTAGGGGCGGCGAACCTGGGACACTTGTGACTACATAGTTATTGAAAAAACATTAGAAACTACAGAGTGTCTAGCGGAAAAATTTCAAGATTAAATTGTAATTGCTCGTAAACAAAAAGGGTGAGGTAAGTATGAGGGGTATTTTTGACGCGCGTGATTTGCTGATTTGTCAGTCGCAATGAGTCACTAATCAGGAGCGCACCGCGCGTTCGCGGTTGAGCAATATTTATATGCACATCTTTCTAATTAATACATTTAATTAATATTTAAAATATCACAGACCGTTTGTTCTGAATAATTACGACTTCACAATAAGAACGTGTTCTCATTAATGAAATTTAGACGTATTGAACGAATTCGTTCTTTAGTCGGTTGCGAATCTTCAACATTGATCTTTCATACAACTCTTGTGAATTAACCTTTCCACTACCATCCATATTTGGACAAGGGTAACATCTTTGTGAAATGAATTATTTATATAAATTTATCCAAAAAATAAAATCAATAATTTTTTTAAAAACTGTTTTGATAATGACACATTATATGATAATTACATGTATGCTGATAAAGTTTAAAAATTTAAGCGAACATTATGATCCGTATTCACGGATGAGATTTCTCTCTAGATTAGACTCGAGTGTGCTTAAAGGACAGTACAAAGTTAAGCGAAAAGCGACCTATGAATCATTATCGTATGTATTTTTCGCGTTGATTAGAATGACGCATCCAGTACATACGTTGTGAGGATAAAGAACGGCGTTCTATTCGTTTCACCGGTTAGTGAGTGGAGAACATACGAATAGCGAGCTAAAACGGACGTTATAAAGTAATCAAGATAATAAATCCTTAACAAATAATAATGAAAAACAATAAGTTACGCAGCGATGGTGGTGATGCCCTCCTGCGAGAAGCCCTAAGAAATGTCTAAGGTCAAGGATCCACATGTGGCATGAATTATCCACAGCCGTCTGAAGCTCGTCTGAATTATCCACAGCCCTCTCAACCGTTCCAATCCAAACGTCCTCTCACATGTTTGATCTACGTTGGAGACTCGTTTAGCGACCCCCCTTCAAGTCTGCAGTTACCGTGAAAGATTTCGCTACCGAAATTGACTGCGGGAGCGTCACACCATTACATGTATTCCCCATAAATGAACGAAGGAAATTACTTTCTGCAAATATAGTTCATCACACAAATTAACAGTGAGCAATATGACAAGCAGTGCACTAATGATTTAAATGTTTAGCGATATTTATCTTTCGTTCATCTGAATTAAAAGTCCAACATGCTGTCGCTTTCGTGAAAGTCAGCGCAATTCTATTGCCGTACCGGCTTTCGATCGCGTTTAGACATCAATATAAAATGGCCTCTGCCCGCCAGTACGCGCTCGGTTTCCGTTTGTTCCATAGATCAGAGAGAAAGCCTCACCTCGCCGTACCCGAGTGAATGCGGCTAATGCTAATATATGAGATGGGGTGATTTTGAACATGACGTCCAATTATCAAAGTCTCATTGAGAGATCATCGTGAAAACGAGCCACTACATTATCCAAACATAAACCTTAATTTTCATTCAAAATTATTTTATGTATAAGTTGGTAAATTTTCACTTAATACTTGTATTTTTATTTAGTAAATTATGACGTTTTTTAAAATATGAGAATTGTGTTCCTAAGATAGGAAAATTGTTTTCAAAATCATGTTTGATCACGTTATTGCAAGGTCAAAAAGTGCATGCGAATTATCTCGTTCATGGTTTGGCGTGACATGCCAAGATTGGCGATTTTACTCGTTAATGATATTCAAAAGGTTAAGTCCCCAGTTTTCAGGGTTCATATTTTTGGCACATATGTCATCATCAATCTTCTGGTATGATTCTCTGGTCTTGTAGAGAGAGAGGGTATGGCGGAGGATTTATAATAAATAAATCATTGTTCTCCCCAGAACGATGACCTGTTACAGAGTGATATGAATTTCGGGCCGTTTCGAGTAAGTGAGGGTATCTCGCTGGGAAATGCTGAAAGGTCTCGCTGCCAGAGAGACCTTACTGGGAAACCTGAAGTCTCTTCCTTTGTCAGTTTGGAAATCTGCCGAATTGTGGTTCCTGAGCCGCAAATAATCATTATTCTTGCTTGTTTTTGTCTATACTTATTATTTGATATGTTCGACATTCTGTTTTGTCCTTGCAGTTATGTTAGTATTATTTTCTTATTAATTATATTATAATTATATGCAATGCACATTGTTTTTTCAAAACGTAATTATGTGGTATTTTAATATAAATTAAATGAATCAACTAGATAGATATACAGAAAAAAATCTGTCTATCGATAAAATATTTATTTGCTATCGGGATTTGCTATCCTGGGAAGCGCGTTGAATAGTAGATGCATCAATTAGAAATATTATAAAATATTAGTTCAAAATTTGTAAAAAATGTATTCAATTGCTACAGCGAAAATGGAGAACGCGCTTACCCGAATAGGAAGAAGTTCAGGTTGGAACCCCGGTAGCACTAAATATTGTATCGATAGATAGTTTTTTTTTTGTATATATTTGATTAATCTATTTGATTCAGTTAATTTGTATCAATAATTTTTCGTATCATTATACAACGGCTTAGATTTATATAGAAAAAATATTATTTCAATGTATTGGTATTTATTTATAAAATCCTCACTAAGAAAATATCGGCAGAATTTATACAAAAAATTGACGCAAATCAACATGAGCACGAGCACCATACAAGAGGAAAAGACAGATTGAGACTGCCATTCAGGAAGAAGGCTAAATCTCAGAAATTGATGATGCAGATTTTTAATGATATGCCAGAAAACATAAGAAATGAGGAGAAACTAAATAGATTCAAAATTAAACTATTCAAATATGTGAAAGATAAGTTGTAGTAAAAGAAACGATTTTGATCTTGTTTATATTAGAGCATACATAAAAATACTTATGTATGCACTATATTAATAATAAACAAATAAATTAGATTTATGTGAAAACTTGTAAACATATTGATTCGCATGGGTATCGAAGAACGTGTCCCTGTTTTAATTAAATAAAAGTATAATCTAAACACTATTATTGAATTGAGTTCTGTAAATTTCAGTGTGTCCCAAAAGTCTTTTTCATTTTGGTTCATTCTCTGCACCAACGCAATAAGCCGCAGAGGGGCGGGGGGTATGCCAATCGCTAGCCGCGACTTTGGGAATTCAGTCGATATGGAGCGTGTTCTTACCAGTTGTTCGTGAAATTTACCCTGGAAAATTTATGTCCTGATGAGTTGACATAAACTGGCCTCCACGTAGCCCCGAATTTGGACTTTTTCCTATGGAGCTACATTAAATCAAAGAAATATAGTAACAATACTCCCTCCATAAATCAATCAAAAGAAAATATCCGAAAAGAAATGGCAGCGATCACGGAGAATACGTGCCGAGCAGTTTTCAAAAAATTTGCCTCCCGTTTAGAAGAGTGCCAACAAAATAACGTATCACATTTAGAAAATATAATTTTTAAGAAATAAATTCCCAGAGACTACTTAAATGCAGAATAAACATTATTTAAAAAACACATCAAACTGCCAGTGTGACGCGAAAATTTTAAATTTACATAAAATTACATCATGAATGTAATATGATTATGCTTATTAATTATGTATCATTAGTTAGTTTTTTTTAAATATTCTGTGGTAAGCCAAAGTTTCGCTACCCCTCTTCTATAGTGTTGTGAATTGCACAATTATTACCGACAGGCTCGTAGCCCCAAAGGAATACTATACTGACCATTAGAGATTCAAAAGACGTCTGATAAATTAAGCATTGAGCTAATATGGGAAGCTCTTTAGAAATATGGCTGAAAAGGGATATCTTAGTATCTTTCTGCTGAAGTATTACTGTATGTAAATACATACCATTATTTATTGTTATATTAATGTAACTATTAGTGTCAAATAAAACATTTAACTATCAAAAAAGCTTATTTCTTCTCTTCTGTATTATAAAAAATATTCTTAAACTGAAAAAACAATCTTCATTTTTTATAAATGTGTGTTTTTTATTGTTTTTTTTTTAAATTTAAAACACATATTAATAGGATCGATATAAATATTATTTAGTAATAAATTATTATGTTTTTGATATAAAACTTTATTTTTGAAGCCTCAAAGCATATAAGCAAGTAAATATAATTTATATTTTTAAATGATTTGTATTCACTAACACAAAGCGTTTTAAAAACGTTGAAAATTGATCATGTGTTCTGCAAATTGAATGGTTTATAACTCTATTCATTATTGACATTTTGCTAATTCAGATCAATGCAGATTTGTCTCCGTAATATTGACTTCATAACATATTTCTTATGTGCAAGAATTTTCTATATTAAGGCAATTTTGTGGGACGCAGAAAATAAATTTAATGGTCGCGGTCTTTCTTATAATGCTAGTATTTTCTTAATTATGGCAAATATCATTCCGTTAACTAGTTTTATAGTTTATTAGTTGTAAAGTTTCTATCTAAGTAATAGTTTTAAAAAAAGTGAATAGTCTATATATACCTTCTGATATAAATGAGTAATAAGCCTTAACATGCCAACTTTTAATTATTTACTCGTGGACTTAATATACAACACTTGATAATAAAATAATTAGTAAATATATAATAACATTTATCGACATGGCGGTTACTTTGTGATGTGACATGATTGCTTCATTTTCACAATTAAACTTTTTACTTTACACACGTTGAGTTATTGTCGCTACTATAGTTTCGAGAGGTGCAGTCCCTTACATCATCAGATGATAAAGTAAAAAAATAATTTAAATTAACTTTGCATAAATTATAGTAACGCACAGCTTTTTTAATTGTATAAAGTGCACTCTGTTAGAATGCGAAAATATCTAAAATAATATTTTGTTCAAGGGTAAAAAATCACTTTGTCGAAGTATGGGACGGAGGGTAATCAAACCCGGTATTGTTAGACGCAGGTGCACCGACACAGCGTGGGTACAGCAATAAGGAATGCGGCTTACGTGACCAAAGTCACGTCGGCAAATGCACCATAAGGGATGCATCACCTTATGCGGGCAGTCTTCACCAAATTTCGGCCGGGAGAACTCGCTCCACAAAGACGGGATCTAATTTTCAATTAGAAAATAAAATCAACATCGTTTCTGAAATATTAAGCAAGCGCTTTATAAATTGTGATTCCGGGGAAAATCTAAATAGTGCGCCTCGAGTTTAAGCTTAGACTGTGATGTTCTCTGCGTTTAATCGTTGATGTGAAAGTATTAAAAGAGTCTCGGTGGATCTATAAAAAAGGTTGATCAACATAATTTGGTGTAGGGAGAACAAACTGTCGCTATCAGGGCAGACGGTATCCTATAAGGCAAACAAAAATTGCATAAGAACATCGCGTCCCGAGTCCCGGTTTGCCTGGATAATTGGGCATCGTCTGGTGGTCAATCAACTACTAGCCTGAACTTCGTCACTCTACGGTGGCACCACAAGCAGCTGGTCGCACTTCACGTCCAGGATCCAGGACCATCCTGAGAGGTAATCCCTTACGTGAGGGACCTGCATAATCTGAATCAGACAAGCGTCAAAATAGACAATTTGGTAGAGAACTTTATGCTGGCATGATGAACACACATATTTAATGTTAATTTAAATGTAATTATTTTTGAATAGCCTTATTAATAAATGTTCAAGTAAAATGCTCATTTTTCACTTCTAATACATGCAAGTATCATAAAATATAGATAATAAACTTTCTTATATACAATTATACTTTCATTTTATAATAATTTGACTTGACAATATTTAAAAAAGAACCAGTTAGGCTAGATGCCTCCCCCTGAATATGAAGCCGAGGAGAGTTAGCTACAAACACTATTCGGTCGAGGTAAATGATAACCTAACAACGCCTTTGGTGTTTATAGAATATACAGATCATTATAGTGTACAAAAACAAAACAATGTATTTAACTATAACGGCCTCCTATTCTGTTATTTTATATCAGTACCTACATATATTTATTTAACTGTTTAATCGATTAATATTATTTAGAAACACGACTGTTTAGAATACATCATTTTTAATTAATGAGACCTAAAGAAATTTTCTCCAATTCAGTATAAAGGATTGATGAGCAACGGGATGTAACAAATTATTTAAAAGTTTACACAATAATCTCAGTGGAGCGCCGCGGCCTGAATCCATAAACAGAATATTGCACAAAAGTGCATTAATCTACTTAAACCGCAGATTAAATTCTATGATGCAGTCACTAAAGTGGACGTGGATCTTTAATTGATTTTTGTGTTGGTTCGGATACTCTGATGATGAATCATCTAAATAAATATAATTCATGTTTCTTTTAATAATGGCCTGCGATCATAGCTGATATAATCATATGACTGGTTAAATTACTAATAATGGGTAATATGTCCGCAATAAACTACGAATATTTCATTTCAATATAATTGTATCTTATATTTATCATGTTATATTATAATATATTCACCTCTGTTATAATAAAAATATGTATGTCAATAAAGTCTAAATAAATAAATACTTATTGGTGATTTTGAGAATTGTTAAATTCAGATTAGCTACGCCTCTTGTATTTTTTCTGTATGACGCCACCCTGTTTAGAGCATTGTTGTTATAATTTTATTTTATCGGGCTTTGGGCTTTTATAAAGCCATTCATTTAATATTGTATAAATGAACAGAGTACTGTAATACCTCGCATAGGTATACCGGCTTCAGTCGAAAAATATGAAAACAATCAAAATTTTAATTAAACAAAATAAAAATAAACTCTATAATATAAAATAGGCATACAAATTATTTTTAAACACATAAATGATCGTTATTTTTACAATTACAAGGGTAATCGGCTTAAAATAATTCAAAGATCTATTCCGCGCACCTCTTGGTTCTCCAACAGGAAAGTCTCTAAAAGAACAATATCAAATATCTCTAGAATGAGAATTGGGCATTGCCAGGTAGCCTCACATTTATTCAGATTTAACATAATAGACTCCCCAATGTGTGAATGTGGTGCCGAGGAGGAAACCCTTGACCATGATCTTCTTTCCCTTAACTCGCCACATTTAAGCTATATAATAGCAAATTTCTTGAACGTCAATGGTATTAACTTGTAACGCAATATTCCCTATTCTATAATATTGTTGTACTGCTTTCTATGAAATAATGTTTTAACTTGTTTAATGGCACAAATCACTCTTGAAGGGTGGATTGCCTGTTTAAAAGAAGAAGAAGATCGTTATTTTTCCTTTATATAGTTGTCTCATTTGAGCGGTTTTTTTTATGCAGTTTTAAAGTTATTCGATACGATACGTAGAATTAATAACTGAACAACTATCCAAAGTTATTAAAATGGTTGAAACCTTGTCAGAGCATATCATGGGAGTTGATCCCAATATTGTACGTAGCCTAACAATTTTCATAACGATAAACAATGTAATTCGTTGCTACAAAGAAATGTGTGAATAGAATAGTCCAAAGTTGAAAAAATTACCGACATCGATATTACAATTTTTATAAAATAAATAAACAATTACAAAAAACATGTATTTTTTTAAATTACATTAAATAAAACATTTTTCTAATAAAGACATTTGAATTTATTTTTTTGCGTTTTATTTATTGAAAAACGAGGAAATTTTTTTTTGAAAATAATTTTTCATATGTATTTAGTTCCTCAATTAGTCAGGTTTAAAACAGACCGGTATATTGGCAGAACCGATTACCTGGACTATGCGAGGTATTACTGATTACCAAGTAAAATAAATATTTGACTGTAAATGAACAAACTCTATACGGTGGATTAAAAACATTAAGTCACTAACAAAATCTGCGTAGTGGGTTAAATATATGACCGTGTAATTTAATGCATTGACCGGTAATAATTAAAAGGAAAATTAATTTATTGTACCTTAATTACTAAATTAACAGCGATATTATTAAAAGGCCCGTGACTTAGTAAACTGCGAGTATTTTCCGGTTTAATTGATTCATTAAATTTTAAACTTCACAATGCTTTATTATACTTTTGTATAATTTGAATAAATATTAGTGTTAGCTGTTTCCAGGTTTGATAGAGTACCGACGTTAAAAGAATAGTGGGCAACAAATAAATGAGAAGGGCTGACTGAGATAATTGGTAATTTTTGAAAGTCTACATTATGTATTGAAAAGATCTAATTATATGACGATGATGATGATTTTTTATAACTTAGGAATGTCAATAAAAATACACGAATGATTTTCCATTTTATTAAAAAAAAATTTCCATGCATATTATTTTTTTCTAGATAATACTTCCATAGTAATGTCAACAAATACTAAAACTTCACCCCATCCGCAAACCTTCTATAAAATATTACAAAATTTCCTTAGGAACTCTTTCTAAACATATATTTTGTAAGTAGTTTCGTAATACATTTTATACGAAGACTCTCCGATAAAATATTATACAGTTATGCATTTAGTTTTAACGATAAAATAATATTTTAGAGAAAATGGGGAGTATCGCTAAAGTTAATATACTCTATTTTGAAACGCCGTTTAATACGCATTCGTGTGAAAAAAATTATAAACACAATATTGAGAAACATTTCGCACATCGACCGTTTAATTAACGCATTTTAATGTTGTTTTTTAATTAACGTAAAACATAATTCGTTATATAATTAAAATGATATAACGTATTATGTTTTATTTTTCAATTACAAAAATCTTTTTGAATATTATCACAGTGACGTATAACACCTTGTAATAATGCTTTCTAACGAGGTGGCGTGATATTGCCGGATTATGATAATTGTACACAATAGTAATTCGATTATTTTACTAAATATATTACAACTTTACAACGGTCAACACTAACGAAATACTGGCTAGCTTTTAAATTGATTATTAAGTTCCATAATAATATTTAATATATAACAGTTCATAGGTTTTTGGTGAAACTTTGTGGAATTCCATGATTATTTTGTAAATTGAGTTAAAACACTGTTTCATTCCACTATATTTTTTATTGTGTTAAACGATATAACGTTTTCGGGAACATCTTTCCATTATCAATATTAGAATTTAACGAAAACCGAAAACGTTTTATCGTTTAACACAATAAAAAATAAAGTGGAATAAAACAGTGTTGTAACTCAGTTTACAAAATAATTTAATATGTATTGCATACGTGACAGAACAAAGTTTATGAAATAATTTTATGTTTGTTCTAAATTTAATAAAATATTAT
Source organism: Eubasilissa splendida (assembly GCA_031772225.1). Classification (NCBI taxonomy): domain Eukaryota; kingdom Metazoa; phylum Arthropoda; class Insecta; order Trichoptera; family Phryganeidae; genus Eubasilissa; species Eubasilissa splendida. Next base: position 18,556,403 of record CM062855.1, on the reverse strand, counting down.
CATAAAATCCATACATAAATTAATTTCGCATCCTTTGATTTATGTTTATATATATAATTATGTAAGATATTTAATGAAAGATACTTAATTTTTTTGACAATTTGATGTGATATTTTAGCAATAAATATTTGGCGTGAATATTTTGAAATCAATATATGGCTATTTTTTTTAAATGCTTAATTTTCGATACCTTGTTTTTGACACCAAATCGATAATAACGAAATACTTTTTTTAAATAAATTAGTTAAATCAATCGGAAAGATATACAGAGAAAATATTTATTTACTGTCATATCATGTAAAAAAGAACTAAATACATATACACGTCTTAAATGTGTCAAAAAATTCAATGAAACGTAGCGTAATGGCAACGTTAAGGTAAACTTCCTAGTTCGTAACACGATGGCAACGAATTGTTTTTAGGATAACACATTCCTATTGTGAAGTTGTAATTATTATCCCGGTGGCGCAACAACAATATTTTTCGATAAAATTGATTTTATATGTATATCTTTCTAATTAATATATTTAATTCATATTTAGAATTGTTTTTATATAGATAGATTTTTTTACCGTACATCTTTTAATTGATTCATCTAATTTGTTAAATTTCACAATAAAACGTGTTCTCATTAAGAAATATTCTTCATCTTAATTATTCAAACCATATGGCTTAAAAAATTAATTGATTTTCTATGTATATCTTTCTAATTAATACATTTAATTCATATTTAAAATATCACAGACCTAGTTCTGAATAATTACAACTTCACAATAAGAATGTGTTCTCCTAATAAAAAAGTTGCATCAATGTGTCCAAAATTTAATAAAAATTAATTGATAATTCTGGCGTCTGCTATCAGATTACACAAAGGTATTTGAGATTCCGTAAAAATAAGATTGATGGCTCTTTCAAATAATGGAACGATTAAATGTATTAATATCAAAAAGGTAACATATAGGTTCGAAAATTTGTCGCTAAAAATATTGTCGCAGTAGCATAGTTGGATAATGCACCTTCTCCGGTTTGGAAATAGATCCAGGTTTGAATCCCGGAGGCGCAACAACAATATTTTCCGATAAAATTAATTTCATATGTATATCTTTCTAATTAATACATTTAATTTTTAGTCTTGTACACAGCAGAAAGATTTCGTATTGTCGTTCGTATGGATCCACACAATTGTAATTTCATAAAAAAAAAATCCGTACGGATAACACGAATTAATTGTTAAAAGATGAAGAGGGGAGTGGTACTTCCCGCGCATGCGCCATTCTTGTGACGTCACATGCGCAGAAGAAAGTTTTCCAAATACAGGCGTCCTCTCGCTCGCGCTCTCGCCGGTCCGCATAGCGGCGTCCTTCCCTGGCGGCCAAAGAGCGCCCGCGGCGGGTCCACTTTCACTATCTGCGCATTCACAACAACATGGTTGACAGCTTCACGTATTTAATAATTATGTATTATTATTTAAAGTCGTAAATAAAAAAAAACGGAGCACCAACTCATTAATATCATAGTCACGGTTATTTGAAATAAGTTTTTTGGTTGGTCGACAAACCTACTTTGAGCTCCGCGCATAACAAATATAACACAACATATTCTGGGTACTTCTGTAAGAATGTAGTATCTATCTCAATTTGAAATGGTTAGTGAATTTGTTATTTTTTTATCTACCTCCTTTTTGCATGCGCTGTAGAGGTGTTATGTGCAATGTTACATAAAAAAATCTCAAACCCAATACTGTGTTTAAATGTATATTATATAAACTTGATACATAAACTGTAGTGAAATAAATATGGCACAAGGATGTGTGCTTTTTTTATCGTTAATCGCATAAAAATAAAAGTTTTGCACGTCACTCCTCCTGTTGGTTTATAAACTCACTAAACAAATGTTTCATGACTTTAATTTCAGGATTATAATTTCAAAGCCTTACAATACACTTTTTTTTTTTAAAAATAATAATATACTAGAGAGTACCCGGCATGCGTTGTAATGCCACTCAAAGAAAGAAAATGTTTGTATTTTAATTCTGATTATTGAAGTGCTTTTGGATAAACAATAATTTTTGTTTTTCCGTCTGGTGCGTATACGAAGAAGTCGCCAAAAAAAGCGATAATTCTAGGAAAATTCGCCACAGAGAATCCTAAAAATAGCCAATCGATACGTCCGTATTTCACATTTCACGACATATGGTTTTCCGTGAAACTGATAGCCGTGGCGCGTAGATCGCTTTCTTCTGCGAACATTCTCATTGTAAAATGGTTGTACTAATTCAGAAACCTTCGCGGGCGTGCGCACAGCAACTCACCAAAGTTTCATGGCAATAAACTATATGAGATACACATTTTTTTTAAAACGAATTGCGCGCCACCTATTGTAAAATGGTTGTACTAATTCAGAAACCTTCGCGGGCGTGTGCACAATAACTCGCCAAAGTTTCATCGCAATCAGATGAACGGTATAGGAACGCAAACGGGACAAACAAACAAACATTAATTTATATATATATATGTTTGTTTGTTTCGGATGTAAGTATGTGTCTTTCATGTTATAAAAATTCAATAAATATATTTATTAAACAATTAAAAGTATTCCGGTAGCAATAAACTATTTTTTCGATAGATAATTTTTTTTCTGTATATCATTCTAGTTGATTAATTTAATTTGTATTCAAAGTATTTCTCTTCAAAGGCTTTTTAACGACAACATAATATTGAGAATAACGTTATTCAATTATATTTAGATAATTGAAAATCTTATTTTATAATATTGTTACAAATAAATAAATATTAATTTATAATTATCGTTATAATTAATAATATTTCTAGACGATAATCTTTTCCATGTGAATCCAAAGATGGCGAACATACTACGAATTTTAATTAATTTTATATAATATAAATATTTTTATGAAAGCTATTTATTCATGATCTTACACAATAACCATCTAAAATGATTTATTAATTAATTATAAAAATACTAATTAAAAAATGAGTTTAATTACCTGCATAATACATTTTATTACAAGCTTAAGCATTTATTTAATTATTAATATTATTATTTGATTTCACCAAAATAGTGCTCAAAAGTGCAAGATGCCGGATTTAGACTCTAACATTGAAAATAATTTATTACATAAACGATAAGAGCTTCTTATTACGCACACGGTATATAAATATTTAAAATGTCTCAACGTTGATGATAATTTTTTTATTTTTAATATTCGGCAAATGATAGTGCGTTCTCAAAGATATTTGTTCATTAGACTTGTTGTCAAAGTATTGTTAAGGACTTTAAATATGTAATTAGAAAAAATATTATTTTTAATTTGTCTACTTTGTTTTATTAACCACTAATTGAATTTAAATATATATACCGATTTCGAAAAATATCATTTTCTTCTTCAACATATGTTATTGTTTCTTTAACATAATCTATTTTTAAAAACAATAATTATTTAAGAAATAAATTTAGTACGTAACTTAAATTGTTACTGGATGATACAAAATTACTTGAATAATTTTTAGGAAATTTTTTTGAATGGGACTTGTGGTTAATTATTTGATTAGTTATTGACAACCTGAAGAATGATATTTTACGAAACCAATAGACGTATTTTAATTCAATAAGTGGTTAATTTATTAATTACACAAAGTAAATTTTTCTAATTTTAAAAATATAATTTTTTTTATTTGCGATAATTAATCTAAGAACGAATAAAAAAAATGAGGCTATATATCGAGCGGAGAGGAGAGGAGAGATTTCCTTGATGTGGCCAAGAACCGCTCCGGGCTATAGTGCCATGATAACGATGATAATGGTGTATGAGTGTGTCAAGGTAGGTGAATAATTGTTTACTAGATTTCCTAAATACGGTTTAATACATTTTTAATTTACTAGAATGGTGAAAAATGGATTTAATAAATTTATGAACTGCGAAGATGTTAAAATTCCGTATTATTGTATATTGTAAAAATCTTTCAAAAAAAACTACAGCATTGTATAATATCTAAATCTAGGAGTGTTATGTATAAATTAATAAAAAAAATTACGATGACTTAACACAAGCACAGATTTTATTCGCCGATCTCAGTAACGTCAGACGTTAAAATAAAGTAAATATCAAAAATCTTTAAAAGTACAAGTTTATCACTCCATTCGAAAATATTTTGTTTATTTAATTTTTAATTTTTAGAATAATTATTATAATGGGCGATCGTGGCAGCCCTGATACCTAGGCCGTCCGGTGCAGTTTACATCGTAAAATATATATTGATACAGGATAAACGAAAGCTCTTCGCATGTGTAGTAAACCTTTTTTTGGTATTATAAAATAAAACACAAGTGGTTAAAAACAATGTCCTTTTTGGTTTATTATTTAAAATGCCTAACTAAAAAGGTATTCAAGTATTACAAATATGTATTAATAAAATAATATGTTGCAATAAAAATAATATATTTTATTATTATAATAATAATACTAATGCATTTATTCCAGCGTGATCGGGTTTTTTTTTTATGAAGACTCGATTCCCCATATAGATAATGCATATTATGTAATACATGTAAGCTACGACATATTATTTATGTTATGAAAAAAGAAGCAAAAAAAATAAAAATAAAAATTATATTTATATTTATTAAACCGTTGTCTACTCTGGGCTAATCTAGAGCGCATCGATTTTACATTGCAAGCGACTTTTTAGGGCTGTTAGCGTAACATCATTTGGAAAATTATATTGATAATCATCGTATTTTGATTATTGTATAGATTAGATAATGCCCTTCTGTATCTGAAATGAAGCTATGATATTAAGATCAGTATCAAATCGAATATTTGATCACTGAAATTTAGATTTTTGGTCAGTATAAATAATAAAATTGTTATGTGAGTAATATTTGTTTACACATTGGTTTAGTAAGGTTAGGTTGTTACAAGGTTTTTTTATAAAAAATTATCTTCTTTCATATTTAAGAACTGCCCTGAACACCATCCAGAAGTAGTCTGTAGGTATTTGTATTTGCCTAGCTTATTATTTGGTGAATATATATTTTCTTAGGTCTTTTTAGGGAAAATTGATGGCAATATGTCCTTCAACTACATTTCTAAGCTTGCATTGTGTCTAAGAATATGTCCTATCCATTGATTTTTTATATTTTCAATGGTGTTTGTTATGGACCTCCATTAATTTCCTTAGAACATCCTCACTTGAAATTCTTTAAGTCCCCTTCCAGCTCCACATCTCGAATAATTTAAAACTAATTTCCTCTCTCTTATTGGTCAATTGTCCAAATTACATTTCCGTATAGTGTTTTTGCTCCAGAAATACATTTTAATGAATAGATTTTTCATCTTTCTGTTTATTTGCGATTTGTTTAGCACATCTTAACAATTTTATATAATATATGTGTTACTTGATCTGTTACAAAACTAATGTTACATACTTTTGTGAATCGCTGTACTTCTGAGGGGGAAAATATAAGTAGGTACTAGCCATATAATTAAAATAATGATAAATTGTTATATTTTTGAGCTGAGCAGTGTAACTCTGACCATTTTATTACGTACTGATATTATTATAAATACTTAGTATCCATTTAAAATGCTGAACTAATAAATATCACCTTGACGTTCAGATTGACTTATTGGTAAATGAAAAAAGAGAATTTTCTTACCTTAATATAACATTTCATTAATGCAAAATATATAATAGTATAATGTTCTATATCACTGACACCGATTACGCTTTTCCCGTCCAAAAACTCACCCACACAGTCAGTCACACAATATTTGCACATCACTGCAAAAATAAAAAGCAAGGTGAGTTTCCGTCCACCGAAGGTTGAGACGACACTTGGCAGATTAACAAGTAGCTATGGAGCATCGCTTGTGAATCTTGTATGGAGACCGGTGATGCAATACGCATAGATTAATAATATAATGGTGGTAAATAATATATTACTAGTCCACTTCGTTCAATATTAATGAAATTATTTTATATCTAGTAAATATTATGGTGTTTACGTATTTATAACAAGTTTGTAAACATTTATTGACTTGTGAAATGTCATGGATTTAATATTTATTACATTGTACAATTTATTTAATTCCCTCTTTTTTTGTATCATGTTTATACAAAAATGTACCTAATGAATCAGTCATCAATTATCCAGTGAGAGATTTCAATTCTATATATTTTTTTAGATATGTACCTACTTAAATACATTTTTAAAAATATACATTATTTTGGTGATCATAAATAAATGAGCATACAATTTTATATAACAACAGTATCTTATAATCAAGATCTTACATCGTGCGGTCAATTACCATTCAAATTTCTATTTTTTATGACAGAAATAAACCTCGTCAATTCCATATCCCGATGTATGACTGACTTAATATGGTAAAAAAAAGTACAAATTCTATCTAGACTGCACAACGAATGTATTCAAATAATCATAAGGGTAATCGGCTTAAAAAAATTAAAATATCTATTCCTCGCACCCCCTGGTTCTTCAAAAGGAAAGTCTGCAAAATAACAATATCAAATATCTCTAGAATGAGAATTAGGCATTGCCACGTAGCCTCATATTAATTCAGATTGAACTTAATAAATTCCCCAATGTGTGAGTGTGGTGCCGAGGAGGAAACCCTTGACCATATCTTTTTTGCCTGTCTATTGGGGATCACAGGTTTTTTTTACAGTAATCTTGTCAATGGTAATTTTCAACTTCCGGTTAACTTGTGTCATCTTCTTTCCCTTAACTCGCCACATTTAATCTATGTAATAACAAATTTTTTGAACGACAATGGTATTGACTTGTAATGTAATATTTCCTATTTTATAATATTATTGTACTTTTTTCTACAAAATAAAGTTTTAACTTGATTAATGGCACAAATTACTCTTGAATAGTGGATTGCCTATTTAAAAAAAGAAGAAGATGACAAAAATAAAAGAAAGTGGACATTTTAGGATACTGCTAAGCTGATACGTGCAGTCAGTAGGTATGTTGAAATAAGTTGTATGTAACTCTATGTTTTGAGAGATAAAGCCAAATTAAATATTTGTTTGACAGAAAATGAAGATATGATAAAATCTGAATAACATGATAATAGTTATAATAGGAATATTTGAAGACGCATATTTAATTTATAGTTATTTCTCAAAAATTCTAGTAAGTACCTACAGCTTATTTCAATTTACTGTACGCTGATGCTAATAGTGCTAAGGCGGTACGAGATAGAAGAAGAATATATAATAATATAAATAATTAGACCTTGTTTAAACCACTATTTATTAATACTTCAAGATATTTCGATACCCATGGCATTTTATTCAGGAAACAATGTATACTGAAATTAAAAATACAAGCATAGATAAAAATAAAACTCAAAAGTGGTGAATAAGTAAGAACTAATATGAAAACAAATTTAAAAGGTAACTATTTGCAAAGAAGATTTGGTTATTTATAATATTTAGCTTGCTATTAACACTTTTTCTTATTTTTAAAATTTCAAATTTATGTAATTGTATGTATAATTTCTAAACCAATCATTAATATCAAAAGAATGCTTTGTTTACAAAAGGTGATTGGAAAATTCTGAATAGTTGTTATTTAGGCATCTCAAGTGCTCCTTCATTCTAGTACAAAAATTTCTGCAAGTTTTACCTATATAAAAATAATTGCAATCATTGCAAATTGATTATAAATTTTGTAAATACTTTTCACATATTGTATATTTGGCGTTTTAGGTTTAATACGTCTGTTTGGTCGCTATGATTTATACTAGCTAGCTGACTACTAGTACATTTAGCTAATCGATAGCCAACGCTAACTCCGCGCTCAACTCTGTACAGTCTTTTATGTGAAATTTAAGACTAAAGTTTCACTCTTGTATACATACCTTAATAATGGCATTGCAAATCACTAGACTAGTTATAAAACGTATTTCATGAAAAATGTTTACTTAAAAATGTGGGAGCTAAATTTTAATTATGGTTAGGACCAGAGAAATATTGGATGTATGTCGTCCAAAACGTGCGCTGTAGAAAAGAGTGCAATTATTTAATTTAATAACATGGACAAAGAAATAACAGAGTACAATATGTTATTTGGTATTTAAGTTTTACGTAGTAAATTTGGTGAGATTCTTGCCTTTTACCTTCTAATCGAGCATCCAAACTGTTGAAGAAGCATTATTTTTTTATTAATATTTATTTATTTATCATAGCGACATATTATTCTCTCGTGGACCGCGCCGCACAAATTAAGAGAACACCCTTTGTTAATATGAATTCAAAATTTCACATTTTTGCCATTGTTGGCATGTTGGCTAGTCGTTGGAAGTTAACCATTGTCTACAATGTAACCACAGTCACTGCGACCGAGACCCGGGACTGTAACATTTACTTTTGTAGGTTTGTAATAACTTTGAGACAAAGAATTGCGAAATGAAAATTGTACCTGCAACTAATAATTTCATAATGAACACAAAAAAATCTTAACAACGAGTGTTGTTTTCGAGTTTATTTTTGATGTGATTAAAAGAAATTGTAAAATTGGCAGTCACTTGTAATAAAATATTTCAAACGGATCAATAATATGTAATTATTTGATTGGTGTTACACAGTGTTGCATAAATGCACAACGGGAAGTTGTATGTGCATTCGCATTTATATCTCATTTGCGGTTTACAAAATAATTGAGTTTGCTGATGAGAAATGTATCGACGAATCTGTATATGATATCCTTTTTCAACCGTATTTCAATAAAAATGTATTAATTCACTAAAATAAATTCAACAATATATGTAGATGAATGAAGTACATTGGTAGTGAAAAAAGTATGTAAGGGTTATTATATTAATAATAACTAATTAAATGAAATTGTCAATTCGGCGAGAAAAAATCATATTTTCAAATTTGCACGGAATAATTGGTAATGGGAAGTAGTGATGAGCTCAAAATCACGAACCGTGAGTCAATCACTGATATATTTGAGTTACGCTCACTATCAGTGATTGAATATCTTAGAATATCGTGATACGTGTTTTATGGTTTATTTATATTTGGTTGTGAAGAGTAATTTGGTGCATGTGAATATGAAATAAAAATATTCATGAAAGATTGACGTTATAATTCGTGATAAGCGCCATCTAGTAGTTTCTGCTAAAACGTTTTACACATTTGACTCGAAATGCTGAGAATTTGACCCGAAGAATAAACTTTCATTTTTTCATGGGTTTTCATTCACTCTGTGATGATATTAAATTAGATGTATATTAAATATATAAACTAGAATATGTTTTTTACGCAAATGAAGTTAAATGTTTTTAAAAATTTATTTCGTGTATTGTGATATCGTGCGGCGCATGCGTATTAGTAATAAAACTGTGATCAGTCACAGTTTTCAATCACTGATATTATCGAATATCAATCGCAATCACACCAGTGAGTCAAGAGTAGCATTTTTTCTCATCACTAATGGGAAGAACATTGGTCGGATACGCAAAGAATTGTTGATTAATTTATTTAAAAAAAAATTGTATTTTTTTAAATTTAAAATTATCTGCATAGTCGGGGGGTATTATTAAATGTGTGAGAATTATAATTATATACATAGATTTATTGCTGAAAGTGAGAATAAATCTCAATGTAAACGAAATTATGTATGAGGGGTGACCATACGAAGGATGTAAAAATGAGTAGTACAAGAAATCAATATTTAAGAGAAGGCTCTTATGGTTATAGGTACGCAAAGATTACGAGGACGAGTATGGGACTGAAAACGTATCGTATTTGGTAAATTCGCCATTATCTTTTTTTCTTACGGAACTAAAATCAAAACAAATTGCGTCACGGTGAATGAAGAAGTTCCCATTACCACAATTCGGTTAGCAGAAACTCACCATTGTGGCCTTCTTTACGTAACGGATGTCTACTCGCTATAGTGCCCCATTAGCGTTTTATGTGACAGTTGAAAATATAAAATAATTAATATAGATTATTTAACTTAATACACCAACCGGTTTCGAAAATTACCATCTCCATCATCAGGATGTCAAGTTGTTATAATGCATACAAAAATCTATTTAAATAAATAAAAATATTTAAAAATAAATCTAGTGTCTAACTTAAATTTTTACGATTATGAAATTGACTTTCTAAATATTGTTCTATTCTAAAAACTTTTCCTTTTTTCTTGTGGTTAAATTTAATTTGGTCATTTATAATTTATTTGTTAGTTTTACATGCTTTGTTTATTTAATTCTAAATCATTTAATTTATGACCAACGTTCTTTATATATGAAACAGATAATCCAAAATTTTTATAAAAAGAATGATCATTTTCTAATAAATTATTGGAAAATTCTGAAAACTATTACTATTTAAACATCTTCAATTTGCAGCAATTTTTTTTTTGTATTTTTGGTGATTAGTAATAATATTTTTCTTAAAATGAATTTACTCATAATATATTCTTGTGTAGTATACGCATTAGTAAATAAAAAAATCCCTGAAAAATGCTTCGAATATTGGACCTTTTCAGTTAACGGCCCTCGTTTGAACCTAAGGGGTCATTATTATGACATATACCTATTATGCCTGTATTTTTATACATATCTACTACATTATCCGTAGCAAAAAAATTCTATAGTCTGTAAATATTACATTGAAGATAGGAAATAAAATATATATTATGAGTCTCGTATTTTACGTTTATCGCATCTATACGGGAAGATTAATATATTAAGATCGTCACATCTATTTGATATTCGATCCTTCACTCGATGTCACGGATCGCCCTTATTCATGGAGTACACTTGTGATTCTAGAACACTTAATGAACATTTATAAACTAGGCCTTCCCGAGTGGGTAAGTAAGTCAAAGGTGCGGTTTGTTTTACGGCGCAACAATTGCGGGAACGCGGCGTGAATTTTGTATGGTGTGGAAAATTTTAAATTTGATAACGATTTCACAATGCGGCTGTGGAAAGTCCATTATGCATATTTATTACAAGACGAATATTATTATGGTTGAAATAATTACACAATGTTAACAAAGGTCAGTTCTTGAACGGGCAACCGCAGGCCGTACAATTGATTATTGTCCAGTGTGACTAAGCTTATTGTACAATTAATAATGAAACGGGATTAACTAAGAAGATTAGCAGATGGTAACGTGGCTATTGCGAGAACTCGTGGAGACTTGCTTAAATGCTTCAACACTACAATGTTGTTCAATTACTTATTGATAATGCTTTTTTTTTTTATGAAAACAAAATTATAAAAATTGAACCAACTTGCAATTGTATATATTTAAGGTAAACTAAGAAAACATATCGTCCCACGTATGTTTTCATTATTCAGGACTCTATCATTTGCCTAAGATGAAACCGTACATTTTTTGGGCATCTCGCGAGAGAGGAAAGTTAGCTTGGAGAAGCTTCTTGTGGTGGGCAACGTTGAAGAATGTAGAGGACGAAGATCTCCCACCTACTGGACAGACTATGATGATGATGAGGGCGACAAAATAAAAATGGCGAAATAAAGTAACGTATTCAGCTAGGTGAGGCAATATTTGAAAATCTAGAGCATCTAATGAAAGCCGATATGCCACAATCTCTAAAAACTAAAGCCTATAAATATGCACTAACACGAACATCATAAAAGAAAAAGATATATAATGATACTGGCCTTCAAGATGAAGCCAAATTTCTGAAATTAATGATGTATATATAGTAAGATGAAGATTTTCAATGAAATCCCAGATGACATAGGAAATAAAGAAAAATTATATAAATTAACAATTAAACTAAATAAATATATGTTATAGTTTGGTTTTAAAACGGGAAACATTGATATTTAAATATTTATATTAAAACTAAATTTAGGCGGAGATCATTAAATATTACTCCACAAAGTTATACAATAAACTGCCTACGGAAATAAAGACATAACAAATAGAGCAATATTTAATAAACTAATTATAAAATGGATTAAAGAATTAACCAAAGAAATATTGAAAAAAGTACTAACTACGAACACAAAATTAATAAAAAATCACAGACCCAGGATCATCCTAGTGGGGGGGAATTATTTTTAATAAATTGATCAATAATTAATTATGACAAAAACTTAATAAATATAGACACATAATTGTATTATCATATTTTAATTGTAAATCTATATAATCGTAATCTTTAAAATTTAGGTAACTCTTTTGTATCATTGGGAATCTAAAGGATCAGACTTTGTGGTGTTAAATATTTTATTTTCTAGCTAGCTTAACCAGAATAAATTCACTAATAAATGAAACTCAACCTAATAAAAAAAAAAAACTCATACGCTGAAATACTTTACACAATCCGAAGTATCTTTAAATTTATGATTTACAAACCCAGATGCCTTGGGGTATTGTTAAATCGTGGAAAACAATATTAGGAATCAGGTCCATAGAGAGAACACAACGCAATATTTCTCTATACTGAAATCGAGTTTGTTAATATAGTATTATGTATGGAACAACACAGTTGAAAAATGGCCTCCTTGGCTTTGCTAGCACATTTGCGTTCTTTTGACGAAAATTTTATTCACAGTTTGGCATAACATTCCAGTGATGCAACGTCAAATCTTCTCCTTCAAGGCTTTGATTGTTGACTTTAACTTTTAACTTCGAAAAACTCCAGAGAAAGAAGTCCCAAGACGTGTTAAATCGCAAATCCTGTTAAATTCTGGTCGTCCAAACGGAAGATTACACGACCAGGGAATGTCTGGTGCAATAATGTCATTGTTTCACGTGATGTGTGACAAGTGGCACAGTGCTGTTGGAACCGCATGTCTTCGAGATCCATACCATCCATGAAATGTTTAATTCTTGAATACGACGCCGAATGGATATTCCCAGATTCTTGACCATATTCTGGCGAACAGCCGTGATGTTTTCTACTGAATGACATAGGACAAACAATTATTTCAATCATTTTTTTCACAGTTAGATTACCAAAAATTGGACACAATTTTCGAATCGTAGCAGTCAAACATTCACTATTTTTGAAATAATGTTTAACAATAAGAATGCATTTTTTTATCGAATAGCGATCCATTTTTAAAAATGGTGGACTGTTTACCATCGAATTACCATAATGGTTTGAGTATTAAAGTACAATAGCAAAAGTTGCGCTAAATTTAAATTTAACGTTCTTGTTGGGACACCCTATACATGCGTAATCACAAAGTTTTTAATATCTGGAAACTAAAATGTTACAAGGAATAATGACATCCAAAAAGAACTTGATACTGGCTTTTTTTTGGAAATTGTAATTCGTAAAATGCTGTCAACAGGGCTTTTGACGCATAATTGAAATATTAAACCCACTCCACTCCCACCCACACCTCTGTTAACTCCAAAAACACCATATATTACTGTCTGAAAGTGTTTTTAATTTTAGTTGAATTATAATATTGATAATGGGATGATGTTCTCGAAAATGTTCAAACGGTTAACACAATAAAATATATATAGTGGAATAAAACAATGTTTTAACTCAATTTACAAAATAATCATGGAACTCCACAAAGTTTCACCAAAAACCTTTAAACAGTTATTAAACTGTATACAATATTGATACAACCAATCGCTCTATATGGATTGAAGCTTGCTCTCTCACTCGAGCGCAAGAAAGCAGGTTGCAGGTCTTTGACTATAAAGTAATGAGTGATAACATAACTGGAGAATGCAGAATGGAGATTAAAGAATCTAGAACTTCGGGGACGCTAAGCTACCCTAGATTTTCTTAAGAAGGTGAAAACAAAGATAAATCAAGACGAGTCTTACAAGCTTCTCATGCATAAGTCAATTGGATCAATATCAGGGGGAGACCGAGACGTGGGTGAGCAGATGATATCAAGATATATCTTCAAGAGGCAGGCGAGTGCCCAACAGACTGAACAAGACGATTTTAAGAGATGGATAAAGCTAATATCATTAATTGTCACGGCGGTTACTTTTTGATGTAATATGAATATTTTAATACAAATCAAATGAATCACCTAGAAAGATATACAGAAAAAAACCTATTCATCGAAAATATATTCTTATTGCTACCAGGATTCGAACTTATTGAACATTGTCCAGTTTCGCCACATCAACTAAGTAGGTTGACGACAAATTTTTAAACTTACATATATGCTGTAGAAACCGTGAAAATTATATACAATGTAATTTAAATTCAGAGAAAACACTAATTAACAATATCACATTCCCTAACACATTACCTTTACTGTCCATATCCCCCCTTCCCAAGCTCCAATTTAGTTATCACCTTGATGATGAGAGGGACTGCACCTATTGAAACTATAAAAGTGATAGTATACCCTAACATATGTGTAGTACAAAGTTTAGATTTAAAAAAATTAAATAAGATGAATAAAGTATTTAGTAAAGAAGAAATAAAGACACCAAAATTTCTCAAAAAAACAAAATTTGACAAACGTATACATATTAGAAATGCAATTATTTATGAATATTATATGTATATGTATATTATATATAATATACATTGTGCATAATATTAACAATGATGTGCAATATTATAAACATAGCATAATTTTTTTTGTTTTTATTATTTTTAATTTTTATTTGTGATCAATTTATTTTGTTTATACTAACCACGTAAAATGTATATATATATTTACTAATAATGATTGTTTAACTATATAAAATGTTTGCCTGATGAGTGAGGCAGATATAAAAATATTAACATTGAAATAAATAAATAAAATTAAACAATAAATTTATAGGTCTATAATATTACTAAGTGTATAATTAATACGCCCTTTGTACGCAAACACATTTCATGAAGTCATCAAAGGTGTGGTCGGAATAAAGAAAGCATCCAGACCGTACAATGTACACAACGCACTAAACTCGGACAATATGTTCGGATGATGTATTTACTTTCTTTAAAACTAACTAGGTACCTATTCAGCTACACATTTTTCATGTAAATTCCGGGCAGTTCCATAAAATGGTTTCGAATTATTCAATGACTCAAAAGTAAATTGACAGAATTATCCGAAAATGTAATAACGCAAATAATATTATTTATTTATTTGTAAAAACCTTCCCGTAAGTACCGTATAAAGCTTCCTGTGAACCTTGCGTGATTAGATATAAGGTATTAGTAATTCATCTCAATTTATGTTAGATCGCATGTCTGCAGTTGAAGTCATCTATCTGTCTTGTAATTATACTCATACCAAATTCAATGTAATTTAAAATTATATTTATATTTAACTATGTTTAAACCACTGTCTTGTTTTTACGTCAACCGTTTTAGATACTAACGTATCTTCGTCAGGACTGGCGTACAACTAACGTTAAATATAAATGTAATTTTAAATTATCTCTAACCACAAAATTAACAGTACAAATATCAATAATATGTAATTTATATTATATGACTTATATTCAAAAGCCAAAACAGTCAAAATCTGTAAATCTTTTTTATCTCTTGACAGAGCAGTCGTAGCTACAATAATGATGACACTACAACTAAAACTATTTCCGCGCCATCTGCTCTGGTCAGCAGCATTCCTGCAATATCTAAGTACTACGCTTCAACATTTCTCATTACCTATTGCTGTTAGTATACGATGTTTCCTAACAAAAGACTGGCATTAGCGACAATATGTGTAGTATTATATTGAGTATTGCCACGTAAAACAATATCCCTTAAATAAATCTTTGCGGATTCTACACCATGCGAAGTGATTGTATTATTATGTAGACAGGGACATGCAGTGCATACAAGCAAAAAAGCTGTGCATAACTAAAATTTCTGGGAAACTAATATAAATTTAAAAATTGGATTAGCATTAATGAAAACATTATTTTGCAATTAGTGCCATCTATGTACCAGTAAAGACTTTAATTTCTCAGTTTTAAAAACTCACCGCAACTCACCGCTGTACTCATGGCGCTCTTTTTTTATTCGCCGCATCGTGCTATTTACATTACTCAGTTCTGTCTTCAAGCTAGTGAATTGCTCAAGTCATATAAATGACTATTTACTGAATTGAGAATTCCTTTCGGTTGATCCATTTTTGTAAGGAATCGTTGCCTATACTATTTATTAACAGAATAACATTAGAAAGAGGTACAACTGCGTGTAAATAATTGAAGTGTCTACTTCCTCTTTTCTAATTCGTTAATTTTACTATCTTACTGTTTTTAACCTGTTAATTTCATGATTGTTCTTTAAATTTGGCGCATAGATTGGTTTTTGATTTGAGAAAAACAAAAAGCATAACTATTTCCTACGTTAACCTTTAATAAAAGTAATTATTTCCTTTGGTTATTACGTGAAGTATTTTCAAATAATAAATTAATCATGTTCAGTCATAAAAATTGTTCTTAAAAACGTCCATACATTTTTTATATGAGTAAGAAAGTAAGAAAGTATTATTTTACGTTAAAACTTTAAGAACACTATTAACAGTACTCTAAAATTATAAATAAATACATGATAGGGTCGTATCAATGACGGATTTATTTTGTCCAAAGACGTTGGTTAAACGAAAGTAAATACATTGTATTACATATATTATATATGATTGCATAATATCATTGGTAACAGCATAACCTAAATCTATATCTACTGCACGCCACTGAAAATAGGACTAACTTATTAGTCCCTAGGGACGAGCTTCGAGCCACCGACCACTTGAACACTAGATCGCTAAACTAAATAAAGCATTGGCTGCATTGGCATAGTTAGTAAAATGAAAATGGCCTTAAAACGATGCAATTTTTTTTTATATTGTTTTTAAACATCTAAGGACACGTTTGTTTTTTCCATGATAAATATGTACGTTATATGAGACAAGGGATTCATTTAGTTCTTACTATTTATTGGATAAACCACGCAGTACTAATATTTGTGTATCTTATATACAATACTTATTTAGGGGGCCATTTTTCCATTCAGGCGTAATTTTTGTAGTTACGCCACTGGTACAGAGCCTGTAAAGTAAATGTGATCTCTTTATATCGTGCTGATGATGATGGCTTTTTATGTCGTCCGTGGTTTATCCCGTCCGTGGTAATAAAACTATTTATTCCAGATGCTTCGATACAATGTATTACAGGTAAATATAAGATGTTATCGGGTTCACGGTTCGGAGGCAAGTGACCGCGCCGACCGCGACGCGACACATTTATCTCTTTCACACACTATTAATCGTACCATACATCACTGTAAACATGCCAAGAACAAAAAATATTGTATACGTCCATATTGTGACAGGCAAAACGGCGAATGGAGTATTGTCATTAAATAAGTGAAAAATACAGTTGTTCTGCAATGAGATGACATCTTGCGATCGTTAATAATGTTCTTCCGAGAAGTGACTGGCGAATATAATCATTTATGTTCACTTTACTACCGTGTAGAATGGAACGGAACGATTTTGTGCATAAACTAAACGTTTTCGAAACACGGCAAACTTTCAGCGATTTGATAAAGATCTGTGAAACATGAAATGAATGCATAAAGAGTAAACACTGACGGCCGAATTACTAAATAACGCTTACGCTTACTCAACTACAAATATAATATTGTGCGTAAAACGAAAACCGACTGAAAATTCTGATGTATAAATTTTTATTTCATGATGAACCATCGCTATCGTGTCGAATGAATTGGTATAAACAATATCGATGATTTTTTGAAACAAAATTATTAACCTTTAATTAACCCATTGGCCTTATCCGTTGTTTCATGATGTTTGAAAATTAATTGTGTTGTCTCATTGAAAAGTAAAAATAAAATAGAAAAAATAAATTTACTTTTTTTTTACTGATTGTACCCTAAAAGCGTGTTTTATATTTAAGAGAATAAAAAAATTTAATGGCATATAATTAAATTTGAACTACGATAGTGATAATTGGGTATTTTTTCATCACATCTTAAAAACTGTTTTGATTATTTATTATGTAATCAAATATATTTTGATATAAATTTAAAAAGATTATGTTATTTTCTATTGTTATCAATATTAATTCATTTCATGACTTACATGAAAATATATTTTAAAAATTAATTGGCTTAGCCTATTTTATTTCCTACAAGCTACAAGTTTTCATACCAAGAACCCTTTAGAACCGACTAAAAAATTCATAGTACTAGAAATTTCTACTAGAACCATTACATTTTTAATAATCCCCTTCCCATCGCACTATATCGACCCAATGATAGGGTTATGTTATATGTCGTGAAAATATACCTCTAGTAAGCTTTTTTTTTGTTCTTTAAAACCTTTCATCACGCCCTTTACATATATACATAATATATAGACAAATATACGAACATTCTAGCTTTTATAATACGTAAACTTATTATGAACCGTTACTAAGAAGAATATTTTTATTTTTTTATTTTAATATTATAAAATATAATACATTTTTAATATAATCAGTAGGATATATATATATTTCTTTTAACATTTGTTTCTTCTCTATGAGAGTAGGACTCGTGTATAAAGAATGAGTATATACGAGAATTTATGTTTCAGTTAGGCTGTGTACATTTTTTTTTTTACATCAGATACAAATTTATAATAATCCGAAATTTTTCTAATTGTGATGGGGAGATTGATAAAAAATTTGATGCCTAGATAAATATAGTGATTTTGGATTGCGGTATATTTTAGTTTTGAAATATCTCTCCATAATGTTCGGTACGACCATTTTTAGAAGGTTAATCATAAATATATTTAAAAAAGGGGTAGCTAAGAAGGAACAAAAATTGTAAATATAAATCGAATAGATAATCTAATTACTTTAGATTACTTCTCAAATGGAAACAAATCAATTTAATGACGTTAGATGGTTATGAAAACACTATTGTTAGTTAACTGATCCAGTTCAAAAAAATGTCGTGGTCCAATTTGACTTGGCCTGAGGCATTTATTACGTTAAGAATGCCGAGTTAATTTGTGCATGGTAATGTAATTCGAGCCTTGGCATATAATGGGTATTCTGGATTAGTACAATATTAGAATTGCAGCGTAATATAGGTAAAATGGTGCATGGACAGAAAAGCGAGGACCCTGGGGCCTGAGCAAGAAGGACTCGGCTTATTTTACATCTTGATAATTGACATTTAAATGCGCGGTGCAATCAAAAGGTTTAGTATGCGCATAATTAATAACCACGCACAAACAAGAAATATTTAATTTCTCTGTCACACTTGTAAATTATTATATTACACCCAGTCAAGTATTATTTAGGAAAAACCAGAACTAACTTTATTCTAGTTTTTTAATTTTATCATTATTTTTAAGAAAAAAAAAAAACATTTAAAGATAATAATCATGCATATAATAATAATGACTCGTACCGAATGTAGTCCTGGAATCAGATTTAATAATCATTTAAAATAGCGGATATATGCATGGTGGCGGGTGTCCTTATCTTGCGCAGAGCCCAAATTCTGGTCCACGAAGGGAAAAGTAAGATAGATAAGTGGGATAAATAATAACAACAGAAAGCACATTTTTTTTATTGTGATGATAATAATAATAATGCATTTTAACAGACTAATCCCAATCTGTTTTATTACTGAAAAAAATATTCGAAATTTGTCACTTAAAGTTTTCTTTGGTCGTCGGTCCAAAGAACAGAACTAAAGATTTTTTCTTGTGTTAATATGTTTCTAGGCCAACGTTTTGGCTCGGTAACACGTGCCATTGTCAAGGCTTTGCCTAAAAAATTCAGTATTTCAACTGTGCAATAAAACAATACACATTCAATATATACAGGAATAGTTGGAATACATGGGATTTACACATGATTATCGAGACAAATTTATTTATTTCAATGAATCATGCATTATAATACTATACATGAACATGTATCCATATGTGTTGGTTTTTGTGTATTGTGAAGATAAAGGATATTTAAAATAGATGACTCCATTAATCTATTATATATAATGTAATTTTTACTCTTATTTTTATTGCATTACGGTAATATGACTTCTCATAAGTTACAAAATTTCCGAGATGATTTCGAGATTAATATTATTTCCAGGTAGGTAAAAGTGAAAGAGCATTAATTTTTACACCATTGCGTTGGCTAATAATTATTGTTTAAGGCCATTCTGTTGTCGGAAGTTACGTAAAAGTGCCTTCCGTTTCTAATATACTTAACTATTGACTGTTACTTTATTTATTTTTAACCAACAAGATTTGTTCTTAAACATAAGGTAGATTAATAATCTCATCAAAATCTTTCAAATTAAGGACAAGGCAAAGTTGTTTGGTGACAGAGATAATTTGTCTTAATACTATGAATAGAATTTTGTGATGTTCATCCCTACTCGTCTTCTACTGACAGCGTGTGTTGAGTATATATTCACAGTTCTGCTAAAAGATTTTTGGCTATTCTGCCTTGGGTCTCCGACCATCATCAATATTGATATACATTATCAGGACATATGGACAGACAGCCCATAAAATTCTATACAGAAGATTATTAACGACCGTAAAAACCTTCAAGCATTTTTATTCATTCACATATTTATGACACAAAAAAAATCTATCGAAAAAACATTTGATTGCTATCGGGATTCGAACGTGAACTTTTTCCCATTCGGGGAAACGCGTTACCAATTTCGCTATATCGACTGAAGACGTTTTCGATAAATTTTTGAACTTATATTCTGTAGTCTTTTCAATTGATACATCTATTATAATCCACTGTTAAAAGCAATCAACTTTATATTGCGATGAATCCCAAATTACCTTTGATTAAAATTCGTTAGAAGACGCTAGAATTAAATCAATTAATTTTATTAAATTTTGATACACTTTTATATTTCTACTGAAAATATGTATTTGTCATGAAAAACAAAAAAACGATACAGTTTATAGTTTATATAGACTCGTTCATTTAAAAAAATAAGTAAGTTTATAAACTATTAATTTCCCTTCCCCCCTCTTTCGGATAAATCTGTACTTATCGATCGAAAGCCGCAACGTGTTCTTTACCGGCAGCAGGCAGTTATTTTTTTAGTCACACGGCTAAACCGCCAATACACCAAAAAGGATTACTTCTCGGGTACTGCAAAACACTCCTGAAGTCAGTTAAACCAAACGTTCATTATTCTGCACAACTCTAGTCGTCATGGCGATAAATTTCATAATTAAATAGAAATATAGTATTTCACTTCCGAAATGAAAATTCGCATTGTGATTTATTATTATTTCGGATTAGTTTTTTTTTTTTCAAGAACCTGGCAGTACAAAATCTTAATTGCGTTAAAATGTATATTTGTTAAAACATATGTTTCTCTCATTTACAGCAATAAAACCAAACCATGACGGTTGATAATAGCATTATGCAATGGTTGCGTAGTTTATATGTTTTGAATTAATTACACATTTTCGCTGAAAATTTCTAGTTTATATAACACTGTATAAAAATGTTTTTCTTACTAATACGGGTACCGTGTATATTTTGGGATCATTCCCTATTTGTTGCTCTATTATGAATAGTATGATAAAATTGTTTCACATGCATGAAAGTTTTGGCATTATACGTATTAATCCTGAAATTAATAAATACTATAAACTGTGCTAGGATACCGGAATCCTGGGATCCGAGATTGCATACCGTATTTACGACAACTCTCACATCATGAACAGAATTATCCCGAGAGTGCAATTTTTGTTCGGGATTAGATATCAATACATAAATGCTTTCTTTTTAAATATTTTTAAATGCCCACGAAAGCGTTAAATTCAATTTTAAAATTAGTGATGACTTACTAACCTAACTAAATTAAAAATTTGCTTTTTTTACATTTCTCTAAATTTAATATTTTTAATACCGATAGGGTTGTTACACATACGTTAAATATCATATAAAACAAGCGTAGAATTATATAAATCTGATTATGAATATAAAAATATGTCACATCATTGGCGCGTATAAGATATTTTACAAATATTAAAAATATCCCGGATACCAATTTCGAGTATAGAGGCTGCTTTATTTTATAAAATTATGTTGTACCTTTTATTTCAGATTTAAGAATTTTGAACTTTTCCGAGGGTTTATGGGTGTGTGGGTATCTCGCTGGGAGATTTTGAGACGGTCAGGTGTTTAGTTGTTTTTGTGTATGTCTTCTAGTTCCCTTTAAGGGGTGTGTGAGGTACTTAGGAATCGCCATTTGCTGTAACACTCAGTACCTCTTATGTGTATATTTTATCTATTACTGTTGAGTGCATTTGATTTATTTCTATTTTAGTGAATGAATGTATTTTTTTCTCTCGCTGTACGGACGGTGAATGGTCTTTGGTTGGCAGCCATGCTGTGTTGCATAGCCGCTGTACGACATAGCATACCAACCTGGCGGTGAATGTGAAGAACTGATATGGGTAAGCATTGGATCACCATTCACTGTACCTATCGTTGTTCTTTTACATTTTTAAAAATCTTTTAAGATGTCATGATAGTATATTTATTATTAAATTACATTTTCATAATTTATGGATGCAAAAAATTCATCCCGAGTTTTAGGATTATTTTACTCTACTGAGAGTTTTTACAAACGACAAATATTATAGCAAGCGTAATTCAAATGGTTTATTACACAAAGTATACTTCTTGACATAACAAGGTTCCAACTAACATTTTGTGTTAATTTGAGTTATTGCGTGAAATGAGTTCCAAATGCACTATTTTTTATTTCTTCCATACACACCAACTCTATTTAACAGATATTAAAGAAAATAGCAAGAGCTACAGTTCCAACTGCATCAGTTATTTATTTCAATTTATGGATCATTATTGTTAATTTACAATGTTTTTATTTTATTTTTAATTTCCCTCATCTCACAGTGGTCATTGATAATATCGAAAATAAGTTATAATCTTAAAACTGATCATATTTGCATATTCAAAACAAAATATACATGAATATATGTTGAAATTCAATCAATACTTTTGAGCTCATTATCTCAAAACAGTGTCATTGTCAGATGAAGCCTTGTTATTCTGAGAGGTCGATATCTTATTTTTTTAGGTTAATAATAGGTTTTTGAATAATATTGATATAATATATCAAACACTTACCGATGTTGACTGATGCCGCAATGATCTATGTCTCTTTCTTTTCATTTCTCGGTAAATAAATTATTTATATATTTCACTTTATTTACGAAAATTCACATTGATGTTCGTCATATTATTTGTTACACTTTTCACATATTGAAACACAATTTGTACACGATAATTTGTCTAGTGTCTGTATTTTACAACTTTGCAAATATTCATAACTATAACAATAATAATCTTCATTTAAAATAACTAAATTGAAGTGTATAGTTTGTATCCGCGCTCCTTTGTCTGTAAAAAAGAAGAAATACAATTAGAAAATTTATCTTCTTTTAACTATTTAACATTCGTTAAGTTGGTGTTTAAAACGCAGTGTGGCACCTCAATGCAAGGTCGATCTTGCGTAAATTTTCTTGAATGCATCACGTATCAGATACAACACCATTGTGCCACGGCGCCGCAGTAGATGAGAGGAGATTACGTGGAACACGGTAAATAGAATAGGATACGTTACCGGATATCCGGTCCACTTTATAAGGAAGTTGCATGGATTCTAGCGCGGCGAGAGATATGGTACAGGTGACAATTTGTTTAATTTGCCTCATAAAACGTGTCCTGTCGTATTTTTCTTGGAATTAATATAGACAATCTGATAACAAATACAAATATTATTTTTTAACTATACAATTTTAACATAATACTTTCTGTACCATATCTGTCTCGCTAGAAGAATCTATGTTGAGACAGACAATGTTTTATTTGTTCTAGTAACAAGAAAGTTCAATATTACGTAAATAATATAATACCAGAGTATAAAGGCTGACAGCTTTTATAATTTGAACATTTAAAATTATTAAGATGTTGCATAATTATCCGTTTATAAAAAAATATATTGAAAATTAACCAAAAGCGAAAACAAACTCAAAACATATTATGTGCAATTATTATTCGGGGGCGTAGTCACCATCAGTATCAATTACTGTTTCCCATTTGCTTGGAAGACGGTCGATTGTGGAAGCGAAGAAACACTGGTTTATTGAGGTAATCCACGATTTTACATCCACCATCAATTCCTCCAAATCGTCATAGACTTTGCCAACCTGCCAATTTTTCAGAGAGCTGTTCATGGGGCCACAGTGGGAGAGTAGGGCGGATCGGGGAGCAAATCTTATCTCTCGCTAGTGATGGATTTGATCACACGGCGTTCGACATGAGGGCGAGCGTTGTCGTGGTGAAATACGATTTCAGCTGAATGACAGTATATAAGCGATCAAGCTGGGCCAGGTGCATGTCGCTGTTGATGTGTCGGGGATTCGCCACTCCTGACGTTTATCATTATCATTCTTGTCATATTAAAAAAACAAAACGTTGTGAAAAAACGGCAGATAATTATGTATTAATCTAATATATATAAAAACAATATACAATAAATATATAAAGATTAGGAAAAAGGCTAACATGAATTACAATATACTGTTCTAATAGTAATAATCATCAAAAAGTGTTGAAATAATACTAAAATACGAATTATTACGGTCGTTTTATGTGTATTTGTAATTTTTTTATGCATAACATACATATACACTCGTACGTCTACTGATGCCGTATCAAGTCTGATGATGACCACCGAAATGTGACCCGAAACGTCGACTGTACTATAACTATATTAAGAAATTATTTTTTCATTAATTAGAGAGTTATGAAGTCATCAATCATTTTTTTGATGACTAAATAGGTCGTGTATCGTTAAAAAATTATATTTTTACTTAAGGTAATTATGTGCAATTAAAACATAGACTTTATAAAAAAATCCATTCCTACACTGGCGCAAGAATTGGGTATTATAGATTCGTCTGTGAGCTTTATGTTTTTCTGTTTTAACGATGTAAAAAATATTTTAAATTTTGAAACAAGTGAACGAATTTCTGAGATATTGACAAGGTCTATTTTACAGAAAAGTTTTATCAATTGCGGGAGTTATCGCGTTCATTAATAACACAAAAATTCGTTACATCCCACATATATAATCCATTATCAGGAACGAATTAAATCGTGAGACTCTACGCAATAGATACTATAATATTTCAATTGAAGTATATCTAATAAAATTATTATTAAAATAACTCCCACTCACAGGCCAGTTTGGTGGTCTATACTCCCACAATATTTCGTTCACTGCTAGCAGTACATCAATTAGAAAATTACTAGCAATTAGAGATTGCATACGAAATTTTTAGAATTCCGAAATACGTTCTCATAAATATAATTTATAATTTCGAAAATTTCATAGCGAATTCCGAATTATAAATGCTACTTAATGAGAAATCGCAGAACAATAGGGGTGTTCCGAAGGGATCATTTTAAGAAATGTTTGAAAGACTTAACCAGCTAAAATACTATGTTAGGTTAGCATTGATTGACATCGCGTCTAATATTGATAGACGTTGAAATTTTGTCGATTAACAACATTATTTCTGCAATTCTCCCAGTGAAGCTTACTGATGACGCCCTCTGTTGAGAGAATGCAACTCTTCTTTCAGCTGATGCGGCATTGTCTTTTGTGCTTGAGAATTTGGGATCTGATGAGCTCTCACTAAAGTTGAAATACAATTTAGAAGATCGAATAAATCAGGACGAAGAAATATATCTGAAACTTTTTAGTATTTTCACAGCGGTGGATAAAGTGATATACAAAAATTTTTCACTAGACCAATGAAAAATACAATAGCCAAAGTTATTGAAAGCTTTGCACAAAATTTGATATTCAACAGAAATATGGAAGCTTCTGTAGCCACCCAATCTGAATCTGACGATATAGAAAAAATGATTTTGGTAGAACAAACTAATCACTATGCGAAGTCCCAGTCATTAATACAAAAGTTGGAGAACAAAATTCAGTCAAATTTGACATTCAACATATCGTCCAGCTCAACTCAACAAGCACCAAATCACAACTTAATTTAAAAAAAATAAATCATTAAAGAGAATGGCGTTCGAGCAATATTTTGATTCTACCAACGAGCGCTCTCAATTCCAGATAAGTTTTGTACAAAAGTTCGATCGCGACTAAATGATGTGGCTCTAAGTGATCTCTGCTTCCTCATAACATATGTTAGACAACAAAACAGCAACTTTATTTAATAATATTACATTCACATACCTAACTGAATATCAAAATTTTGTACAATATTTTTTTTCTATATATACGATAAATAATAATTAATTTATTATTATTAGTGTTAACCAAAAAACAATATAAAATTTTTCGAAATTGGACCGATTTTTTTTATTTCATTAAAATTTACAATCCCTACTCACAATATTGCCGTAGACGCATATTTTTTCCTATTTTAGTGTCTATATTCATGGTGTGTCTTACAATCGATGGGGTCTTCTATTCGCTGTCAAAAATGTACTTGCCGTTGACGATCCTTGGAACACCTCCAGTGAGCTAGAAGCCGCCGTTGCCGCTACTACACAGTTGGGGTGTTCGCCCCTCGGTAACGGTGAAACACGATCATTTTTCAATAAAATTGTGCCCTTAAGGACATGTTATGCTACATAACATAACATGTCATGTAGCATAACATGTCCTTAAAAATAATTCACTTTGATGCTGGATTGAAACAAACACTTATTGTGTATGCAATATGATGTCTTTCATTTTTATAATTGAGTTTTTATTCTTTTTTTCTTTCCAGCTTTGAAAAATAAGGGTTCATCTTATAATCGATGGCATCTTATAATCAATAAAACACGTTACCTATTTGAAATTTCTATATTTAAAAAAAATACATGCGACTAAGATACGAAAAGAAATGAAACATAAAATTATTGATACTAAAATACGAGATTGTTATAAAGTATAGGTACTTTGTCTATAAACATATATATACAATGCTTTTTTGGTCATATAATGCACTGGAACCACGTTCCAACACCGTTTTTCGAAAAATTTTCCAATTTTAAAAGTAGCTTTTGAAAAAATGATGTTTGGTCCACGCGGACTTTGGAAAACTTTAGAATTGACTATAAATATTTTGCCTTAAATTAAATTTATATTAAGAACTGAATATATAGGAAAACACAAAAGTGAAGTTGCATTTTTTTCAGAATAGAATTTTGTGGTATTTAATATAAATTAAATTAATCAACTTATCAGGTGGTTTTTATAGATATATCTATAGAAAAAAACAATTTATCGAAAACATATTTTAGTTGCTACCGGTATACGAAGCAAGATCTTTTCCTATCCGTAGAAATGCGTTATCCCGGTAGCAACTAAAATATTTTTTCTGTATATCTTTCTAGTTGATTAATTTAATTTGTATTAACTGAATATATATTATTTTAAATTAAAGATTAACAAGATATGATTTTCGGCTTTTTTTTCTTACAAAAAAGCACTTTATACACCAAATATTAATTAAATGTTTTAATTAGAAAGATATACATATAAAATAAATTTTATCAAAAAATATTGTTGTTGTGCCACCGGGGTTCGAACATGGATCTCTTTCCAAACCGAGAAAGGTGCATTATCTAACTATGCTACAGCGACATTATATTTGACGACAAATTTTCGAACCTATATGTTACTTTTTCAAATTAATACATTTACCATTCCATTATTTGAAAGAGTCATCTATTTTGTGTTTACGGAATCTCAAATACCTTCGAGTAATCCGATAGCAAACGCCAGAATTAACAATTCATTTTTGACACATTGACACACCTTATGTATTATTAGGAGGAGAACACATTCTTATTGTGAAGATGTAATTATTCAGAACATAGGTCTGTGATATTTTAAATATTAATTAAATGTATTAATTAGAAAGATATACATACAAAATCAATTTTATCGAAAAATATTGTTGTTGTGCACCTTCCCCGGTTTGGTTCGATTCGAATCCCGGTGGCGCAACAATAATATTTTTCGATAACATTGATTTTATATGTATACCTTTCTCATTAATACATTTAATTAATATTTAAAATATCACAGACCGTCTGTTCTGAATAATTACAGCATCACAATTTGAATGTGTTCTAATAACTTTATATACCTACTTATCTACCACCACGGTTTTAATATTTCGTAAAATTCCAACAAAATTGAAAATAATGACGAGATTAATTTTCATAAAAATTGCGTAGTGTCTAATGTCGTAAATTGGCGAAAGTCACAATCACCTTAATATTCGAATATAAATAGATATGGTGTAAACGATCTAAGCATCAAAAAATCACATTTTATTAACAACAGAAGCAAATGGATTTTGCTGCAAATAATCTATTGATAGCTACGGGATGCAAGACCCGTCAACGGATTTGATAATAAAGCACGTAAAACAACAACCTTTCTAAATCTTAGAACAAAATGTCACATTTTAATATAATATATAAAAAAAAAAAATCTTTCAAATGCACTTTTTTGTGATACGAATTACCTTTACGTTCTGTCACATACGAATGTGTTCTCCTAAGATTTTTTTTATTTCTAAGTATATAAAATTATACATATAGTGTTTATATGTATATCTTTCTAATAAATACATTTAATTTGTATTTAATATATTTGAGTGTTGATTTAATTAATGATGTAGATATCGAGGAAAAGTAGAATTATCCCATTGAATTTTTTCAACGAATACAATGCATAAGTTAACATGAAAATTGAAGCAGTCATCATGTTCGTCGGCAATTTGAATACTATATGATGTATGTATATATAGTAATGACATTAGATTGGTTGATAAAAGTTTAAAACCAAATTTGATCATTGGTGAATTTTTGATCGGCAGTGCTGAGAGTCAAATCGCGTTCATACTAGGGAATTGGTATAGATCTGCATTTTAGTTCTCGCAGAAAACAGTCTCCTGTTATGTGTGGAGAAAGTTGGTTAATATTGCCTTGATTCTTGTACGTCTATCACAGCTACTTCATAAATAAGGCTTAAAAATAATTGTCAAATTAATTTTCAGTATTTTCCTATGTGAATATCATAATTAATTTTTTTAAATGCACAAAAATTCCCTTCTGGCACTGGTGTATGTATGAAAGGAAGTAATATTTCACTAAATTTTAAATTTATATAAACTCGTAGTTTAAGAAGAATACTTTTTTTGTGAAGTTGCATTTTCAGAACATAGTTATGTGGTATTTTAATATAAATTAAGTGAATCAATTAGAAATATATACAGAACAAAATATTATTTAGTTTATTTTAGAGAACGCGTTTCCCCGGACAGAAAGAGGTCTAGGTTTTAATCCCTGCTGCAACAGAATATTTTTTCGATATGTTTAATTTGTATTCGAATCATATTTGTTCGCCAATAACTACAGGAATTATCGTGGCCACAAAATCCGTTATATCACATATATAAATAATATGTATAAGTATGTATAAATAAAAAAATTAACGGAGAGTATTTTCGGATTCTCCTGATCATAATAAAGGAGAGTGCACTGACATTTTTCCGTGTCATGTGACCATCTGCAGTAGGTAGTATTTCTATCGAAACCTAGCTAGAAGTAAATAATTACTTCAGATTGTAATGTGTATTATTGTGAGAATTCTGAAGAAAACGTTTTATGATTTTGAATAACTTAATTTTCTCAATGATCATTAGTTTGATCGCCAAATAAAAAAATATGTTACGGAATCTAAATTAATTATGTTTTTATTTCTATTAAATAATATTGAAGTTTTGTCATCTGTGGCGTAGGTTCTCAGATTTAACAGTATTGGAACCACTCGCAGCCACAACGAGGTATTGTCATTTGGGAGATGTTGATCTGTTTCGAAATATTCAAGCATAAAAATTTCACGTACGTGAAGGTTTTCGTCATCAGTCGTTTTTTGAGTGTTTGGATAATTGGATATATATATATGAGTTTGGATATATAATCAGATATATTGTTATTTTCTGAAAATTTTTAGAAAATTATATCATCTATGTGTGTTCATAAAAAGTGTCATTTTTTACTCACGTTTTGCAAGGCTCATAACTATATTAAAATGCATCATCTGGTACGGTGTCTGGTGTCGCATTTACGATTACCTTATGTCGTCCAAGAGTCGATTTTCAAATACAATTACCTCTTACAGAAACATAGGTACTCAGTACTTGACGAAAATACATGTTCCGTATCCATATCTATAGTTGGCTGCAACGATAATACATTATTTGTGTTGTGCTCACGCAACAATGAGTCTTGCGACACGTTAATTTAATGCAGTCTGTGACTTTTCCGCATTAAAGTTGTAAAGTGTTAAAACAAAGGAAGACGCAATAATCCCCCGATTTACGAACAAATTGTAAACGTACCTACGAGTAACGAATTCTTCTGCAATGGGCAGACATACCACGCGTTTAACACTTTGACTGCCAATTCTTTAACTGCAGTTGATAGTGACGCTGAAGAATAACAAAGTTTTGTGGTATGCTCGCAAATCCAATAACATTTTTTCAATTAATCAGTTAATATAATGTTTAGCCATTGTCAATATCAACACATTTTATTATTATTAGGAGAACACATTCTTATTGTGAAATTGTAACTATTCAGAACATAGGTCTGTAATATTTTAAATACTAATTAAATACATTAATTAGAAAGATATACATATAAAATCAATTTTATCGAAAAATATTGTTGTTGCGCCACCGGGATTCGAACCTGAATCTCTTTCCAAGCCGGGGAAGGTGCGTTATTCAACTATGCTACAGTGACATTATTTTTGACGACAAATTTTCTAACATATACATTACACTTTTTCATACATCTGATAGATGGCTTTCAAATAATGAAACGATAGATGTATCCCGGTTAATGTAACAACAATATTTTTTGATTAAATTGGTTTTATATGAATATCTATTTAATAATACATTTAATTTGTATTTAATATTTTATTGTCATCATCATCCCCGGCTTTACAGCGTGGACTCCTCAAAAAATCTTCAGTCTCTGCATCGGGCTGCTTCCAGCCAATTTCTGACACCAAGAATAGCTAGGTCTCATAGTATTAATATTGTTTTGCCACCTTATTTTGAGTCTACCCATTCTTCGACTTATTTGAGGTTTATTATTAACCAGCCATTTCGTGAGATCCACATTATGCATACGCTGTATACAGCCACGCAATCGAAGCCTATCTAATTGTATGACTCTTGACTCACCAGGCAAGTTGTCAGGTTTCTGGTTGTGATGCTTTTGTCACCCTCAATTTGACAGCTCTGAAAATTCTCCGAAGGATCCTTCTTTCAAATATATCTAATGTTGTCATCTTTCTTGGTTAGAATCCATGTTTCCAACGCATAGATACGCCCTGGTTTTAATAGAGTTTTATATAGTAAACACATTGCATTTGTACCCTGCAAGTTGTCTAGAATAGATTATTTTTAATATTTAACGGCTGTGTTAAGAATATAACTTGTTGCTATAGGATGGGGATAAAACCTACGATTTCTACGGCTAAGCTAATAAATCTAATAATCAAGAAAGCCCCAAAAGATTGCCGGTATTTGATTTATGCACTGCGAAGCAAATTTGATAAAAATTTGTTCTATGTTGACATTGTAAATCTAAAAAAAAAACCCAAAGTACTCTCATGTCTGTTCATCACAAATTGAATTATAAATTCGTGCATCCAATTGAATAATAGTGTCGTTTGAAGATGCATATAATATAAGACATTTAAAAAAAATAGTAAACATAGATATCTACTGTCATATATTTGAAAAAAATGGAGCATTGTAATGCCGCTGTAAGGTGACATAAATTAATATGGGTTTAAAGAATCAAGTGATTAAAATTGTATATAGGTACTTAGGTCATTATAATTATTTCATTATGATCGGTTTTCAAAATTAAAACTAAGTTATTTGTTTGACGTTTCGTTCGCCTTATTTGACGTTGGATATTAAAATGTGATGTTTCATTAACATTTCCCAAACCATGCTGTAAAACAGGTCTACCATAATAATTAAACCAGTAATATTTCGAAAAATACATGCAACATAAAATTCATATTTTAGATAATTCTAAAGAAAATATTAGCGCTTAGAAATGACTAGTGACAAATCAATTATGAAAAGGGAATTCTACAAAAACAATTATTTTTTCCATTCAATCCGTTGTAAAGTTATTGCGTTGGTAAAAATACAATTTGTGATATGAAAGACAGAGATCACATACTATTTTCGTAGTGAAAAGAACAACAAACATACAAATATAATTGTCTCTTTCTCACTAATTAAATGAAGAGAGATAAGAATGAAGGACACATTATATACGACTTAATGAATGCTCAAAATTATGTTATTAATAATTTTTTCAAAATTGAAAGCCCAATATTTATAGTAAATTAATGCCATTAAAACATTTTTTCTAACTGTTATATACGGTAACACGAGTTGACAACATGGCTGCGTTTGGGTATTTTATGTCATGGTATGGTAAAGGTTAATATGGAAGACGAATCAGTTCAGAAAACGTTTAGAGGTTCACAGAGGAAAATAACAAAAATGGTGAGTTCGATAAAGTAAGGGCATTAAAAAGACTATGTAGGAAGAATGTCGATACGATAGTAAATCAGCACGCATAAGAAACATGAGAACAAACTATTATTAGTTTAATAATATTAAATGATTATCAAGTTCCTCTTGAGAGAGGACAGTAATTATGAATCCTATTAGCATCTAGTACACAATTCTCTACGAGTGCATATGTGAAAATAAAACGATTGTTTTTTGATTCTACTCATTTAATTTACTTGAGACGCGTTTCGTCTTGTAAGGGCATTATCAATCTTACAATTCAACTCACAACTTATATTTATATCTATAGTGGGGAACGGCTATACAATTTTATTTTCATGAGATCAAATGAAACAACATTATTCGTATTGCTCTACGACCACTCGTCACGTTATTGAATCATTTTGTGTTTAATTAAAGAGTTCAACCGCTGGCAGTTAAAGAGTTAACTAGAAATTAAACGGGAATTACTCTGCCCACACGAGAATAAGTTACACGTGAAACCGGCATTGAATATGTGTTACTGAAGTTAACATTTAATGTAATTACACAACAAATTCTTCGGAGCGTCTCGCCAAGTATAACGTGAAGTTAGATTTGCCAACCTGATCTGATGGGTGAGTACCATCAACAATGGTGTCATTGTTACATTGGGATATAATCGCGTACATTTTTTTGTAACTTTTATCTAATCAATGGATGATTGTTCTCCGATAGGTTTCCCAATCGGTCTAAAGAGACTGGAGATTATACGGATAATTGAACGTCGATTAAAATTGAAAATTTCGACCTGAGATTTCATATTTCATAAACCCGCGTTCACGTAAGGTAAGCATATTTTTGTAGTTCTGTGAACCAGGGCCGATCAAGACATACATATATTTTTTCAACTTAGATATTTTTTTGTATTAATAATATGTATATATATTATATATAAGCGAGTTAAAAGAGTGCATTGCAAGAAGTGGAAGTTACTTAGACGACATTATCTTTAAAAAGTAAAATCCGCAGATCCCTATTACCTACTAAAACTGAAATAAATATAATAAATCTATTTGTTTGTTTTTATATTTATTTTAAAATCAAAAAATTTCCACTGGACACCCATATAATCTTTTAGGAAAACACATTCTTATTGTGAAGTTGTAATTATTCAGAACATAGGTTTGTGATATTTTAAATATGAATTAAATATATTAATTAGAAAGATATACATATAAAATCAATTTTATCGAAAAATATTATTGTTGCGCCACTGGGATTCGAACATATAAAAAACATACAAAAAGAACATATAACATACAAAAAGGTAACATATAGGGTCGAAAATTGTCGCTAAAAATATTGTCGCTATAGCTTAGTAGGATAAAGCACCTTCCCCGGTTAGGAAGGAGATCCAGGTTCGAATCCCGGTGGCGTAACAATAATATTTTTCGATTAAATTGATTTTATATGTATATCTTTCTAATTAATATATTTAACCCATATAATCATTTAATAAAAGCCGTAATTATATGATTATTTTGATTAATTGAAATATTTTGTTGGATTCAAACTATAAAAATTCAAGTATATAAAAAATAAAAGGTCATATTCTATACCGGGAAGAAATTTGTTGACATGGATTCTGTAGGCTTTGTATTGAAGACTGTGTAAACAACGTGGCAGAAATAGAACCTATAACGGTGGGGTGTGATACATGTGTCTGAGATATGTTACGCGTTTTTTTTCGAAGAGAGTCGACAGTTTTTGAGGAATAATATTTTTTATATTATTACACACACGTGTGTTTTATCTAAATCTGGACCTGGTTAACGTCAAATAAATATCGAAGAGAATTACGAACATTCCTAGAACGATTATGATTGATGCCCCGGCCATTAGCATTTCTTTAAATTATTTCGGACTTTGATGAATTAACAATTCAGGTACTTAAATATTTATTGTAATTCTCTGACATTTAAAAAAATTTGAGTAATAATAATCGCTCTCTGAAACAGATACGTTTGCAAAATGATTTTATCATTCTGTTTAAGTGTCCAATATATTATTAATAATTTATTGTTGCAATAACTCGGAACCAATCAGAAATCAATTCAAATTACAAAATGCATGCAATTATTGAATGTTTGTTCGCGTACGATCTTTCTAAAACATATAATTTAGATACGCAGTTTGTAGAATACTTAAAAGCTTTTTAATTTCATTATTTTATTAGTCGTATTTTATTGATTAAGATCGTAATATCTAACACCATATTTGTCATTAGTCATTACATACTAAAGTACAAATTTATATGTATATATATTTAATATATACTTATATAACAGGGTTAAAATTAAAAGAATACGCTTAATACCATACGTAATTTAATGTATCATGTAATTGTATAAAAGAAACTACATTAAAAATACGTAAATTTTCGGAACATTTTATAGGAGGTTTGTCGGTTAACTGTAATATAAAATAACGTGGTGTAATTATGCCAATGCAGCCAATTCAGTGCACTGGGACCCACATTAGATAGGGATTTAAATACATTTTGTCATCATTTTATCATTTTCTTAATCTAATACTTATGTAGTAAACTATCGTAATCGCCGCAAAGTGGTCTTTTTTAAACAAATAATAAATATCTTATAGAGACGAAGCTATTTTTCTATTATATTTAATAAAAAATATATTGAAGTATGGGTAATTACAGGTCTTATGACCTGATGGCGATAGTGTAGTGATGCTCAAAGTAAGTCCACATATTAACATATATACAACTTTCAATAATTTTATAGTTATGGAGATTGACGGGTGATAATTGGTGAACGTTATATTTATATAACGTGATCACTTAGGTCAGCCGAAGACAGGTCGTAAGCCCTGTAATTACCCATACTTCCATAATTTTCGATTAAATATAACAAAAAAATAGCTTCGTCTCTATGAGATATCTATTATTATTGTAGGTGAAAATTTAGTAATTGTGTGAATCCTTTATTTATTTATTTTTCTCCTCGACTCACTTAAATATTCACCATGAAGCTAACTTCTTCAACATGAAGCTTTCCAATTAAATCGATGTGAATTTACAAATGGTTAAAGTACTCAAAATACGAAAAAATAATAAATTTGTGACTTGCACCTATGACTTTTTTATCTTATTCCCCATTACAAAACGAATGGCCGGGTTGTCCACGTCTACTCAGGCATCAGTGTACACGAAGCGTCATTTCTCTTATGGCCCAATCGTGGAGTTCAGCGGTACCAACAATAATTAATCAAACGACACGAAAAAGGCGGTAAAAAATATGGTGGGACATGGCCGCGCCGAGTTATTGATGAGTGTTATTAGCGTCAAAGAAAGTCGTCGCTGTCCAGAGTTGACGCGCAATTACGAATGGACAAAGAAATGTCTCCAGGCGTGCGATCAAATCTGGGTATAAAGCGTAAAATTCTGTACCGAAAACTCTATCATCGCGTTGAACCGATACATAAAAAGCGACTACTAGCGTAATACAAAAAAACACCTCTAGACTGTTGGAGCGAATGAGTTAAGATTAAATTCATAAACGATGAACAAATCTGCGAATTATATATAACCTGGCACTAGCGCACTGATAGGATAGTTTGAGATTTATTTAATGCACTTTATTATTATCATCAGAACAAGTCACTCCACTATTGAATAATGGCTTCATTCCAATTCTCTCTATTTCAATTTCATTATGACAATTGATAATTTAGTATTTTTTTACACGGAATAAACATTTAAAAATGACAATTATTTTTTATTCAACTCTAGAGTTATGCACCTCCAAATAAGGATAATTAAAACATGATCAAGGTTCAGAATAGTATAATATGAAGTTTAATATCAAAATAATATTTTAATAAAAAAATAAAATTTTATCAAATTAGAACTTGGGAATATTAAAAATGTGTAATACATTATTTATATTATATTATATTGAAGACTTTTAGGTTGTTTTGAGACGTATTTTTTATACATATTTACATTAGATATTAATTTAATTATTTTTGATAGTCTAGGAGGAATATACGATGCCTGTATCTATACTATTCCTATTTTGAACCTTTCAAGAATAACATTCTCATTAGTTTTGCTCCTAGTCTGATAGTTATGGTAATTTAAAAAAAAAAAAAAGTTTTTTTATACAGAGAAGATAAATTAAAAATAGGAAAATCATTAAAAATTTGATCGGTTAAGTAATCCTAATTTTTCTTCCAGTGACCTCATGAGCCTCGGAATTTCAAGAATATTGAGCGCCATCCACTTCTTGACATCGCCATTGTGGTCCAATCTGTCTTGATATTATCCACCCACATCGTTCTTTAAGTTGCAAATTCTTTAACTTTCCCGTTCTCCGGTTAGGTTATCGCATATTGAATCATAAATCGTGCATTAAACTTTATTTTCAAAAATCTGCAAATTTGCTTTTTTGCTCGAAAGTGAGAGATAATCTTTAAATTCTGTGACAACAACTTCGATGACAGCATTTTCTGTAAAGCATAGATAGTAACAAGCATTTTTTGATTTATTTTTTTATTTATTTCTTGCTGGATATCATTATCTTGATACATTACGAGTACTTACTTATCTTTAAAAAATATGTAAAAATTGGATGAAAGTTTGAATATCTTGAGTCTTAGTTTTATATTTTCTTGATAACAAATGATTTAAAATTTGTGCGAATGACGTTCGTAGAAAAAATAATCCATTTCATAGTCATATTTATCAAAGTCATCATATTCATATTAGGTTATATTTATCAAAATCATAAATTTAATTCTTAAATATGGGATAATAATCTTAAATATATATATAAAAATTCTGAATTTTAATATTTTTTATCTAACTCTTAATTTATATTATTCACAGATAAAACATAATGATTTTAATGATTATTGGTGTAGGATTTTTTTTCATAAATAAATTTTCGAACCAAATATCTAAACACATACCATGAAATATTAGACCGGCATTATATAAAAATAATAATATAGGATAGGAAATTTACTCAAATTCTAAATACAAAGAGGACAAATTTAACAATTCTGGTGTCTATAAACTTAGTTGTAAGGATTGTAAAACAGGTCGAAATTTTAATATAAGAGTAAAGAAGCATTTGATATGTTTGAATAATAATGGTTTCTCGGAATTTCTAATCATTTGTTAGAAAATGATCATAATTTTGATAAAAGATTGGGACTGTCTATTTTACATGTAAACGGTGTTGGTGTTAAATTAAATAATTTGGAATCATTGAAAAATAAATAAAGCGTGTAAAACTAATCAAAGTATTATGAAAAACCAACTAAATTTAACCACAAGTCCTATTCTAAAATTGTTTCCTATAAATTATTCTAATAATTTTGTATCATCAAGCAATAATTTATTCTTGGTACTAAATTTATTTTTTAAATAATTATTGTTTATTAAAAATAGATTCTGTTAAAGGAACAATATATGTTTTTGATTAGTTAATGACGACATCCTGAAGAAGAAAGTGATATTTTTCGAAACCGGTAGATGTATTTAATTCATTAAGTGGTTAATAAAACAAAGTTGATAATCGACAATAATTTAAAGTTCTATTTGGTGGTCTGCGTTTAAAGTGCATATTTTGAATTAAAATAACAAAACAAAATAAATCAACAACAAAACACTTATTAGCTAAAATTATATTTCGGTTCCGGTCGACAGCCAGCAGATGGCAACAAAAAATAATAAATCGATTGACCACGTTGAGTTAAACTATGCAATATTTGTTGTTGACCAAACTGATCACTGACCAGTCATTCTTTTGTAATATCAGGCGTGATGAACTGCAACCGAATCTATGCAGTTTAGCAAATCAACCGGAACGAGAACCGTTATTTTGGTGAAGCGAAATGTTGACACCCTGAATCACAACAGATCCACGGAGTCGACCAAATTCCCTCGGTTGTATTGTACGTACGACAACTGAATATGAAAAGATTGACGTGCGTCACTGTTTCACATTTATCGTACTACACTTTATTTACAGGTGTGGTCATGCGTTAAGATTTTGCCAGCGACCTGAACCAATTTGCAAGATCTGATGACGTCATTTTATTTTCTTCGCCATGGTTTTGATAAAATCTCAGCATAATAAACACTTTGATTTCTAATGGGGCGTATACACGCAGAGTTATTTCAGAGACTCGTCTCAAAAGTTACATAAATGACATTACAGAAATGAGCCCCGATCGAGTTGTCTTTCAGAATAGAATGATCAACCAACATATCGACATTTATCAATAAATTTCCAATGTGACAGCAAAATTTCATCCGTGTAAACGTGCCATAATTTGCTGTACCAGTTATTTAAAATACTTGTATATAAAATGTACCTTTATACTTTTAACCAAGCAGTTCATTAATATAATTGAACACTTTAAATATTTAAATTATAGAAATACTAGTTATTCTACAAACTAGATATTCCAAACCAGTTAAAATATGTGTATACAAAATGGTAGATAATAAGCTGTCAATTTAGTATTTTGTGATCTAGTACTAGTATCAATATCGGAATATAAATAAGAAAAACTCGAAAAACTATGCAATCAATTTTACAAATATGTGTGTATACAATTATATTAATTTCAAAGAAGCAATTATTATAGGTATAGACTGATTTAACTATGTGTTATAGGTTTATGACTCAGATATTATAATATAATTAAAAGTACTAATCTTTATCTTAAATAATATCAAGCGACTAGATCCATGATATTGAAATAAACTATGGTTAGGTTAGGTTAGGCTAGATTATACTACTTCACAAATCAATCATTCAAATATTACGAGCGATTAACACGCCAATATTTGCATGTCACGCAAAGCGCGATTACACGCACTTTTCAACCTTGCTGAGACGGATTAAACACGATTTTCAATGTTTTAAATTTTAAATTATTCTGACGTCGGTGTACAAATACATTTTAAGTAAGCATTTTAAGTCGGTGTACAAATACCTTTAAAAATACATTTTAAGTCATCAACACATACATTTAAAAAAGTTAATTAAGATCACGTGGAGACCTTCCCAGTGTTTTAATACTACGCGAAAATGTACGAATTGCCAATATTATTATTATTTTACCAAAGCTTTATTTTTTTGAAACGAGAATAAATAAATATACTGGATGCGTTTAAGATGTGGTGTTGGCGCAGCTTATACATTCTTCAGGCTGTCCATCGTTTTTACCCTGTGCATAAGGTGAAAACTGAAGTACTTCGGATAGTCTGGGGAAATTGCTGATTGTCCATTACTTTAAATTGTTTGAATAATAGTGGGATTTCAGAATTTCTAATCATATGATAGAAAATGGTCATGGTCATCAAAAAATTATAAACAACCAACTAAATTTAACCACAAGTCCCATTCTAAATTTTTTTCCTAAAAATTATTCAAGTAATTTTGTATCATAAAGTAACAATTTAAGTTAGGTACTAAATTTATTTTTTAAATAATTATTATTTTTTAAAAATAGATTCTGTAAAAGAAACAATAACATACCCCTCTCCATATTCCGCAGTCCCAAGAATGTATTATTTGGGGAATGAATATGTGTAGGTAGTCGACATTTTTTCTGTTAATTTAATTCTTTATAGGACTAGACTATTACAATTTTTTGTCTCTCAA
Organism: Eubasilissa splendida; assembly: GCA_031772225.1. Lineage (NCBI taxonomy): Eukaryota > Metazoa > Arthropoda > Insecta > Trichoptera > Phryganeidae > Eubasilissa > Eubasilissa splendida. Next base: position 18,516,031 of record CM062855.1, on the reverse strand, counting down.
CTCAATGGTGACGGATAAATTACTACTTTACATTTTATATTTATTTTTAATTTTGATTATGTAATAACACGCTGACACTATGTAAAAATTTTTTTTCTTCGTGTATTGCATTTCTGTTATTTTTCAAATTATGTTAATGCTTGAATAGCGTGTGTATATAATAAATAAATACATCTTTTTTTGATTAGTTATTGACATCCTGAAGAAGAAAATGATATTTTTCGAAACTGTTAAGTTAACAATTTAAAATAGTAAATAATTATTTGTATAAGCGAACATTGTTGCATTTTTTTTATTACGAAACCGTTCTATGTGCGTCTTTCGCACCCGTTTTAAAACGGGTTTTAAATGCTAGTACAAAAAAAAGCCTGCCTTTTTAAGTATAAGTCGGCAGTATGCTTACATTAATCAACTCTGCGAGAAATATTCTGAAGTATAAATAATAATTGATGGGATATCAGCATTGATATTGATCAGAATATTATTACAAAAACAATATACTGTAATAATTAAAACGTGGCGCATCACCGGGCGCTAGTCTTTTCGCGCAGTGCCTACCTACCTACCTACCACTAACAAAATACACGACATCACGATAAACGCATTACTGTAATTTCACATCGCCACGAGTAAAAACAATTTATTTTATTGGCATGTAAAGTGACAACCCTGAAAAAAATCTTCATCTATCTTCAAACAACCGTATGATATTTGGCCTATGTGTCGCGATACTTTCCATTCCGCTGGTGTCGCGAGGATCAAACTATTGCCGAATGGGTTTTAAAACATTAATTGTTACGACCGTATCATGTCTTTATTGGCAGCTGCAACATTCGATAAAAATCTAAAAATATGTCGCTTTGAAACACGAAGTAATTGGTAAAGAACATCTATTGTGTAAAAAGTATCAAACATTCCCTGCAATGTGATGGATACAGCGCATACTTTGAAAATTTTCTTGTTACTTCGTGTCTCTATGCTTCTCTTGGATTTTGGGTATCCTAGAAAAATATTTGTCGAGTTTATTATTTGCCGAATAATCCGTGTTAAATCTGAGGTGGAATATTATTAGAGATGTTATTTTCCTGATTATATCGACAATAGTTACTCTAAATATGCTTTATTTGATGACTTAATAATTAAAAAAAAAAATATAAATATTTAAATTAATCTAACCATTTTACCGTTTCCGCAGGGATAGACAGATAGCTTAGACCAACACACTTTTCTGTTCTGATACACAACGTCCTCTAACAGGGCCATCTTTCATTTATTTATCCCTTCTGACATTTTTTAAATATCTCTTTTTTTTATATATTAAGTTCATAAATTATTTTTATTTGTTATAGTTCCATTTAATTTTCTTCTTCAATATTAGCAAAATTGCTTTGTGACCACATATTATATAAATAATAAGACAAAACACTTTGTTTAAACCACTATTTATTAATAAATCAACTTGTTTCGATACCTATGGTATCTTTTCCAGGAAACAATATATACTAAAATTGAAAACACAAGCATAGATTAAAACAAAACTATGTGTAACTAAGTAGGAACTACTATAAATACAAATTAATCCATTTTATTTTGGTCTAAATATAACTAAAATTTAATTTTATATTCATATATTATATTTCTTATAAAACTGGTCTTGACAGACGTCGTCCGTTCCTACAGATTTCAACATTTGCATCATACATTTGTCCATATTATTGTTTTTTTTTATTTCCTTTTTTTTCCAAATTACCATAATTTTATGCTAATAATGTTAAATTCAATTTTGTTTTCTCCTCGTCTTAATTACATTCACTTTTATATATATATTTAAATCTATATAGGTTCATCTACAAGAATTAAAATATTGCCAATAAAATAACCTATTGGTAAACTGTCACCATTAAAATGATTGATCTTTGAATTGAATAATTCGAAACAAACGTTAGCCTACAAAAGTAATAATACGCGTAATGTATTTTAAATATAACTTATCACCGACGTATGAAGGTATCTTGTCAAAGTATATTAATAAAAAAATGTATAAAAATAACAGAAATGAAGAGAATATAATATATAATAATATGGTAGATGGCTCTTTCAAATAATGGAACGATTAAATGTATTAATATCAAAAAGGTAACATATAGGTTCGAAAATTCGGGTCGCTAAAAATATTGTCGCTGTAGCATAGTTGGATATTGCACCTTCCCCGGTTAGAAAAGAGATCCTGGATTGAATCCCGATGACGCAACAACAATATTTTTCAATAAAATTGATTTTATATGTATATCTTTCTAATTAATATATTTAATTCATATTTAGAACATATCTTGTTTATAAGATAGATTGTCTTTATAATACAAAAATAATAATTTATTACCGCACTAAAAATGATTATCATAGATTTTTTATCAGGCTATCTTCATATATAATTTGTTTGAATAAATTACCAATCGTTTCGAATGATGTTTACCAATTTGAATTTTCCGTTACATCATTCCGAGTACCTAACAAACAAGTATGGCAGAGATTTATGTATTTTCCTTCTGCACAAAACGGTACGAAAAATAAAAGGACGACAAGAGAAGGACGGCCGGTGGGGAAACCAACGGTGAATTAATAAATAGCCGATTGCCGCAACAGCCAGCACCTCGCCACAGACCGGGGCCAATACATGCTCTCCTGGTAACTCGCCAGATACAAAGCTGTAATTTTTTTTTTATTAAAAGCGTTCGTTTGTTTAATTTAGTATCTTTTGTACTAGGAAAATTTTTAATATATATTTATAAAAGAACATACATCTTTTTAGTTTTGATTCGTTACAAAATTTCAAAAATATTTTCTGTGTTTTTATTTTTACTTAGTGCGCAGTAAAGTACGTGGTGCCAGAAATATTGTGATAAATAAATATTTTTCAAAACGTGAAATATTTTTAAAAAAAGACATGATGTGAAAATTAAGTTAAATAAGTTTAAAATAAAATTTGACAGAAATAACGATATTCATCGTAAATTTAAAAATTGAATAAAATCAGCAATAATACCTTTAAAAAATTGAGTTATATGTAATAAGAAATACTTAATAATGGAGATACATAGTGAAACTTGCTAACTGATGTAATGTACGAAGTATTTTATTATATAAATTAAGTAGGCAGTAGGTAGTAGGCTGTAGGTAATATACATTTAAAGAATTAGAGATAATTTAAAAATCACAGAGAGTATAAATATTTGTGCCGCTTCGTGTTGAACGATCTCGTGTTATAAAAATACTACCAAAAATATCCTAGAAAAATATTTCTGTTCCATCTAGAATGAGATCAAGAGACGATGTGAGAAGAATACCAAAAAAAAAAAACAACGTGGGGAACGTCTCTTGGGCGATGTGGAGCGAGGAGATCTGTACTAGGTGAAGGATGGGGCTCAGATGTTATGTGGATCACTGTCCTCCAGTTATACAAATTAATTTATGTGATAGTTTTAGATTCACATTAAGATAATGAAACAAGTCAGGTCAAATACTTATCCTGTAACATGTAGTATAGTTATAATACTTACACATTCGGTATTTACAAATACACACTACGGGGGTTGCTAAAGTACTCCGGAAATTTTTAAAAATTGCATCAATTGAAGATGTAAAATTGATTTTATTTTGTTGATTATTGCATTATCATTTTTAAAATTACTCGTCAAGGTAATTTATTTGTATTATTTTAGACGGAATAATAAACAGGATAACTGCAGACAACCTTAAATTAAATTACGACAATATTACATTCCACATGGGAACGAAAACCCTTAATTACGTAATACAGCTATTTCTCTGATTTTTTACTTTTGGTGTGATCAGGTTGTTGTAGGCATATAGGTATTGTCATATTTTTTGTACATTACCGTTCATAGACGTACGTACAAATGATGCATAGAAACATAACTCAATCCAAAACATAATACGTATCAACATATACAGGGTGTAGGGTGTGTTAGACCTAGTCCATAATATTTTATGGGTGGATTCCTGACTGAATTACGAGTCGAAAATGTTCAAGGGATAATCTCAACCTTGTCAGAGATATAAGCATTTAAAAAAACGTAATTAGGCGATTATTTCGATTAATAGAAATATTTCATTGATTCCAAATTATATAATGAATACATAAAATTAAAGTTCATCGAATTTCAAGCGGCAAGACTATTTTTTGTAAGATGATTTAGGGCCTGAAGCAAAGATACGAATTAATAATGGAACAATTTCGCAAATATTTATTTCAAAGTACGTCGACACGATTTTGTAAAAAACAATATTTTTTGTAACAGTGCAGAATGTGCACATATTCCTTGAACATTTTCCACCCCTAAAATATTGTGGACTAAATCTGTTACACCCTGTATATCTATGAGATTATCATAAGCAGAATAATATACAATTTAAAAATATGCATATATTATAGTTATACGAATACGTTATGGGCATGCATATTTAATGCCATGAGATCCCGAATTCGATAGCATTGAAGACCATCGAGACGGCGAGTGGCTCTCGACAAGTGGCGCATGGCTGCACGATTTATCGTCTGCTGTAATGTTGATGGGGGAATAAATGGTGACGGCGACGCCACTCTGGCGTGCATAAAGATGGGAATATAAAAATGTCCGCCATTCTGGGTACACGGCTCTCAGGCCGGGGGGGTCACGACCCCGGCCGGGGATATTGCACACATTATTTACAAATATTACGCCACGTATTGCAAAAATTCTCAGGTGTTGTCAGGGTGAATGTATTATATGTATGTGTGAAAAAATCAATATGTTCTTTTGTTTGTTATTATGTGTGAAACAATATAACTATACTAGGGGTTAGCATGCCTAAAAACATAGTCATTAATAAAATGTGAGAAAATACATTAATCAAATAAAAATATTATTTATACCTGGTATTAAAACTTTGCCTTTATAAATCCTTGATTGATTTAGATTTACATTTTAAACACCCCTAACGATCAGTGTCCACGGATTAGATTTTTATGAATTTTCGACCCGAAACAATCTCTGGGACAGGCTCCCATGAGATTCTTTGAGACATCAAGTCTCAGAGTTTCGACGTCTCGCGCCTCTGTTTTCAGAGTAAATCGTTTGTAAATATGTATGATTCTAGGTGGATGAGAATATTTTATACAAAAAAAGTGTATTGTAATAAACTTGTTTTTATTTATTAATTAAATTATTTTTTTCATAGTCAAGTTTTATTCAGGTAGGTCAAATTTCAAAATTTTGACATATTTTTTTTACACATTTAAAAATTGTTTCTTAGTTTTGCGTTACGAGTTTATTGAGTGAAAGAAAAAATATAAAAAATTATGTGTTTATATTGTAATAGAATTGAATAGGTACGTTATTTATCAAAGATCAAGATTATCACATTTTAATTAAATGATTAAATATGATGAAATTTATATATTATGTTGTATAAAAGGTAATCTGACCATTAATTATCAAGAATAATGCGGTCTGATTTATTTCTAAAACTAATGACAAAAAAAAAAAAACGTTTTGTATAATATTGTAGATTTACCCCTTTTCGGGTAAGACCACGAGTTTTCGGACATCGTGACACACAATGTTGTCCTCGGACAGAAAAATTTATCATCACTAAAAATATTTCCAAGCGTCACAGCAATAAACCATACACCTTCGTGCCAAGATCGATTCAGTTCTTCATTTCAAAGCAATTGCACATTTGTATGCTGCCACCCATCCTCGTGTTCCACAGGAGGCCGGTTCACTTCTGAAGACGATACTCGAGGAATACTTAAGAGGCATATTACCATAACCTCATGCAGACAATTAGATATCTCCAGATAATGAGAATCGGACGCTGAATCGTATAGCGTACGCAGTAACGGCGGTAGATTTGAATATTAATTGTGACAAAGCGTGTCATAGATAAACGAGTACATCGGTTTGAGCATACAGTTCTTATTCTTGTTCTATTTTATAATGAAAAATATCGAAAAAATAGTTAATTTAATAAACTGATAAATATGTTTTTACCGAAAATGCTTCAATATATTAAAGGTTTTTTTGGTGAAACTTTGTGGAATTCCATGATTATTTTGTAAATTGAGTCAATACACTGTTTTATTCCACTACACGTTTCATTGTGTTAAACGATATAACGTTTTCGGGAACATCTTCCCATTATCAATATTATAGTTCAACTATAATATAATATACAAAATAATAAATAATGTTCCAATGTACGAGAGCGAGTCAAAAATTATCTACACTTTTACCATAACACACCTTCAAGGTTGTCATTCTGCTTTCTGCATTTCTGCGGTCACGTATGATATATATTTGATCCCGATCGTATAATTTGCTTTCCGGTTATTAAAGTGTAAGCATGTCCGCTCCGCTAACAGTTTGCACCGAGGAGGAAAAACATAACGTCTTCTTTGAACATCACTCATGGTTCTGCCCATCAAATCATCCACGACGAGTTTAGTTTGTGTAAATAAATTGTATAACGAAAAATATAGATAATTGTTGACTTGCACTCGTATATTTGAGTTCTGTAACGCATGTACGAGTACCCATCTATCGACTGGCAGATGGTCAGTTGCGTATTTCATAAAGTCTTAATGTTCGTTTTCTTAATAAAAACGTATTATCACGCATTTTCATTGGGTACCTTTTTTTATTATAAATGCGCTTTGAGGATTTCGGAATATTTTTCAAACAAATTCAAATATTTTTTCTTGACATTTGGACTATAGCGCCATTAAAGAAAAATAATTTTTAACTAAAATAAGGTAGTGAAGTCGAAAATTCTAATTTATTTTATAATTTTTTTTTTCGATATCTTGAAATATGGCGGAATTACAGATGTTCAAAGTTGCGTGTTTCAAAAACGATCGGTTTATACAGTTTTATCGTGTGACGATCTTCCGAGTTGATAAGTCGGTAATCGACTCTCTTGCGGGTGACGTCACACGATAATCCGAGTGTTTTTCTACGAGCCCAACATTGAACACCAAAAGTATTGCACATTTTGAAAAAATTCAAAAACCATGGTAATCTGAACTTTTTTCTTATTTTTTTAACATACTACAAAAGATTTTTTCTTAGATGCTCTACTACCTTAATATAAATAAAATAATTTATCGAATTCGTTGTATTTTAAAAGTTTTAAAATTTCGTTTATAAAGTTCCAATTCTGAATTATTTTGATTTTTTTTAAATATTAAAAGTACTATAATATATATGTTGTATAATAATAATTTCAAAACATTAAAATAATAATAAAGTATTTATTAATATTGTAAATAAAAATTAAGGACATTCTTCATTCATTCTTCTTTCCTCATGCACCACTATAAGTCCGTGTCCTTGGTTGCCCTCACAGCTGATGTAACCCATATATTCTGACACTTTTCCCGGTTTTCTTTGGTCGAAAATTATTTCCAGAATAATCTCTGTTATAAAGCTGTCACTTTAACATATACCTAATGTGGCCGAATAATTGTAAGAATTTTAAGGTTCATTGCAAACTACAGAATTGTGATTAGGTCTATGCTTGTAGTTGGATTTGTTGTAGAATTGAGGCATTCGTGTGTCGTGCTATCTATGGGATATGTAACATCCTTCTCCAGCGATACATCTCGAAGGCATCTACTTTACGATTGTCGCTATTGCAAAGTGTCAAGTTAGTTGACACAAATTTTGTCACAAACCAATACCGGTCGAAAACAACTTTTAACAAAGAAATGTACACATCGTGGAGATTAATGAACACTTTCCAATTTGCAAGTTTTTTCTTTAAGCCGGACGTTACAGTTTCGAGATTTGCAGAAACCGACAATGTAAATTTACTGTAAGCAATGGGTTTAAGAAAATTAACGATGGATTAACGTCCCATAGCGTACTGCGATATTTATTGATCGGTCTTTTAGATTCAACTTCCTGGCTTCCATGATTGGCAATATACATTACAGATGTTTCTCAATTTTTTTACGATGTTGTAAATTCGTAAACTAATACTTTTTAAACGTACCCATTTACACGATGTTACAAAACTACTGATTTCTTCTTCTTCTTCGGGAGAGGGAAACTGAAATCAGTATTTCAAATCAAGAAATGTTTGGTAGCGGTGATTGCATGATACCGGCGAGTGCGAGACATCACCTACACTGCGTAATAATTGTGACGATTGAAGAGTTGTGGGAGAGAGTGAGAGAAAGGAAAAAGTGCTGGCGGTGGTTAAGGGCAGAACATCCTATAAACGGATTCCTTGTATTCACAGGACGTGGAGGCGGGAACGAAAGGATGCAAACGTGAGAAATTAAGAACTGGTGCTTTTCCATAACATTCTGTGAGATTAACCTATCCAGCTGGCTGTTAATGATTCAGCGAGGCAGGCGCTATCGTGAGCTATCTAAGCGTCACTTACCTAATATAATAACAATGGTCACCTCACACTGGTACTCGGAATGAAGCAACAGTAGGCTGAGGAACATTATGTATAACATACAAAACTGCTATACTTGGTAGTTTTGGATGCTTTATTTCTTTTATACTACATATTTGAATGCTTACATACATTTATTCAGCACATTTGGATGCTGTCATACTTTTACATTGCATATATAGATGCTTTCATACTTTTACACTGCATATGTATATGCTTTCATACTTTTACACTGCATATATAGATGCTATCATACTTTTACACTGCATGTATAGATGCTTTCATACTTTTATACTGCATATATAGATGCTTTCATACTTTTATACTGCATATATAGATGCTTTCATACTTTTACACTGTATATATAGATGCTTTCATACTTTTACACTGCATATATACATGCTTTCATACATTTACACTACGTATATAGATGCTATCATACTTTTACACCGCACATATAGATGCTTTCATACCTTTACACTGCATATATAGATGATTTCATACTTTTACACTGCATATTTGACATATTAATGTGGATTAATTAAAGACATCATCCCAGTGTGATTTTTTCAAATAACGATTTTTTGTAGAATTTTAGAGCTCGAGTATGGTTACGATTTATTTTATTCTACATCAATCACCATAAATTGTCTAGAAACAAATTTTTTCATAAATGATGAGACAAACGGTGTAGAAATATATATTCAGCTGCCAACGAGATGATGGAACAATGGATGGTTTAGTATCAGGAAATTCTTTGTTCGATTATATATACGTGTATACATAATCTGCTATAAATCATAGTAAGTGACACTATTCGCAAAACTCATTTTTTCCTTGAAATTTTTGTTTCTACGGTCGTCCTTCGCTGGAAATTATTTGTATCACAGTAGCATTTTTTTCTCTTTTGAATGCGTTATCCACGATAACTAACGTGCTGTATTCATGTGAACAAACAAACAAACAAACAAACAAATGTTAGTTATCGCGGTCTACAACCGAACAGCCCGTGTAATAATTGTACCATATCCGCCTACAACATAATTTTGAGATCTTAAACTGCACGCCACCAAACACCACCTCATTCAGTCTCATTGAGCCGCGCGAGAGAAAGGGAATAATACCATTTGAAAGGAGTGTGTTACATTATTTTGATTGATCTCATCAGATAAATAATTGTATAAATCCACTCTGTGAGGAAATCAATAACACAACATATAGAAAATATAGCAGATACAAAATAATTTCATAATAAAGTTACTAAGAGCTCTTTTATAATAATTATACTGTGTTCGTTTTCGTAAGATCGAAATAATGATTTTCATTTGCTCTTTCAATAATACTTTAATATTAAATTTGTCAAATAATTTGTATAGGGTTGGTGGACGACCCACCCAATTCGCCAGTTTAAAAATATTCAAAATGTAATATGACACATAGATATATTGAAAAAATATACACGGTATCCCAGAGACGGGAGTTAAATGGAGTCTACAGCTTGTAGACATCACTAGCAACTAGAGATTCTGTATACTTGACTTATTTCAATTCTCGGAACTCGAGAGTCAACATTTTCAACTCACGGAAATATTATTAAATTAAAAGGAAAAATAAATAAATATTCAAATGTATGATGTATAATAGTTATTATTAAAAATAATAATAATAATGGATAATTTGTATAGCACCATTTTCGTAAAAACCTTCACCTCAAGGGCGCTTTACACATAAACTGTTTATAGTTCTACAATTATATTTGTTTTTTTAAATTAAAAATTGTTATTTTCACTTATGGAAGTTACTTTTTGAAAAGGTGCGTTTTTAGTTTCTTCTTAAATAAAGTCTCTGATGCACTGTTTCTTATGACGGAGGGCAAAGAGTTCCACGATTTTGGACCTGCCACCGCAAATGCCCGTTCACTAAATTTAGATTTCTGGCAATGGTTGGTCGGTTCTACAACCCTTCCTGCAGCTGAAGTAGAGGCTGACCTGAGAGTTTACGTCTACTATTCAAATTATCTAAGATACAAAGTTCTTGAAGATACAGAGGTGTCATGTTGTGTGTCGCTTTGTACATCAACCAGCACAATTTAAATTCAACTCTTTCAGGAAATCGGAGCCAATGTAATTGATGTAAAATGGATGTTATATGAGAGAATTTCGAAACTCCATATATTATCTATGCAGCCGCATTTAGAATAGATTATAATCTATCTAGCTGAAATATTGGCAGGCTAGAATAGATGCTAGTCCACACGTGACACCACAAATACATTTATAAGTAGACGGGCTGCCTCAAGAGGAAGATGTCTCCGAATACTTTGAATCTGTCTTAACTAATAAACAATGCACTTTTAGTTTAACTGATTTGTGTATTCATTGATAGATTTGAATCAATGTGCACGCCCAATAACTTAACTGCAGATTTAGCATTCGCAGACATTGATTCCCGTATTAAGTACTGCCTTCTAGGTGTTGCTGTCCATGGTAGTTCTGTTTTGGATGGATTCAATGTAAGTCTATTTTGTGCCATCCACTCGCCTATTTTACCCACGCATCTTGCAATTTTTATTTTTAATACCGCTATCTATAAGCTATATCTCTATCTAATAAGCTATCTGTGTAAAAAAACATACTTTAATATTAATTTTATAAACAAACAAAAACTGTTGAAATATTTATTTTAAATACAAATAAAATGTATTAATTAGAAAGGTACACATATAAAATCAATTATATCGAAAAATATTGTTGTTGCTACTGGAATTCAAACCTAGATCTCTTCTAATACGGGGAACGTGCATTATTCTATCAGTTTACTCAAAGGTATTTGAGATTCCGTAAGAACAAAATAGATGGCTTTCAAATAACTGAACGATAGATGATTAATTTGAAAAGTGTAAATATAAGTTCAAAAATTTGTCGTCAATCCACTGTGTAGGTATATCATAATCGAATAATGCACGTTCCCCGGATTAAAAGAGATCCTGGTTCTAATCCCGGTAGCAACAACAATATTTTTCGATATAATTGATTTTATATGTATTAAAATATTTCATTTGTATTAAAAATATCACTAACCTATATTCTGAATAATTACAACATCACTATAAGAATGTGTTCTCCTTAATAAAATATTTATTATTTCATTATGTGGCAGTAGTTTATTAAAATGAAATTAGGTTTTCAAGGTTTAATACAAAAATTTAATACAAAAACACTTTCATTTATAATAACAAACAATTTAAAAAATAAAAATAAAAAATTACATGAAATTATACTAACGATAAAAGATCACATTTTACAATGTAACATAATCAATCCCCTGTTTGAACAAACCAACAAAAATTCAGAATTTTTTTTAGTAGTAAATATTATTGGATTAATTTCTCCTTATGCAAATTTTTATGACTGACCATATAAACTATGGAAACTTTCCTTTTTTTTTTAATATACTTACTCATGCACCACTCGTCGTTAGGTCACTAAACGGTTAACTCAACTCGTTTAAAATGAATAATATCAAGAAAAAATAAAAGTCTCAAGTTTCGTGTTATTTTTAAATATCCCGGGACTCAAGACAGCAAAAAACTTGGAATTACCGGGTTGTCTCGACACAGAATCTCTACTGGCAACTCATCGAGCATCAAATAGGATTACTCGAAATTCAACGTTTTAGAAATTATTAGTTCGTTTATTGTACGCCGATGATGCAGTACTAATGGCGAATAATGAACAAGAACCACAGAATCTGGTGAGTAGAATGTACGATGTATGCAAGGAAAGCGACCTCATAATGTATGTTAACAAGTCGAAAGTGATGGTATTCGAGAAGGAAGAAAGCAAGACACCGTGTAAAATACTTGTAGGTAATGAATGTTTGGAACAAGTAGATGAGTTTGTATATTTGGGAAGTGTGTTTGATAGAAACGGAAAGGCTGAGAATGATATCGAAAGGAGGGTGACTGCAGGAAAAAAGTGAACGGCACTTTGAATGGAATTATATCTAACGAAAATTTGTCAACCAAGGCAAGACTAGCGGTGCACAATGGAATCCTGGTACCGACACTGATGAATGGAAGTGAGGCCTGGAGCTGGCAGAAAAGGAACGAAAGTAGACTGAATGCAGTGGAAATGAGATCACTTAGGCGTATTTGTGGCAAATCTATTTATGACAGAGTAAAGAATGAAGAAATAAGGAAAGAATATAAAGCTAATATTGATATAGTGAGTAAGATTAAGAAAGGATCGCTTAGATGGTTTGGTCATATGGAACGAATGAATGAGGAGAGAATGGTAAGAAAGATATATGACGCAAGTGTTGATGGTACCAGAAATAGAGGACGTCCGCGGCAGACTTGGCACGACCAGGTAAACCAGATAATGGAGGATGGTTCTGTTAGAAGGCTCAACAATCGGCGAGCTTGTATGAGAAGATGTATGAATGTGGATGAGGCGAGAATTGTGTGTCAGGACAGAAGAGTGCGGCGCTCCATCCTCTCTGCCTACCCCCGCGGGGAAACGGCATGATGGTAAGTAAGTAAGTAAGAAGTTATTCGAACATTTGTGATTTTCGAGAAATATGCAAACTGTCTCTACAAAAATTGAAGAAAAAAAAATACGGAGCCGTGATGAAATTTGATATACGTATGCTGTGAAAATGTATCTACCATAATACACAGATTTTTTTTTAACAAACGGCTAATCAAAATAAAAGTTGTTTTACTTTTTTGTATCAGGTTAAATGAATTAAAAAAATATGTGCAAAAAAATGAACATTTAACACGTTATATGTATTATTTCTTTTTACAGTTTTAAAAATTAATTTATATATAAATATAATATATACATCAAATTGAATTGGAAATAAATATGGCTGTACATAATTATATTATGCCTAGTTATTGAAAAATAATATTATAACAAATACCATTTAATCTTCTTAAATTAAAAATACATGAACACATCACAAATGAATGTTGAAAATATCTATAAAATAATTTAATTAATTAAAATGGTGACATCGTGGTGTAACAGTGTGATTGCGAACGAGCAAGTTTCTATGTGAACATTGTGTATATAATATAGCAAGTCAGTGTCGGCAAGTAAAACTGAAATAAAAATATAATAAATAATACTAAGTAAAATGATTTTCACGATAAGTGTATAAGTTGTGTATGTGTTTAAGAAGTACAATCCATGATAATCAGGGGCGTGCAGTGTATACAAGAAAAAAAGCTGTGCATTACTAAAAATTCTAAGAAACATATATAAATTAAATAATCTATAATATGTAACGTGAACGTATATTTACGGATTTATTACAATTAGCGCCATCTGTGTACCAGTATAAACTTTAATAGCTTACTTCCAAAAACTACCACAATATACCGCTGCAGCCGTAGCGCTAATAGCTACAATCGACGCATTGTAGCTATGCACATTACTATCGTCTACTTGTAAGCTAGTGAATTACTCAAGTCATACAATTAGCTATTTAATGAATTGAAATTTTTTTTCGGTTGATTCGTTTTGTATGGAGTCGTTGCTTATGCTGTTTTTTAACAGAATAACATTAGAAAGGCTTATAACTGCGTACAAATCATTGAAGTGTCTACATCCTCTTGTACTAATTAGCGAATTTTACTATATTACTATTTTTAACGTGTTGATTTCATGGTCGTTCTTTGCGTTCGAGGTGCATTTGGTGCATAGATTTGGGTAAAACAAAAAGCAATTGTCAGAACTATTTCCTATGTTAACCTTTAATAAAAATAATTATTTCGTTTAGTTATTACGTGAAGAATTTTCAAACAATAAAATAATCATATTCAGTCATATAAAGTGTTCTTAAAAATGTCCATACATTTTTATATTGATTTTTATATAGGTAAGAAGGTGTTATTTTACGTTAAAATCTAAACTTTAAAAACTCTATTAATAGTACTCTAAAATTACAAATAAAAACATGGTAGGGTCGTATAAACGACGGATTAATTTTGTCTAAAGACGTTGGTTAAACAAAAGTTCATAATCCTGTGTACAATATATATTGTAGTACATATATTATATATGATTATATAATATCATTGGTAATAGTTTAACCTAAATCAAATACCTACTGCACGCCACTGATAATTATATTACGCGTATACAATTATGTCGGCAAATATAGAAGTTTATTATAATGACCTAAAGAACCTGAGTAACTTGTTGGAATTTTTTAAACCGTACTGATTTGCATATAGTTTCATATTTCAATAATAATAATAATAATGCATGCATGAACATTAACCGTGTCGTCCGTTAATATGTTTAAACATTTGTAGTAGTTTGAAAAATATGACAATCTCCCGGGGCAATGATTGAACTCCCTGGTTCTCGATTACTATGTGAACATGTTAACTCTAGACTAACAAACATAAGTTTTTATAATTTTATTTTAAAACACCAAAAATAATATTTACCTAGACATGTTTGAAGATGCAGACCGCTAGTATACACCAAAATAAACATTTAACTGTTAGATTGAACCTGTCAAGACCGCGAGATAACCGTAACATGAAATGTACACTAAGGCGATCCACTCTCAAGTCAATATGCGTACATTTACAATATTCTTCATTACTCTGGAGCAGTTCATTCTTTCACTGCGAATTGAGACACTCAGATATCTTAGACATACAAAAAAATATTACTGGTCAATGTGCACGTATCGTAATATAACGTTTACAAATCTTAAACAATCATCTATATTTCAAAGGCAGAAATTTTGTGTATGCCTACTCGTGTGGGCCTAGTGAATTACTAAATCATTTCGATCAGAACAAAGAAATCTTTAGCAAACGTTCATGTTTACACGATTATAAACGAATAATGCAAGATTTATTGAAAACGAATTCGTTTCTGTCAAAATCAGCTGTGACCGCGGCCGGCGGCGGCGGCCATGTTGACTCGCATTGCAACAAACTTCACATCGTACCAAAAAACAAACGGCTTTTCCTGAATAATTTGCGTCACCCATATCAGGAACACATTCAAAACAATGAAACATTTTTAACGTTGGCCAACCGCCCGGTTGCCAGACTGCATTCTTCGGCTTGAAACAATTTGTCATATATGATGAAAGAACAAATAAAATTATCGAAATCTTCCGAAACTCGGTGTATAACAGCGCCGTAAGAAATAAAATCAAAAAGCATCGCGACCCTCGGCGAACTGTGAAGGCACAAAATAAATTGCACGATGATTTTCGATTTTTATTAACGAAGTTATCAGTCAAACAATAAAGCAATTAATAGATCAATACAGTTGATAAAATGCAAACAAACTTTAATATAGATATATGATTGACGTAAAGCGCCGATACATTTTAAAAGTATACAAGTTACATTTATTGGTTGTTTTTCAAAACACGAAATAGATCAAGGTTTTTAAACAGAATCCATGCCGTAAAGTGTGGGTACATATATTAGAAGAGATAAAGTGACGAAAATATATTTTAAATTTCGTTTGTCCTGAATTATTAAAAGGTTCTACGAGTAAGTAAGAGGTAAAATAAGTAATAAGATATAAGATTTTAATTATAAACAAAACAAGACAACATATGAATTATTAGATTCTACTTTTATTTTTTCTCGGCAATAAATAAACAACATTACATTATAAGGATAATTAATTCATATTTAGCTAGGTGTCAGGAAAACACTACGATTTTGTTTCGAATATCAAAATTTTTAATTTTTTGAGAAAATTTTCGAAACGTTGACATTGTTGTAAATATTTGTAAACTAGTGTGCCACCTGAAGTGGTGGCTGAAGTCAGAAGCTCATATTTCGAGTATCATAACAACATCGACTGGCGAGTGCCAAATCGGTGTAGGTAGCCAAAGACGTGAAATTTAAAAAAAAAAAACTTGTGTTAATCTTTTTCACATAATGTATGGCAGTTGTATGAATTTATAAATTGTGTAAAGGCTGCTTCTGTACTTATATTTTTGTTTTGTTCTTAAAATAAAAATATCTCTTATATGTATTTTATAAATATATTTTTTATAACTTTGTATTTTTTTTAATTTTCCAATTATTGTATATATATTATTTTATAATTATACACCGAATTGACGCTAAGCAGTCGACACGACGGCAGAAATTAATATCAAAATTTAAAAATATATATTTTCCCTCTCCTGTAGTATTCGCATTAGATACATTTTTCAAGGCCGTACTTCATCTTAGAAATGTCCAATGATGAGTTATATTTCATATAAAAATGGGATATGTGCCGAGCGCGTTTCTAAGTGACGCTGTTTTACGTTTTCTCATTTGGAGTATTGATTTTCTTTTAAAATAAATTTTTTATCATTTTCTTTGAATTAAAGACTTTTTAGAGACAATTTTAGTTCTATCTATTTGAAAATTAACGACGTTCTATTTTTAAAATCGAAAATGAAAATGATCGATCGCTACCGCCCGGGATACACGTCTAGCATACGTGTACTGGTAGGTACAAAAATAGGAACAAAACGAGAGATGTGTGTGAATGTTGTAATAACTTATGCGACGCATTTTCATCTCCGTGAACGTGTTTTATTTAGGTGCCGCCGTAGAAGTTTTATTTTAAAAAAAAAAAAACTTCACGACGTGAATAAGAGAAAGCATGAACCTGATATCTCCGCGCTCGGATCGACTGCAGAAGACGAACAATATAATATAACAAAGCACTGAGGTCACATGACGTGTCATCCACAAATAAGAATGGCTGACAAAAGGCCGACTCCAAACGAATTAATAACAAATAATAACATGTTAATTATAACGTCACAAGCGGCGCCATCGTTTTAGAAAAAAACTATGAATTATTGACAAACGCGCGCATATTAACATTCCATTATGAGAATGTGTTTCGCCATCGGTGAACGCCCAATCGGCTTTCGCAATTTGTATAAAAATTCTTGGAAGGCAAATTCACTCCTCGATGACAGATAAAATTCGGCGATCGACGAACATATTTCATTTTTTTTCAAGTGTATTTTCGCAATGTTCACGTTTCTAGAATCACCAAGGTGTATTTGGAGATATCTTTCAACAAAACTGTAAATCTAATTAATTTTGCAATTGATTTTCAACTCACCGCGCCAAATTTATGCTCATAATGTTGATTGCTCAACGCCGTTCGAAAGTGTCCTCGTCAGATGAAACGGTAATTATAACGTTGTTCGCAATTTTCACAAAACTATTTTAATTTTTCGAAAAATATTTCCCACGGGAAATCAATCAATATTTTATTACTTAAATATAGTGGAACCTCTACAGTGCTGATCGTCGGTTAAAAGCGAGTAGTGGCTAACTGCAATTTTATTCTGTGATTAATAAAATTCAGTTTTTTTGCTCACATTAATTTGTGATTACATAATACTATTATAAATGGTAATTAAATTTTAAAATAAATCGTTATTTATTTATAATTACGCCATTATTCTAATGATTCAATTATACACTTTTGTACTTTGTACTCAAAAATTGAATTAATAAATATTCCATAATTTTTTATTTATTTTAATAACTTAATATTAAATTAAGTTGTTTTACACATGTAATAATATATCCTCAATAGGTACTATATTCATCATACATATGAATGTTTATTAAAATATCTTTTTTTTAAATTCAATAATATTTATGATATTTATGATTCCCGGGAATTCCAGAGACTTGAAAAAAATCAAGAATACAGAATCCCTATCTGATGTCTTAACCTTTTAAATGCCATGAGCGCGTTAGCACGCCAAACTTTTCAATTTACGCCAAGATATAAGCATGTTGACACGCACTTTTGGACCTTGCAAACTTTCAGGGATTAAAGTCATATTTTTAAATCATGTTGCCATCTGTGAACGACAGGTCCCAACTTTTGATAGAGAAGTCAAGACCCTTAAGCCTAGTCTTACCCTATGTGGTGTCTTCCATTTCAAACAGAGTTGGCAATTAAATACGGTGAATCATCTTCTAAACAATTATCCTTTCCTCCATTTTAGCTTCTGCCATCGTCGCACTTCAATAAAAGAATAATTCTGGTTATATTTTGCGAATGCGAGTGTTGTGACTTTTCAAAAAAGTTAATTTCTAAAAAGTATCAAAAATAACTTTTTAATTTATCTAACAAAATATGTATTCATCAGAGTAACATTTTTTTAAAATCATTTTACAATTTTTCCCGCAAAATTTAATGTTATGGGATAAATACTTGCATAGGTCACCCCAACACGTTGAGCTGAAAATCTCGAATGGGAAGGTTTTAGAAGGTTGTTTCGAAAACGTGTAATTTCAGTGTAATTTTATTTTAATTATATATAAGCACTGACTAGATTGGCAGTGGGTACCGTAGATAAAGTGCCCGCACCCACCAAAACAAAACCAAACAGCATAGTTAAGATTTTCCAACATTTATATTTCTTTATATATATTTATCTATTTTGATATAAACTTTTTAATTGTTATATATTTTTTAATTTCTTACTATTCGTATACAAATTAAATGATGACGAAGTGTATTAAATTAGTTATATAAATATTAGTAATAACGGTTGACCACATCTGCATAAATACTATATAATTCTCGCCGTTTGTATATCACTGCGAGCGTTAGCTATAGATGGTATATTTAGAATAAAATAATTTCTGTAATCGTCCGTTACCTGACTGGATATGAAAAATATTTCTCTCTAGAGAGAACAATATAGTATGACAGCAATAATAGAGAAAATTAACATCTTGACGTTAATTTTTTTTAACTTAACTGAGCTTTGCGCATCCAATCTAGGTAGAAACCAACTTCCAATGTGTTCAATAATAATTTAATTTTTATGTGCAAATTTGAAAATATAACTTTTTTTTATCATTATTGACAGGCTTTCAACATATTCAGTTTTATTATAAGGATTAAGCCGCAGGTGTAGGGAGAAATGTACCAAAACAATTATTATATTTCGTGTCTACGGGATGAAATACAATGAGATAAATCTCAGTACTATGTGCGGGATGCTTAATTTGTCATGTGTGCACCAACGTCACCTAGAAACATAGATAACTACAACTATTTATTCTAATAATTTTGACAAACAGGATTAAACTGCAAGCATTTATTTTGTTTTAACTGCAGTTTTGGAGATTTAAATTCACCCAACTGATGAAAGGAACATCAATGGTCAATGGAATTTGACATACCGCAAGGGTAAAATGAGACACCGAGTCGGTGAATGCCTGAGACTTGGTATATACGTACACGGTAGACTACGAAATCCAAGGGTTGTCTCCAAAGAATCTCACGCGAGCATTGTCTCAGATATTGCCTAGAGACGAAAATCACATAAAAATCTCATCAGTGGACACGAGCTATTACCTACCTCACCATACCAAGACTGTATATTTTATTTGTAGTACAAAAAGTTCTGGGTTCGTATCCCGGTGGTAACCAAATATTTTTATGATAGATAAAGTTTTCTGTATATTGATTGATTTTATGTATATTTGTAGTATATTATTTCATGTTTACATTTTAATCGCGATAATATCTAGCAGGATGGCAGAATTAACAGATTTTTTTCCCTTAATACCTTATTTTGGTAAAGTTATAATTTTATCATTTTTTAAGTATATAGAGACAATCAATTAATGATAATTTAGCATTTTTATGTTCCTAGTTCAGACTATTGAGATGCATTATTCTAATAACTGTATTTTAGTTTTTTTCTAAAACTCATAGATTGATTATTTTAAGTGACACCATCGTAAATGATGCCAATGATTGACATAATGCGAAATGTATTATTTTGATTCGTTCAGACATTACGTATCATTTAAAACATTTCTAAGTAATCTAGAAACATACGTGAGCTTCCGCACTCTTCGACTCGGCAGGTTTTCTCAGAGTTGGTAATTCATCTAATTGAATTCCTGAGCACTTGACACACTCACTTTCTCGATTGGTATACGATTACACTTGTGTCATAATAATTGCGTATTATTATTTGAATTGTCGTGAATTGATTGTCGTCAATTTGCGATACTTGAATTTAATATATACATTTATGAGTCTTTAATATTAATACATGTCTGTCATTGTTTTGTCTTTGATTTGCAGCCTCTGCCACAAATATTCCCAAAATTATAAAATAAATTGGTCCTCCAAGTCGGATCCGCTAAGGATAGAATAATTAATCATATGAGTAATATTTTAAATGGGAAAGAATTGTGGAGAACCTTTCTAGCCGAGTAGAAGATAGACAGATCGAGCGAGACACGATCGAAGCCTCGTTATACGTTGCACTAAACAAGAATCAGGATCGCGAAGAATGGAAGCAGGTATCGCTATTGAAACAAACTTAGAGAACCACGATATTAAGTCACGAGCACATCGACTGAGAGAGAGATAATATTCTAAAACCTACGATGTTTAACAGTCTACATAAAAACTGTCACCACATCGCCAGGCAGACAATTGTTCAGTCAGGCTTTATCCATGAGAAGAGAAGCACTTATGACGTCAGCGCCGGAACGGTACATTACGTAAATACCTGATTAGATATTTGTTTGCGTAAATTAATTATGTAGATTGTAAATCACTTCCCTTTTTTTGATAACTAATAATGTTTTCAACATGGGAACGTTGGGTTTACGGAAACACTTGTCGCGGCCGCTGTAGCCGTCCGCAGGGCCCAAACCAACAAGCAATCGACAATAGGCTATTGTTATCCGTCAGCGTAACTAAATATCGCACCCGACCGAAAGTTTTGTTATTGTAAAATAATGTTGTAATTTTTGTGTTTTTATTTTATTATCAGTTCGGAGGCAATCATTAAATACGGATACTTCTAAGAAATAAAATGAAATAATTTCTAATAATATTCCCAAAGGTTCGGCAATAAAGATTAAATCAAACTAACATGCCCAGAGGGCTTACGAAATTGGAGTTTTTTGTATCACGTTTTAATTTTTTTGATACATTAAGGGCTTTGTATTTTTAATGAAGGTTTTGAAACTTACACAAAATTAATTTGATCTATAAATTCAGATAAAGGTGTAATCAATCGCAATAAAATATTTCGATTTTATTGATACTAAAAATATTATTTCTAAAGTGGTATTTGCTAGTTTTGACCACATACAAAGGATTACGTGGACTGATTAATCAACTGAGGTGGTAGAAACAAGATATCTAGACAAAATTTAAAGCAAAAAATATAATTTAATTATACGTATATAGAATGAACTTAAAATTACTTACATGAATGTAATAAAAAATATATTGTAATTTTGTTACTCTTACACGAGTATTAGATGTGTGATCCTTTCTCTGTTTTATAATGTTTATTCTTACGACTAACAAAACTATCATTAAAAGCTTATTTAGGTAACTGACGACTTTAAAAATAAAAATAAGGTCGTGAATGACATTAAAATAAGCATTATTTATATTTTTATATCGATTTTATTATATTATGAATGTAGTAATACAATATTATGTTAATTTTTTAATTTGCTTACTACAAAAATGTTGATAGACAAAGATGTTTAATAATACACGATAGCCTTAATGAAATAATTCTTTAAATACTAATTTAATGTATTGATTATAAAGATAAGTATTGTATTGTAAATATCCCGGTAGCGCAAAAATAATATTTTTCGATAAAATTGATTTTATATGTATATTTTTATAATTAATACATTAAATTAGTATTTAAAACATCACAAACCTATGTTCTGAATAATTACAACTTCACAATAAGAATGTGTTCTCCTTAATAGAAATAATTCTTTGGCTACCTCAAATGTTTTCAATTCGCCCCGAGGCCAAACATTTCGAAAAATTAATCTCGAAAATTAATAAAAAATCTCAAATAAAAAAATACTTGAATGCATATTTAAATCTTTGGGCAGTTGACTGGCTTATTATGTGTTTTAGTACTGACACTAACGTATGGAAGTTAAGGCTGTTAAAATATGAATGAAAGTAGATTGAATAGAGTGGAAATAAGGTCTCTCCGGCGTTTATGTAGTAAATATGCGGAGATGTAAGATATGCAGAGAAAAATTATTAAATATAAAATAATGCAATACTGTACAGTTAACGAGATTGTGACGTAGGACGTAGCTTAAAGGCCGTTGTGTAATCAGTAGTAAATTTTTACTATGGTAACTTTTTACTTTTTTTTTGGTAAAATCGTTTGCGGGTTATTCGAACGTCAAATTTACTATTGTCAAAACGTAGATGGAGATGTCTATAGGCGCGACAAATAATCATGAAATATGTTTTATTTTATGTATTATCTATGGATTTTTTTGCCTCGGCGTTCGAAATCTGTCACTTTAGTGGTGAAATTTTTTCGTATTATGTATATTTCATATTGTATATACGAAACAATGACATCATCATCGGACGAACTCTCATCACTAAAATAGACGGATATTAAATGATTAATTGTCGTATACTGCAACTTTCAAAGTATCAATGTGTCAGATGACTTTTGGAACAGTCTGCCATATTTAACTATCGATTATCATTTTTATTATCGTATATCGGAGAGTAAAATGAGTTTACTACAGGATCTACTTTCGAGAAGTGTATATTTTTTTATCAATGTTATAAGTGGTTTTAACACGCGAAACAAATAAATGAAGAATGCGTAAAAAAGAGGTGATTCGATTGCTAGAGATACAAATCCCAAATCTCGTTTAATCTAGTTCTAGTTTAGATAAGTGTCCTCAAATATGAGAAGGTGTATGAATATATAAAAGGCAAGAATAGTTTCTTAGGACAGAATGTGGCTTTCAATCGATCACAAAGAAACGGTGTGGTGTTACATAAATAAGTAAAAAAGAAAGAATGCCAGAAGCATAATTCAACAAATAAAAAATATTTTTATATTTAAATGATATGGCACAATTTTTAAAGCCATTAAAATGTCTCAAGTGATTCAGTGGACGAGGATAAACGGTCGTCGGTCAATGGGAGCTCGAGCGAGGAGGCGGTCCATGGGCGGGAGATGGCATCAATACATATCGAAATGTCATCGTCTCGTCTGAAGAATTTAATGCATTTTATTTAGCAGAGGATGAGATATTAGATGATCATGTAAGTGTGTAATTTGCATTTCATTAATTTATTAACTCATGATAATGTTCATGCCATATTACATTATAATAATGGTACTGATATTAATAAGTTTTAAAAATGTTTCCTTACATGTATAGCACTATAGAATGGATGTAGTCGGTCATAAATTGAAACGTGAATCACATATATAATGACTAATTTTCATTTCATCATGAATGAATACTATTATAGTATAAAAGAAAAGAAAAGAAAAAATATACATTGAAAAGAAACATTAAATATGAATTAAATATATTAATTAGAAAGATATACATATAAAATCAGTTTTATCGAAAAATATTGTTGTTGCGCCACCGGGATTCGAACCTGGATCTCTTTCCTAACCGGGGAAGGTGCATTATCCAACTATGCTACAGCGACAATATTTTTAGCGACAATTTTCGAACCTACATGTTACCTTTTTGATATTAATACATTTAATCGTTCCATTATTTGAAAGAGCCATCTACCTTATTTTTACAGAATCTC